>CM038679.1:11931056-12603862 GCA_021605205.1 Aegilops longissima
AGAATTTGGTCCATATGAAGAATTTGATCTGGGGTTCCTATTCTTCACCGGTGGTGTCATGAGGACATTCACCAAGACTTTCAAGGCACTTCTTGGGAACCCAGATTTTCTTCATAGGGAACCGCTCCTGCAGCTAGTGCCAACGATATCTAGCAAATACTTCACCATTCTGATTTTTGAACAGTTTATAGTTGAGTCAAATGACTCATCGCCAGAATGAGGAAATTCGCATGTAAAGTCAGATAAGGTAGATGGATCAATCGAGGTCCCTTTGCAGCAACCCATGAGGTTTTGGGATACCGCTCGGGCTTCCAAGATGTTCCATCAGATTTAGTTTCCTCTCAAAGGCGATACCTCTTTCCTAGGGTTCCTGTTGAGAATCTGCTTTTAAGCACATCACAAAGAGTCTGATGCCCTTTGAGGCTTTTGTACATGCTCGTCATGTACAATTCCTTCAGCCCTGCATCGTCAAGGATACTAGCAATGTCCTCGATGAGGAATTAGTGATAGCCGAGGCAGGTGAAGAATTTGTAACAGCTTGAAGCATTTGAACATTCAGTGAAGAATTAGCAGCTTCATGCTCAATGCACTTTAAGCATGGAGGAACAAATTCTTCTTGAGAAGCGCTGATTTGTTGAGCAAGTAATGAATCGCGCCCTTCAAGATCTTCATAACTCACTCTTAGCTTCTCAAGATCTTGCTTTCTTTGAAGAAATTCATAAGAAAGTTTCTCATGATCGATAGGAGAGTGTTATGATGACCTTGAAGGTCGTCAAGCCTAGATCAAGTCTCAAGATTTTCAATCGGGCTTTAGTGCGATCCATTTCTTCACCCAACATATCATCACTTTTGTCTAGCATGTTTTGAACCTTTTCAAAAGCCCTTTGTTGCTTTATAGCAATCTTAGCAAGTTTAGAGTAGCTGGGCTTGAGATCCTCATCAGATTCATTTTCACTAGATTCAGAGGAGGTGAAATTAAGACTTTGGCACCTTTTGCCATGAAGCAATAGGTGGGAGCGAGTCATCATTATCCTCATCAGGCTTGTCGGTGAGTCAGTTTCTTCAAGGTTGAAGATGGACTTGCTAACAAAAGCAGTAGCGAGAGCCAGACTAGCCACACCAGATTCGGATTCTTCAGACTCCTCCTCTTCCTCATGTTCCTCAGATTCAGCTTCAGAGTCCATTTCCTTGCCAATGAATGCCCGAGCCTTTTTGGAGCTGCTCTTCTTGTGAGAAGAAGGCTTTGAGGATTTTGATGATGAAGATTTCGATGATTTCTTTTTCTTCTTCGCCATCGTAACTGTAATCCTTGTGTTTTTTCTTCTTTAATTCCTTTTCCCATCGAGGACAATCTTGGATATAGTGACCAGGTTTCTTGCATTTGTGACAAAGTCTTCTTATAGTCACTAGATGAGGAATCACCGCTTCTTGAGGATTTTCCAAAGCGACCACGCCTTGAGAATTTCTGAATTTCTTCACGAGCAAGTGCTAGCTCCTCGCCTAATTCTTCAGATCTCCAAGGCTACTACCGAGTCTTCACACTCGATTCGGACACAGCCTTGGCCTTCGTGGCACGTGTTTTTCCATAGCCGTAACCATAGAGATCTCTTTTTCAGCAAGTCGAACTCGTGAGTATTTAGCCTTCGAGGATATCGGCAGGATCAAGAGATTTGTAGTCAGCTCGTTCTTGTATCATCGCGCTGCGGAGTATCGAATGAGGAATCGTTTATCTTAATAATTTCTTCACCACCTCATGGTCGGTGATGTCAAGGGCACCAAGTGCTTGAAGCTCATTTGAGATGTCAAGAGGCGATCAAGGTTTGTTGAACATTTTCGCTTGTCGAGTCTTTTGAAGCGTTGAAGAGATTCCAAGAACATCAACTCGAGAGTCACGCTGAGTTGAGACACCTTCATTTACTTTGGACAGCCTGTCCCGGATGAGCTTGGCAGATTCCAAAGCACTCACTCTTCCATATTGACCTTTACTCGATGGCCACATATGATATTCTTCGCTTGAGAATCGAGTTGCTTGAATCTCTTCACATCAGCAAAGATTCGAGAAGGTGTGACGAGGGAACACCATTTTCCACAACATACCGTAGATCGTTGTCAATTGCTTCAAGATGCATTCGCATCTTGTTCTTCCAAGAGGGGTAGTCCGTCCCATCGAAGGTAGGACACCCCGCCGAGACCTTGATCATACCTGCGGTCGACATAACTAAAACTCCGTGGTTAAACCAAAATCACACAGAACAAGGGAGTACCTTGCTCTGATACCAATTGAAAGTGCGTAATATCGACTAGAGGGGGGGTGAATAGGCGATTTTTCTGAATTCTTCACTGAGGAATTTGCAAGTGAGGAAATTCCTTAGCAAAGAACTACGTGTAGCGGAATAAGTACTCAGAAGTAAACATAACAGAATACACGCATAGCCTTCATGATGAAATGAAGACAATCACAGAGTACGTATATGAATCACAGATAGCACAAGATGAAGACAAACAGATCAAGAAATTGAACTGAGGAAATTGAGAAAGTCTTCACCAAAGTCTTCAAACACAGATATGAACAAACACTCAACACAAGAATGAGGAAATGAAAGGGTTGAGGAAATAGAACCAGTTAGGTTGGTGAAGATAATGATTTGGTAGACCAGTTACAACTGCTGTCTCGGCTTGTACGTCTGGTTGAGCGGCCGAGTATTTAAACTCGAGGACACACAGTCCCGGACACCCACCACCGAAAGCACGCAGCTCAGACACCAAGTCCTCACCATATTCTCCTTGAACTAAGGTCACATGCACTCGCCCAATCACTGTGGTAAGTCTTCAGCGATTTCCAAACCTTCACAGACTTGGTCACTCGGCGATCCACAATTCCTCTTGATGTTTCTAGACCATGACGCCTAACCGTCTGGAAGAAGCACAGTCTTCAAAGGTAATAAGCGCCGGATCCACGCAGGATCAATTTCTTCAAGTGATGCTCAATCACTTTGGGTTTGTAGGGTTTGGTTTTGGGTTTTCCTCACTTGATGATTTTCTCTCAAAGTCCTCGGAGGATGGGTTGCTCTCAAATGACAAGTGTCAAGTTCTTCTGAGCAGCCAACCAGCATAGTGGTTGTAGGGGGCAGCTATTTATAGCCTAGGAGCAGCCCGACATGATAAGACATAAATGCCCTTCAATGATATAACCGTTAGGTGGATAAGATATTTTGGGACAGTCAAGCAAGCGACAAAGAACGGTCGAAAATTTGAATATCAAATTCTCGTATATCATGTTCCTCATCTGTAGGCAATCCAAGACCGGCAAATTCCTAACTCCTCGGTCGAATAAATTCTCAACACTGTAAGAACTTCGCTCTCACATCAAGAAATTGACTGAAATGTATGAGATTTCCAAAGGCTTCACTCAAGGGATTGGTAGGTGTAGGATTTTGAGTTGAGCATCACATGGAAGTTTTTCCTTAGTATTTCTCGACCCCTTTAACAAAGACGGTGTTTCCTATGACTCAAGAAAGAGAAAATGAAACTACGAAAACAAAAGTCTTCATGCTTCATATTCCTCAAATGAATACCAAGTCTTCAAGGTCACACCAATTTCTTCACTTTCAAAGTCTTCGTAAAGTCTTCGAATATCAAAGTCTTCAATAAGAACTTCATTTTAGGGTCGACTTTCTCTCAGAATATCAAACTCCTCATAGACTTATAGACCTGTGTACACTCACAAACGCATTAGTTACTTAACCTATAAGTCTTCAATACACCAAAATCACTAAGGGGCACTAGATGCACTTACAGTGAGCAGTTACGTTTGTTCCTGAGGACAAGGGAGAAGTCTTGCTATTAGTAGTCATGTGAATTTGGTATTCATTCGATATTTTGATGAGATGTATGTTGTCTAACCTCTAGTGGTGTTATGTGAACGTCGACTACATAACACATCACCATTATTTGGGCCTAGAGGAAGGCATTGGGAAGTAATAAGTAGATGATGGGTTGCTAGAGTGACAGAAGCTTAAACCCTAGTTTATGCGTTGCTTCGTAAGGGGTTGTTTTGGATCCATATGTTTCATGATATGGTTAGGTTTACCTTAATACTTTTGTTGTAGTTTCGGATGCTTGCAATAGAGGTTAATCATAAGTGGGATGCTTGTTCAAGTAAGAACAGCACCCAAGCACCGGTCCACCCACATATCAAATTATCAAAGTACCGAACGCGAATCATATGAACGTGATGAAAACTAGCTTGACGATAATCCCATGTGTCCTCGGGAGCACTTTTCCTATTACAAGAGTTTGTTCCGGCTTGTCCTTTGCTACAAAAAGGATTGGGCCACCTTGCTGCACCGTGTTTACTTTTGTTACTTGTTGCTCGTTACAATTTACCTCATCACAAAACTATCTGTTACCACTTATTTCAAGATTTGCAGAGAATACCTTGCTGAAAACCGCTTATCATTTCCTTCGCTTCCTCGTTGGGTTCGACACTCTTACTTATCGAAGGACTACGATAGATCCCCTATACTTGTGGGTCATCATTTAGCACGTATCTTTTTAGATCAATATAGTCGGGATTCACCAATGAGCAAAACCAAGTGGTAGGCTGCTCCTGTTGTGTTGGCGTAGCAACTCAAGCGGTCGATCCAAGACACCTAAATGGCTTACACGCTAACAGACCCTTTGGCCGACATGTGGCTCATCCACCGCCTTGTTCCACGGTGATGCACCAAATTACAGTTCGAGCAGCGGTTGAATTGGAGGCACCCCGGTCAGAAGCGCCGCAAAGAGTAGAAAATGAGCGATGAGGGGTCAAATCACAAAGCCCCATCTTTCCCGCATTAAGCTCGACGAACGGCAACCATCATTTCACTCTAGGGTGCAAGAGCATAAAGAAAAGAGAAAACAATGATGCGTAAGGCAGCTACCTAGGGCACCCTAGGTAGGGGTCTCCACTACAGATCCTTTTTTAAAGCGCCCACTACAAATTGGCTTCTCCCTCGTCCTCTTGAAGAAACCGATGATGAGTGCGGCGGTAGGGTTTGTAGGAGTACTACAGCGTGTGGGGCCACGTCGTAGTAAATGGGTTCGAGTCGACGCCTTGAATATGTGTGGGCCGCTTGGTTTTACGGGAACGAGGCAGCATTTTGGGTTTGGGGACTAGTGGAGATATAGTACGTACAAAAAATTGTGGACGTAGGTTCGATCGAAGGCAATGATGCATGGGCCCTGCATTTTGATATACCCGGGTCATGTGAAATTTGCTACTCTACTCAAAACTAGTAAGGTACACATGTATTGAACGCATGAGATTTCAAACCAAATTATGAATAAATATACACTATAGCATGTAAAGCTTTGAGTCATATATGCATGATGTAGATGTTCGTTTAGTTCTTATAGTTCATCTCATTCAAAATCAATTTTTTTTATAAAAATGTTAAGATTCATGGGGTTGTGCATTGTAAATCATAAAGTAAAAAAACAAATAATGGCAATTCATTTAGAAAAAAATAATCAATTATGATACAGAAGATTCTAGAACAAAGGAGAAGTGCTTGTGTTTTGAGGTTTGTGCATTATGCTTAAGTTCAACCATGGAGTCTTCTAAATTGTACATGTGTCAGATCTGGTGGAATGTTGATGATATCCAACGGCCAGTAGTGCTCGGATTTGCCTATCTCTGCACTGTCGGATTAGCTTCATCCAACGACCATCTTTCAAAGTTATTGGCACACTATATAGTTCTTGTGCCATAGTTGCATGTTTTGGAAAAAAGCTACTAGTGGTTTGTACTATCTATTTAGGAATAGAAGATGTATACATGGAAGTTGTAGGGAAAGAGATGACATGGATTCCTATGAGTAGGGATTGGAAAAGAGATGTCATTTGGTTCACATCATAGGAACTTTTCTATTGAATCTAGAGATGACATGTATCTCAATTCCTATGAGGAGGGATTAGAAAAGAGATGTAATTTGGTTCATATCATAGGAACTTTTCTATTGAATATACGCTAATGTTTATTTTCCTTTGAAATTAAGGGAGTATAGGAATCCATTCATATGAACCAAGTGGCTCTAAAGCTATAGAAATGATATCATGTTTATTTTCTTTGAAATGTGGAGTATATGAATCTATTCCTATGAACCAATTGGCTCTAAAGGAAAAAATCCTATAAAAATCATATCATATAGAGTTCCTATGATATTCCTCGACACTAAAGGATGGTTGAAATTGCTGCGGGTGATACGATGGTCTTTCTTTGTAGACTCCTCACCCATCTTTATAGTTACCTCTCGAAGATGAATGAAATGATATATACAAGGTATTCTACACGTGCAATTTGGTACACGAAAACTCGGTAAAAATTTACGAGGTTCGAATTTTCAATAAAGCTATATGCACTGCATTTCGGAACGGAGGGAGCATACGGCAGTTGCTAACACTCATGTGGAAGATTTGTGTGTAGGAGGAGTGGTTGTTCTGATACATGACATGGCAAAACTGACACTGTCGGATGCCGATCTAACGGTTCTTACGGCGTTCATCAGGAAAAGGCTTGTGGCGAATGTTTGTCGGATAATGATTTACGGACACATGCATTGCATTGATACGTGCCCCCCTCTCTCTCACGCACACGCACCCTCATGAGTCACGACTCTCCCGAGTCCTCTCGCAGACTCGCACGTCGCGCCCACCGTCTATCTGCAGGTAGCGTCACGCACATATGTGCTCTTCACACCCTACCCTCAGAACTTCTAAAAAACAAAAGACGTCGCACACATTTTATTTTAGCTCACACGTCACACACTTATACTATTACTATTGCGACGAACGTTCTTTAGGCATAGTATATTGTACTCTCACGAAGAGAAGCGGTGCACGCACGCACTAGTTCTCTCACGCCCACTCGCGGGTACACGTAGGAGCGCATGTTTTTGAAGCTGGTACAACAAAATCACTCCAATTTAAAGACATTATAACCGTGCACTTTTCCAACCCTCTTAGAGTATCAACATTTTTAGCCGTCCGATCTACGTGATTGGACATTTCTGGCGACCCTCTAATCCCGCCTGGGCTTCGGTTGCAGCAGATCGCGCTCCACAAGCGGGGTCGCTGCTCCCGTAGCAAAATCCCTGATCTGCTGTTGATTGGGCCTACTGGGTCGCTTTCCTGCCCGTGGAGGAAACCAGAGAAAATCATCGACCAACCACACAACACGTACGCGGAGGACTCAGGGGCCAACTGCGTAGACTCTAGGCCCAAAAACTTCCAGTTTGGCGCTGGGGAAAATCTGGCGATCGAGCTCGCACAGGCGGATGAGGGGGGGCGACCTTGGCGAGGTCATCGACCGTACAGTCGCAGGAGAGACGAACGACGCAGATCGCACGCTGACTTAATTCTCTACTAGGGAGGGGCGAAGCCGAGGCGTCGCTGTGGCTGTTCAGTGAAACAGTCGAGTAGCTAATTCGTCAAGAAGAAGAAATCAATCGTCGGTTCGTGGAAACATTCATGATGTGCGTCAGTTTCCAGCGGCAATTAATGTGTTTCAATTTCTGAAAATTGCAGCCGCTTACATACTGAGTGTATATATACTCCGTCGCCTGAAGTCATATGAGCAGGCTAGCAGCAGAGGAGAGAGAAAGAGAGATGCAACGATGAGGGCCGGGACTCGCCTCTCTGGTGGCAGAGTCAAACTAGGTGCGCCGTCGCCGCCATTATCTCCGATCGTAGCAACCTGGGTCTCTTCCTCTGCCTCCACCTCGCCTTGGCAACAGAGAATTTCGCTGCCATGTCTGTGTCTCGATCCAGCTCTCGAGATGCGTTTTTCTCCCATCTTAGCGTACTTGCAGGGCAGCGTTGCATGTCTTCACACGGCTGTGGACGATAAGGTGTTGTAATTGGGATTCAAGTGAGGTGGGTCGAATCATACCTCCCCTTCTCCATGTAAATATGTGTTTCAGGATTGGCCATGGGTTTCCCCTTCACTTTATTTTAACCATGTACACCTTCCTTCCTTCTGGGTGGACTCCCTTCTGTTCCTCCTACTGCAGCATTCGTACTTGTGTCGTGTGCATCGTGTTGAAAAATATTGAGAGGTACAGGTATTGCTCTGCCTGTACAACAAGAACAGGTTTTATGTGTGTGAGAGTACATGTAGAGACTTGATCTCATATGCAAAGAGATTAATTGATGACAGCAACAGACTTGTACTTAATATATATTTTTCTTCCACAAGGGGATAGCTTTGGAATCATCTATTTGACAGATAGCAAATTTGTTATACTAGCTGCAATATATTGATTTTGTAAGTCTGAAGTCATGTTGTTAAGTCAAATAGCTACTTTCTATGCCATCTCTTCAAATTCAGAGGGGTACTAAGGTACCACCATGGCGAATATTGTCTTCGGAGGCCGAGCTCCATGGAGCTCGGTTTTGAAAAATTCGAAATTTTTCATCAAATTTCATATTTTCTACATTTCAAAAAAATCTGACAAAAATAATACAGATATACATGAAGGCATAATACACATATGTGTAAATTTTGAGGGCAAAATACGTTGAAATGAGGGCTGTGCAAAAAGACAAAACTGGGGCTTTTTAACACATGACTAGGTAATTGCTCGTGCGTTGCTACGGGAGCCAAATAATTTTTAACGCACCAAGAGTAGAATGACATGGTGTTTAGGGATCATCAGATAATCTACCTGATCCTATAAACATGTTGTTTTGAGCCACATTAAATACACGAGCATCAATTTTTCATAGCAATGTCAAAGCAAGCATGTACATTATTGTAAACACCATGTTAGCCAAGTTCAAATTAAAGGAATCAAGTTGACTAATATGGCGGACAATGTTAAAAGTTGTAAGATTATTTCTACTTCCATGCAAGTGAAATATCAAAGTCCAACAAGTATGGCGGACAAGGTGAAAGTAAATTTCTTGCTTCCTTATTTAATTCCAAAGTGCAAGTAATTCCAAAGTCCAACAAATCCATGTGCAATGTCATTTTTTTATCTAATCTTGGTAAAAGATATACATAAATAATAAAACATGAAACAGCTATTTAGTGCGTGCCTCAATATGTGCATGTAGCCCCTTTTGAAGTTCTGAACGGAGATGCTTTAGCGAGGTCAAAATTCATGAGCTAATAGAAAAACTAATTATCAGGATCCTAAAGAAACAACTACATAATTTGTGAACGCGCCACATACCAAACAAAGTTAAAAAATTATTCATCTGTACATACACACAGTTTGACACAAATTTCTTGCACACATTACAGAGCTAGCAATTCATGCTCCTTGCTAATATCGTAAAGCGGATTAAATAAACAAGGGTGCTTCTGAGCAAATTTTTATCTCATATAAGCTACTAACTGCACAATGAAGTCCTTAGCAGAAGGGGTGGAGAGCCACGGTCCTTTTTGTCATATCAAAGAACCGGGAGATATGAGAAATGGAAGCAGTGGGCCTCCTCTAGGTTCTTAATGTTTTCCCGGCTCCTTTTCTCACGTGACCTGGACCCTCTCCCGACACGACACAGAGGATACGGCTCGTGAGATCGGTGCTCATCTTGGGAGATGAATCAGTTCCATTCCTGGCGCACCTAGGCATGGCCATTGCCCTCGTACACTATAAAGAGCAAGGGAATGCGACAGCAAGAGTGCATCGGCGTCGAGCACCGACCCGTCCGCGGCCGCGCGGCCTGACGAGCAGGTGCAGAAGCACATCCACAAAGAACGGCATGGTTCGCGGCACACACACACACACACACACACACACACGTCCTCCATCTCCCGGCAATGGTTGTGTGTCGCCATGCAGCACTACACGCCTCCATGACTCCTCTTCCTCTTGCAACGAGCACCGCCAGCCCGAGATCTACCCACCCAATCCCACCTAACCGCCATGCCTCTCGTGACCACGCGCCCTTGCAGACCAAAGGGAGTGCATGATGATATTCTCTGCCAAATTACCCTGATTGCTCGGTAGAATGGAGAAACAGGCAGTTGCCGCGGTGATTTATACTACCGCGATTACTTCCTGCAACACCATGATCACATGCCTGTTTTACAACCTTCTATATTATGTTGTGATTTCTATTACCATGATTGATCCGCATGTAAATCACACCGAGATTGCTTTCTGAAAATACCAGGAAGTTGCCATGTAGTTTTTCGGATTGATGTAAATAAATCAAAGTGATTTATTGGCTTACCAAATGGAATTTATCAGCTTACCAAACCGAATGTAAGTTACCCCACCCGACTGATATGCAGGAGTTTCCTTGCCGATTGAAAACTGACTTGAGTAAAAATAGGAAGGGAAAAACAGTGCGTGGGTGGGATCGTGGGGATGACGAAGGGGTTGGACGATGAACGACGTAAGAGGGAAGACGGAACCTTCTGTTTCTTTTAGGTAGTAGATAGAAGATAGATAGATAGATAGATAGATAGATAGATAGATAGATACTATTTATTCTTCCAAACCATGAATTTTTCTTTTTTGTATAGGACGCATTTCAACATTTTTCCTCCTGACATTTTATCTATACTTCTATACTACTATAAAAAGAGCAAACATAAATTCCCCTAAAGCCACACCGACAAAGTGTACACAGGATAACCTGAACCATCCGATGGGATCCATGTAACAAGATCTAAGAGTCAATATTAATTTGATGCTCTGCCTTCCGATCGAACGGCGCACGATCAATGTTCTGCCGCAGACGTCTGCGCCTGCAGTCTCCTTCCCCGCGGTTTGCGGATCTCCCACCCCACGATCTGCTTAGTTATGGAAACAATCAAATATTTTCTTGTTTCTCTCCAACTATTTCTCTGAAGAAAAACTGAAAGAGAGGACTGCTACCTCCCTCACGCAGACCTCCCCCACGGACGCCCTCCCCGCCGCCGCCCCACACGACCAATCACCCCCCTCCTCTCCCTCGCCCCGCTCTGCCTCACCTGCCGCCGCCTCCTCTCCACATCCCCGGCACGGTCTCCCGCTTCCAGACGCTCTCCTCGAAGAAGGCGGCCACCTCCACGGTCTCCGGGGCCCGGCGAGGGCGCATGGCGCGGGCTGCTCTCGATGCTCGACCGGGTGCTCACTGGCGAGGTGTACCGCTGGTGCGTCCAGGTGCAGCGCAAGGGAGTGGAGGCGGAGGGGTAGGCCATCTAGGGGATCTCGGTGGGCGAGCACGGGACATGCGTCACTATGCCGTCCCACGTCGCATTCAACAATGGCTGCGGCCCGCTATTCGCCGTACGCCAGACCATCTCTTCATCACCCACGCCACCATGCCCACCTCGACCACATCGTGAGCATTTGAGGGTTAGCAACATCGTCTTAAATATGCAATCTCTTTTTCTGTGCTGGACTGCGAGGTATCGTGAGATGCTCGGTTGTTCGCTATTTCAGTGTTCCCATATGCTCCGGTTACTGACTTACTGTTGCTTGCTGCTATATATCTCTTTCTCATGAGAATTAGTGACAAATTCTTATATTTCCACGTTCACTGCACTTGCACTAGAGAAAGATCACTAATAGATTGGTTATTATGTGGTAAACTGGGAAATTTTCAGGGTGGTCTTCCAATGTACTCCTATATAGCAACCCGTGGCATCTACAATTTGAAGCTTCCAACCGCTCTTCAGATCCATCGTAGAATCAGAAGAATTGAGCTGCAAGTTGAATTAGTTGCTCTTGATTTCGGTATGGAGATCATTTCATCGCTGGCTCTTTTGTTTTGTCCATGTTACTTCTTATAGCGCAGTACTTTTTTTCAGGAGAAACATGAAATACGCAATGACCTTGTTGCCAGACCATTTCAGACTCACCATACTGTACCCAGCCAGGTACTGCTTCTTGACTCAGTTCAATAATAGAGTTACTCACCATGCAGTTATCGAACAAAAGTTAATGCTTAGTGGCCATCTTTTTCCTTATGAAGTTATAAATATCAGGAATATCAGGAAGGGCTACTTCGTATACTCTGTTAGAACGAAGTTGAAAAAAACTATATGCTCACTTGAAGGGAAGTCAAATGTTAAAATTAAAGCAATCGGGCTCTTAGGTGAGCTTTTGTTCTACTCTCAACCAGATTTCTTATGTTGTAACTCACTGTATGTTTGATTAGATTACAGATACCATACTGTACCCAGAAGTTACCTTCACCAGAGATACAACATCTGATTTTATTCTTGGCCCACGGAAATGTGGATGCCCGGAGAGCAAAGGTTCTTATAACTGAGGTATTGACTTTAGTGTTGCTGTGTTCAGAGTTTTTTTTTCATAAAGACACCTTTGTAGTGACAAGTTCATTTCCTTCACTCCACAGATAACGAAATTTGACCAAAGTGTTTGTTCGGGATGTACTTACATTATTAGGTAACATACAAAAAGTGGAATGCTGTGAAACAGGCCACATTTAGGGATTTGATACTGTCATGGAGCATGGAATTGGGCTAAGAAGGAAATAGATGGACAATGATTAATAGTATAATAGATGTTAGAACGTTTTCTCTATACTGCTGATCATGTGTTGGACAAAATGCCTAGCTAGGGTCTCGTGTTGACCTGGAATTGGTTATGCTGGACACCAACAAGTGACCAACACAAACACCTCTAGCCCCCGGCCACTCCTTACGTGTGTGCCCGCCGGTCCCGGTCTGCCGCTCCTCCATGGTCTCGCCTGAGATCTCAGTCCCATCGACACGGGGAGGACAAGGTCGACGCAGAGAGGTCCACCTTCTACCGTATCCACTCCCTGAGATCACGCGACGCATCGACGTTCGCTGTGAGCAGTACACTGCACCTGGTAATATTGCACATGTGAATCCGTTCATATTTTCGATGCGATACCCTTGAAGTTCAATGTTGTAGAATACATGATGAATCCATGGCTGTAGAACCAACGAATAGCCTGATCCTGGAATGAGGGATGGAGAAGATGTAGAAGGACCACGTTACCCTTCACAGAGCACATCATGGAAAGAGCACAGAGGTACGTAGGTGAGATCATTCTAATTAGTGTTTAATTGAGTACAAAGGGGTACTATATGGAAACTGAGCTTTCTAAGGGGTACTATATATATTTCTCAGAAAGTCGTTTTTTTACCGACTGTGCACAAGAGGTGATTAGTCGATGGCGTGTATGTTCCTAATGAAACAATGGACTGGAATCGACAATTTCCTGGTTTAGTATAGTAATTAAATTATGCTTCGTTTTCTGTTTGCCGGATCTTCAGTTGCTATGCTAAGTTCTCTGAAAGTTCCTCTTCACAAGTGTGTCACAGTGGTTGTGACTGTATTTCTAGGCTATATGTTGAGTAACCTGGCAGACAAGAACATTCGAGTGTACTGCATTGTCTCTCTGTGCATGTTGCATGCAAAGTTTCTTTGGCATGAGGCAGATATGCTTGGTCAGGTTTTGGTCATGCTGGTTGCAGTTGTTAATGTTGGTTGACCTCTGCTCCAGCTGGAGCTCAACACCCGCTACTGATTTCAATTTGGTTGAGGCAGATCGGAAGGGTGAGTGCAGAACCAAAAGTGTTTGGTGTATGAAACTTATGTACAAACCAAAAATATATGTACTCAAATATTTTTATTTCCACGATATCAACATTTTGCTGTGTCTCGCGATTTGTTTTGTTACTGATCCTGGTGCTTGTGTTTGCTGCAGGTCAAAAGAGACGATTGCGACAGATTGGTTCCTTTTATGTAGATCATAAGCCAGCCATTTATGATAGCTTTTTAGTAATCTTACTTCTTCGGAAAATATATATCTCTAATGCTAATGCAGCTTATTGCAATCTTGTATTGTAGTATTTTCCCCTTCTGCAGTATGTCTCTCGCAAGCTTATTCTATGGCAAATAATTTGTAAGGTTTCAGAGCTTATTCTATGGCAAATAATGTGTGAGGTTTCAGATTCTGTAATTTTATTACTGTTGCTAACTGAGCATGAATCCATAGATGTGAAGGGTTGCATGAATACTTTACAGGCCGGAATGGATCCATAGATTCTGTAATGTGCTACTTCTTATTTTTTTTGCAGATTCTTATTTTTTTTACATAAAACCAGGCTTATTCTTTGTTTGTCACCATGCAAAAACTGATGGCACAACCTTACAAATAGTTTTACACGAACATGGCCATTGCATGCATCACAGGTTTATAGAAGAAAAATCGATGCTTACATTTCTGATTGTTTTCACCACCCATTCTTCTTAATTCAACAATTGCTTTCTTTCTTTTTGGGCAATACTCTTGGCTTTGCTCAGTAATACATGTTGAGTGTGGTTCGATTTTGTGTGAAGAAACTTCATGGGAGATATGTTTATTAGGGCCTTACAGGACTTGGAGGGAAAGTGGATTGCACATTGTGTTGTTGGCTCCTGTAGTGAAGACCACCCCTGTCGTTGGCTTGTCTCCCCCATGTCGGCACAATGAAGGGCACGAAGCGCGCCTTGGCTGGTTGGTAGCTCGGAAACAATAGCGGCTAGCCGCGTTGGCGCTCGACACGATGTCCTAAGCGGGTGGCCGAGGATAATCTTTTCTATTCCACCACATGTTGATGCACCCCCTCCTCTGTCTTCTGCAACTCGATTGAGCTTAATGTTAGGATGACGCGACGTCGGTGCAACTAGACCATGAGTTTCTTGTGGCATGCAGGCTAGATGGACCAGGTTTAGTATGACCAGCAGTGGCGGAGCTAGCCGAAGATCACTAGGGGGCGAAACAAAAATCTTCAGTGTTTGGGAGAGGGAGGGGGGGGGGGGGCAAATGCTAAAAAAGACTAATCTAAGCCTCCCTAAATAAATTTTCTTTAGGGATTGATCGAAGGCTGGGGGGTAGTGCCCCCCCGGCCCCAACATAGCTCCGCCATTGATGACCAGCCGTTTGGAAATTGTGACATAGGTTTAGGGTTCGGATTTTAGGAATTGGAAGTTCAAGTTGGGATAATAATATGCATAGAAGTTCAGGGTTTGGAACAAACTTAGCGCAAACCTTTTTTTTTAAGGTTACACGTGCGTTGCACGTGCACGATTACTAGTACACATACACATAACGTCCTTGTTTAGTTGCACAATTTTTTCAGATTTATGTTAAACCGAAAACTTTAATTTTTGATTCTTTTTTTTAAAGGCCTCCATTGAGGCAGAGAACCAAACGACCGTTCTCCCAACAAGGCAGCAACTTAATTGATGTTGTAGGTCTGAAGTCATGTTGTCCTACTTAGCTTTGCTCCTTTTCTGCAATTTTATTTTCCACATCTAGAGTTTAATCAATTGGCAGAAAACCAATGTCTATATATGCTAGAGTCAACGAATTACTCCCTCGATTCCTAAATATATGAATTGAACTACCAAAACGGCATATATTTAGGAACGGAAGGAGTATAGCACTATAATACAATAGTCCATCAATATCCGGATATTCATTTTGGCTCTAGGGAGCACATGCTCATGTTGTCATTATCACCATTCAGATATTTAATTTTACTCATCATAGTGATTATTCTGCCCCAAAACATGTGGTCCATTTTCAAGTATATTTAAGTACACGAAATACACCACATTAGAGCCCTTCGACATTCTTAGTTTTCCTTTAACCTACAGAAGATATGGTGGAATTCTATACATATCAAGTCGGAACATTTCATGGTACAAATAGACGGGCGCAGCAACGCGCGCCATCGATGATCTAGTATATATAAAAGCAGGAGCCTTAGCGGTTGCTTTACTAGGGTTCCCCTCTCGTTCACTCTCTCATGCTCTCCAGATCTAAGCAAGACATAGGTGGCCACACTTCCTCTCAGCTTACGGCTGGTCACAAATCCGGCCGGACAACCTCGACCGGGGCAGGGTGTAGGTGCATCGTTCACGCTGTCGTCAGCGGCGAGGGAGGAGACCAACGGCTGCCCGCGCGTCCCGATGGGCGGCCGTGCTGTTCTCTCCGAGAGAGCGCTGGCTCGGGAAGGCCTTCGACCCCTTCTTCCTCCATGCGGTATTGTGGCCAAGATGCGGCCTCCCGACGCCGTCTTTGCCACATGTCGACGACCCTCAGGTATATATTCCTTCGAAACCTGCCTTGCTCTACTGCCCCAGCTCCCTTCGTGTGGATCCTTTTCTACTTCCGTCCGCTGTTCCAAAGCCACCTAGACTTCTACTATTATTAGAAGTAAAGCTAGTTCATACAGTCGACTCTAAGCGTTGGTTCAAACAAGGAAGAAAGTGGGAAAGCTGTAGCATGAATCTAGGACTTGGTTCTAAGAGGAAACGGGGGAAAGTAGTAATATATGTCACTGTTTAAATAACCGTATTTCGTATTTGCGCAAACAGGGATGTCTGTCTCCATATTGTTTCGGGATGTCTGTCTCCGTATCGTTTCTATCCGCGCAATCAAAAGCACACACCTCAGTTTTAGTACAACTGCGCAAAATGAGATGGCTATCCCTCGTTGCCGTCGTCTAACCTCCCGTCTTCAAGGTATCCCTACATTGGTAGTAACTAAGGTAGAATGACCAACGCAATCTAAAAGAAGCTGATTCATACATTTTACTTCCTGATTGCAGTGCAGGGACGAGCGAAAACAACTACATCCTAGTCCGGAATGCACTTTCTACCAGTTCATCCATAGACCGAGGACTAGCTGGCACGGCTGCACCGCGGTTTTTTGGACAGGTGCGCGGACAAGAGGCATTGTGGTTTGCTTATTTCTACAAATAGTGGTGCTTAAATTTAGTGGAATGCACAAGAATTTCACCTGGTCAGTACACTGCATGGTTCAGTTCAGCATTCCAGCTGAGACCACAATTATAATTAGTTATTCTGGAATGAGAGAACCTAACCCTGGATGGTGGCAACAAGAAAAAACCAGAGTGAACTCCAGGAAATTTAAGCCTGCCGGGAGGCCCTTTGCTCAGAGAAGCCTTGCTTGTTTTTTCCTGATTTGTAAACCTTCTCACAACTTTGTCTTTTGCTGTGAACTAGTATATGTTTTTTATGTTCTATGAATCATTGAGATGTATAAAATTGCTTAACTTATGCTTTTCAAGTTTTTAATGAAGACGAGTTTAATGTGAGTGTTCCACATGAGCACTAGACTAGCGTGTGAACGTTTGGAATTTATTACATTGTGGCCTCAATTAACTGCATGAAGCACACTGTAACAAGATACATAGTTTCTTATATGTCAGACAACAGATTGTTGATTGTTAGTTGGTCGATAGCCTAGTGTTGAAGCGAGCTGAGCCAATGTGCCGTGTTTTGCACAACTACTTACAAGTGGGGTAGCACCAACAGTGTTTACAAGTACTTATGTATAAGTCGGCGCACAGTTCTCGAACGAGTGCTCTATTTCATCAAAACACACACTGCTCATATGATAAACCGTGACAACTTATGTCTTACCATGCCATATTCATGAAAAAACTAGTGAGGACGCATCTGTTTCGGCAACAATTATGATGGTTCTCACATGATTCACGGGCACACAAAAGTAGCAGCAGTTCCCATAGACGGATTCAAACAGAGTACTAGCCCGAGAGGGGTCGATAACAGGCAAGGTTCGGATAATTAGACACAATCCAAACTACTATTAAACACTAGCTGGGGCAACTTCTTCATTGCTCGATCTAATTTGGGCTGGACACAAGACGGACCTTGCCATGAACATCATCGAGGACGTCCCGCAGCAGCTCAATCCTGTGAACCTTCATGAAGACAACCTTGTGGCCTTGCCACTGATAAACTTGTCTGTGGAGGCATGCCACGTCATCTTCCTGCGTAAGCTTGACAAGAACAGTATGCCTCACAAACGAAGGAGTAGCTTTGAACTTCTTGTGCTTCAGTACACCCTGGACAACACGCCTGACAACAGTGAGGCTGGAATACAACTCTTCATTGGTATAACCGCAAATGGCTTCCACGATCCAACAGCCTAAGAACTCTGTTTTCCCAGTGCGTATATTCAGGTCATCCGCCTCATAGCGAGTGACATGTACAACCACACAATCCTTGTCTGCATCAGGGCTCTAATTGAAACAGAAACAAATTCTGAATTACTTTTCAGTATAAGGAACACAAGTTATTTAAACCACTATGTATAGCATGGCATCGAAGCTTGTGATGCCCCCGATTCAATCGTACACTAATCATACACGCAAACGTGTACGATCAAGATCAGGGACTCACGGGAAGATATCACAACACAACTCTAAAACATAAATAAGTCATACAAGCATCATAATACAAGCCAGGGGCCTCGAGGGCTCGAATACAAGTGCTCGATCATAGACGAGTCAGCGGAAGCACCAAAATCTGAGTACAGACATAAGTTAAAGAAGTTTGCCTTAAGAAGGCTAGCACAAACCGGGATACTGAGATCGAAGAGGCGCAGGCCTCCCGCCTCGATCCTCCTAAACTACTTCGGTCGTCGCCGCCGCCCGCACGTAGTAGTAGGCACCTCCGGTAGTAGGAGTCGTCGTCGACGCAAGGCCAAGCTCCTGGCTCCAAAGATCTGGTTGCGACAACCGTAGAACGGAAAAGGGGGAAAAGAGGGAGAAAAGCAACCATGAGTACTCATCCAAAGTACTCGCAAGCAAGGAGCTACACTACATATGCATGGGTATATGTGTAAAAGGCCATATCGGTGGACTGAACTGCGGAATGCCGTAATAAGAGGGGATAGCTAATCCTGTCAAGACTACGCTTGAGCAGCCTCTGCCTTGCAAAGATGTAGAAGAGAGTAGATCAAGTCCTCCAAGTAGCATCGCATAGCATAATCCTACCCGAGATCCTCCTCGTCAGCCTGTTAGAGAGCGATCACCGGGTTGTATCCGCACTTGGAATGGTGTGTTTTATTAAGTATCCGGTTCTAGTTGTCATAAGGTCAAGGTACAACTACAAGTCGTCATGTTACCAAGATCACGACTATTCAATAGATTAACTTCCTGCAGGGTGCACCACATAACCCAACACGCTTGATCCCATTTGGCCGGACACACTTTTCTGGGTCATGCCCGCCACGAAGATCAACATGTCGCAGCCCCACCTAGGCATAACAGAGAGGTCAGCACGCCGGTCTAAACCTAAGCGCACAGGGGTCTGGGCCCATCGCCCTTAGCACACAGGCACGTTGCGTGGGCGGCAGGAAGCAGACCTAGCCTAGCAGGCGTTCCAGTCCAATCCGGCGCGCGCCGCTCAGTCACTAACGTCACGAAATGCTTCGGCTGATACCACGACGCCGAGTGCCCATAACTGTTCCCGCATAGTTGGTTAGTGCGTATAGGACAGTAGCCAGACTCAGATCAAATACCAAGATCTCGTTAAGCGTGTTAAGTATCCGCGAACGCCGAACAGGGCCAGGCCCACCTCTCTCCTAGGCGGTCTCAACCTGCCCTGTCGCTCCGCCACAAAGTAACAGTCGGGGGCCGTCGGGAACCTAGGCCCAACTCTACCGGGATGGAGCCACCTGCCCCTTTAGCCCCCATCTCCGAGCAGTATCACAGGTAATGTAACAGTATAAAGTATATAGTATATGCCCGTGATCACCTCCCGAAGTGATCATGGCCCAGTAGTATACCATGGCGGATTTGGACAAGAGTGTAGGGCCACTGATGGAACACTAGCATCCTATACTAAGCAGTAGGATAGCAGGTAAAGGTAACAACAGTAGTAGCAAGGACAGGCTATGCATCAGGATAGGATAAAGGAAAAGCACTAACATGCTACACTACTCTAATGCAAGCAGTATAGAGAAGAGTAGGCGATATCTGGTGATCAAAGGGGGGGCTTGCCTGGTTGCTCATACAAGAAGGAGGGGTCGTCGGTGACGTAGTCGACCACAGGGGCATCAGCATCGTCACGGGGTCTACCGGAGAGAAGAGGGGGGAGAAATAGTAAATACATAGCAAGCAAGTGCATAACAGGACAACAAGCAAAGCTAGACATGTTCTAACGCGGTATGAGGTGATACCGGTGAGGGGGGAAAACATCCGGGAAAGTATCCCCGGTGTTCCGTGTTTTCGGACAGATGAACCGGAGGGGAAAAGTTGCGAGTTTGATATGTTAGGGGTGTGTGGCGGACGAACGGGCTGCGTATCCGGATTCGTCTCATTGTTCTGAACAACTTTCATGTAGAAAGTATTTTCATCTGAGATACGGTTTATTTTGTATGATTTTCTAAAGTTTTAAATCATTTTTAGAATTTATTTAATTAATTTAATTCAACATTATCCAGAAAAGTGCATGCTGACGTTAGCAGTCAACGGGACGTTGACTGGGTCAAACTGATGTGTGGGTCCTGCATGTCATACACTGTTAGCTAATTAACAATAGTTAATTAGTTTAGTTAGTTAATAGGCTAATCTAATCAGAATTAATTAAGCTAATTAATTAATTAAATGTTTTAATTATTTTTAATTACTATTTACTTATTTATGTATTATTTATTTATTTTTGTTAATTCCTTTTTTTTCAGCGTTCTGGGGCTAGGCCCCACATGTCAGGGAGTATTTAGGTTAGTTAATTAGCTAGTTTACTTAAGTTGTGATTAATTAGAAAGCGGGTCCCAGCAGCCAGTGGCACTGGCATCATAAGCGGCTGGGTTAAGCGGACACGTCAGTGGCGCCGACGTTTAGTCGCCGGCAACCAAAACACGGCGACGACGCACGGGATGTCGCTGGAAATCGGTTACAGGCCACCAAAATTGGCGTCGCTGGTCGCGTTCGAACGTGCGTGAAGTCCCGCGTCCAACGGTGCTAGGGGTGGGAGTGAGGGAGGTCCCAAGCGACACCGACGATAGGCAATGGCGATGGCCGGATCTCGGCGAGCTCGGTTTCAAGGTTGTAGCATATGGCGAGGCGACCAAAGGGCATCAGATGGTTCCTGTGGAGTCCAGGAACACGAGGCAAAGCTTGGTCGCGACTCTTGCGGGCTGTGGCCACGGTGGAGAGTCAAACGGCGGCGACGAGTTCTCGGATGCGGTAGCGGGGCTAGCTAGTGGGGGAGCCGGAGCTCAAGAGAAGAGGGGAGGATGTGGGGGGCTCACAGAGGGCGGCGAGGGCTCGGGGAGCTGGGGTGCCGGAGTCGAGAGGATCGACGGCGAGGTAGCGGCGGCGTCCGACGAAGGGGATCAAGGCAGACGATGTCGAGGCGGCTCCAGGGACGGCGAGCGGCAGAGGGGTTGGTGGAGATCCGACGAAGGTGCGACGGTGGCCATAGGGGAGGGGGTCGACGCGGGCGTCACGGCGGTGGGGAAGCCCGGCGACGGGAAGCGGCGCCGGCGAGGTAGAAGCGGGGCGACGGGGTCGCCTACCCCCGATCCAGATTGGGATCAAGGAGAGGGGGCGCGAGGAGAGAGTGGGGGATCGGGGGAGAGTGGGAGGTTAGGGTTTGATCAGGCGGACTGGGATTAGTAGGTCAGGGCGCTGGAGGGCCGGCCTGGTCGCTAGGCCAACTGGGCCGTGGCCCAGGGGGTAGGGGGTTTCTTTGTTTTCTTTTCTTTTGCTTTATTTTCTGTTTTGCCTTTTACTTTTTATTTATATTACCTTTTTTGTTTTACTTTTGTTTCCTACTAATTTTAGTTTTAGTAAAATATACACGTAGCGTCTAAATTAGTATTTCAACTTAGTCCATAGTCACAAAAAGTCTAGTCCTCAAATAAATTAGTTTGACATTTTATTAATTACAAAAGGTATTTAAATAATTGTTTTTACTGTTGTTTTTTTTCATCTTATAGTATTTAAGCATTTTATAGAGGTGGGGTTTCTCCACCATAACTACCTATGCAATATTTGGTTCACTCCGAACATTTTAGTTTTAATATTTGAAAATTTTATTGTTTGCTTGATTTTGAATTTGAATTTGAATCGGTCTTGAACTAACGCGAGATTAGCAACAGTAATCGAAGTGACGTGGCACCATTAGCAGAGAATTACTGTAGCATAATTATCCGGGCGTCACAATTCTCCTCCACTACAAGAAATCTCGTCCCGAGATTTAAGAGGTGGAGTAAGGGCGAAAGGTCCGGTTACGAAATTCTAACGAATCTTCTTGGTCTTGGTTGCTCTTCTCGAAGAGGTCGATCCATTACATTGATGTCTTCATTTCTCTGCTTCAGGTCATCATGGTGAAGTCGTCCTTTTTTACGGGAACTCCAACGTACTTACGAATAGGTAAGGGGAAGCTCGACTACGACAGAATGCTTATGAGGGAAAACAATCTGGGGTTAACCCATGAATGAGCATAAGAGTAACTCTCGAGTTGAACCTATAAAATACATCGAGAGTAAGGTACGAAGGTACAATAAGAGGTTCCAAGCGGATAGATAGTTGCTCGAAGTCTGAACCATAGTGAGAAAGGGGTTCAGAGCAGCGAGAGTAAGTATTGCGTCTGATACCAGAATAGATCACTAGGAAGGTGGCCCGTGAATTAAATATGAAGCCAAGCGTGAGGATTAACTTTGGAAACAGGGTGTACCGGAGAGTTAGGTTTCGATCCTGTAGAACTGTGGGTTATGGGCCCACCATGTGGTTAAAAGTAGGAAGGGCATTGACATCTTGCACGGTCATGTAAGAAAGGCATGTCAGAGGTTAGTCTTCCAGTTATGTCAACAACAACATCGGTACCAAGGGCGAGGGACGAAGAGAACCATTTTCCTGCTCGTTGAACGAGGCGGACTAGTAGGCAAAGTTCTCGTCCATCGGTGGTCACCGAAATGTCATCAACAAAAGTAACAGGGTCTCACTGGCAGAGTTCTACACCGAGGTGTTTTCATAAGAAGTGAATTATTACTGCATAGGTTATATAGATCACAAGAAAGGTCAAACAAACCAATGGAAAGGAAAATGTGATCATCAGGTTAAACAGAACAATGGAAAGGAAAAGTGTGTTTAAACACATATTTCATGAGTATATCCTTCCCAAGGACAAGCAGAGCAAAATATCCACGACAGGAGATAATGTAGAAAACCCTTTAGGTAAGGGGAGAGAAATTTCATGACATTACCCATATAACGGTGTTTGGATAATTGAGCAAGAAGCATTTAGCATTGGGCTTCAAATGTTCTTATTGAAGATCGGAGTACCACAGACATGCTTCGAGATAGCATTGACATGGACTTCAAGCAAAGGTTGAACTTTGTATACACAAAGGATCCATCAGGATAACTTATTAAACAAGGCATTCAAGTTCCTCATGGAAATTGGTTAACCTTGTTAAAAAAAGGAAACTATAACAATAGGCCCTTCGGCCAGGTGTGCTAGGCATGACATCACCTTACCGAGTCATATAAAGACCGATGTTATAACTCTTGGAAATATGTTCCAACCATCATATCTGACCGAGGTTCAGATCCGATTGGTGTCAGGATACCTCCGACTTAGTATGCCTGAGAAGAAAAGGTGCAACACAATTGATGAGATGACAATGTAAGATTCTCGGGAAATGAACTATGAAGTGATTTCCGTTAACAAGAGTTCATCATTAACCCAAGGAGAGGACAAGGAGGTGTCTGGTGAACTCAACGGCAATTCATCGAGATTTCCAAAAGATGGATTTCCACAATTAAGTGAACAAGGAGATAACATTTGTCAGATCAAATGATATAAGGAAGTATGCTCGAGGAAAACATACATAGTTAAACATTGGTTGAAAGGTCCACCTGAAATATGGGTTTAGGTAGAATGACCAAAGTTAGAAAGGTGGTTCAATAACCAATGGTCTAAGAATGAATTATTGACCATTAACTTCAAAGCAATAGGGTTGCTAGAAGGGCAGAATCCAAACATCACCGATCGAATCAACACGAGGACCAAGAAAGAATGGTGATGGTGAGAGGTATCACTATACCAGGAATTTCTTAAGAGGTGGAGCAATCCTCACCACATCCTTGATATTAAAAGATGGTAATACTCCAAGGTAAGGAAGAACGAATGCTGGATAGTAGGGATCTCAAGGTATAACTTAAAACACGAACAAGTTTGTGTTGGTGGGAAGGCAATAAAGTGGCCGATGATAACACAGATCATCAAGGGCAAGGATGGTATTTCTCATCATGAACTCAATTGATATCCTGGAAGAGCTCATAAGGTTGATGATGATCACGACACATTTGTCAAGAGATTTCAATAAGATGTAATCAATCAGCGACACATCAAGTCAAAGGAATGAGGTAGCGGAAGGTTATTGGAACCATGGGTAGGACACAAACTTGAAATCAAGATTGTTGTTCAAGGTGAACTGATAGGACGAGGAAGATCGACATAAGCTTAGCTCATCGTCGAAAATTTTGTGCTCCGGGAAGAAGGACCAGGTAGCACAGTTAGAAGTTTGCATGATAATGATATAGCCGATAAGGCTAGGAATGACTTGAAGGATTATTAAACTCGTAAGCAACAAGAATTAATTAGAGTTATTGAATCGGAGTGCGGAATCGATTCACTTATCGGTGTTCTCGAGTGACTAATAACTCAGAACCTGGGGGGAATCCGAGATCGGTGAGAAGCAATACTAGATGAAGACTCGCAGGAAGCAACATAGTTCTCGAGATACCAGAGGTTAATAATCGAGGAAGATCAAAATAGAGGTTGGGAGAGCGTATTGATCTACAAAAGGCAAGTACTTTAACTTGACCGATAAATGGAATCAAAGAGAAAATGTGGTCGGGACCACGACTGCAAATGATCAATACATAGATACCAGCTGATTTCATATCAAGGAAATAGTTATTATTACAAGAAGCTTCTATGATAGGATCTACATCGTGTCCATGGGCATGAACACAAAGTTCAAGGTCGACTCCCACTTCTTTAATGCATAACCTTTCATTCACTTCTCGCCTTCAACGAATTTGTGTGTTGAAATTTTATCTGACATAACACTAGTGGAGTATGACCCGTAGTAGTTTCCGGGGTCACACAGTTTAGAGAAGGCATATGTCCAACCCATCGGGCCTCTTAGGAACATATACCACAAACTTCGTGGAGTAAATAACACAAGCTCGATAGCAGAGTATGGTTGACAAAGCAGAGGATACAATTTACCAAAGGCGGCATATATCCTACGAAAGGCTCAAGGTTATTGAATATGAAGGACATTGTCGAATAAAATCCAACAAGGATCCGGGGTGAGTATCGGCACACAACCAGAGGAAGAAGCAAGGCAAAGACATTGGATTATAGAAACAACTGAATAACTTAGAGCGCAATTGCTAAGGAATTATGATTTACAAAGCGAAGGATCGAAGCGGGCGCCCGATCAAGGATGGATAAGTTCAATACTTAGGGGCACAATCGACGACAATTTAATTGGCGAGAACCAGCTCATGATTAAAACTACGTCTGAGCCGGAAGGATGAATTCTAGGATCTGTTTGAGGATTGCGAGCATTCGCAACAAATCGAATCAACGGACTCAAAATGTCAATGAAAATGGATGTCAACAAGATTACTAGACTTATGGGATTAACCATAATGCAAGCAATCAAGAATTTCAAGAGCAATAGGATGCTCAAGATTTTCGGAAGATAAAATGATATTTCGAGGATTCGTGACATACATGCATCAACTGGGGATGAGTGGATACTCGGTAAGTGCGAGAAATTATCCGTAGGGGTATTCAGGCGACAAGGAACTGCAAGGCAGTAGGCACAAAAGGATTCTCGAAACAATAGAGAGAATTTCGGGGTATCTTGTAATAACAAGATCAATGAGGAATGATTATATGAATGGCAAGTGTATGCAGTTTTCATAGGGGTTGATGGTGGAAGGAAATCGCAAATGCGATGGCACAAAGACTCGAGAGAACATCGTAGAGTAACTTCGGAATCTTCTAGTGCAGCAGGCGATCATCTGAAGTGAGGGGCTCTCCGGGAGAAAGTACTTGCGAGAACCTAAAGTTAGTTTGTTTTTTAGCAAAATCGTTTAACCCGAATAGAAGAGAGCTCAGAGTCCCAGAGTAAAGATCGAGGAGTAAAAGATCCTAATACCACCCAATGGCGACGTGGGCCCGTAAGGCACACAGCCATGTTAGTAAAAGTTTTGCAATGACTAGACTCGACTTCGGCCAAGGAGTATGGAAGGGGGATTCCTACAGGCAGTCGGCTCTGATACCAACTTGTAACGCCCGATTCAATCAGACACTAATCATACACGCAAACGCAGTACGATCAAGATCGAGGACTCACGGAAGATATCACAACACAACTCTAAAACATAAATAAGTCATACAAGCATCATAATACAAGCCAGGGCCTCGAGGGCTCGAATACAAGTGCTCGATCATAGACGAGTCAGCGGAAGCAACAAAATCTGAGTACAGCATAAGTTAAAGAACTTTGCCTTAAGAAGGCTAGCACAAACCGGGATACAGATCGAAGAGGCGCAGCCTCCCGCCTGGATCCTCCTAAACTATTCCCGTCGTCGTCGCCGCCTGCACGTAGTAGTAGGCACCTCCGTGTAGTAGGAGTCGCCGCGTCGACGGTGGCGCCAAGCTCTGGTTCCAACATCTGGTTGCGACAACCGTAGAAGGGAAAAGGGGGAAAGAGGGAGAAAAGCAACCGTGAGTACTCATCCAAAGTACTGCAAGCAAGGAGCTACACTACATATGCATGGGTATATGTGTAAAAGGCCATATCGGTGGACTGAATTGCGTAATGCCGTAATAAGAGGGGATAGCTAATCCCGTCAAGACTACGCTCGCAGCCTTCGCCTTGCAAAGATGTAGAAGAGAGTAGACCAAGTCCTCCAAGTAGCATCGCATAGCATAATCCTACCCGCGATCCCTCCTCGTCGTCTGTTAGAGAGCGATCACCGGGTTGTATCCGCACTTGGAAGGGTGTGTTTTATTAAGTATTCGGTTCTAGTTTTCATAAGGTCAAGGTACAACTCCAAGTCGTCCTGTTACCAAAGATCACGGCTATTCGAATAGATTAACTTCCCTGCAGGGGTGCACCACATAACCCAACACGCTTGATCCCATTTGGCCGGACACACTTTTCTGGATCATGCCCGGCCACGGAAGATCAACACGTCGTAGCCCCACCTAGGCATAACAGAGAGGTCAGCACGCCGGTCTAAACCTAAGCGCACAGGGGTCTGGGCCCATCGCCCTTAGCACACCTACATGTTGCGTGGGCGGATGGAAGCAGACCTAGCCTAGCAGGCGTTCCAGTCCAATCCGGCGCGCGCCGCTCAGTCGCTGACGTCACGAAATGCTTCGGCTGATACCACGACGCCGAGTGCCCATAACTGTTCCCGCGTAGTTGGTTAGTGCGTATAGGCCAGTAGCCAGACTCAGATCAAATACCAAGATCTCCTTAAGCGTGTTAAGTATCCGCGAACGCCGAACAGGGCCAGGCCCACCTCTCTCCTAGGCGGTCTCAACCTGCCCTATCGCTCCGCCACAAAGTAAAAAGTCGGGGGCCGTCGGGAACCCAGGCCCACCTCTACCGGGATGGAGCCACCTGCCCCTTCAGCCCCCATCTCCGAACAATATCACAGGTAATGTAACTGTATAAAGTATATAGTATATGTTGGGGAACGTTGCAGAAAATTAAAATTTTTCCTACGGTTTCACCAAGATCCATCTATGAGTTCATCTAAGCAACGAGTCATGGGAGAGAGATTACATCTACATACCACTTTGTAGATCGTGAGTGGAAGCGTTCAAAAGAACGGGGTTGAAGTAGTCGTTCTCGTCGTGATCCTATCATCGGAGATCCTAGCGCCGAACGGACGGCACATCCGCGTTCAACACACGTACGGAGCGGATGACGTCTCCTCCTTCTTGATCCAGCAAGGGGAAAGGAGAGGTTGAGGAACATGGCTCCAGCAGCAGCACGACGGCGTGGTGGTGATGGAGTGACAGCCCCAGCAGGCTTCGCCAAGCACACGCGGAGGAGGAGAGGCGTTGGGAGGGAGGGCTGCGCCTTGAAGTGTGTTGCAGCCTCCCTCGCCTCTATTTATAGGGAAGGGAGAAGGGGCCGTCCCTCTTGATGAGATCTAGAGGGGCGGCGGTTAAGGGAGGGGCTTGCCCCCAAGCAAGGCGCCCCCTCGGGGTTCCCCCAACCCTAGGCGCATGGGCCTTAGGGGAGTGGCGCCCAGCCCACTTTGGGCTGGATCCTTCCTCATAGAGCCCATAAGGCCCTCCGGAGAGGTGGCCCCTCCGGTGGACCCCGGAACCCCTCCGTGGCCCCTACAATACCGATATGCCCCGAACCTTTCCGGTGACCATATGATGACTTCCCATATATAAGTCTTTACCTCCGGACTATTCCGGAACTCCTCGTGACGTCCGGGATCTCATCCGGACTCAACATCATTTGGTAATCACATACAAGTCTTCCTAATAACCCTAGCGCCACCGAACCTTAAGTGTGTAGACCCTACGGGTTCGGAGACATGTAGACATGATCGAGACGGCTCTCCCATCAATAACCAACAGCGGATCTGGATACCCATGTTGGCTCCCACATACTCCTCGATGATCTCATCGGATGAACCACGATGTCGAGGATTCAAGCAACCCGTATACTATTCCCTTTGTCAATCGGTATGTTACTTGCCCGAGATTCGATCGTCGGTATCCCAATACCTCGCTCAATCTCGTTACGGCAAGTCACTTTACTCGCATCAGTAATGCATGATCCCGTGACCAGACACTTGGTCACTTTGAGCTCATTATGATGATGCACTACCGAGTGGGCCCAAGGATACCTATCCGTAACACGGAGTGACAAATCCTATCTCGATCCGTGTCAACCCAATGACACTTTCGGAGATACCGTAGTGCACCTTTATAGTCACCCGCTTATGTTGTGACGTTTGGTACACCCAAAGCACCCTTACGGTATCCGGGAGTTACACGATCTCATGGTCTAAGGAAGAGATACTTGACATTGGAAAAGCTCTATCAAAATGAACTACACGATCTTGTGCTATGCTTAGGATTGGGTCTAGTCCATCACATCATTCTCCTAATGATGTGATCCCGTTATCAACGACATCCAATGTCCATAGTCAGGAAACCATGACTATCTATTGATCAACGAGCTAGTCAACTAGAGGCTCACTAGGGACATATTGTGGTCTATGTATTCACACGTGTATTACGATTTCCGGATAATACAATTATAGCATGAATAAAAGACAATTATCATGAACAAGGAAATATAATAATAATCCTTTTATTATTGCCTCTAGGGCATATTTCCAACAGTCTCCCACTTGCATAGAGTCAATAATCTAGTTACATTGTGATGAATCGAACACCCATAGAGTTCGGTGTTGATCATGTTTTGCCCATGAAGAGAGGTTTAGTCAACGGATCTGCGACATTCAGATCCGTATGCACTTTGCAAATTTCTATGTCTCCATCTTGAACATTTTCACGGATGGAGTTGAAGCGACGCTTGATGTGCCTGGTCTTCTTGTGAAACCTGGGCTCCTTGGCAAGTGCAATAGCTCCAGTGTTGTCACGAAGAGTTTGATCGGCCCGACGCATTGGGTATGACTCCTAGGTCGGTGATGAACTTCTTCACCCAAATTGCTTCATGCGCTGCCTCCGAGGCTGCCATGTACTCCTCTTCACATGTAGATCCCGCCACGACGCTTCGCTTGCAGCTGCACCAGCCATCGCTCCACCATTCAACATATACACGTATCCGGTTTGTGACTTAGAGTGATCCAGATCATGTCGAAGCTAGCGTCGACGTAACCCTTCTGACGAGCTCTTCGTCACCTCCATAAACGAAAACATGTCCTTTGTCCTTTTCGTACTTCAGGATATTCTTGACCGCTGTCCGTGTTCCTTGCGGGATTACTTTGGTACCTTCCTACCAAACTTACGGCAAGGTTTACATCAGGTCAGTACACAAGATGGCATACATAATAGAACCTATGGCCGAGGCATAGGGATGACGCTCATCTCTTCTTTATCTTTTGTCGTGGTCGGGCATTGAGCCGAGCTCAATCTTACACCTTGCAAAGACAGCAAGAACCCTTTCTTGGACTGATCCATTTTGAACTTCTTCAAAATCTTATCAAGGTATGTGCTTTGTGAAAGACCTATGAGGCGCCTTGATCTATCTCTATAGATCTTGATGCCTAATATATAAGCAGTTCTCCAAGGTCCTTCATTGAAAAACTTTTATTCAAGTAGGCCTTAATGCTGTCCAAGAGTTCTATATCATTTCCCATCAAAAGTATGTCATCTACATATAATATGAGAAATACTACAGAGCTCCCACTCACTTTCTTGTAAACGCAGGCTTCTCCATAAGTCTGCATAAACCCAAACGCTTTGATCATCTCATCAAAGCGAATGTTCCAACTCCGAGATGCTTGTACCAGCCCATAAATGGATCGCTGGAGCTTGCATACTTTGTTAGCATTCTTAGGATCGACAAAACCTTCCGGCTGCATCATATACAGCTCTTCCTTAAGATAACCGTTAAGGAACGCTGTTTTGACGTCCATCTGCCATATCTCATAATCATAGTATGCGGCAATTGCTAACATGATTCGGACGGACTTAAGCTTCGCTACGGGAGAGAAAGTCTCATCGTAGTCAATCCCTTGAACTTGCCGATAACCCTTAGCGACAAGTCGAGCTTTATAGATGGTGACATTACCATCCGCGTCCGTCTTCTTCTTAAAGATCCATTTGTTTTCTATCGCTCGCCGATCATCGGGCAAGTCTGTCAAAGTCCATACTTTGTTTTCATACATGGATCCTATCTCGGATTGCATGGCTTCAAGCCATTTGTTGGAATCTAGGCCCGCCATCACTTCTTCATAGTTCGAAGGTTCACCGTTGTCTAACAACATGATTTCCAGGACAAGGTTGCCATACCACTCTGGTGTGGAACGTGTCCTTGTGGACCTCTGAAGTTCAAGAGCAACTTGATCCAAGTACTTTGATCATCATCGTTAATTTCCTCTCCAGTAGGTGTAGGCGCCACAGGAACAATTTCCTGAGCTGCACTACTTTCCGGTTCAAGAGGTAGTACTTCATCGAGTTCTACTTTCCTCCCACTTACTCCTTTCGAGAGAAACTCCTTTTCAAGAAAGGATCCGTTCTTGGCAACAAAGATCTTGCCTTCGGATCTAAGGTAGAAGGTATACCCAATGGTTTCCTTAGGGTATCCTATGAAGACGCATTTTTCCGATTTGGGTTCGAGCTTTTCAGTTTGAAGTTTCTTGACATAAGCATCGCATCCCCAAACTTTTAGAAACGACAGCTTAGGTTTCTTCCCAAACCATAATTCATATGGTGTCGTCTCAACGGATTTAGACGGTGCCCTATTTAAAGTGAATGTAGCTGTCTCTAGAGCGTATCCCCAAAATGATAGCGGTAAATCTGTAAGAGACATCATAGATCGCACCATATCCAATAGAGTGCGATTCGACGCTCGGACACACCGTTACTGTTGAGGTGTTCCAGCGGCGTGAGTTGTGAAACGATTCCACATTTCCTCAAGTGTGTACCAAATTCGTGACTTAAATATTCTCCTCCACGATCTGATCGTAAGAATTTTATTTTTCGGTCACGTTGATTCTCTACCTCATTCTGAAATTCCTTGAACTTTTCAAAGGTCTCGGACTTGTGTTTCATCAAGTAGACATACCCATATCTACTTAAGTCGCATCGTGAGAGTGAGAACATAACGATATCCTCCATGAGCCTCAACGCTCATTGGACCGCACACATCGGTATGTATGATTTCCAATAAGTTGGTTGCTCGCTCCATTGTCCCGAGAATGGAGTCTTGGTCATTTTGCCCATGAGGCATGGTTAGCATGTGTCAAATGATTCATAATCGAGAGACTCTAAAAGTCCATCGAATGGAGCTTCTTCATGCGCTTGACACCAATGTGACCAAGGCGGCGATTACCACAAGTATGTGGGACTATCGTTATCAACTTTACATCTTTTGGTATTCACACTATGAATATGTGTAATATTACGTTCGAGATTCATTAAGAATAAACCATTGACCATCGGAGCATGACCATAAAACATATCTCTCATATAAATAGAACAACCATTATTCTCGGATTTAAATGAGTAGCCATCTCGCATTAAACGAGATCCTGATACAATGTTCATGCTCAAACTTGGCACTAAATAACAATTATTGAGGTTTAAAACTAATCCCGTAGGTAAATGTAGAGGCAGCGTGCCGACGGCGATCACATCAACCTTGGAACCATTCCCGACGCGCATCGTCACCTCGTCCTTCGCCAGCCTCCGTTTATTCCCCAGCTCCTGCTGTGAGTTACAAATATGAGCAACGGCACCGGTATCAAATACCCAGGAGTTACTACGAGTAATCGGTAAGGTACACATCAATTACATGTATATCAAATATACCTTTAGTGTTGCCGGCCTTCTTGTCCGCTAAGTATTTGGGGCAGTTCCGCTTCGAAGGCCCTTCCTTTGCAATAAAAGCACTCTGTCTCGAGGCTTGGGTCCATTCTTTGACTTCTTCCGGCAACTTGCTTGCGGGCGCGGCAACATCCTTGCCGTCCTTCTTGAAGTTCTTCTTACCCTTGCCCTTCTTGAACTTAGTGGTTTTATTGACCATCAACACTTGATGTTCTTTCTTGATTTCAACCTCTGCGACTTCAGATTGAGAATACTTCGGAATGGTCTTCACCATCCCCTGCATATTGTAGTTCATCACAAAGCTCTTGTAGCTTGGTGGGAGAGATCAAGGATTCTGTCAATGACCGCCTCGTCCGGAGGTTTATGTCCACTGGGACAAGCGGTTGTGCAACCTGACATTTTGAGTATGTGCTCACCGATGTAACTGTTCTCCTCCATCTTACAACTATAGAACTTGTCGGAGACTTCATATCTCTCGACCTGGGCATGAGCTTGGAAAACTAGTTTCAGCTCCTCGAACATCTCATATGCTCCGTGTTGCTCAAAACGCTTTTGAAGCCCCGGTTCTAAGCTGTAAAGCATGCCGCCTTTGAACGAGGGAGTAATCCTCAAGACGAGACTGCCAAGCATTCATAATGTCTTGGTTCTCAGACGGTGCATCACCTAGCGGTCCTTCTAGGACATATTGTTTCCTGGCAGCTATGAGGATGATCCTGAGGTTCCGGACCCAGTCCGTATAGTTGCTGCCATCATCTTTCAGCTTGGTTTTCTCTAGGAACGCGTTGAAGTTCATGTTGACATGAGCGTTGGCCATTTGATCTACAAGACATATTTGCAAAGGTTTTAGACTAAGTTCATGATAATTAAGTTCATCTAATCAAATTATTTTAATGAACTCCCACCAGATTAGACATCCTCTAGTCATCTAAGTATTACACGATCCGAGTCGACTAGGTCGTGTCCGATCATCACGTGAGACGGACTAGTCATCGTCGGTGAACATCTTCATGTTGATCGTATCTTCCATACGACTCGTGTTCGACCTTTCGGTCTCCGTGTTCCGAGGCCATGTCTGTACATGCTAGGCTCGTCAAGTTAACCCTAAGTGTTTTGCATGTGTAAAACTGTCTTACACCCGTTGTATGTGAACGTAAGGATCTATCACACCCGATCATCACGTGGTGCTTCGAAACGACGAACTTTAGCAACGGCGCACAGTTAGGGGAGAACACTTCTTGATATTGTTGTAAGGGATCATCTTATTTACTACCGTCGTTCTAAGTAAACAAGATGCATAAACATAATAAACATCACATTCAATTATATATTAGTGACATGATATGGCCAATATCATATAGCTCCATTGATCTCCATCTTCGGGGCTCCATGATCATCTTGTCACCGGCATGACACCATGATCTCCATCATCGTGTCTTCATGAAGTTGTCACGCCAACGACTACTTCTACTTCTATGGCTAACGCGTTTAGCAATAAAGTAAAGTAATTTACATGGCGTTCTTCAATGACTCGCAGGTCATACAAAAATAAAGACAACTCCTATGGCTCCTGCCGGTTGTCATACTCATCGACATGCAAGTCGTGATTCCTATTACAAGAACATGATCTCATACATCACAATATGTCATTCATCATTCATCACAACTTCTGGCCATATCACATCACATGACAATTGCTGCAAAAACAAGTCAGACGTCCTCTAATTGTTGTTGCATCTTTTATGTGGCTGCAATTGGGTTCTAGCAAGAACGTTTTCTTACCTACGAATAACCACAACGTGATTTTGTCAACTTCTATTTACCCTTCATAAGGACCCTTTTCATCGAATCCGCTCCAACTAAAGTGGGAGAGACAGACACCCGCCAGCCACCTTATGCAACTAGTGCATGTCAGTCGGTGGAACCGGTCTCACGTAAGTGTACGTGTAAGGTTGGTCCGGGCCGCTTCATCCCACAATACTGCTGAAGCAAGATAAGACTAGTAGCGGCAAGCAAGTTGACAAGATCTACACCCACAACAAAATTGTGTTCTACTCATGCAAAAGAGAACTACGAATAGACCTAGCTCATGATGCCACTGTTGGGGAACGTTGCAGAAAATTAAAAATTTTCCTACGGTTTCACCAAGATCCATCTATGAGTTCATCTAAGCAACGAGTCATGGGAGAGAGATTGCATCTACATACCACTTTGTAGATCGCGAGCGGAAGCGTTCAAAAGAACGGGGTTGAAGTAGTCGTTCTTGTCGTGATCCTATCACCGGAGATCCTAGCGCCGAACGGACGGCACCTCCGCGTTCAACACACGTACGGAGCGGATGACGTCTCCTCCTTCTTGATCCAGCAAGGGGAAAGGAGAGGTTGAGGAAGATGGCTCCAGCAGCAGCACGACGGCGTGGTGGTGATGGAGTGACAGTTCTCCGGCAGGGCTTCGCCAAGCACACGCGGAGGAGGAGAGGTGTTGGGGAGGGGAGGGGCTGCGCCTTGAAGTGTGTTGCAGCCCTCCCCTCGCCTCTATTTATATGGGAAGGAGAAGGGGTGGCCCTCTAGATGAGATCTAGAGGGGGTCGGCGGCCAAGGGAGGGGCTTGCCCCCAAGCAAGGCGCCCCCTCGGGGTTCCCCAACCCTAGGCGCATGGGCCCTAGGGGAGTGGCGCCCAGCCCATTTTGGGCTGGATCCTTCCTCATACAGCCCATAAGGCCCTCCGGGAGAGGTGGCCCCTCCGGTGGACCCCGGAACCCCTCCGGTGGCCCCTGTACAATCTTGATATGCCCCGAACCTTTCCGGTGACCGTATGATGACTTCCCATATATAAATATTTACCTCCGGACTATTCCGGAACTCCTCGTGACGTCCGGATCTCATCCGGACTCGAACATCATTCGGTAATCACATACAAGTCTTCCTAATAACCCTAGCGTCACCGAACCTTAAGTGTGTAGACCTGCGGGTTCGGAGACATGTAGACATGACCGAGACGGCTCTCGGTCAATAACCAACAGCGGATCTGGATACCCATGTTGGCTCCTACATACTCCTCGATGATCTCATCGGATGAACCACGATGTCGAGGATTCAAGCAACCCGTATACTATTCCCTTTGTCAATCGGTATGTTACTTGCCCGAGATTCGATCGTCGGTATCCCAATACCTCATTCAATCTCGTTACGGCAAGTCACTTTACTCGCATCTGTAATGCATGATCCCGTGACCGGACACTTGGTCACTTTGAGCTCATTATGATGATGCACTACCGAGTGGGCCCGGTGATACCTCTCCGTAACACGGAGTGACAAATCCCAGCCTCGATCCGTGTCAACCCAATGACACTTTCGGAGATACCGTAGTGCACCTTTATAGTCACCCGATTCGTTGTGGCGTTTGGTACACCCAAAGCACTCTTACGGTATCCGGGTGTTACACGATCTCATGGTCTAAGGAAGAGATACTTGACATTGGAAAAGCTCTAGCAAAACGAACTACAGGATCTTGTGCTATGCTTAGGATTGGGTCTTGTCCATCACATCATTCTCCTAATGATGTGATCCCGTTATCAACGACATCCAATGTCCATAGTCAGGAAACCATGACTATCTATTGATCAACGAGCTAGTCAACTAGAGGCTCACTAGGGACATATTGTGGTCTATGTATTCACACGTGTATTACGATTTCCGGATAATACAATTATAGCATGAATAAAAGATAATTATCATGAACAAGGAAATATAATAATAATCCTTTTATTATTGCCTCTAGGGCATATTTCCAACAGTATATGCCCGTGATCACCTCCCGAAGTGATCACGGCCCAGTAGTATAGCATGGCAGACGGACAAGAGTGTAGGGCCACTGATGGAACACTAGCATCCTATACTAAGCAATAGGATAGCAGGTAAAGGTAACTACAGTAGTAGCAAGGACAGGCTATGCATCAGGATAGGATGAAGGAAAAGCAGTAACATGCTACACTACTCTAATGCAAGCAGTGTAGAGAAGAGTAGGCGATATCTGGTGATCAAAGGGGGCTTGCCCGGTTGCTCAGACAAGAAGGAGGGGTCGTCAGTGACGTAGTCGACCACAGGGGCATCAGCATCGTCACGGGGTCTACCAGAGAGAAGAGGGGGAGAAATAGTAAATACATAGCAAGCAAGTGCATAACAGGACAACAAGCAGAGCTAGACGTGTTCTAACGCGGTATGAGGTGATACCGGTGAGGGGGGAAAACATCCGGGAAAGTATCCCCGGTGTTCCGTGTTTTCGGACAGATGAACCGGAGGGGAAAAGTTGCGAGTTTGATGTGTTAGGGGTGTGTGGAGGACGAACGGGCTGCGTATCCGGATTCGTCTCGTTGTTCTGAACAACTTTCATGTAGAAAGTATTTTCATCTGAGATACGGTTTATTTTGTATGATTTTCTAAAGTTTTAAATCATTTTTAGAATTTATTTAATTAATTTAATTCAACATTATCGAGCGATTGCATGTCAAGTCCAAGATGACGTCGGCGATCAACGGACGTTGATCGGGTCAAACCGACGTGTGGGTCCCGCATGTCATACATCGTTAGCTAATTAACAATAGTTAATTAGTTTAGTTAGTTAATAGGCTAATCTAATCAGAATTAATTAAGCTAATTAATTAATTAAATGTTTTAATTATTTTTAATTACTATTTACTTATTTATGTATTATTTATTTATTTTTGTTAATTCCTTTTTTTCAGCGTTCTGGGGCTAGGCCCCACATGTCACGGAGTATTTAGGTTAGTTAATTAGCTAGTTTACTTAAGTTGTGATTAATTAGAAGGCGGGTCCCAGCAGCCAGTGGCACTGGCATCATAAGCAGCTGGGTTAAGCGGACACGTTAGTGGCGCCGACGTTTAGTCGTCGGCGACCAAAACACGGCGACGACGCACGGGATGTCGCCGGAAATCGGTTACAGGCCACCAAAATTGGCGTCGCTGGTCGCGTTCGAACGCGCGTGAAGTCCCGCGTCCAACGGTGCTAGGGGTGGGAGTGAGGGAGGTCCCAAGCGACGCCGACGATAGGCAATGGCGATGGCCGGATCCCGGCGAGCTCGGTTTCAAGGTTGCAGCATATGGCGAGGCGACCAAAGGGCATCAGATGGTTCCTGTGGAGTCCAGGAACACGAGGCGAAGCTCGGTCGCGACTCCTGGGAGCTGTGGCCACGGTGGAGAGTCAAACGGCGGCGACGTTCTCGGACGCGGTAGCGGGGCTAGCTAGTGGGGGAGCTGGAGCTCAAGAGAAGAGGGGAGGATGTGGGGGCGCTCACAGAGGGCCGGCAGGGGGCTCAGGGGAGCCAGGGGTGCCGGAGTCGAGAGGATCGACGGCGAGGTAGCGGCGGCGTCCGACGAAGGGGATCGAGGCAGACGATGTCGAGGCGGCTCCAGGGATGGCGAGCGGCGGCGGGGTTGGTGGAGATCCGACGAAGGTGCGATGGTGGCCACAGGGGAGGAGGTCGACGCGGGCGTCATGTCGGTGGGGAAGCCCGGCGACGGGAAGCAGCGCCGGGGAGGTAGAAGCGGGGCGACGGGGTCGCCTACCCCCGATCCAGATCGGGACCGAGGAGAGGGGGCGCGAGGAGAGAGTGGGGGATCGGGGGGGAGAAGTGGGAGGTTAGGGTTTCGGTCGGGCGGACCTGGGATTAGTAGGCTGGGGCGCGGAGTGGGCCGGCCTGGTCGCTAGGCCAACTGGGCCGTGGCCCAGGGGGTAGGGGGTTTCTTTGTTTTATTTTCTTTTGCTTTATTTTCTGTTTTGCCTTTTACTTTTTATTTATATTACCTTTTTTGTTTTACTTTTGTTTCCTACTAATTTTAGTTTTAATAAAATATACACGTAGTGTCTAAATTAGTATTTCAACTTAGTCCATAGTCACAAAAAGTCTAGTTCTCAAATAAATTAGTTTGTCATTTTATTAATTACAAAAAGTATTTAAATAATTGTTTTTACTGTTGTTTTGTTCATCTTATAGTATTTAAGCATTTTATAAAGGTGGGGTTTCTCCACCATAACTACCTATGCAATATTTGGTTCACTCCCAACATTTTAGTTTTAATATTTGAAAATTTTATTGTTTGCTTGATTTTGAATTTGAATTTGAATCGGTCTCGAACTAACGCGAGATTAGCAACAGTAATCGAAGTGACGTGGCACCATTAGCAGAGAATTACTGTAGCATAATTATCCGGGCGTCACAAAGCTAATAAAATTTTGCATTATTAATCACCACATACTTAGATGAAAAACCACAATCGAGATCAGCAAAGAAGAAAATCACCTTGGGCAGCTCAGCGGGGGGGGGTGGGGGGGGGACACATCCTTGAAGGAGGAAAACTGCTCCTATAGTGCCACGGGGGCTGTAACCTCAAACGGGGCGTTGACCATCTCAGTAGTGGTCGTTAGCGTATCTGGGGTCGGCTCGGTGGCTGCCCCCATCTTCTTGGAGCTCTCTGTCTCGTGGGGATCAGCCTCCCGCGTCTGCTCCAATATCGGCAGATCTTTGCCTGGTTCTCCTTGGTCCATCATGAAATTGACGAATACTAGGAGACCACTGAAAGGAAAACACAATCACAATGACAATGAAACAAAAAAGAGAGTGAGGATCTTTTACTGCTTTTCAAAAGTTCTTTCTTTTCTCTGAACGAAAATATACCAACATCACGGATCCGCTTACCTTCCCTTTGTTGGGAGAGAAGAACAGTGGCAGATGTGAGTGTTGCCTTTCTTGAAGACGGTGAGGGAGAAGGGGATTCAGCGAAGAGTGAAATGATGGTTGCTTCGTCCGTCAAACTTAGACTGCGGGGAGGTGGGGTTTTGTGATATGACAGCTCATTACTGCCGCGCTACGACCGGGGTGACTCTCCGCCTGCATACTGCCTTCTAATTTGGTTGATGGCATTTGAGCCCGCACGCTGCATGGCCCGCATGTCGGTGCAAAAGTATGAAGGCATTCAGTAGAGGGAGACGTTTCAATGACCTAGGAGGAGCCAGAAGCGGTAGAGTGTCTCCACTGTACTAGTAGTAATTGTTTTTTGGGTAGCTGTAGAGTGTCTCCACTATACTAGTAGTAATTGTTTCTCTGGGCCCAAGACAAAACAGCCCATCCACACTAGTAAATAGTAAAATCAATTCAAAAGCCCATATATTTACTGAATGATAGGCGCTACCCACACCCAAAGACACCCCCCCTGAAAAACACAGGTGCTCTTCTTCCTCCTCGCTCCCGCCCACCTCACGTCATTCGCTCACTCGTACCCCAAATTCCTCACCTCACTCCTCTGAAAAACCCCAGCTCCCTTCTTCCTCACTCCTCTGAAAAATCCCCAGCTCCCCTTCTTCTTCGCTCGCACTACAACTAGGCTCGTCAGTTGTTACTCCGCTCAAATCCGTGAGTGCGACGCGATGCCCTCGAGTAAAATGGAGTCGGCTGACCCCAGCGCCAAGAAGATGAGGCTCTCGCCAGCGGTGACGCCTGTCGTAGATCCCGCATCCGGCAGCACGGGGAGAAGCGGCGACCCCGCCCCCACCGGATCCCAGGAACCCGTAGAATCTCGGGTGGACCGCATCAGCAATCTCTCGGACGCCGTCCTTGGGGAGATCATCTTGCTTCTCCCCACCAAGGATTGTTGCCGCACCCAAGTCCTCTCAATTTGGTGGCGCCCTCTATGGCGTGTCGTGCCCCTTAATCTCGATTGTCGTCAGCTATCTCTCTTCAATGATTTTGAAATCCCAGAGCCATCATCTCCTCCCACCAGGGCTTCGTTCAAAGCCTCTGCATCCCGTCATGCTACCTGCGCAAGCATACCATGCCCTGCACGGTGGACGCCTGGTTGAAATCCCCTGAATTCACAGAACTACAGATGCTTGAGTTCTACTATTCCACGAAATCACATACCACATACCTAACGCCATGAACTTGTGCCTCAAAGACGATGTCCATCTCATGTTTTCCTCCTCTCTCCACACCGCCACCTTTACTGTTGTGCTACCCGCTGCACAATCTGGTACTAAACCTTCGACTCCCATTTCTGAAGAAACTTTCACTTGTGCGGGTTCGTATATCGGAGGCCTCATTGCACAGCATCATCCACTCCAGTTGCCTTGTGCTGGAGTGCTTGGTGCTTGTTTTCATAGTTAGAATTGGTTGTCTCCAAATAAAGTCACCTAACCTTGTAAGAATTGGAATTTCTTTTGACGAAAGGCAGCTCATCATCCAAGATGCCCCTTCACTTCAAAGGTTGATCCTTGATTCTAGTTATTCACCGTTGCAAATAACCGTCCTCTCTACGCCTAAACTGGAGACCTTGGGTGTAATACATGATCTCTGTGCTCATTTCAATATGGTGTTTGGGTCCACAGTTCTTCAGGTACTTTATATTATCATCTACACTTGTAACCATAAGCTGCATTTTAAATTTCAACACATAAGTTATATATCATCTTGCAGTACACATTTTGTACTAATATTATGTTCTATGCTCAATGAAGAGTTTCTCCATGGATGGCCTCTCAATGGTGCTGGATTCTGTCAAGATCTTATATATCCAAATGAATAGTTTTGATCTGAACAAGATTATTGACTTGCTGCAATGCTTTCCATGTCTGGAGAAGTTGTATATAAAGGTGATAATTTCACGCACATTGGAAGCCCGCATATAGTGTACTAGAATTAACCGTTCAGCTGTTGCTCTTTCGACACTCTTCTTTTAGACCTTAACTGTTTTCAATCTTCATGTCTATTTAGGCAACAGGACGGGGTAAGAAATTTATAACCAATCGGTGGATTCGTAAGCATCGGAATTTTCTCACTTCTCATGAGATTCAATTGAAGACAATAACGCTAGAACGATATGTAGCCACCCGTGCAAACACTAGATTTGTCACATTCTTCCTGCTGAATGCGAGGTTACTATTGTCCATCAGGCTTAAGTTTATCAGCAGCATGGTTTTGACGGATGGGTATGTAGAAGAGCAAAAAAAGGAGTTTCAGGTGGGCAAAAGAGCTTACGAATGTGTCGGGCTTCTATTTACAACATATTGTGGTCATAATCCGAAGAATTTTACGACCAGATGTTCATTCTATGGACTGACCAATCCATTTGAATGTGACTGCCAAAACAGTGCTGGAGTTAGATGTTGTTGCCCTTTTCAACCTGGGTTTTTTTGTAAACTTGATGAACAATTAACCCTCGTGCTTTTGTATAGTTTGTAAGCTGGAGTTAGATGTTCCTGCCCTTTTCAACTCGGTTGTGACTGTCATATTTTCTTTGAAACAGGGCAAATGGCTTGCCATTCGTTTAATTTAGAGTGAAATATTGTAACAAATCCCAACCAAGGGAAATAACATCACTCTACTTGGCTGCTTGAGCTCATTGTGCATTACGAAGCCAAGTGATTAGCCCCACCAGCTCCCACAAACTTATTTCGAACTAGCACATCAAATGGGCTATAAATTTTCATAGGAAAGGCTGCATGACCGTGACAGATTTGGATTCTGACATTTGGGACCCGCGAGGAAATAGCCTATCCAAGGTGGTGTCGACTTACTAGCCAGTCAACAAACGATTCTGCCTACCAGCCGTTGGATTGACATCCAACATCTGTCGTGTATCTTCTATCTCTTGTCTTCTTCTTCCTCCAGCCGCCCAAACCAAACCACCCCGTCGGCTCCGCCTGCTCCCGCCTCCCATGGCTGGCTGCGCCTCCGCCGCCCTACCATACGTACCCTCCAACGTTGGCCAGTCCCTCCCCTATCAACATCGTCAACAACCGATAGGAACAAGGAGATGATTGTACGTGGAGAGGATGACAGTAGGGACCCACCAGCGTCATGGCAGTACGCAAGCAAGTGCCTCTATATTACAAGCCCAAAAATATGGTTCCTCCTAATGGTTGGACATCTGGGGCTCACGCCATTGTCAACGTAGTCAATAAACGAGAGAATTACACTACGAAAGGTGACACGGGGACCCAAAGAGGTCGCACAGTTTTTTAGGAACAAGCGGTTGTTATTTATACTAGTTTTAGCGACGGATCGAGGGTAACAACGGGGCTGTGCGGGGGCGGTGGCCTGTCTAGCCAGGGTTTTATTTATGTTTACCACATCATGAGCCCAGTTGTGTTTTTTTCTTGCTGAAAATGGCTAGCCCAGTTCTATTTTTTTTAAGAAATACCCAAACAAGGCCTACTTGCGTTATCGACCCTGCTGGGCTGCAAATCTTTCAAGATGAGGAGAGTTTCATTCGGTTTGCCCAGAAATGGGCTGTACATTTTTAAAACACATCAAACCGGGAATTAGTTTCAATTTTTTTCATTACAAGATTTTAAATTCCATTGATTTTTATGCATGGACAATTATTTGGATTTTATATTTATATAAATTATTTTTCAAAATAGTTTGAATGTGAATCGATATTTTTGGATTAAAATTAGTTGACCGCACCGAAATATGCAAAATTTCGTATACTTTTTAACCGTGGCCACAATATGGGGTGTAATGCTAACAAAAAGAAGATGGGCTCCAACAAAATTCTTAAGAATTAGCAAATGGGCTGTACATTATTAGAAATAATGGCAGATGGGTTGTATGTTGTTTTCCACCGATTTGAGGCTGACTTGTGCGCCTACTACAGGTTGACGTATGCTTTCATAAAAAGGTTGGCCTTTGCATAGCGCCTCTGTCAACTTAGTCAACACACGAGAGCAGTGACTATTGGATGTCCATCCAACGGATGTCGTGCTTCTTCAATCTCTGCTCTTCATGCTCCAGCCGCTCAAACAAGCGCCAGCGGGACTGCCTGCTCCCTCCTCCCGCGGCCGGCTATGCTGCCGCGCAGGCCTCACGGCTCCACCGTACTCCCATGGCTGGCCTAGCCATCCCTCTACTCACCCACACATGCTGTTATTCTCCGGGGACGGCAGACGAACTAGTAAACCCTCGTACTCCTTCGCGTGGGAAACAACTGTCGAGTATTCCCTGGCTCCATGTCATTCCCTTCCTAGGCCTCGCCGTCGTCCACCGCCCTGGTACTCTCAGCGCGGCCTGGTCTACGTGGTCAATGAACGACATCCATCGGAAGTGGACTGCATGTGGAGAGGCTGACAGCTGGGTCCACGGCCGCACGCAAGGAAATGCCTCCTTATTACGCGCAAAATAATGATTCCTCCACCTGACAGCTAGGACCCACAGGAAGGGCCTCTGTATTTCGTGAAAAAAACGTCCCCCCCACTGATAGGTCGGACCCACCAGCTATATCTTCGCACGCAAGGAAGTGCATCCTTATTACGCCCAAAAAAATGAATACCCCCCATGCTAGCTGGGACCCACCATATTGTTGGGCTGACTTGTGGGCCTACTAAGTTGACGGGGACGGAGGGCTTTGTCAACTTAGTCAATACACCCGTGATCGTATGATGTCCATCCAACGGCCATAGTGCTTCTTCAACCTCTGGTCTTCTTGCTCCAGCCGCCCAAAGCAGCGTCGGTCGTGCCGCCTGCTCCTGCCTCTCGTGGCCGGCTGTGCTACCGTGGAGGCCTCACCGCCCCCATACTACTCCCACCACTGGCCAGGCCATCCCTCCACTCACCCACACCCCCTGTTATTCTGCGGCGACGGTAGCCTCACACGCAGCCGAACCAGTGAATGCTCGTACTCCTCTCCGCGTGGGCATCCACTGCCGCGTCTTCCCCGGCTCCGCGTCGTCCCCTTCCTAGGCCTCGCCGTCGTCCACCGCTGTGGTGCTCTCGGCGTGGCGTGGTCAATGTGGTCAACGACCGACTTCCATCGGAAGAGTACTATACGTGGAGAGGCTGACAGCTAAGTCCACGGCAGCCGCAAGGAAGTGCCTCCTTATTACGCGGAAAATAATTATTCCTCCATCTGACAGCGGGGACCTACCGGACGGGCTGCCAGTATTTTGCAAAAAAAACATTTCCCCCTGACTGTTGGGACCCACCGGACGGGCCACCGTATTACGCGAAAAAATGTTCCCCCCGCTGTCAGCTCGGACCCACCGGAAGTGCCTCCTTATTACGCACAAAAAAATGAATACTCCCCCAGCTAGCTGGGAACCACCTTGGTGGGAGGCTGACTTGTGGGCCTACTAAGTTGACGGGGACGAAGGGATTTGTCAACTTAGTCAATATGAACGATTCTAGCTCCAGTGACCGTATGATGTCCATCCAACGGCCATAGTGCTTCTTCAACCTCTGGTCTTCTTGCTCCAGCCGCCCAAAGCAGCGTCGGTCGTGCCGCATGCTCCTGCCTCCTGTTGCCGGCTGTGCTACCGCGGAGGCCTCACCGCCCCCTACTATTCCCACCGCTGGCTAGGCCCTGCGGCGACGGCAGCCTCACACCGTAGCCGAACCAGTGAACCCTCGTACTCCTCTCCGCGCGGGCTTCCACTGCCGCATCTTCCCCGGCTCCGCGTCGTCCCCTTCCTAGGCCTCGCCGTCGTCCACCGCCGTGGTGCTCTCCGCGCGGCGTGGTCAACGTGGTCAAGGAACGACTTCCATCGGAAGAGTACTTGTACATGGAGAGGCTGACAGCTAGGTCCATGGCCACAGCCCAGTTTTTTTGTGATTTGCCAAGTAAGTCGCTTTGTCAGGCCTGTTGGGCTGCAAATCTTTCAAGACGAGGAGAGCTTTCATTTGGCTGGCCGAGAAAATGGCCCATCAGTAATGAGAAATGGGTTGTACATTTTTAAAACACATCAAACCGGCAATTAGTTTCAAATATCTTTTTTTCATTTCGAGATTTTAAATTACATTTATTTTTATGCGTGGAGAATTTGCTGGATTTTATATTTATATACATTTATTTTTAAAATCAGTTTGAAAATGTGAGTCGAAATTTCGGGATTAAAAATAGTTCGGACCGCACCGAAATATGCAAAATTTCGTATAATTTTTTAACCGTGGCCACAATATGGGCTGTAATGCTAACAAAAAGAATATGGGCTCCAAAAAAACTTAAGAATTAGCAAATGGGCTGTAAATTATTAGAAATAATGGCAGATGGGTTGTATGCTTTTTTCCACAGATTTGAGGCTTTCCTAAAAAAAAGGTTGATGCACAAGCAGTGACTGTTGGATGTCCATCCAACAGCCGTCGTGCTTCTTCAATCTCTGCTCTTCCTGCTCCACCCGCTCAAACAAGCGCCAATGGGGACTGCCTCCCTCCTCCCGCTGCGGCTGTCAGGTTGCCGTGCAGCCTCACCGCCCAATCAGACGCCATGGCCTAGCCATCCCTATACTCACCCACACCTGCTGTTATTCTCCGGCGACGGTAGACGAACCAATAAACCCTCGTACAGTCGTACTCCCCTCCGCGTGGGAAACAACTGCCGAGTCTTTCCTACCTCTGTGTCGTTCCCTTCCTAGGCCTCGCCGTCGTCCACCGCCCTGGTGCTCTCGGCGTGGCGTGGTCAATGTGGTCAACGACCGACATGCATCTGAAGGGGACTGTACATGGAGAGGCTGATAGCTGGGTCCACGGCCACACGCAAGGAAATGCCTCCTTATTACACGCAAAATAATGATTCCTCCACCTGACATCTGGGACCCACCGAAAGGGCCTTTGTACTTCACGAAAAAAACATTACCGCCACTGCCAGCTCGGACCCACCAGCTATATCTTCGCATGCAAGGAAGTGCCTCCTTATTACGCACAAAAAAATGAATACTCCCCCTGTTAGCTGGGACCCAGTATAGTGGCAGGCTGACTTGTGGGCCTACTAAGTTGTCAGGGACGGAGGGCTTTGTCAACTTAGTCAATATGCAAGATTCTAGCTCCAGTGACCGTACGATGTCCATACAATGGCCGTAGTGCTTCTTCAACCTCTGGTCTTCTTGCTCCAGCCGCCCAAACCAGCGCCGGTCGTGCCTCGTGGTCCTGCCTCCCGTGGCCGGCTGCGATGCGGCGGAGGCCTCACCACCCCTACTACTCCCACCGCTGGCCAGGCCATCCCTCTACTCACCCACACCCCCTGTTATTCTGCAGCGACGGCAGCCTCACACCGCAGCCGAACCAGTGAACGCTCGTACTCCTCTTCGCATGGGCATCCACTGCTGCGTCTTCCCCGGCTCCGCATCGTCCCCTTCCTAGGCATCGCCGTCGTGTACCGGCGTGGTGCTCTCAGCGCGGTGTGGTCAATGTGGTCAACGACTGACTTCCATTGGAAGAATACTGTATGTGGCGAGGCTGACAGCTGGGTCCACGGCAGCCGCAAGGAAGTGCCTCCTTATTATGCGCAAAATAATTATTCCTCCACCTGACAGCGGGGACCCATCGGACGGGCCACCGTATTTCACGAAAAAAATGTTTCTCCCCTGACTGCTGGGACTCACCAGCTACACCTTCGCACACAAGAAAGTGCGTCCGGGCAAAAAAACAAAACGATTCGCCCCCCTGACTGCTGGGACCCACCAGCTACATCTTCGCATGCAAGGAAGTGCCTGACAGTCGGGACCCACCTGGTCGAAGCGTACGTAGTGTTGTCATTCTGGTCGCGAACATGTACGTACATACTGGTGGATGTAGAGGCGCGCACGTGTCGTAGTAGAGGCGCGCATGTAGCATGTACACGTACGTGCAGCGGAAAGTGTGCAAGAAAGAAAATACGGCCACGTATGTGTACATACGGGCGGGGTCTCGAACGCCTACTCGCGCATACATACGGCCAGGGCTCGTGTACATGGCTGGGTCGGAACGGAGAAACAGCGTCGTCGTCGTGTTCATGGGGAGGCAACGGAATGCGTCGTGTTCATGGGGAGGCAACGGAATGCGTCGTGTTCATCGGGAGGCAACGGAACGCATGGGAGCCAACCGGCTGGGTCGGAATGGAATGCGTCGTCGTGCTCATCGGGAGGGCTTGGACGGAACAGGCGATGGAAACGATGTTGGAAATATGCCCTAGAGGCAATAATAAAATGGTTATTATTATATTTCCTTGTTCATGATGATTGTCTATCGTTCATGCTATAATTGTATTAATCGGAAACAGTAATACATGTGTCAATACATAGACCACACCATGTCCCTAGTGGGCCTCTAGTTGACTAGCTCGTTGATCAACAGATGGTCATGGTTTCCTGACTATGGACATTGGATGTCATTGATAATGGGATCACATCATTAGGAGAATGATGTGATGGACAAGACCCAATCCTAAGCATAGCACAAGATCGTGTAGTTCCTTTGCTAGAGCTTTTCTAATGTCAAGTATCATTTCCTTAGACCATGATATTGTGCAACTCCCGGATACCGTAGGAGTGCTTTGGGTGTACCGAACGTCACAACGTAACTGGGTCACTATAAAGGTGCTCTACAGGTACCTCCAAAAGTGTCTGTTGGGTTGGCAAGAATCGAGACTGGGATTTGTCACTCTGTATGACGGAGAGGTATCTCTGGGCCCACTCGGTAATGCATCATCATAATGAGCTCAGTGTGACCAAGTGGTTGATCACAGGATCATGCATTACGGAACGAGTAAAGTGATTTGCCGGTAACGAGATTGAACGACGTATTGGGATACCGACGATCGAATCTCGGGCAAGTAACGTACCGATTGACAAAGGGAGTATACGGGATTGCTTGAATCCTCGACATCGTGGTTCATCCGATGAGATCATCGTGGAATATGTGGGAGCCAACATGGGTATCCAGATCCGCTGTTGGTTATTGGCGGAGAGCTGTCTCGGTCATGTCTGCGTGATTCCCGAACCGTAGGGTCTACACATAAGGTTCGATGGCGCTAGGGTTATAAGGAAGATTTGTATGTGATTACCGAATGTTTTTCGAGTCCGGATGAGACACGGGCGTCACGAGGAGTTCGGAATGGTCCGGAGGTGAAGATTTATATATGGGAAGTTGTCATACGGTCACGGAAATATTGGGGCATACCGTGTGTAGTACCGGGCCACCGGAGGGGTTCCGGGGGTCCACCGGGAGAGGCCACCTATCCCGGAGGGCCTCATGGGCTGTAGAGGGAAGGGAACCAGCCCCTTGGAGGGCTGGGCGCCAGCCCCCCCCTTGGGCCCATGCGCCTAGGATTGGGGGGGGACCCTAAAGGGAGCGCCCCCCTTGCTTGGGGGGAAGCCCCCTCCCCTTGGCCGCCGCCCCCCCTCTAGATCTCATCTAGAGGGGGCCGGCCCCCGTCCCCTTCTCCCTATAAATAGAGGGGTGGAGGGAGGGGTGCAGCACCACACTGTAGGCGCAGCCCCTCCCCTCCCCAACACCTCTCCTCCTCCGCAAGAGCTTGGCGAAACCCTGCCGGAGAACTGCCACTCCATCACCACCACGCCGTCGTGCTGCTGCTGGAGCCCTCTTCCTCAACCTCTCCCTCCTCCTTGCTGGATCAAGGCACGGGACACGTCACCGGGCTGCACGTGTGTTGAACGCGGAGGTGCCGTTGTTCAACGCTTAGATCGGAGACCACCGTGATCTGAATCGCTTTCGAGTACGACTCCTTCAACCCCGTTCTCTTGAACGCTTCCGCTCGCGATCTACAAGGGTATGTAGATGCACTCCTATCTCTTGTTGCTAGATGACTCCATAGATTGATATTGGTGATGCGTAGAAAATTTTAAATTTCTGCTACGATCCCCAACAGTGGCATCATGAGCTAGGTCTATGCGTAGTTTCTATGCACGAGTAGAACACAAGATTGTTGTGGGCGTCGATTTTGTCAATTTACTTGCCACTACTAGTCTTATCTTGTTTCGGCGACATCGTGGGATGAAGCGGCCCGGACCGACCTTACACGTACGCTTACGTGAGACAGGTTCCACCGACTGACATGCACTAGTTGCATAAGGTGGCTAGCGGGTGTCTGTCTCTCCCACTTTAGTCGGATCGGATTCGATGAAAAGGGTCCTTATGAAGGGTAAATAGCAATTGGCATATCACATTATGGTTTTGGCATAGGTAAGAAACGTTCTTGCTAGAAACCTATAATAGCCACGTAAAAACATGCAACACCTATTAGAGGACGTCTAACTTGTTTTTGCAGCATATCCCGTCTGATGTGATATAGCCAAAAGGATGTGATGAATTATATATATATATATATGTGTGTGTGTGTGTGTGTGTGTGTGTGTGTGTGTGTGTGTGTGTGTGTGTGTGTGTGTGTGTGTGTGTGATGTATGAGATTGATCATGTTCTTGTAATAGGAATCACGACTTGCATGTCGATGACTATGACAACCGGCAGGAGCCATAGGAGTTGTCTTTATTTTTTTGTGACCTGCGTGTCATTGAATAACGCCATGTAATTACTTTACTTTATTGCTAAACCGTTACCATAGTAGTAGAAGTAATCGTTGGCGTGACAACTTCATGAAGATACGATGATGGAGATCATGATGATGGAGATCATGGTGTCATGCCGGTGACGATGATGATCATGGCGCCCCAAAGATGGAGATCAAAAGGAGCAAAATGATATTGGCCATATCATGTCACTATTTGAATGCATGTGATGTTTATCATGTTTTACATCTTATTTGCTTAGAACGACGGTACCATAAATAAGATGATCCCTCATAAAATTTCAAGAAAGTGTTCCCCCTAATTGTGCACCGTCGCGACGGTTCGTTGTTTCGAAGCACCACGTGATGATCGGGTGTGATAGATTCTAACGTTCGAATACAACGGGTGTAAGCTAGATTTACACATGCAAAACACTTAGGTTGACTTGACAAGCCTAGCATGTACAGACATGGCCTCAGAACACAAGAGACCGAAAGGTCGAACATGAGTCGTATAGAAGATACGATCAACATGAAAATGTTCACCTATGATGATAGTCCATCTCACGTGATGATCGGACACGACCTAGTTGACTCGGATCATGTATCACTTAGATGTCTAGAGGGATGTCTATCTGAGTGGGAGTTCATTATATAATTTGATTAGATGAACTTAATTATCATGAACTTAGTCTAAAATCTTTGCAATATGTCTTATAGATCAAATGGCCCACGCTAATGTTGCCCTCAACTTCAACGCGTTCCTAGAGAAAACCAAGCTGAAGGACGATGGTAGCAACTATATGTTGGAAATATGCCCTAGAGGCAATAATAAATTGGTTATTATTATATTTCCTTGTTCATGATAATCGTTTATTATCCATGCTATAATTGTATTGATAGGAAACTCAGATACATGTGTGGATACATAGACAACACCATGTCCCTAGTAAGCCTCTAGTTGACTAGCTCGTTGTTCAATAGATGGTTACGGTTTCCTGACCATGGACATTGGATGTCGTTGATAACGGGATCACATCATTAGGAGAATGATGTGATGTACAAGACCCAATCCTAAGCCTAGCACAAAGATCGTGTAGTTCATATGCTAAAGCTTTTCTAATGTCAAGTATCATTTCCTTAGACCATGAGATTGTGCAACTCCGGATACCGTAGGAATGCTTTGGGTGTACCAAGCGTCACAACATAACGGGTGGCTATAAAGGTGCACTACTGGTATCTCCGAAAGTGTCATTGGGTTGGCACGAATCGAGGCTGGATTTGTCATTCCGTAACGGAGAGGTATCTCTGGGCCCACTCGGTAGGACATCATCATAATGTGCACAATGTGACCATGGGGTTGATCACGGGATGATGTGTTATGGAGCGAGTAAAGAGACTTGCCGTAACGAGATTGAACAAGGTATCGGCATACCGACGATCGAATCTCGGGCAAGTACAATGCCGCTAGACAAAGGGAATTGTATCTGGGATCGATTTAGTCCTTGACATCGTGGTTCATCCGATGAGATCATCGTGGAACATGTAGGAGCCAACATGGGTATCCAGATCCGCTGTTGGTTATTGACCGGAGAACGTCTCGGTCATGTGCGCATGATTCCCGAACCCGTAGGGTCTACACATAAGGTTCGATGGCGCTAGGGTTATAAAGGAAGTTTGTATGTGGTTACGAATGTTTTTCGAGTCCGGATGAGATCCCGGACGTCACGAGGAGTTCGGAATGGTCCGGAGGTAAAGATTTATATATGGGAAGTCTGTTTTGGTCACCGAAAAGTTTGGGTTTTATCGGTAACGTCTGGGACCACCGGAGGGTCGAGGGTCCACCAAGTGGGGCCACCATCCCGAAGGGCTGCATGGGCCAAGTGTGGGAGGGACCAGCCCGGTGGGGGCTGGTGCGCCCCACAAGGGCCCAAGGCGCCTAGGGTTTGGGGGGGGCGACCCACCTAACAGGGGGCAAGTTTCCCTCTTCCCCCTTGGCGCACCCTAGATGAGTTTGGGCTGGCCGCGCCCCTAGGGGTGGAACCCTAGGTGGGGGCGCATCCCTCCCTCTCCCCCTATATATACTTGGGGGTTTTGGGGCTGCCAACAGATGAGTTTGACCTCTATCTGGCGCAGCCCTACCTCTCTCCCTTCTCCTCTCCTGCGGTGCTTGGCGAAGCCCTGCAGGATTGCCACGCTCCTCCATCACCACCACGCCGTTGTGTTGCTGCTGGATGGAGTCTTCCTTAACCTCTCCCTCTCTCCTTGCTGGATCAAGGCATGGGAGGCGTCACCGGCTGTCGTGTGTTGAACGCGGAGGTGCCGTCCGTTCGGCACTAGGATCTCCGGTGATTTTGATCACGACGAGTACGACTCCTTCAACCCCGTTCTCTTGAATGCTTCCGCTTAGCGACCTACAAGGGTATGTAGATGCACTCTCCTTCCCCTCGTTGTTGGTTTCTCCATAGATAGATCTTGGTGACACGTAGGAAAATTTTGAATTTCTGCTACGTTCCCCAACAGTGGCATCACGAGCTAGGTCTATTGCGTAGATTCTTTGCACGAGTAGAACACAAAGTAGTTGTGGGTGTTGATTTTGTTCAATATGCTTACCGTTACTAGTCCAATATTGTTTCGACGGTATTGTGGGATGAAGCGGCCCGGACCGACCTTAACACGTACACTTACGTGAGACAGGTTCCACCGACTGACATGCACTTGGTGCATAAGGTGGCTAGCGGGTGCCAGTCTCTCCCACTTTAGTCGGAACAGATTCGATGAAAAGGGTCCTTATGAAGGGTAAATAGCAATTGGCATATCACGTTGTGGTTTTGCGTAGGTAAGAAACGTTCTTTGCTAGAAACCCATAGCAGCCACGTAAAACATGCAAACAACAATTAGAGGACGTCTAACTTGTTTTTGCAGGGTATGCTATGTGATGTGATATGGCCAAGAAGAATGTGATGAATGATATGTGATGTATGAGATTGATCGTGTTCTGGTAATAGGAATCACGACTTTCATGTCGATGAGTATGACAACCGGCAGGAGCCATAGGAGTTGTCTTAATTTATTGTATGACCTGCGTGTTATTGAACAAACGCCATGTAATTACTTTACTTTATTGCTAACCGGTAGCCATAGTAGTAGAAGTAATAAGTTGGCGAGGCAACTTCATGGAACACGATGATGGAGATCATGATGATGGAGATCATGGTGTCATGCGGTGACGATGATGATCATGGAGCCCGAAGATGGAGATCAAAGGAGCAAAATGATATTGGCCATATCATGTCACTATTTGATTGCATGTGATGTTTATCATGTTTATGCATCTTATTTTCTTAGAACGACGGTAGTAAATAAGATGATCCCTCATTAAAATTTCAAGAAAGTGTTCCCCCTAACTATGCACCGTTGCGAAAGTTCATCGTTTAGAAGCACGACGTGATGATCGGGTGTGATAGATTCTTACGTTCACATACAACGGCTGTAAGCCAGATTTACACACGCGAAACACTTAGGTTAACTTGACGAGCCTAGCATGTACAGACATGGCCTCGGAACACAAGAGACCGAAAGGTCGAGCATGAAGATGTTCACCGATGATGACTAGCCCGTCTCACGTGATGATCGGACACGGCCTAGTTGACTCGAATCATGTAATCACTTAGATGACTAGAGGGATGTCTATCTGGGTGGGAGTTCATGAGATGAACTTAATTATCCTGAACATAGTCAAAAGATCTTTGCAAATTATGTCGTAAGCTCGCACTTTAGTTCCACTGTTTTAGATATGTTCCTAGAGAAAATATAATTGAAAGTTGACAGTAGCGATTATGCGATCAGTAGAAAGCTTATGCCCTTAATGCACAGCTCAGTGTGCAGAACCCCAAACGTCATCTATGGATGTTGCGAACATCGGACATACACGTTTTGATAACTACGTGATAATTCAGTTAAACGGTTTAGAGTTGAGGCACCAAAGACATTTTCGAAACGTCGCGGAACATATGAGATGTTTGAGGGCTGAAATTGGGATTTCAGGCTCATGCCCACGTCAAGAGGTATAAGACCTCCACGATTTTCTTAGCCTGCAAACTAAGGGAGAAAAGCTCAATCGTTGAGCTTGTGCTCAGATTGTCCGAGTACAACAATCACTTGAATCGAGTGGGAGTTGATCTTCCAGATGAGATAGTGATGTTTCTCCAAAGTCATTGCCACCAAGCTGCTAGAGCTTCGTGATGAACTATAACATATCAGGGATAGATATGATGATCCTTGAAATATTCGCGATGTTTGACACCGCGAAAGTAGAAAGCAAGAAGGATCATCAATTGTTGATGGTTGATGAAACCACTAGTTTCAAGAAGGGCAAGGGCAAGAAAGGATACTTCATGAAACGGCAAATCAGCTGCTGCTCTAAGTGAAGAAACCCAAGGTTGAACCCAAACCCGAGACTAAGTGCTTACGTAATAAGGGAACAGCCAACTGGGCAGGATTACCCTAGATACTTGGTAGATAAGAAGGCTGGCAAGGTCGATAGAAGTATATTGGATATACATTATGTTAATGTGTACTTTACTAGTACTCCTAGTAGCACCAGGTATTAGATACCGTTTGGTTGCTAAGTGTTAGTAACTTCGAAATAAAAGCTACGGAATAAGCGGAGACTAGCTAAAGGTGAGTGACGATATGTGTTGGAAGTGTTTCCAAGGTTGATGTGATCAAGCATCGCACGCTCCCTCTACCATCGAGATTGGTGTTATAATAATTGTTATTTGGTGTTTGCGTTGAGCATAGACATGATTGGATTATGTCTATCGCAATACGGTTATTCATTTAAGGAGAATAATGGTTACTCTGTTTATTTGAATAATACCTTCAATGGTCTTGCACCTAAAAGGAATGTTTTATTGAATCTCGATCATAGTGATACACATTTTCATGCCAAAAGATATGAGATAGTAATGATAGTACCACTTACTTGTGGCACTGCCATGTAAGTCATATTGGTGTAAAACGCATGAAGAAGCTCCATGTTGATGGATCTTTGGACTCACTCGTTTTGAAAAGTTTGAGACATGCGAACCATGTCTATTGGTGTATACGCATGAAGAAACACCATGCAGATGGATCGTTTGGACTCACTTGATTTTGAATCACTTGAGATATGCAAATCATACCACATTGGCAAGATGACTGAAAAGCCTCGTTTTCAGTAAGATGGAACAAGATAGCGGCTTGTTGGAAGTAACACATTTTGATGTGTGCAGTCCAATGAGTCTTTGAGGCATCAGATGAATATCGTTATGTTCTTACTTCACAGATGATTTGAGTAGATGTTGAGTATATTTACTTGATGAAACACAAGTCTGAATTATTGAATGGTTCAAGTAATTTCAGATTGAAGTTAAAGATCATCGTGACAAGAGGATAAAATGTCTATGATATGATCATAGAGATGAGTATCTGATTTACGAGCTTTGGCACGCTATTAAGACAATGTGGAAATTGTTTCACAATTAATACCGCTTGGAACACCATAGTGTGATGGTGTGTCCGAACATCATAGTTGCACCCTATTAGACATGGTGCGTACCATGATGTCTCTTATCGAATTACCACTATCGTTCATGGGTTAGGCATTAGAGACAACCACATTCACTTTAATATGGCACCACATAGTTCCGTTGAGATGACACCGTAAGAACTATGGTTTAGAGAAACCTAAGCTGTCGTTTCTTGAAAGTTTGGGGCTGCGATGCTTATATGAAAATTTTCATCCTGATGAGCTCGAACCCAAAGCGGATAAATACATCTTCATAGGACACCCAAAACAGTTGGGTATACCTCCTATTTCAGATCCGGAAGCAAAAGTGATTGTTTCTAGAAACGGGTCCTTTCTCGAGGAAAATTCTCTCTCGAAAGAATTGAGTGGGAGGATGGTGGAGACTTGATGAGGTTAATGAACCATCACTTCAACCAGAGTGTAGCAGGGCACAGGAAGTTGTTCATGTGGCACCTACACAAATTGAAGTGGAAGCTGATGATAGTGATCATAATGCTTCGGATCAAGTCACCGCCAAACCTCGTGGGGCGACAAGGACAGTCTTGCTTGAGTGGTGCAGTAATCCTGTCTTGGAGGTCATGTTGCTGACAACAATGAACCTACGAGCTATGGTGAAGCGATGGTGGGCCCGGATTCCGAAGAATGGCTCAAGGCCATAACATCCGAGAGAGTATCCATGACTTTGGAAGAAATACTTGATGGTCGTAAGGACGTTGGGTAATGATGGATTTTAAAAGGAAGACAGACAATGATGGTAAGTATCACCATTAACAAAGCTCGACTTGTCGTTAAAGTTGTTTTCCGACAAGTTCAAGGAGTTGACTACGGTGAGGCTTTCTCACTCGTAGCGATGCTAAGAGTCTGTTGGAATTGGATTAGCAGTTACTGCATTATTTATGAAATCTTGCATATAGGATGTCAAAACATTGTTTCCTTGACAGTTTTCTTGAGGAAAGGTTGTATGTGATACAACCAGAAGGTTTTTTGTCAATCCTGAAAGATGCTAACAAGTGTGCAAAGCTCCAGCAGTCCTTCTAAGGACTGGAGTAAGCATCTCGGAGTTGGAATATACGCTTTGATGAGATGATCAAAGATTTTGTGTTTATACAAAGTTTATGAGAAACTTGTATTTCCAAACAAGTGAGTGGGAGCACTATAGAATTTCTGATGAGTATATGTTGTTGACATATTGTTGATCAGAAATTATGTAGAATTTCTAGAAAGCATATAGGGTTGTTTGAAAAGTGTTTTTCAATGGAAAACTTGGATTAGGCTACTTGAACAATAAGCATCAAGATCTATAAGATAGATCAAAATGTTTAATAATACTTTCAAATGAGCACATACCTTGACATAATCTTGAAGGTGTTCAAGATGGATCAGTCAAAGAAGGAGTTCTTGCCTGAGTTGTAAGGTATGAAGTTAAGACTTAAAGCTCGACCACGGCAGAAAAGAGAGAAAGGACGAAGGTCGTCCCCTATGCTTTAGATGTAGGCTCCACAGTATGCTATGCTGTGTACCGCACCTAAACTGTGCCTTGCCATGAGTCAGTCAAGGGGTACAAGTGTGATCCAGGAATGGATAACAAAACAGCGGTCAAACATATCCTTAGTAACTAGTGGACTAAGGAGATTTCTCGATTATGGAGATGGTAAAAGAGTTCGTGGTAAAGGGTTACGCTGATGCGAACTTTGACACTAATCCAGATTATACTGAGTTGTAAACCGGAATCGTATAGTAGAACAGTTATTTGGAATAGCTCCAAATAGAGCGTGGTAGCTGCATCTAGGAGATGACATAGATATTTGTAAAGCACACATAGATCTGAAAGGTTCAGACCCGTTGACTAAGAACCACTCTCACAAACAAGATATGATCAATCCCCATGGGTGTTGATTCATTACAATCACACAGTGATGTGAACTAGATTATTGACTCTAGTGCAAGTGGGAGACTGTTGGAAATATGCCCTAGAGGCAATAATAAATTGGTTATTATTATATTTCCTTGTTCATGATAATCGTTTATTATCCATGCTATAATTGTATTGATAGGAAACTCAGATACATGTGTGGATACATAGACAACACCATGTCCCTAGTAAGCCTCTAGTTGACTAGCTCGTTGTTCAATAGATGGTTACGGTTTCTACGACCATGGACATTGGATGTCGTTGATAACGGGATCACATCATTAGGAGAATGATGTGATGGACAAGACAATCCTAAGCCTAGCACAAAGATCGTGTAGTTCATATGCTAAAGCTTTTCTAATGTCAAGTATCATTTCCTTAGACCATGAGATTGTGCAACTCCGGATACCGTAGCAATGCTTTGGGTGTACCAAACGTCACAACGTAATCGGGTGGCTATAAAGGTGCACTACAGGTATCTCCTAAAGTGTCTGTTGGGTTGTACGAATCGAGGCTGGATTTGTCACTCCGTGTAGCGGAGAGGTATCTCTGGGCCCACTCGGTAGGACATCATCATAATGTGCACAATGTGACCAAGGGGTTGATCACGGGATGATGTTTTACGGAACGAGTAAAGAGACTTGCCGGTAACGAGATTGAACAAGGTATCGGCATACCGACGACTGAATCTCGGGCAAGTACAATGCCGCTAGACAAAGGGAATTGTATACGGGATCGATTGAGTCCTTGACATCATGGTTCATCCGATGAGATCATCGTGGAACATGTGGGAGCCAACATGGGTATCCAGATCCCGCTGTTGGTTATTGACCGGAGAACGTCTCGGTCATGTGCATGATTCCCGAACCCGTAGGGTCTACACACTAAGGTTCGATGGCGCTAGGGTTATAAAGGAAGTTTGTATGTAGTTCTTGTTGGGGATACAACTCTGAGTGTGAACCGCCCGGAAGGGCGGTTTACCCTAAATCCATGATCCAGCCCACGGTGGAGGCACGGAGCCCAGAGGCTAATTAAGGTCCATGTATGTAAACCGCCTTAGTATTGTAACTTGTGTTGTAAGACAAGAAAGAAGAGACCGAGCAGACGCTTGTATGAGCGGATTGGGACTCAGTGAACGGCCAAGGCGTCAGCCCCGTGTATATAAGGGGCGACCGGTGGCGAGTTAGGGACAGAGAATTGAGGCTAAGGCAAAGCTATTGCTCCCTAGCCGCGAAACCATATCAATCACATCACAACCGGACGTAGGTTTTTACCTTCATCGAAGGGCGAACGATATAATTCCGTGTCTTGTGTCCGCTTTAACCCTCTAGGTTAACCCGCACGATGGCCCTCGACTAAATCCTTTCATGAGGACATCTGTCGTGACAATTCCACGACAGTTGGCGCCCACCGTGGGGCAATCGCACGATGGTTTGATGATCTTAGAGGGCAAGTTCGAAGGACTCAAAGGCTATCAAATGGGCGGATGACTAAGAGTCGTCGCGGCAAGCTCTACATCGACGATCGGATCGGGGCCCGAGGCCGGCTCGGTTGAGTCTGGTACAGGTCCCCTTTGGCGGCATACACGTGTTCATCGGCAAGATCGGCGAGTCGGGGCTGGGCGGACGTCTGCCCGACCTCGTCGAGACGGCTCAGCGGGCGAAGAAGAGTCCTGCCTCGCTAAACCGGGGTCGGGCATGTTTTCGTGGGAGTCGTCCACGGAGGCTCGAGGACGAATCAGCATCTGGTGACGAAACTGTTGTCTACTCGGCGATGAATCGTCGGCCGGAGAAACCGAGTCTCTATACCAGCCGCGGGATGGCGGATCGGGGCTGTTCCGACGGTGAGAGTATTCGGACCCTTCGATCTACCCAACCGGGTTGGGATCTTCATGGCGATGCGCAGCGGCGCTTCACTCTTCGACCGTGGCGCCCGGTCGCCGGTTCAACAGCGGTGATGGCAGCCGGGCGGAGGCCTGTCGCCCGCCGCTCAAGTTTTGTCGAGCTTTTCGCGCATTGGTTGTGCTCATGGCGGAAGCTAATCCGCGGATCAGGACCTGCACAACGCGGAGATTGCAAAGGTGAGGGAACAGATCACTAAAGCTAAAGCGGACTGGCGGCAGCGGACGAGCGGATGGCGGCGAACGGGCGCTTTGGATCTGTGAGCTTATAGGCTCGAGCCGGACCAGAGCGTCACGGAAGTCATGAAAAGGAAGTACAGGTCCGTTTACCTTCAGTTTTTAGGAAGGAGCTTTTCAATACCCTGAGGCGAGGGACGATAATCCGCCGCCGTTGGTAAACGGCCGGAAGCACTGGGGCGGCCGCACAGGTTCAGCCCCATGTGATAGATCTACCTCGCCATCATACCGGTGCGCCCCAGACCGTGTAGACACCTCCGGGTCACTACTCCAACCCGATGGATAACCTCGTGGCGGCTGCGGCACGGTTGGAAGCGATTCAATCGGCGATTCACCACAGCGGTAGAGACACGCCGGGTTAAGGAGCTCCTCGGGGCGGCCTGCTCGGCAAGAAGCGATTCATACGATCGGGATCGGATCCACTCCACCCCGCCCAAGCGGAGCTATAGCCGACGCGTCGATTTAACCGGCCGTGTCAAGCAATGCGCGGCGTGGTCCGCCTCGCGAAACAATCCGTGGGCGGCTTTGAGGATGCTCAAGTGGTAGTGGACGCGCCAGAACGCGTAGGGAGGCGAGTTAGCAGCACAAGCGAGAGGATCATCCGCCCGCGCGGTTCGTCTGACCATCTTGAACCAGGGTCACGTCGGCTCTTTGGGGTGCCTTGCCTCGTCCCGCTTTCACATAGCGTCAACGCGCTTGCCCAAGGACTTCAAGGGCGCGCAAGGTGCCAAATTATCTTGCCGATTTGGCTCGAAGCATGGATAGAAAGCTATGAGATGGCCATGGAGATGCTAGATGTGGATGAAGCCGCATGTGCGAAGTACTTCACAATGATCTTTGGAAGGTACGGCCGGACTTGGTTGAAAAATTTGCCGCCAACTCTATCAGCTCGTGGACCCGATTCATAACCCGATTCATTCAAAATTTCAAAGACACTGTAAACAGCCCATATCTGTGGTGGATTTAGCAGCTTGTGTCGGCGGAGGAGAATCCACAACCCATTGGGTGCGCCGCGTTTGAAGTTTACATTCTTCGACCGGATCAACCCTGATTCCGCGATCTTGACCTTGGAAGCCAATTGCGGTTCGAGCCATTGAAATTGAAGCTGGGCGCATGAAGCGTTTTGCCATGACATGGGCACTCTAATGGGCGTTTTGGTAAAATACGCTGATTACGATAGTACCAAGGATCCCGAATCTGAGAATGATGAAGTGGGGAAGGGAAAGCGAGCGGCAACTCCGGGGCCAGCAGCATCATTCGGCAGGCAATGGAGGGAACAAGCGTAAAGCGAACGGCAACATGGGCTTTGTGGCCAACACCAACGCGCAGGACAAGGGTCAGCGGCGCAGGGGTAGGCAATCAAACCGGGGCGGTCACAATCCGGATCGTTTGAATTTCATATTGAATCAACCTTGTCCGAAGCATGGGACGAAGGAGGCACCGGCGAACCACCTTTGGAAGGATTGTTATATTATGCAGGAGTTCAAAAACTCCAACTCTTTCCGGTATGATCAAGGGCCCGGTGGCGGTTCAGGGTCCGCCCGGTTTCTGATGGAGAAATTCGGCCCGGGATTCGGTGGTAATCCGGGCGGGCAAGGCAATCAGAATAATCAAGGTAATCAGAATAGTCAGAACCAAGGGGGCTACAATCAACAACAGCAGCAGTCGGGTTATCAAAGTAACCCAAAGCAGTTGAACGGTGGGCGATACCACGTCTTTACCACCAGCTTGGACAGACGAGACCGAAAACTTCAGAAGCGGGCGGTCAGTGTTGTTGAACCGGCTGCGCCGCATTACCTATGCTGGTCCGAGCAACCGATCGTGTGGAGCAGAGAGGACCATCCTCCCCGGGTTTACAATCCGGGTCAATTAGCCCTGGTGGTGGCACCCCGGTAGGAGGGTACAGGTTTACCAAGGTTCTTATGGATGGAGGAAGCAGATCAAGATCACGTACTCACGAGACCTTCCGGCGATGGGGTTGACGGATAGGCATCTTAGGCCATCCAAAGACAGTGTTTCACGGAGTGGTGCACAGCAAGTCGGCGTGCCGGTCGGTAAGATAGCTCGAGGTGACCTTTGGGGACGAACATGACTCGGATCGAAACATTGACATTTGAGGTGGCGAAAATTCAAAGCCCTTACCACGCCCTCTTTGGGCGGCGGCTTATGCTAAGTTTATGGCGCTGCCTGTTATGTTTACTTACAGCTGAAAATGCGGGTCACAAAGGAATGATAACGGTTCATGGGAGCCGCGGATCGCTTTGGAGTGCGAGGAAGGTGATGCGGCTTCTGCAGAGTCGGTTTGTGCCACGGAAGAGCTAAAGTATTATAAAGACAATGTTGATCCGGCGGATATGACCCTTTGAAGAAGCCAACTACGGAGCATGATCCGGACTTGAAGTTCAAATCGGGGTGAGGCGAAGCTTGTTGATTTTGTGCCCGCGATTCGTCCAAGCAGTTCACCATCGCGCCAATTTGGATCCTAAATAGGAAAGCGCTCATCGAGTTCATCCGTGAGAATCGGGACATTTTGCATGGAAGCCTTCCGACATGCCAGGTGTCCGAGGGAACTCGCTGAGCACACTCTGCGTTGACCCAAAATACAAACCGGTAAAGCAGTTTCTTCGCCGGTTTAATGAGGAAAGGCGCAAGGCCATCGGAGAAGAAGTTGCTAGGCTCTTGGCAGTAGGGTTTATCGTCGAAGTCTTTCATCCAGAGTGGCTTGCTAATCCGGTGTTGGTCCTTAAGAAGAATGGCACCTGGCGCATGTGCGTGGATTACGCAGATCTTAACAAAGCTTGTCCAGCAGATCCTTTCGCCCTCCCCCGCATTGACCAGATCATTGATGCTACGGTGGGTTGTGAGCGTTTGAGCTTTTTGGATGCGTATTCCGGTTATCACCAGATTAAGATGGCGGTTAAGGACCAGGAGAAGACGGCGTTTATCACCCCTTTTGGAGCTTTACGCTATGTATCTATGCCTTTTGGGCTCAAGAGCGCCAAAGCAACTTATCGGCGTTATGCATGAAATTGTTTGCACGAACAGATCGGCCGTAATGTGCACGCTTATGTGGATGATATCGTGGTGAAATCAAGGCAGAAGGAAACATTGATTGAGGATTTAAAGGAAACTTTTGACAACTTGCGGGTGTACAAGATGATGCTCAACCCGGCCAAGTGCGTCTTTGGTGTTCCGCGAGCAAGTTGTTGGGTTTCCTTGTGTCCAACCGGGGATTGAGGCTAATCCGGAGAAGATTACAGCTATCACCTCCTTGGCTAAGCCAAAGTGTATCAACGATGTCCAACGTTTGACAGGCGGATTGCTGTGCTAAGCGGTTTATCGATCGCCTAGGAGAAAGGCTATCCCTTTGTACCAGATCTTTGAAGAAGACGGATCAATTAAATGCGAGCTCAACTGCCGATGAGGCATTGGAGGATTTAAAGCGGCAGTGGCCAACCCTTTGTTCTTGCCGCCTTATTGACAAGGAGCCGCTCTGTTATATGTTGTTGCTAATGCCGTGGCGATGAGTGTAGCCATTGTGGTGGAGCGCAAGGAGGTAGGGAAGGAGTATCCGGTTCAATGCCGATTTATTACATCACGAGGTTCTCATCGAGTCCAAACAAAGATATCCGCATTGGCGTAAGCTGGTATATGGAGTTTTTATGGCAAGCGGAAGCTAAAGCAATATTTCCAAGGGCACCCCATCACGGTGGTCGATTCGGCTCCTTGGGCGATATCATACTGAGAACGGAAGCGATCGGCGGATTGCTAAGTGGGCTATAGAACTTGGGCCGACGGTTTAAGGTATGTGCCTCGGACGGCCGTAAAATCTCGAGCACTTGTGGATTTCATTAATGATTGGGCGGAGTTGCAAGCGCGGAAGAGAAGCGGATCATACCTATTGGACCATCCACTTTGATGGGTCCAGCAATTGGAGGGCTCGGGGTCGGAGTCGTATTAACTTCCCCACGAGGTGACAAGTTCTCATTCGTTCTCCGCCTAATGTTCCTTGTACTAACAATGCAGCTGAGTATGAAGCTTTGCTCCATGGTCTCCGGATGGCTAAGGAAATGAATCTCAGCGGGTTAAATGCTTTGGTGACTCGGACTTGGTGGCCCAAAGAAGTATCGGTACTTGGGACTCCAAAGATCCACTCATGGCTGCATATCGTCGGGAGGTGGATGTTGTTGCGGGACATTTTAAAGGATATCGTGGACCATGTGGATCGTCGGAAGAACGGCGGTGATGCTTTAAGCGGCTGGGCTCTCAACGTAAACCGTCCCGCCTAACGTCTTCCTTCATGTATCGCACAATCCGCCGCTTAAGCTTCTGATGAAATTGATTTGGCTATCCCGATCCGGAGGCTCAATTGGTGGCGGCCCTGCATGTCATTCCGGATTGGGCGCCCTTATTTGGCATACATGAACCGGGCGAGTTACGGAAGATGAGGCGTTGGTCTGCGAGATAGTTCGGCGGTCTAAGTCTATGACCATTGTTAATGGCGAGTTGTACCGTTGCGATGTCGTATGCGTTTCAGCGTTGTGTGTCCCCGAAGAGGGCTGTGAGATATTGCGAGAGATCCATGAAGGGATTGTGGTCACCACGCGGTTCAAAATCCTTGGTGGCCAAAGTTCCCGCCATGGTTTCTATTGGTTGACTGCCCATGCCGATCACGGAGGATCTGGTCGACGATGTGATGGTTGCCAAAAGTTCTCCAGCGTGCTCATGTGCCAGCCAAGAATTGAGGATGATTCCAATTGCTTGGCGTTTGCGACTTGGGGTTGGATATGGTTGGACCTTTCAAAAGGTCCAAGGACAAAAAGACCCACCTGTTGGTGGCGGTTGATAAATTTACCAAGTGGGTTGAGGCGAGCACATTAGCAAGTGTGATGCGCCACGGCGGTTCAGTTCATCAAAAGGTGATTTTCGGTTTGGGTTTCCACACAATCATCACGGACAATGGCACCAATTTGTCCAAAGGAGCTATGAAGGAATTTTGTGAGCGAGAGCACATCCGCTTGATGTTTCTTCCGTAGCCCACCCGCAATCCAATGGTCAAGCGGAACGAGCTAATCAGAGATCTTGAAAGGTATCAAACCCGACTTATGGTCCCTTTAGAGAGGACGCCGGTTGTTGGGTGGAAGAGCTACCATCGGTGATATGGAGTATAAATACTACCCCAACCGATCCACTCGGATACACGCCGTTCTTTATGGTCTATGGAGCGGAGGCGGTCCTTCCCAGCGATATCCGTCACGACTACGCCTCGAGTGGCAGCTTATGTTGAGGCGAGATAGCGAGGCAGCACGGCAAGACGATTTGGATCGACCGGACGAAGAGCGATATGGCAGCTGCTCGTTCGGCGGTCTACCAGCAGGATCTTCGCTCGGTATCACAGCCGGCGGTTAAAACCAGAACCTTTCAGAAGGAGACTTAGTGTTGCAGCTCATTCAAGACCGTAAAGATATGCACAAGCTATCCCCACCTTGGGAGGGGCCTTTTGTGGTCAAGAAGAATCTATACAACGGTCCTACTATCGATTGATGTTCGAGAGCGAAAGGACTCACGCACGCCGGAGGAGGAGACCAACAGCCGTGGAACATAGCTCATCTTCGGCCTTATTATACCTGAGCCATTGGCTCCACTTATGTACATATTAAGACAATGTATATATTATAAAGGCAATAAACCGGATCCTCGGCTAAAGCAGGGTATCTGTTCTGTATAAAAGACCGGTTGGGGTACATGGAGATGCTGTCGTGAAGCGGCCTCCGGTTTAACCCTTGGCCTTGCTTTTCAGAAATTTTTGTCACTTGGGGCTTGGTCGTGTCGAACCAATGCAACACCTCTTGGCAGCGAAAGCCACCAGATCATTTGGGGACATGGTCACGCCTGAACCATCACGCCTCTTGGTCGGCCTAAGGCCATAGAATCACTTGGGGCTTTGGTCGAACCCGAACCATTGCAATGCCACTTGATCGGCATCATGCCACGAGTTCAGTTGGGGACCTGGCTGACTTGAACCATCGCTACACCTTATAGGGGGCTTGGTCCTGTCCGACCATGGTAACACCGTCTGATCCGGCTCAGTACAGCCTTTTCTTGCAAAACGATTTTTATCATTGTTTTTGCTTCCATGTGGTCTTTATACCAATCATTTGGCTTTTGTTGGCCTTCTTAAACCGACAAACCTCTTTAAAACGGATTTACGTTGTCAGAATTCGGTACATTTTTAATCCGGCGATTTTGTTCCGGTTTGATTTTGCTATTAACATCCCATTATGGAGTAACAGGGGGCTTATCATGCCCGACACGATTTACACGGTAAATCGGTATTATACACACAGGGATTGTTCTCCTTTGACGGTGATGGTTTATAAAACCTCCGCTTCGGGATTGGCTAAAGCCAACTGTGTGCCCGACACTGGCAGGCAAAATATGTTGAAGGATTCACTACTTCAAAACCAAAGTATCCAGCACCGCCATGCAAAAGTTTACAGACTGAGGTTGTACCGGCATTGTTCAATATAAAGTACTGACTATCCTATTACAAAGCCTTTGGAGGCCCGGCATTTCATGTGGGGTTATGCCTTGAAGCTTGGATCGTCACCGGCTTGATTTAATTACGCTGCTTCGCCGGGTTGACACGAGGTAGAGGCGCTGACGTCGGTTCAGCTTCTTCTTCTTCCTCACCCAAAGCCCTAAGTCATTGGTAGACCACCAATCCGGTTAAGGCACGAAGATAGCTTCTTCACTTATCAGCTCAGCCGGATCAACGTCGGGGCATAAGTGTGCTTACGGATTGGCGGAACAAGGCTCTGACTTCGGGATGGCAAACTCCACCCGCTTGTTGTTTGCGTCATAAAAAGCGGTGAACCGCCAGTTGGCTTCAGCTGCCGATTGACTCGCCAGCGGACGCATCTCCTTCGTTATCCGTTTCAGGGCGTCGTTATCAAAGGCCTCACCGTTTTCTTGAGCGCTGGGGAAACCTTTAGCTATGTCCGCCGGATCAAGATCTGCTATCCACGCCTTGGCGCGAGTCGAGCTAGTAGGGTACCAGCCGGACGCGGATCGCTTCAACTCTTCAAGCTGCCGGAACCATGGACAGCCGTCCAAAGGTCTCTCGATCGTGGACGGCGCCGTGTTGTCATATGATGTGGCACATATGACTCGCTGGGCACCGGTATACAGCTGCTCAATCAGTGTATAAGCGGCCTTGAGCTTCTTCCGCACATCAGAGCCCATATGCGCAATACGCTTGCCTGCATCGGTTTCAGATAGCTCAGGTTAAACCGGCGGAAATATCAAAATTGAGATACTCGGGCAAAATTTCCTTACCAAAGATAGCGAAGTCATAGCATGTATTTGGTGCTTGAGTCCGTAAGTTCTTGATCACGGTTTAAGGGCTGCTTGACTTCTTCCGCCCGCTTTATTAAACCGGCTTTCTCGGTGTCCCAGATTGACCCTTCGGTTTATACCACTCCTTCAGCTGTTCCATGGTGGTCGGGGCAGTTTTAACTCATCCTTGGCTTTGGTGGCTTCGCCATTTGAGTTTCAGATTGGCTCGAAGGTCCTTGAGTTGCACAGTTTCTTGGTATATTTCATTCGATGACAAAGGGAGCATGTTAGTTGTTTCATTATACAAGTCCCAAGCTCAATACAAGTATTCAACTTGGCACTTGGGGGCTAATGGCTAGTTGATCTCGGTTTGCTATGAGGAGACACACCTTAAGTCCCGTTTAACTTTACAAAGTTAAACCGACCCTTGGGGCTACTATGCAGTTAAAATACAAGAAAGGTCAACTCATTACCTCATAGCGGTCCTTCATGCGATTTACTAGACCGGCTTCAAAGTCACGGCTTGTGTAAAGCCGGTTGAAAGCCGGAATGAAGTTCTTAGGCGGAGAAATTGTCGTAGCCGACATATCAGTCTTCCCTTGTCTTTGCTCATAGTAGTGGAACCTTCCTTAATGTTGTGCTTTGCTAAAGCGACCGGTTGGCTAGGAGCAGTGTAGCCAGTACCTGTCACAATAACATCGTCATTTTCAGCGGTCTTCTTTGGGCTTGATGTCGTCTTGCTCGCTCGGCGGTTCAACAATCACGACCCGCTCTGTGGGACGGATTTGACGAGCAGCAGCGAGGTTTCCACTTGGACCTCGGTTCAACTTCCGCGGTCAGCAGTATCATCTTTGTACAACTCGCCAGAGCTATCTTTGGCGGCTTTAGGATTGTCGTGGGTTTGGTCTGGGGTCTTTTCCGGATCAGCATCCGCGGTAGGGTCAAGGGTTTTCGCTTTCTTACTCAAGCGAGCCTTGGTACTGCAATATTTAGAATGGAATTAAGACAAATTGGACAGAGCAATTGTAAACCGAATTGACGGGACAGCGGTTGCGTACCCTGCAGCAACTTTAAGCGTGCAGGCAGCGGATGCTTTGATTCTTGAGCCGATGAGGGCGATAACCCAACAAGGGGTTCTCATTGGCGAGGAGCAGTGTTCGGCGGTAGAACCAGGTTTGGTTCCAATCCTTTGGATGACTGTGGTGTTTTGCGTGAGGAAAATCCACCTCCTTCCTCTTTTAGATTGAAACGCCGCCAGCTCTGTTTGGACCATCGGAAAATTGATGCAGCGGTTCAAGTGGAAAAAATCCGGAACAGCTCCACGAGATGGTTCTTCACGAAGATAGACTTCACGAAGACTTGGAAGTTGCATATGTTTGACACAGAGTTGGGCCGATATCCTGCGGATGGAGTTTCAAACTTGCGAGGACGTCCGGAAAATTTTTGAACCGGCGGGCAGAATCCCGGTCTAAGTGCTGCATAAACACGATTACTTCTCCCTCTTGTGGTTCGGGAGGAAACTCGCCGTCCGGAACACGCCAGTGGAGGACATTTTTTGGAGCCAAACCGCCAGTGGTGACATAGCCGTTGAGTTGTGTTTCGGTGATTTTGGACCGGACCCAGTTGCAAGATGAGAATTGAGGAGCCATTCCGGAAGACTAAGCTGCGAGAGAAAGGAAGAGACGGTTTACCATTAAATGGTTCAGGCATTTCAGATATTGTTAAACCAGCGATTCAGCAGCCGGCTTCCCATTGCGGTTTAACTGAGGACTAATGGAGTGATGGATTAGCTATCAAAAGTTAAACCGCCGAATAAGGCAGAACTGAAAAATCTACTAAGCATGGACAGAAACAGTTTTCACATGCGAGTGGAAGTAATCGAGATCTACCAAGCTCTAGTAAGAAAAGTTTCGACGACTATGTGAACCTCATGAAGAGCATGAGGGTTCGGGTATTATACACTCGAGGGTCGAACAAAGGAAGCGGTGCATAAAGAATTAATTGGGTGGCGGGGCAGCCGCTTGCACGAGATGTGCGGTGCAACTGAGCCGTCGGCCATGGCAGAGCAAGTATGAAGAACTGGTATGAAGAACTGGTATGAACACCTACGAGCTATGAGACGAACAGAGTTTTCAGATGAGATCTAGGGTTTGAAAGAAACCTTACCTGACGAGCGGAAACCGCGGAGGAGAACTGAAACTCTGGTATGATCAGGTTGATGTAGCGGCCCGGCGTGAAGCGTCGGTCGAAGGTCGGGGGCGACGGCGGAGCTTCAGGGTCGGAGCGTCGCGAGGAAGGAGAAGAGCGGAAGAAGAAGAAGAGAAAGGCCCGACCGGTCTATTTATAAGGGGCCGGAGCAATCAACGGGCGCGAGAATCAAGGAGTCAAAAGCGGCGGACGGTGCAGCGGCCGCCTCGATTTCCGGGATAGCATTAATGAAGGGAATCTTACAGTTTGGATTTCTTTGTTAAAGATGACGTCAGGGTGCCCTAACACGAAGATCGAAGGATGACATCACGGCGGTTCAAGCGGATGGCGGTTTACAAAATATGAAAGGAGATCAAGAGTTTCACGAAGATGTTGAAGATTAACTTGAACGGTTCAAGTCAATGCTGGGCCTAATGTTGGGGATACAACTCATGAGTGTGAACCGCCCGGAAGGGCCGGTTTACCTAAATCCATGATCGAGCCCACGGTGGAGGCACAGAGCCCAGAGGCTAATTAAGGTCCATGTATGTAAACCGCCTTAGTATTGTAACTTGTGTTGTAAGACAAGAAAGAAGAGACCGAGCCGGACGCTTGTATGAGCGGATTGGGACTCAGAGACCGGCCAAGGCGTCACCCGTGTATATAAGGGGCGACCGGCGGCGAAGTTAGGGACAGAGAATTGAGGCTAAGGCAAAGCTATTGCTCCCTAGCCGCCGAAACCATATCAATCACATCACAACTGGACGTAGGTTTTTACCTTCATCGAAGGGGCCGAACCAGTATAATTCCCATGTCTTGTGTCCGCTTTAACCCCTCTAGGTTAACCCGTACGATGGCCCTACGACTAAATCCTTTCATGAGGACATCTGCCGTGACAATTCCACGACAGTTACCGAATGTTGTTCGGAGTCCCGGATGAGATCCCGGACGTCACGAGGAGTTCCGGAATGGTCCGAGGTAAATATTTAAATATGGGAAGTCCTGTTTTGGTCACCGGAAAAGTTTCGTGTTTTATCGGTAACGTACCAGGACCACCGGGAGGGTCCCGGGGGTCCACCAAGTGGGGCCACCATCCCCGAGGGGCTGCATGGGACAAGTGTGGGAGGGGACCAGCCCCAGGTGGGCTGGGCCCCCCCCAAGGGCCCAAGGCGCCTAGGGTTTGGGGGAGGGGGCGCACCCACCTAACTTGGGGGGCAAGTTTCCCCTCTTCCCCCCCTTGGCCGCATCCTAGATGGGTTTGGGCTGGCCGCCGCCCCTAGTGGTGGAACCCTAGGTGGGGGCGCATCCCTCCCTCTCCCCCTATATATACTTGGGGGTTTTGGGGCTGCCAACAGATGAGTTTGACCTCTCCCTGGCGCAGCCCTACCTCTCTCCCTTCTCCTCTCCTGCGGTGCTTGGCGAAGCCCTGCAGGATTGCCACGCTCCTCCATCACCACCACACCGTTGTGCTGCTGCTAGACGGAGTCTTCCTCAACCTCTCCCTCTCTCCTTGCTGGATCAAGGCATGGGAGACGTCACTGGGCTGTACGTGTGTTGAACGCGGAGGTGCCGTCCGTTCGGCACTAGGATCTCCGGTGATTTGGATCACGACGAGTACGACTCCTTCAACCCCGTTCTCTTGAACGCTTCCGCTTAGCGATCTACAAGGGTATGTAGATGCACTCTCCTTCCCCTCGTTGCTGGTTTCTCCATAGATAGATCTTGGTGACACGTAGGAAAATTTTGAATTTCTGCTACGTTCCCCAACACTATACGGACTGGGTCCGGAACTTGAGGATCATCCTCATAGCTGCCAAGAAAGCATATGTCCTAGATGCACCTCTAGGTGAAGCACCCGTTTTCCAAAGAACTCAAGGCGTTATGAGCGCTTTGGCGATCGCGTAGTGATGATTACTCCCTGGTTCGGTCACGGCATGCTTTACAGCTTAGAACCGGGGCTCCAAAAGTGTTTTGAGCAGCACAGAGCATATGAGATGTTCCAAGAGATAAAATGGTTTTCCAAGCTCATGCCCGGGTCGAGAGATATGAAGTCTCCGACAAGTTCTACAGTTGTAAGATGGAGGAGAATGGTTCTGTCAGCGAGCACATACTCAAAATGTCTGGGTTGCACAACCGCTCATCTCAGCTAGGAGTTAATCTTCTGATGACACGGTCATTGACAGAATCCTCCAGTCGCTCCCACCTAGCTACAAGAGCTTTGTGATGAACTACAATATGCAGGGGATGGTGAAAACCATTCCTGAAGTATTTTCAATGCTGAAATCAGCGGAGGTGGAGATCAAAAAGGAACATCAAGTGTTGATGGTCAATAAAACCACTAGTTTCAAGAAAGGCAAGGGTAAGAAGAACTTCAAGAAGGACGGCAAGGGAGTTGCCGCGCCCGTAAACCGCTTGCCGGAAGAAGCCAAAACATGGACCCAAACACGAGGCCGAGTGCTTTTATTGCAAGGGAAGCGGAACCTTTGGAAGCGGAACTGCCCCAAGTACTTAGCGGACAAGAAGGCCGGCAACACCAAAGGTATATGTGATATACATGTAATTGATGTGTACCTTACCAAGACTCGTAGTAGCTCACAGGTATTTGATACGGTGCGGTTGCTCATATTTGTAACTCAAAACAGGAGTTGCGGAATAAGCGGGGACTGGTGAAGGGCGAGGTGTCGATCTTGCGTGGGAATGGTTCCAAGGTCGATGTGATCGCCGTCGCACGCTACCTCTACATTTACCTACGGGATTAGTTTTAAACCTCAATAATTGTTATTTAGTGCTAGCTTTGAGCATGAACATTGTATCTGGATCTCGTTTAATACGAGATGTCTATCATTTAAATCCGAGAATAATGGTTGTTCTATTTACATGAGAGATATGTTTTATGGACATGCCCCGCTGGTCAATGGTTTATTCTTAATGAATCTCGAACGTGATGTTACACATATTCATAGTGTGAATACCAACAGATGTAAGGTTGATAACGATAGTCCCACATACTTGTGGCACCGCCGCCTTGGTCACATTGGTATCAAATGCATGAAGAAGCTCCATGCTGATGGACTTTTGGAGTCTCTTGATTACGAATCATTTGACACATGCGAACCATGCCTCATGGGCAAAATGACCAAGACTCTGTTCTCCGGAACAATGGAGCGAGCAACCAACTTATAGGAAATCATACATATTGATGTGTGCGGTCCAATGAGCGTTGAGGCTCGCGGAGGCTATCGTTATGTTCTCACTCTCACTGATGACTTAAGTAGATATGGGTATGTCTACTTAATGAAACACAAGTCTGAGACCTTTGAAAAGTTCAAGGAATCTCAGAATGAGGTAGAGAATCAACGTGACAGAAAAATAAAGTTCTTACGATCAGATTGTGGGGGAGAATATTTGAGTCACGAATTTGGTACACACTTAAGGAAATGTGGAATTGTTTCACAACTCACGCCGCCTGGAACACCTCAGCGTAACGGTGTGTCCGAACGTCGTAATCGCACTCTGTTAGATATGGTGCGATCTATGATGTCTCTCACTGATTTACCGCTATCATTTTGGGGATACTCTTAGAGACAACTACATTCACTTTAAATAGGGCACCATCTAAATCCGTTGAGATGACACCGTATGAATTATGGTTTGGGAAGAAACCTAAGCTGTCGTTTCTAAAAGTTTGGGGATGTGATGCTTATGTCAAGAAACTTCAACCTGAAAAGCTCGAACCCAAGTCGGAAAAATGCGTCTTCATAGGATACCCTAAGGAAACCATTCGGTATACCTTCTACCTCAGATCCGAAGGCAAGATCTTTGTTGCCAAGAATGGGTCCTTTCTGGAGAAAAAGTTTCTCTCGAGAGAAGTAAGTGGGAGGAAAGTAGAACTTGATGAAGTACTGCCTCTTGAACCGGAAAGTAGCGCAGCTCAGGAAAATGTTTCTGTGGTGCCTGCACCGGATAGATAGGAAGTTAATGATGATTATCAAGGTACTTCAGATAAAGTTGCTACTGAACTTCGTAGGTCCACAAGGACACGTTCCACACCAGAATGGTATGGCAACCTTGTCCTGGAAATCATGTTGTTAGACAACGGTGAACCTTCGAACTATGAAGAAGTGATGGCGGGCCCAGATTCCAACAAATGGCTTGAAGACTTGCAATCCGAGATAGGATCCATGTATGAAAACAAAGTATGGACTTTGACAGACTTGCCCGATGATCGGCGAGCGATAGAAAATAAATGGATCTTTAAGAAGTAGACGGACGCGGATGGTAATGTTACCATCTATAAAGCTCGACTTGTCGCTAAGGGTTATCGACAAGTTCAAGGGGTTGACTACGATGAGACCTTCTCACCCGTAGCGAAGCTAAAGTCCGTCCGAATCATGTTAGCAATTGGTGCATTCTACGATTATGAGATATGGCAAATGGACGTCAAAACGGCATTCCTTAACGGCTTTCTTAAGGAAGAATTGTATATGATGCAGCCGGAAGGTTTTGTCGATCCTAAGAATGCTAACAAGGTATGCAAGCTCCAGCGCTCCATCTATGGGTTGGTGCAAGCATCTCGGAGTTGGGACATTCGCTTTGATGAAATGATCAAAGCGTTTGGGTTTATGCAGACTTATTGAGAAGCCTGCGTTTACAAGAAAGTGAGTGGGAGCTCTGTAGCATTTCTCATATTATATGTAGATGACATACTGTTGATGGGAAATGATATAGGACTCTTAGAGAGCATAAAGGCCTACTTGAGTAAGTTTTTTTCAATGAAGGACCTTGGAGAAGCTGCTTACATATTATGCATCAAGATCTATAGAGATAGATCGAGACGCCTCATAGGTCTTTCACAAAGCACATACCTTGATAAGATATTGAAGAAGTTCAATATGGATCAGTCCAAGAAAGGGTTCTTGCCTGTATTGCAAGGTGTGAAATTGAGCTCAGCTCAAAGCCCGACCATGGCAGAAGATAGAGAAAAGATGAGTGTCATCCCCTATGCCTCAGCCATAGGGTCTATTATGCATGTTATGCTGTGTACCAGACCTGATGTAAACCTTGCCGTAAGTTTGGTAGGAAGGTACCAAAGTAATCCCGACATGGAACACTAGACAGCGGTCAAGAATATCCTGAAGTACCTGAAAAGGACTAAGGATATGTTTCTCGTTTATGGAGGTGACGAAGAGCTCGTCGTAAAGGGTTACGTCGATGCTAGCTTCGACATAGATCTAGATGACTCCAAGTCACAAACCAGATACGTGTATATTTTGAATGGTGGGGCAGTAAGCTGGTGCAGTTGCAAGCAAAGCGTCGTGGCGGGATCTACATGTGAAGCGGAGTACATGGCAGCCTCGGAGGCAGCACATGAAGCAATCTGGATGAAGGAGTTCATTACCGACCTAGGAGTTATTCCCAATGCGTCGGGCCCGATGACTCTCTTCTTTGACAACACTGGAGCTATTGCCCTTGCCAAGGAGCCCAGGTTTCACAAGAAGACCAGACACATCAAGCGTGGCTTCAACTCCATTCGTGAAAATGTTAAAGATGGGGACATAGATATTTGTAAAGTGCATACGGATCTGAATGTCGCAGATCCGTTGACTAAACCTCTTCCGCGAGCAAAACATGATCAACACCAGAACTCTATGGGTGTTCGATTCATCACAATTTAACTAGATTATTGACTCTAGTGCAAGTGGGATACTGTTGGAAATATGCCCTAGAGGCAATAATAAAATGGTTATTATTATATTTCCTTGTTCATGATAGTTGTCTATTGTTCATGCTATAATTGTATTAATCGGAAACTGTAATACATGTGTGAATACATAGACCACACCATGTCCCTAGTGGGCCTCTAGTTGACTAGCTCGTTGATCAACAGATGGTCATGGTTTCCTGACTATGGACAATGGATGTCATTGATAACGGGATCACATCATTAGGAGAATGATGTGATGGACAAGACCCAATCCTAAGCATAGCACAAGATCGTGTAGTTCATTTGTTAGAGCTTTTCTAATGTCAAGTATCATTTCCTTAGACCATGAGATTGTGCAACTCCCGGATACCGTAGGAGTGCTTTGGGTGTACCAAACGTCACAACGTAACTGGGTGACTATAAAGGTTCTCTACAGGTATCTCCGAAAGTGTCTGTTGGGTTGGCACGAATCGAGACTGGGATTTGTCACTCCGTATGACGGAGAGGTATCTCTGGGCCCACTCAGTAATGCATCATCATAATGAGCTCAATGTGACCAAGTGGTTGATCACGGGATCATGCATTACGGAACGAGTAAAGTGATTTGCCGGTAACGAGATTGAACGTGGTATTGGGATACCGACGATCGAATCTCGGGCAAGTAACGTACCGATTGACAAAGGGAATTGTATACGGGATTGCTTGAATCCTCGACATCGTGGTTCATCCGATGAGATCATCGTGGAACATTTGGGAGCCAACATGCGTATGCAGATCCCGCTGTTGGTTATTGGCCTGAGAGCTGTCTCGGTCATGTCTGCGTGATTCCCGAACCCGTAGGGTCTACACACTTAAGGTTCGATGACGCTAGGGTTATAAGGAAGATTTGTATGTGATTACCGAATGTTGTTCGGAGTCCCGGGTGAGATCCCGGACGTCGCGAGGAGTTCCGGAATGGTCCGGAGGTGAAGATTTATATATGTGAAGTTGCCATACGGTCACCGAAAATATTTGGGGGCATACCGGTATTGTACTGGGGCCACCGGAGGGGTTCCGGGGGTCCATCGGGAGGGGCCACCTGTCCCGGAGGGCCTCATGGGCTGTAGAGGGAAGGGAACCAGCCCCTTGGAGGGCTGGGCGCCACCCCCCCCTTGGGCCCATGCGCCAAGGGTTGGGGGGGGAACCCTAAAGCGGGCGCCCCCCTTGCTTGGGGGGCAAGCCCCCTCCCCTTGGCCGCCGCCCCCCCCCTCTAGATCTCATCTAGAGGGGGCCGGCCCCCTTCCCCTTCTCCCTATAAATAGAGGGGTGGAGGGAGGGGTGCAACACCACATTGAAGGCGCAGCCCCTCCCCTCCCCAACACCTCTCCTCCTCCGCAAGAGCTTGGAGACGCCCTACCGGAGAACTGCCACTCCATCACCACCACGCCATCGTGCTGCTGCTAGAACCCTCTTCCTCAACCTCTCCCTCCTCCTTGCTAGATCAAGGCGCGGGAGACGTTACCGGGCTGCACGTGTGTTGAACGCGGAGGTGTCGTTGTTCGGCGCTTAGATCGGAGTCCACCGCGATCTGAATCGCTTTTGAGTACGACTCCTTCAACCCCGTTCTCTTGAACGCTTCCGCTCGCGATCTACAAGGGTATGTAGATGCACTCCTCTCTCTCGTTGCTAGATGACTCCATAGATTGATCTTGGTGATGCTTAGAAAATTTTAAATTTCTGCTACGGTCCCCAACAAACGAGGCCTGGCGTACCGCAGAACAGAGGAAACGGCCTTGTGTTCGACCGGCCACGTTCAAAACAAGATCATGTTCATCGGGAGGGGTGTGGCGTACCGCAAAACGGAGGAAACGGGCCTCCTATCGTCGAAACGGGGGTCCTGTTGATCGGGAGGGGTCTGGCGTACCGCAAAACGGAGAAAACAGACCTCCTCTGATCGAAACGGGGTCCAGCTTGATCGGGAGGGTGTGGCGTGCCGCAAAACGCATTTAAACGGACTTGTGTTGGAGTGCTACGGTCGAAGCGGGGTCCTGTTCATCGGGAGGGGTGTGGCGTCTTGCAAAGTGGGACTCCACGGATCTTGCTCATCTCCACCGTCGACCTCCTCCGGCCTCCACGGGCTACCGTCGACCTCCTCCAGCCTCCACGGCTACCGTCGACCTCCTCCACCTCCACGGGCTCCTGTTCATCGAGCCTCCACCACGCTTCTCCACCGGCTACTATTCAACCACCCTCCACGGGCACCCTCCACCGCTTCATGCTCATCCAAATGCCCTCCACACCACGGGTCCTGTTCATCCAGAGGCAACGCCACCGCCACTTGCTCATCCAACCCCCCCCAACACTCACTGCTCATCCCGAGGCAGCATCGATCGACTTGATTAGCAGCGATAGCGAAGAATCGCCGATCGGGTTCGATTAACAGCCATCGATCGATCGCTCGGGTTCGATGAACGCGTAGCTGCAGGTCAATCGCCGGGTTCGATTAGATTCAACGCCTCGCTTCGGGTTCGATTAGAGCCAACGCCTCAGACATCGCCAGACGTGTACGAGAGAAAGCGCGCATCGCTCGCCCCCGACCTCCCACCGTAACCGGAACTACCCAAATTTTCCTCGCCTCGCTTCTACCATGGTTTTTCCGTCATGGACGGCCCAAAGAATGTGATGCAGCTGCGTCTCGGCCCGCCCGGACAAAAGCCCATTTTCTGTCATGATTTTTGTCATAGAAGTAGGAGCCCACCACATCTATGATGATACCGGGTTTTGTCACAATTATCGTCATAGAAGTGTCATATGTATGACAGAAAAAAATTCATTCGGCCCAAATTGTCACGGATGTGTCTTTTTTTTGTAGCGAGTCCAACAACTCCGTCATCTTTGCCAACATCTCCATCACCTTCCCCATCTATATTCAGCGGTCCACTCTCCCGTAACCCGCTATCCCTCTACTTGAACATGGTGCTTTATGCATCATATTACTATCCAATGATATGTTGCCATATCCTATGATGCTTGAGTACATTTTTGTTGTTCTATCGGTAATTGGTGAATTGCTATGGTTGGTTTAATTTTCTTATGGTTATGTTGTTGTCCTTTGGTGCCCATCATATGTGCGCGCGTGTGGATCACACCATAGGGTTAGTTGTATGTTGATAGGACTATGCGTTGGAGGGAAAGGGTGACAGAAGCTTCTTCCTACCATAGAAATTGATGCATCCAGGATTGAAGGGGGGTCAATATATATCTTAATGGTATGGTTTGGTTTACCTTAATGAACGTCAGTATTGCGGATGCTTACTGAAAGTTCCAATAATAAGTGCATAGAGTTCCAAGTAAGGGATGACATGCTAGCAGAGGCCTCTCCCACATAAAAACTTGCTATCGGTCTAGTAACATAGTCAATTGCTAAGGGACAATTCTGCAAATCCTACAACTATTAATCCACACTCGTTATACTAAGTTAATTATTTCTTTATCTAAACAACACCTAACTTTTATTTTCATGTTATTTATTATCTTGCAAACTTATCCCTTCATGCCTACAAAGTACTTCTAGTTTTATTCTTGTTCTAGGTAAAGCAAACGTAAGTGTGCGTAGAGTTGTATCCGTGGTTTATAGAACTTGAGGGAATATGTGTTCTAACTTTAGCTCCTCGTTGGGTTCGACACTCTTCTTTATCGAAAAAGGCTACAAACGATCCCCTATACTTGTGGGTTATCAGACCTTTTTCTGGCGCCGTTGTCGGGGAGCAATAACGTGGGGTGAATATTCTCGCGTGTGCTTGTTTGGTTTATCACTAAGTAATTTTTATTTTGTGCTCTTGTTTTCTATCTTTAATTATGGGTAGGAAAAGCAAAATACCAAAAAAAATGCACATGCTAAACCAATGGTTGAAGAACCACCCCAAATCTATCATACTGCTGAACTTTCTACTTGGGTCATCTTCGATCCCTATGTGCTCTGATACGTCTCCAACGTATCTATAATTTTTGATTGCTCCATGCTACTTTATCTACTATTTTGGACTACATTGGGCTTTATTTTCCACTTTTATATTGATTTTGGGACTAACCTATTAACCGGAGGCCCAGCCCAGAATTGCTGTTTTTTGCCTATTTCAGTGTTTCGAAGAAACGGAATATCAAACGGAGTCCAAATGGAATGAAACCTTCGGGAACGTGATTTTCTCACCGAACGTGATCCAGGGGACTTGGACCCTACTCCAAGGAACAAAAGAGACGGTCACGAGGGTGGGGGGCTCCCCTCTAAGGCGCGCCCCCTGCCTCGTGGGCCCCCTGTTGCTCCACCGATGTACTCCTTCCTCCTATATATACCTCACGCACCAAGCGATCGACACGGAGCCAAAACCTAATTCCACCGCCGCAACTTCCTATCCACGAGATCCCATCTTGGGGCCTGTTCGAGCTCCACGGAGGGGGCATCCACCACGGAGGGCTTCTACATCATCACCATAGCCCCTCCGATGAAGTGTGAGTAGTTTACTTCAGACCTTGGGTCCATAGCTAGTAGCTAGATGGCTTCTTCTCTCTTTTGGACCTCAATACAATGTTCTCCCCTCTCTCGTGGAGATCTATTCGATGTAATCTTCTTTTTGCGGTGTGTTTGTTGAGACCGATGAATTGTGGGTTTATGATCCAGGTTATCTATGAATAATATTTGAATCTTCTCTGAATTCTTTTATGTATGATTGGTTATCTTTCCAAGTCTCTTCGAATTATCCGTTTGGTTTGGCCAACTAGATTGGTAGTTCTTGCAATGGGAGAAGTGCTTAGCTTTGGGTTCAATATTGCGGTGTCCTTACCCAGTGACAGAAAGGGTTGCAAGGCATGTATTGTATTGTTGCCATCGCGGATAACAAGATGGGTTTTTTATCATATTGCATCAATTTATCCCTCTACATCATGTCATCTTGCTTAAGGCGTTACTCTGTTTTTAACTTAATACTCTAGATGCATGCTGGATAGCGGTCGATGAGTGGAGTAATAGTAGTAGATGCAGAATCGTTTCGGTCTACTTGTCTCGGACGTGATGCCTATATACATGATCATACCTAGATATACTCATAACTATGCTCAGTTCTGTCAATTGCTCAATAGTAATTTGTTCACCCACCGTAGAATACTTATGCTCTTGAGAGAAGCCACTAGTGAAACTTATGGCCCCCGGGTCTATTCTCATCATATCAATCTCCATCACTTTAATACTTGCTTTGTTTTTACTTTGCCTTTTACTTTTCACGTTGCATCTCTATGTCAAAAATACCAAAAATATTATTTATCATCTCTACCAGATCTCACTCTCGTAAGTGACCGTGAAGGGATTGACAACCCCTAATCGCGTTGGTTGCGAGGAGCTATTGTTTTGTGCATGTATGAGGGACTTGTGCGTGGCCTCCTACTGGATTGATACCTTGAAATACTTACGCTACTTTGCTGCATCATCCTCACCTCTTCGGGGAAATCCAACGCAGTGCTCAAGAGGTAGCAAGAAGAATTTCTGGCGCCGTTGCCGGGGAGGCTCACGCAAGGGCAAGTCAACTATACCAAGTACCCATCATAATCCCTATCTCTCGCATTACATTATTTGCCATTTGCCTCTCGTTTTCCTCTCCCCCACTTCACCCTTGCCGTTTTATTTGCCCTCTCTTTCCCAATCTCCTCCTCTTTTTCCCGTTTGCCTTTTCCTCGCTTGCCTTTTGTTTGCTCGTGTGTTCGATTGCTTGTTTGTCGCAATGGCTCTACCTAGATTTTGTGATCTTCACCTTAAAAGGTTAGAGGAGATCGAAACCAATGTCAGGAAGTTTATGGTTCTCCAATTTGAGCATAATAATTTCTTTAGAAACGAGCTTAAGGAACAAAAAGGTTTTATGAGTTTTATGAATAAAGAGCTCGATGATATGTCTAAAGAAATTTATGGTATAAGATCCCAAATTGCTCGTCTTGAAAAGTTGACCGCTGAGATTTCGGATATGCAAGCTACCTTAGTCAATAAGATGGTCGCTAAACCGAATTCCTATGAAAATCAAGATGAAGATCTAAAAGTTATTGATGTGTCCCCTATTAAATCTTTGTTTTGCAATATGAATCTTGATGAAACTGAATATGATCCCCCTTGACCTAGAAGGCGTTTTAAGAATTCGGAGTTTTTAGATCTTGATGACGAAATTGATAAATGTGGGATTGAAAGAAATAAAAATCTAGATGTTGCTAAACCCACTATTTTGGATCTCAAGGAATTTAATTATGAAAATTGCTCTTTAATTGATTGTATTTCCTTGTTGCAATCCGTGCTAAATTCTCCTCATGCTTATAGTCAAAATAAGGCCTTTACCGAACACATTGTTGATGCCTTGATGCAATCTTATGAAGAAAAACTTGAGTTGAAAGTCTCTATCCCTAGAAAACTCTATGATGAGTGGGAACCAACTATTAAAATTAAAATTAAAAATTATGAGTTGCATGCCTTGTGTGATTTGGGTGCTAGTGTCTCCACTATTCCCAAAACTTTGTGTGATTTGCTAGATTTCCGTGACTTTGATGATTGCTCTCTAAACTTGCATCTTGCGGATTCCACTATTAAAAAGCCTATGGGAAGAACTAATGATGTTCTTATTGTTGCAAATAGGAATTATTTGCCCGTAGATTTTATCGTTCTTGATATAGATTGCAATCCTTCATGTCCTATTATTCTTGGTAAACCTTTCCTTAGAACAATTGGTGCAATTATTGATATGAAGGAAGAAAATATTAGATTCCAATTTCCCTTAAAGAAGGACATGGAACACTTTCCTAGAAAGAAAATAAAATTACCATATGAATCTATCATGAGAGCCACTTATGGATTGCCTACCAAAGATGGCAATACCTAGATCTATCCTTGCTTTTATGCCTAGCTAGGGGCGTTAAACGATAGCGCTTGTTGGGAGGCAACCCAATTTTATTTTTAGTTTTTTTGCTTTTGCTTATGTTTAGGAATAAATAATCCATCTAGCCTCTGTTTAGATGTGGTTTTATGTTTTAATTAGTGTTTGTGCCAAGCTAGACCTATTGGATATTCTTGGATGATAGTTATTTGAGCTTGCTGTAATTTCCAGAAACTTTGCGCTCAGTGCCCGAATTATTGAAAATCACCAGGACGTGATAAAATACTGATTCCAATTGCTGCTGATCAATAAACAAATTTTCTAGGTCGTATAATTTTGGTAGATTTTTTTGAGTTACAGAAGTTTGCGTTAGTTACAGATTACTACAGACTGTTCTGTTTTTGACAGATTCTGTTTTTCGTGTGTTGTTTGCTTATTTTGATGAATCTATGGCTAGTAAAATAGTTTATAATCCATAGAGAAGTTGGAATACAGTAGGTTTAACACCAATATAAATAAATAATGAGTTCATTACAGTATCTTAAAGTAGTCTTTTGTTTTCTTTCTCTAACGGAGCTCACGAGATTTCTATTGAGTTTTGTGTTGTGAAGTTTTCAAGTTTTGGGTAAATTCTTTTGATGGATTATGGAACAAGGAGTGGCAAGAGCCTAAGATTGGGGATGCCCATGGCACCCCCAAGATAATCCAAGGACACCAAAAAGTCAAAGCTTGGGGATGCCCCAGAAGGCATCCCCTCTTTCGTCTACTTTCATCGGTAATTTACTTGGAGCTATATTTTTATTCACCACATGATATGTGTTTTGCTTGGAGCATCTTGTATCATTTGCGTCTTTGCTTGTTAGTCTACCACAATCATCCTTGCTGTACACACCTTTTGAGAAAGCCATACATGAATTGGAATTTTATAGAATACTATATGTGCTTCACTTATATCTTTTGAGCTTGATAGTTTTGCTCATAGTGCTTCACTTATATCTTTTGAGCGTGATAATATTTGCTCTAGTACTTCACTTAGATCTTTTAGAGCACGGTGGTGGATTTGTTTTAAAGAAACTATTGATCTCTCATGCTTCACTTAGATTATTTTGAGAGTCGTTAATAGCATGGTAATTTGCTTAAAATTAATATACTTGGTATTCAAGATATGTGAAATTTTCTTTTGAGTGCGTTGAATACTAAGAAAAGTTTGATACTTGATAATTGTTTTGAGATATGGAGGTAGTAATATTAAAGTCATGCTAGTTGGGTGATTATGAACTTAAAGAATGCTTGTGTTGAAGTTAGCAAATCCCGTAGCATGCACGTATGGTTAAAGTTGTGTAACAAATTTGAAACATGAAGTGTACCTGGCTTGTGCATCCTTATAAGTGGCGGTCGGGGACGAGCGATGGTCTTCTCCTACCAATCTATCCCCCTAGGAGCATGCGCGTAGTACTTGATTTTTGATGACTTCTAAATTTTTGCAATAAGTATATGAGTTCTTTTGACTAATGTTGAGTCCATGGATTATACGCACTTTTACCTTTCCGCCTTTGCTAGCCTCTTGATGCATGCATTGCCCTTTCCCACCTTGAGAGTTGGTGCAAACTTCGCCGGTGCATCCAAACCCCGTGATATGATACGCTCTATCACACATAAACCTCCTTATATCTTCCTCAAAACAGCCACCATACCTACCTATTATGGCATTTACATAGCCATTCCGAGATATATTGCCATGCAACTTTCCACCGTTTCGTTCATCATCATCATGACATACTTTACTTTTGTCATATTGCCATTGCATGATCATGTAGTTGACATCGTATTTGTGGCAAAGCCACCATGCATTATTTTTCATACATGTCACTCTTGATTCATTGCACCATCCCGACACCACGGAGGCATTCATATAGAGTCATATCTTGTTCTAGTTTCGAGTTGTAATCCTTATGTTGTAATCAATAGAAGTGTGATGATCATCATTATTAGAGCATTGCCCAAAAAAAGAGAAAGTCCAAAAAGAAAGGCCCAAAAAAAGGGCAATGTTACTATCTCTTTTTCCACACTTGTGCTTCAAAGTAGCACCTTGTTTTTCATGTAGTGAGTCTCATAAGTTGTCTTTTTATACTAGTGGGAATTTTTCATTATATAACTTGGCTTGTATATTCCTACGATGGGCTTCCTCAAATGCCCTAGGTCTTCATGAGCAAGCAAGTTGGATGCACACCCACTAGTTTTCTTTTGTTGAGCATTCATAGCTCTAGTGCATCTGTTGCATGGCAATCCCTACTCCTCATGTTGACATCAATTGATGGGCATCTCCATAGCCCGTTGATTATCCTCGTCAATGTGAGACTTTCTCCTTTTTGTCTTCTCCACACAATCCCCAACATCATATTCTATTCCACCCATAGTGCTATATCCATGGCTCACGCTCATGTATTGCGTGAAGGTTGAAAAAGTTTGAGATTATTTAAGTATGAAACAATTGCTTGGCTTGTCATCGGGGGTATAGAAGTTGGGAACATCTTTGTGTGACAAAAATGAAGCATAGCCTAACTATATGATTTTGTAGGGACGAACTTTCTTTTGCCATGCTATTTTGAGAAGACATGATTACTTTGATTAGTATGCTTGAACTATTATTATTTTTATGTCAATATGAACTTCTATTTTGTATTCATTCGGATCTGAATATTCATACCACAATTAAGAAGATTTACATTGAAATTATGCCAAAGTATCACTCCGCATCAAAAATTCTCTTTTTATCATTTACCTACTCGAGGACGAGCAGGAATTAAGCTTGGGGATGCCTGATACGTATCCAACGTATCTATAATTTTTGATTGCTCCATGCTACTTTATCTACTATTTTGGACTATATTGGGCTTTATTTTCCACTTTTATATTACTTTTGGGACTAACCTATTAACCGGAGGCCCAGCCCAGAATTGCTGTTTTTTTGCCTATTTCAGTGTTTCAAAGAAACGGAATATCAAACGGAGTCCAAACGGAATGAAACCTTCGGGAACGTAATTTTCTCACCGAACGTGATCCAGGGGACTTGGAACCTACTCCAAGGAACAAAAGAGGCGGTCACGAGGGTGGGGGCGCCCCCGCCCCCTAGGGCGCGCCACCCTGCCTTGTGGGCCCCCTGTTGCTCCACCGACGTACTCCTTCCTCCTATATATACCTACGTACCCCCAAACGATCAGATACGGAGCCAAAAACCTAATTCTACCGCCGCAACTTCCTGTATCCACGAGATCCCATCTTGGGGCCTGTTCGGAGCTCCGCCGGAGGGGGCATCCACCACGAAGGGCTTCTACATCATCACCATAGCCCCTCCGATGAAGTGTGAGTAGTTTACTTCAGACCTTCGGGTCCATAGCTAGTAGCTAGATGGCTTCTTCTCTCTTTTTGGATCTCAATACAATGTTCTCCCCCTCTCTTGTGGAGATCTATTCGATGTAATCTTTTTTTTGCAGTGTGTTTGCTGAGACCGATGGATTGTGGGTTTATGATCCAGGTTATCTATGAATAATATTTGAATCTTCTCTGAATTCTTTTATGTATGATTGGTTATCTTTGCAAGTCTCTTCGAATTATCCGTTTGGTTTGGCCAACTAGATTGGTAGTTCTTGCAATGGGAGAAGTGCTTAGCTTTCGGTTCAATCTTGCAGTGTCCTTACCCAGTGACAGAAAGGATTGCAAGGCACGTATTTTATTGTTGCCATCGAGGATAACAAGATGGGGTTTTCGTCATATTGCATGAATTTATCCCTCTACATCATGTCATCTTGCTTAAGACGTTACTCTGTTTTTAACTTAATACTCTAGATGCATGCTGGATAGCGGTCGATGAGTGGAGTAATAGTAGTAGATGCAGAATCGTTTCGGTCTACTTGTCTCGGACGTGATGCCTATATACATGATCATACCTAGATATACTCATAACTATGCTCAATTTTGTCAATTGCTCATCAGTAATTTGTTCACCCACCGTAGAATACTTATGCTCTTGAGAGAAGCCACTAGTGAAACCTATGGCCCCCGGGTCTATTCTCATCATATCAATCTCCATCACTTTAATACTTGCTTTGTTTTTACTTTGCCTTTTACTTTTCACTTTGCATCTCTATATCAAAATACCAAAATATTATTTATCATCTCTATCGATCTCACTCTAAGTAAGTGACCGTGAAGGGATTGACAACCCCTAATCGCGTTGGTTGCGAGGAGCTATTGTTTTGTGCAGGTATGAGGGACTTGTGTGTGGCCTCCTACTGGATTGATACGTTGGTTCTCAAAAACTGAGGGAAATACTTACGCTACTTTGCTGCATCATCCTCTCCTCTTTGGGGAAATCCATCGCAGTGCTCAAGAGGTAGCATGCTCGTGTTGAAACCCGAACTGGCTTCGTTGAGGGCAAATCATTAGATGAGCATGCTTATTTTGTGCGACACCGCTTATCTCAAAGAGGGAAACTTTTATGGCATCAAATTAATACTCTGCTATGCTATGCTTGGAATTTATGTGAATTATATGATTTTACTTGTTCTTCTGAAGACCATAAGAAACACCTTCCCTACCAATGTGAGTTTAGTGATAATGGAATCTTATCTTCTTATGCCAAGGGTGTTTATAATTACTTTGATGTTGAACAAATTGAAGAATTTGTTTCTTTTAAGGGTGCTTATGAAATTGCTTCTTTGATTGGAAAGTATGATGCTACTTGTCGGTGTCAAAACTGGCGGATCTCGGGTAGGGGGTCCCGAACTATGCGTCTAAGGCTAATGGTAACAGGAGGCGGGGGACACAATGTTTACCCAGGTTCGGGCCCTCTCTATGGAGGTAATACCCTACTTCCTACTTGATTGATCTTGATGAATATGATTATTACAAGAGTTGATCTACCACGAGATCGTAATGGCTAAACCCTAGAAGTCTAGCCTATGAGGTTATGATGGTTGTGGCTAAACCCTAGAAGTCTAAACCCTCCAATTTATATAGACACCGGGGGGGGGACTAGGGTTGTACAAAGTCGGTTAATAGAGAAAGGAATCTACATATCTGAATCACCAAGCTTGCCTTCCACGCAAAGGAGAGTCCCATCCGGACACGGGACGAAGTCTTCTATCTTGTATCTTCATAGTCCAAAAGTCCGGCCAAAGTATATAGTCCGGCTGTCCGAGGCTCCCTCAGTAGCCCCTGAACCAGGCTTCAATGACGATGAGTCCGGCGCTCAGATTGTCTTCGGCATTGCAGGGCGGGTTCCTTCTCCGAATACTCCAACATAGCCTTCCGAACATAGAAAACATGTCCGGTTTTGCAAAACAGGTACCACACACAACCGTAGAGAATATAATATTTCACAAGTCCAATCCGCTGACAACTTTTTGTAGCGTGACATCATGCCACTTCCCGGTCATTATTTGAACCGTTTTTTAGCATGCCGCTCCGTATTTTGAGGTGCGGTTTCACTGGCACGTCTTGTCGAAGCAGAGATCGTGTCCCCTTATCACAGGATTCTCATCAATACGGGCATGGGTAACCCAACCGTGCCATCTGCACGACGAGGAGGGAGGCGCATGACTTTCACTGCCTTTATCAAGGGATAAGGGTTCATCCTTGTTTACGCACGCCTTCTCCTTCCTATTCCCATCCGTTCTCGAGCTCCAGCGCCCAAGCTCTCGCCTTCTTCGCCCAAAAAAGCACTCCAATCATGTCCAGATCCAGAGCTGGAGGCAAGTGGATGGCCTCCTCCATCAAGAAGAAGGACATCAAGGAGCTCCGGGAGGCCGGGTACCTGGCCAAGGACATCTCTTATCGCCTTCCGGCCAAGGGACAGATCGTCCCCACCCCGGAGCCCTAGGAAAGGGTGGTGTTTCTCACACACTTCGTCCGCGGGCTGGGATTCCCCCTCCACCCGTTCGTCCGCGGACTGATGTTTTACTACGGGCTAGACTTCCATGACTTTGCCCCCAGCTCTACCCTCAACATCTCGGCATTTATTGTCGTGTGTGAGGCTTTCCTCCGCATCCCACCTCACTTTGGCCTATTGCTGAAGACCTTCAATGTGAAGCCCAAGGTGGTGAGCGGCCAACAAGCAGAGTGCAGAGGCGCCATGGTGGGCAAGATGCCCAATGTCACCAGGCCCGAAGGCTCTTTTGTGGAGACTGTAAAGGGGTGGCAATCGGGGTGGTTCTACATCACCGAGCCGCGCGGCACCAACTGGGCGGCGGCCCCCGAATTCTGATCCGGAGTCTTGATGCGGCTCACCTCCTGGCACGAGAAGGGCCTGACCTGGGGTTCTTCGGACGAGCTGACAGGGCTCTAGACGTGCATCCAGAACATGATAAACAAGAGAATCTAGCTCGTCAACGTGATCCAGGTCATGCTTGTTCGCTGGATCCTTCTGTGCCAGCGCTGGACTTGTTATTTGTGGGAGTTTGATCCGGCCAAGCACCAGACGCTATTAGAGCTCTTCGGCATGATGCACAAAGACATCTGGAATGTTCTCTTCAAGGCCGGCGAGACACAACCACCCACGACCGAGCATCATGGGCTAAGCCTAAAACGTCAGGCCAATCCGGTAGGTAATCTCATGTTTGCAAGGAATACCCTTTACTAGCATATTTGAGGAAGGAATCTAAGATTCCCTACCAATTTTTTCAAGCCTGCATAGAGATAGCGGGGTGGATTAACTGTCCGGTGCTATGTCTTGAGCTTGCGTTGGTTTTCCCCGAAGAGGAAAGGATGATGCAGCAGAGTAGCGTAAGTATTTCCCTCAGTTTTTGAGAACCAAGGTGTATCAATCCAGTAGGAGGCCACGCGCAAGTCCCTTGTACCTACACAAAGCAAATAACTCCTCGCAACCAACGCGAATAGGGGTTGTCAATCCCTTCACGGTCACTTACGAGAGTGAGATCTGATAGAGATGATAGATAATATTTTTGGTATTTTTGGTATAAAGATGCAAAGTAAAATAAAAGGCAAAGTAAAAAAAGCAAAGCAATAATAAAGTGTAGGAAGATTAATATGATGAGAATAGACCCGGGGCCCATAGATTTCACTAGTAGCTTCTCTCAAGAGCATACGTATTTTACGGTGGGTGAACGAATTATTGTTGAGCAATTGACGGAATTGAGCATAGTTATGAGAGTATCTGGGTATGATCATGTATATAGGCATCACGTCCGAGACAAGTAGACCGACTCCTGCCTCCATCTACTACTATTACTCCACTCATCGACCGCTATCCAGCATGCATCTAGAGTATTAAGTTAATGAAAATAGAGTAACGCCTTAAGCAAGATGACATGATGTAGAGGATAAATTCATGCAATATGATAAAAAACCCCATCTTGTTATCCTCGATGGCAACAATACAATCGTGCCTTGCTGCCCCTCATCACATCGGGAAAGGACACCGCAAGATTGAACCCAAAGCTAAGCACTTCTCCCATTGCAAGAACTACCAATCTAGTTGGACAAACCAAACGGATAATTCGAAGAGACTTGCAAAGATAACCAATCATACATAAAAGAATTCAGAGAAGATTCAAATATTGCTCATAGATAATCTTGATCATAAACCCACAATTCATCGGTCTCAACAAACACACCGCAAAAAGAAGATTACATCAAATAGATCTCCACGAGAGAGGGGGAGAACATTGTATTGAGATTCAAAAAGAGAGAAGAAGCCATCTAGCTATTAACTATGGACCAGAAGGTCTGAAGTAAACTACTCACACTTCATCGGAGAGGCTATGATGATGATGTAGAAGCCCTCCGTGGTGGATTCCCCTTCCGGCGGAGCTCCGGAACAGGCTCCAATGAGATCTCGTGGATACAGAAAGTTGCGGCGGTGGAATTAGGTTTTGGCTCCGTGTCGATCTGTTGAAGTGCGTGGGGTATATATAGGAGGAAGGAGTACGTCGGTGGAGCTTCGGGGGGCCCACGAGGCAGGGGGGCGCTCCCTAGGGGGGGCACGCCCTCCACCCTCGTGGCCGCCTCCCTCCTTTCTTGACTAAGGGTCCAAGTCTCCTGGATCTTCTCTGATGAGAAAATCACGTTCCTGAAGATTTCATTCCGTTTGGACTCCGTTTGATATTTCGTTTCTTCGAAACACTGAAATAGGCAAAAAAACAGCAAATCTGGGCTAGGCCTCCGGTTAATAGGTTAGTCCCAAAAGTAATATAAAAGTGGAAAATAAAGCCCAATATGGTCCAAAACAGTAGATAATATAGCATGGAGCAATCAAAAATTATAGATACTTGGAGCATGAGAGATCAATAGTTTCTTTAAAACAAATCCACCACCGTGCTCTAAAAGATCTAAGTGAAGTACTAGAGCAAAAATTATCACACTCAAAAGATATAAGTGAAGCACTATGAGCAAAACTATCAAGCTCAAAAGATATAAGTGAAGCACATAGAGTATTCTATAAAATTCCAATTCATGTATGGCTTTCTCAAAAGGTGTGTACAGCAAGGATGATTGTGGTAGACTAACAAGAAAAGACGCAAATGATACAAGACGCTCCAAGCAAAACACATATCATGTGGTGAATAAAAATATAGCTCCAAGTAAATTACCGATGGAAGTAGACGAAAGAGGGGATGCCTTCCGGGGCATCCCCAAGCTTTGACTTTTTGGTGTCCTTCGATTATCTTGGGGGTGCCATGGGCATCCCCAAGCTTAGGCTCTTGCCACTCCTTGTTCCATAATCCATCAAAAGAATTTACCCAAAACTTGAAAACTTCACAACACAAAACTCAATAGAAATCTCGTGAGCTCCGTTAGAGAAAGAAAACAAAAGACTACTTTAAGATACTGTAATGAACTCATTCTTTATTTATATTGGTGTTAAACCTACTGTATTCCAACTTCTCTATGGATTATAAACTATTTTACTAGCCATAGATTCATCAAAATAAGCAAACAACACACGAAAAACAGAATCTGTCAAAAACATAACAGTCTGTACTAATCTGTAACTAACGCAAACTTCTGGAACTCAAAAATATCTACCAAAATTATACGACCTAGAAAATTTGTTTATTGATCAGCAGCAATTGGAATCAGTATTTTATCACGTTCTGGTGATTTTGAATAATTCGGGCACTGAGCGCAAAGTTTCTGGAAATTGCAGCAAGATCAAATAACTATCATCCAAGAAGATCCAATAGGTCTAGCTTGGCACAAACACTAATTAAAACATAAAACCACATCTAAACAGAGGCTAGATGGATTATTTATTCCTAAACATAAGCAAAAGCAAAAAAACTAAAAATAAAATTGGGTTGCCTCCCAACAAGCGCTATCGTTTAACGCCCCTAGCTAGGCATAAAAGCAAGGATAGATCTAGGTATTGCCATCTTTGGTAGGCAATTCTTCAACGAGGCATCTACCTTCCTTAGAAATTTCTTTATTTCTAGTAATTATCAAATTTTTAGGCAAAAGATCAAAAAATTCATTCATAGCAAATGGTTCCTTAATGATAGCAAAAAGGTTGGGATGAATACTTATAGATTTAAGATCCGCAGTTTCCTTACTAGAGGATTCACCCTTATTCTTAGGAACATACATGAGCTTAGCAATTTTAGTAGGTGTACTTGGAGTATTTTTTAAGGGAGAAAAAGCGGTTCCCAAGTTGGTAATGATACCCTCAAGTTTGTCAATTCTAGAGGAATCTTGATTTATTTTCTCATTAACTATGGGTTTCTTCTCCTTAATATTTTTCAAAGTTACTCCTACCTTAGATCCATAATGGGTAATTTGATTGTGGATCTTTTTATCTAGATTTTCAATTAACTCAACGGCAGCAACTTTATTTTCAATAATTTCAAGTCTTTGCATTACATGCTCCAAAGTTAACATAGTTCCATTAACCAAAAGAGGTGGTGAGCCAAATAAATCTATCATAGCATTATAAGAATCAAAGGTATGGCTACCCAAGAAATTCCCTCCGGTAATGGTATCAAGGATATATCTATACCAAGGATTAGCACCTAAATAAAATTTGCGGAGAAGAACTGAGGTAGATTGTTTCCTGGTAGATCTATTTTGAGCATTGCAAATTCTATACCAAGCATCTTTTAGATTTTCTCCCTCCCTTTGCTTAAAATTTAGAACTTCATTCTCGGGAGACAACGGAGAAGATATAAGACTAGCCATAACGACAAGCAAGCGAACTAACACACGAGCAGAAAGCGAACGAGAAAAAGGCAAACGGGAAAGGGAGGGCAAATAAAACGGCAAGGGTGAAGTGGGGGAGAGGAAAACGAGAGGCAAATGGAAAATAATGTAATGCGGGAGATAAGGGATTGTGATGGGTACTTGGTATGTTGACTTTTCGTAGACTCCCGACAGCGGCGCCGAAATCCTTCTTGCTACGTCTTGAGCTTGCGTTGGTTTTCCCCGAAGAGGAGAGGATGATGCAGCAGAGTAGCGTAAGTATTTCCCTCAGTTTTTGAGGACCAAGGTATCAATCCAGTAGGAGGCCATGCTCAAGTCCCTCGTACCTACACAAAGCAAATAACTCCTTGCAACCAACGCGAATAGGGCTTGTCAATCCCTTCAAGGTCACTTACGAGAGTGAGATCTGATAGAGATGATAGATAATATTTTTGGTATTTTTGGTATAAAGATGCAAAGTAAAATAAAAGGCAAAGTAAAAAAGCAAAGCAATAATAAAGCGTATGAAGATTAATATGATGAGAATAGACCCGGGGGCCATAGATTTCACTGGTAGATTCTCTCAAGAGCATAAGTATTTTACGGTGGTGAACGAATTACTGTTGAGCAATTGATAGAATTGAGCATAGTTATGAGAGTATCTAGGTATGATCATGTATATAGGCATCACGTCCGAGACAAGTAGACCGACTCCTGCCTCCATCTACTACTATTACTCCACTCATCGACCGCTATCCAGCATGCATCTAGAGTATTAAGTTAATGAAAACAGAGTAGCGCCTTAAGCAAGATGACATGATGTAGAGGATAAATTCATGCAATATGATAAAAACCCATCTTGTTATCCTCGATGGCAACAATACAATACGTGCCTTGCTGCCCCTCATCCTTTGGGAAAGGACACATAAGATTGAACCCAAAGCTAAGCACTTTTCCCATGGCAAGAACTACCAATCTAGTTGGCCAAACCAAACAGATAATTCGAAGAGACTTGCAAAGATAACTAATCATACATAAAAGAATTCAGATAAGATTCAAATATTGCTCATAGATAATCTTGATCATAAACCCACAATTCATCGGTCTCAACAAACACACCGCAAAAAGAAGATTATATCAAATAGATCTCCACGAGAGAGGGGGGAAACATTGTATTAGATCCAAAAAGAGAGAAGAAGCCATCTAGCTACTAACTATGGACCCGAAGGTCTGAAGTAAACTACTCACACTTCATCGGAGAGGCTATGATGATGATGTAGAAGCCCTCCGTGGTGGATTCCCCTTCCGGCGGAGCTCCGGAACAGGCCCCAAGATGGGATCTCGTGGATACAGAAAGTTGCGGCGGTGGAATTAGATTTTTGGCTTGGGGCTACGTAGGTATATATAGGAGGAAGGAGTACGTCGGTGGAGCTTCGGGGGGCCCATGAGGCAGGGGGCACGCCCTAGGGGGGGGCGCCCTCCACCCTCGTGGACGCCTCCCTCCTTTCTTGACCGAGGGTCCAAGTCTCCTGGATCTTATCTGATGAGAAAATCACGTTCCTGAAGATTTCATTCCGCTTGGACTCCGTTTGATATTCCGTTTCTTCGAAACATTGAAATAGGCAAAAAAACAGCAAATCTGGGCTGGGCCTCCGGTTAATAGGTTAGTCCCAAAAGTAATATAAAAGTGGAAAATAAAGCCCAATATGGTCCAAAACAGTAGATAATATAGCATGGAGCAATCAAAAATTATAGATACATTGGAGATGTATCATCCGGCTCCGATGCCCGAAGACCTGGAAACTCCGCTCCTGACGAAAATGCTGTTTCCGGTGCCTTACGAGGTGCCGGAGAAGAAGACCAAGAAGAAGGCCAAGGGGACCAGAGATGGTCTCCGTCGCAAGGGCACTTCGGACACAATGTCCAAAGACGTCGAGGATCACTCCTTCGTCGCCGAAGGTGACGAGGAACAGGAGGAGGAGGAAGAAGAAATCCATTCCCCCCTGCTGGGCGGAGAAGGAAGAGGACGGCCTCCACACACGGGGAGGCTGAGGCGTCTAAGAAGGGGAAAACTTCCCTTCTGGACAACTCCGCAGCAGCCACCAATAGCAGCGGGGAGTGGGAGCCCAGGGTCAAGCCCCTAGCCAACTCGTAAGTGTCCGAACACAGTAATATATCCGACATTTTTACTTTATTGTTTTTAATGTGCTGGATCGTGCACTTGCATCCCGGCCCAGTCCAACATCGCGCTGTCCTGCTCTTCGGAGGGGTCGCTAGACCCGTCGGCGATGAACAACACGTCCCTTCCGACGACCTCCTCCCCCAAGGCCGCGGACAACACCGAGGTGTTGTCTCGAAGGATCCTAGGCCAGGGGGAGGCTCAAGAGGCTATCCCGGTGGTGCCGGAGGGTAACACCCCAGTTGCCGAACACATGGGGGGACAGACCCCTACGGACACCAGCGATGGGGGCCGTATCCAATTCGGGCCCCAGCCGAATACAGCTCCGGAGACCCATGTGGCTCCAGACTCAGGCAGGTCGCCTCTTCCGAACGAGGGAGGTGAGCCAAGTCCACCGGTGACCTATGTCCATCCAGAGGCACCGGATAGATTGCTGGAAGCGCTGCGAGGTGCTTCCATTGTTGAAGAACACCGTACTCTTATGAGTACGGTGATTGAGAAGATCCAGTCCGCCAAAAGCGGACAGACCGAAGCCTACACTAGCCTTCTAACAGGCTTTGAGGTAAGCAACATAATTAGAAAAAGAATGTCACAGTATAGTCAGTAGCCCCTGATACTCTGTCCGGTGTTCGGAAAGAAAGTCTAACATAATATGTCTATGTGAATAAGCAAGCGTCGCTGCTAGCCGCGTCCGCTTATACTGCGGAGGTCTCCGGACTGAAGCAGAATCTGGAGCGGCCCGAGGAGGAGCTCGGCCACGTGAAGAAGTAGCTGGAGGACAGTCAAGGTATGAAGTACCCTGTGTATATAGTTTAGGAAGGATGAAAGGTTCGTGCTGACGAAAGTGTCATGAACTTTATTAGGGGCCACGACCGAAGTAGCGGCCCTCAAGAAGGCGTTAGCCGAGGCCGAGGATAAAGCGGCCAAAGAACAAGCCACGCACGAGAAGCAGGAGGCCCGGGTTGGCGAGGTCCAGCAAGAGCTCCAGGACACCGTTAAGAAGTGCGATTCCTTGGAGCATGATTTTAAGGAGCAAGAGTCCGATCTTGTCAAGGCCCGCGAGAGCACACAAGATGCCCGAGCCAAAGCTCAGAGCGCCCTCCAGGAAATCCAGGCGGCCAAGAAGATTACGGCGGGTAAAGCTTTCATTATGCAAAGCAGATATGTGAAGGAAAGGTTCCTTTTACTTACCCAAATTTGGAGCTCTCCAGGGGCGTTTGTGGATCTGCCGCACAGCGTGTCAGACGCTGCCGAATTCTATCAAGCCGAAGAAGGGAGCTCCATGGAGAAGCTGTTCTGGTCGCAATACCTTGGGCTAGAACATCCGGTGCCCTTTAGTGATCAGCTGAAACAACTGGTCGAGCTGCATAAGGCGGCCGAACTAGCCATGAAGGATTTGATAATCCGGCTATGGCCCGCCGAGCCCATGCCCAGCAGCTACTTCGGACTCGTGAAGCGGCTTGTCAGTGCTTGCCCAAGGCTTGAAGCCAACAAGCAGTCGGTCTGTATCGAAGGCGCGTGGATGGCCTTTGCCCGCGCGAAGATGGACGCCACGAAGCTGATGACCGAGGAGCCGCCTGAGGGCAAGGAGCACCGCCGACCCGAACTGTATTTTGACAGTGTCCTGGAGGGATCCCGCCTTGTGACGGAGCAATGTGCCAAGAATATCATTTTCCCATGAAAACATTCCTGTTATCCTGTCCTGTAATATGAAACAAGATCTTTATGTAATATAATGCTTGTTTATTTAAAAGTTTACCTCCTATGCGGCCGTTTATGAAATCTGAGAGTTGGCCAGTCGTCAGCTTCTGCCCCCACGTAGATAGCACGGGGGTGTTCGGGATATATCTAAACACTCTTTACTCCAAATTTTGGTCCTTAAAGGAGGTGTTTAGCACAACAAACAAGGCAATCAGACTATACGGCTTTATCACCCTCACTTAGCCATAGGAGTTTGACATTGAAAATTTTGGCGTAGCCACTGGTATTCGGAAGGCCGAACTTGGGGCGCTATACACGTCTAATCGGATAAAAACCGATTCCTTGCATAATGCGGAAAAATCTATAAGGATTTGAAACCTCTCGAACAGCTGACCAGCTCTCGCCGCATCATGACAGTCAGCTTTCGGCTTTCTCTACTGAGGTGCTCGTCCGGAAGAACCCGAACACAATCACAATAGTTCTCCCTTTACAACCTAGCCAATACAGCGGAACGTAAGGTAGTAAGCACAGGAGCCGGGCAACCCAACTATTGACCAAAGACATGATTCGGAGCCGATGCATATAATGCTATAAGTTTGGGGTGCTGAACTGTACTGTAAAAGTGTTCGGACTTTATTGCCGTATTGCGGGGCATGATCAAGCCCCTAGTGAAGTAATGCATACCAGAGTGTATGGGTGTAACAGATAATAAATACAAAGAAAATGGAAAAAGAAATCAAGTAATAAGCTGCCGCCGCAAATATTGAGCCGCAAACTATTTTCCATTGTAATTTGATTAATACGTCAAGGCGTATTTGTACAAGTAATGCGATAGGCAAGTAAGGTTGTTTAACATGCCATGACCAAGGGCGAGCTGCGTGCGGGTATTTAAAACAGGTATAACGATCATTAGCAGAGACCACCCGGGGGTTCCCTTGTACGTCAAAGCTCTTTGCCTTCTTGGCGTGTCCGGCCTGTGATGGGTCCGATGATCAGGTTATCAGAAAAGCCTCGAGAAGTGAAAAACCTGAAATGAAAAAGAAAATGTGAAGGTATGCGGATCCAGGGGTGGTTGAGCTGCATTGTGGATCACGGTCTAGCTATGCCTCCGTCCATGCCCATGGTATTTTAAGTGCGTAGTTATGTGCGCGCGTCACAAATGTCACTGCTTGATTGAGACTGGGACGGAGGCCAAATTGCTAGTCAAGCCCTAGACGAGCTGGACCATTCTGCTGCAGAGTAGTTCGGACTTGCTTGACGGTGTCTGGGAGCTTTACTGCCGAATTGAGGTTCTGCCTAAGAAGGCTACTATGTACTTCTGCTGCAAGGGTCACGGTGTGCTCCTTAGTACGGAGGGAGCGTTCCGTATTTCCGTTGATCGTTATGACACCGCGTGGTCCAGACATCTTGAGGTTGAGGTAGGCGTAGTGCGGTACTGCATTGAATCGAGCGAATGCGGTTCGTCGAGCAGTGCATGATAGCCACTACGGAAGGGGATGATGTCGAAGATTAACTCTTCGCTTCGGAAATTATCCGGGGATCCGAAGACCACTTCCAGTGTGATTGAGCCCGTACAGCAGGCCTCTACGCCTGGTATGACACCTTTGAAGGTGGTTTTTGTGGGCTTGATCCTTGAGGGATCGATACCCATTTTGCGCATTGTATCCTGATAAAGCAAGTTTAGGCTGCTGCCACCATCCATGAGGACTCGCGTAAGGTGGAATTCGTCAATAATTGGGTCAAGGACCAGTGCGGCTGAACCTCCATGACGGATACTGGTCAGATGGTCCCTGCAATCGAAGGTGATCGGACAGGAGGACCATGGGTTGAATTTGGGGTGACTGGCTCCATCGCGTAGACGTCCCTGAGTGCACGCTTGCGCTCCCTCTTAGGGATATGGGTGGCGTATATCATTTTCACCGTTTTGACTTGGGGGGGGGGGGATTTCTTCTGTCCCCCTGTGTTTGGTGGTCGGGGTTCCTCGTCATCGTCATCGCTTTGCGACCCTTTCTCCTTATTCTCGGCATTTAACTTGTCGGCCTGTTTGAAGACCCAACATTTCCTGTTGGTATGATTGGCTGGTTTATCAGGAGTGCCATGAATTTGGCATGGTCGGTCTAGTATGCGGTCCAGACTGGACGGGCCTGGATTGTTTCTCTTAAATGGCTTCTTCCGCTGACTGGACTTAGAGCCACTGAATCCAGCATTGACCACCGTGTCTTCGGTGTTATCACCGTTGTTTTGACGCTTATGTCTATTGCGTCGGGGCTTGCCGTTGCTGTTTCTGGCTTCAGAAGTGCCAGGTTTGCTTGTATTGTTGTTGCTACGGGCTAGCCAGTTGTCTTCGCCCGCACAGAAGTGGGTCATGAGTGTCGTAAGGGCTGACATTGACTTCGGTTTTTCCTGGCCGAGGTGTCTGGCCAGCCATTCGTCGCGGATGCTGTGCTTAAAGGCCGCTAGGGCTTCAGCGTCCGGACAATCGATGATCTGGTTCTTTTTAGTTAAGAATCTGGTCCAGAATTTCCTGGCTGACTCTCCGGGCTGTTGGGTTATGTGACTTAAGTCATCGGCATCCAGAGGTCGGACATATGTGCCTTGGAAGTTGTCGAGGAAGGCGTCCTCCAAGTCCTCCCAGTTGCCAATGGAGTTTTCGGGCAGACTGTTCAACCAGTACCTAGCTGGTCCTTTGAGTTTGAGCGGGAGGTACTTGATGGCGTGAAGATCATCACGGCGGTACATATGAATATGGAGAAGAAAGTCCTCGATCCATACCATGGGGTCTGTTGTGCCATCATATGATTCGATGTTAACGGGTTTAAACCCTTCTGGCAAATCATGTCCCGTTACTTCGTCAGTGAAGCAAAGGGGGTGTGCGGCGCTTCTATATCGGGCCAAGTCGTGACGTAGCTCGGATGGAGTTCGTCTGCGGTTTTTGGCCCGGGCGTGATTATGTTTGTCACGTTCAGCCAGGTGGCCATTGTCGCGCGTTGGTGCACGCCCCGTGATCCGTAGATCGATCTTGTCTGACCTGATCTGTTTTCCAAATCATGCCGCAGGTCGTGTGTATATCCCCGAGCTGTTGTATTTCTGTTTGTTCGGCGAGGTAATGTGGGCTGGTGTTCGGCTTGAGGTGTCGCTTTGTCCCGACCACGTGGTGGTCGGTCAGCCGCATTATACCTTGGTAGGATGGGATCGAGCGCCTCGTCATCAAACAGTGGTAATAGTTTGCGCTTCGGGTAGCTTTTGGTTGGGCGCTCGAGGCCATATTCCTCGGCTGCCTGGACATCAGTCCATCTTTCATTGAGCAGATCTTGATCAGCTTGAAGCTGCTGCTGATTTTTTTCAGGCTCCTTGCAGTGGCAATTAGCCGACGCTTAAAGCGTTCCTGTTCGACGGGCTCCTCAGGCATGATGAAGTCTTCGCCGCCGAGGCTCACCTCGTCCTCGGAGAGCGGAAGGTAGTTGCTATCCTCCGAGTCTTCTTTCATGGCCTGTTCGCCAGGGCTGACTCGCCCATCCTCCAATTCCTCCTGCTTAGAGGTTGGCTCAACGGGGCCTTCATTATTTTCTGCACCGTCCGGAGTGTTGTCGTCTGTGGCGGTGTTGCTGTTTTTACTGCGGCGTGGCTTAGAGCAGCGCCGCTGACGTCGGCACTTTGGCTGTATCTCAGGAGGTTTATCCTCGACTGGATTTTCGTCGTCGCCGTTGTTTTCTTTGGGTGTATCCACCATGTATATGTCGTACGAGGAGGTGGCGTCCAACGCCCTGTAGGCAGTGGTTCCTGCTCATCTCCGGCATCATCGTCCATACCGTGGATGTCTTCGGAGTCGTAGTCAAGCATGTCAGTTAAGTCATCGACAGTGGCTATAAAGTAGGTGGTGGGTGGGAAACGAAGTTCTTCATCGTCCACTTCCCATTCGAGACAGACATAGTTCGGCCGAGAGTCCCTCGACAAGGAGAGGGATTTTAATGAGCTTAACACGTCGCCAAAAGGCGAGTGCTGGAAGATGTCCGTGGAGCTGAACTCCAAGACCGGCGCCCAATCAGGTCCGATGGACGCGGATACACGCGATCCGGAACCCATGGCCGGAGACGAGTCCGAGGTTCCGGTGACACAAGCCCAGCTCGATGTTGGGTCTCTGTGCGGCTCGAGTGTCGCTGAGTCTGCGGCCTCTGTGGCGGGGTTAAGCTTCCCGTCTTCAGACGACGCAGTTCGCTCCGGCTCTATGGCCAGGGCGGTCACATGTGCTATCTCCTGCGCGCGGCCAGACGACAGATCTAGGTCATGTTCATCGTGGTGGCCAGGGCCAGCCGTCATGGGCTCGAATCCGTCAAAGATCAAGTCTCCGCGGATGTCGGCCACAAAATTCAGGCTTCCAAATCTGACCTGATGGCCAGGGGCGTAGCTATCGATCTGCTCTAGCTGGCCAAGCAAGTTGGCCCGTAGTGTGAAGCCGCCGAATACGAAGATCTGTCCGGGGAGGAAGATCTCTCCCTGAACTACGTTGTTGTAGATGATTGATGGAGCCATCAAGCCTTCTGGTGACGATGCAGCAGAACTCTCAATGAAAGCACCAATGTCGGTGTCAAAACCGGCGGATCTCGGGTAGGGGGTCCCAAACTGTGCGTCTAAGGCTAATGGTAACAGGAGGCGGGGGACACAATGTTTACCCATGTTCGGGCCCTCTCTATGGAGGTAATACCCTACTTCCTGCTTGATTTATCTTGATGAATATGATTATTACAAGAGTTGATCTACCATGAGATCGTAATGGCTAAGCCCTAGAAGTCTAGCCTATGAGGTTATGATGGTTGTGGCTAAACCCTAGAAGTCTAAACCCTCCGGTTTATATAGACACCGGGGGGGGGGGGACTAGGGTTGTACAAAGTCGGTTACAGAGAAAGGAATCTACATATCCGAATCGCCAAGCTTGCCTTCCACGCAAAGGAGAGGCCCATCCGGACACGGGACGAAGTCTTTTATCTTGTATATTCATAGTCCAACAGTCCGGCCAAAGTATATAGTCCGGCTGTCCGAGGACCCTTTAGTCCAGGACTCCCTCACTACTCTTTACAAATCTGAAATTTTTGCCATACTTAAATATTGCTATGAAAATTATGCTTATAATGCTTATGTTAAACCATATATTGAGGACTCCTCCGCTGTCCAAGAAGAGACTAATATTTTGCAGGAGTCTATGGAAGAAGAAATTGATGAAATTGTGAGCTCATTAGATGAAAAAAATGAGGAGAACGAAGAACAAAAGGAGGAAGAGCGGATTGATCACCCATGCCCACCTTCTAATGAGAGTAACTCGTTATCTCATACATTATTTAATTTCCCTTTGTTCTTACCGAAGGATGGATGCTATGATAATTGCTATGATCCCATTGATTCATTTGGAATATCCGTTTTGATGAACTTGATGCTTTCCATGCTTGTGGCCAAGATGCTAATATGAATTATGCTTATGGAGATGAACTTGGTATAGTTCCTTATGTTAAGAATTAAATTGTTGCTATTGCACCCAAACATGATAGTCCTATTATCTTTTTGAATTCTCCCAACTACACTATATCGGAGAAGTTTGCACTTATTAAGGATTATATTGATGGGTTGCGTTCTACCATTATACATGATAATTTTGATGAATATGATATGCATGTGCTTGCTGCTCCTACTTGCAATTATTATGAGAGAGGAACTACATCTTCGTCTCTCTCTATATTTCCAACACGATAGACTTGCAAGAAACTGTTTATACTATGGATTGGCCTTTACTTGATGTGCATGAATTATTCTTTTATGACATGCCGATGCATAGGAAGAGAGTTAGACTTCGTCATTGCATAATATATGTTGCTTTGTGCTCACTACTAAATTATAAATCATTGCTAATTAAAATTGGCTTTGATATACCTTGGGATCCAAGTGGATCGATTACTTGAACACTTTATGCCTAGCTAAATGGCTTTAAAGAAAGCGCTGCCAGGGAGACAACCCAAAATTTTTGGAGAGTCATTTCATTATGTTGTGTGCTTTTATAAAGTTTAAAAACAAAACAAATATAGAGGGTAACCTAAAACTTTTTCAAAAATAAAAGCGAAAGTGATAGAGACGAGCATTATTCAAGTGGGAGCATGCCTTGAACTTTGTTCATGCCATGGAAACTTTGTGAATCTTGAATTACAGAAACTTTTCAACAAAAATAATTATCCCCATGTACAAATCCATTGTATTATAAAAATAATGTGCCAAGATTTGCCTTTAGGATGATTAGATTGCTTGTTGGTATGTGCAGTGCAAAAACACAAACTCTGGCTATAGTGCGTGATTTTACATTTTTACTGGAATGTCGAAAGTTTCTGAAATTTTTACACAGTATTTCTATGATATTTTTATTCTTTCTTAATTTTTCACAATTTTTGGAATTACAGAAGTATGGTCAAAGTTTAGATTACTACAAACTGTCCTGTTTTTGGCAGATTTTGTTTTTGATGCATTGTTTTGCTTGTTTTGATGAAACCGTCGATTGTATCGGTGGTATAAGCCATGGAGAAGTTATAATACAGTAGCTACAATGCAAAAAAATATGAATGGGTTTGCAATAGTACTTAAAGTAGTGATTTGCTTTATTATACTAACGGATCTCACCAGTTTTCTGTTAATTTTTGTGTGGATGAAGTGTTCAAAGATCGAGAAGGTCTCGATACGAGGAGAAGGAGGAGAGCAAGAGTTCAAGCTTGGGGATGCCCAAGGCACCCCAAGTAAATATTCAAGGAGACTCAAGCGTCTAAGCTTGGGGATGCTCTAGAAGGCATCCCATCTTTCTTCAATAAGTATCAGTATGTTCTCGTTTTCGTTTCGTTCATGTGATATGTGTAAATCTTGGAGCGCCTTTTGTGTTTAGTTTTCATTTTTCTTTTATGCACCATATTAGTATGAGATAGTCCATGGTTGATTTTTAGAATGCTCATTGCACTTCACTTATATCTTTTGAGTAAGGCTTTATAGAATGCTGTGCTTCACTTATATCATTTGAAGTTTGGGTTGCCTGTTTCTCTTCACATAGAAAACCGTTATTGGTAGAATGCTCTTTTGATTCACTTATATTTATTAGAGCATGGTATTTTGTAGAAAGAATTAAACTCTCATGCTTCACTTATATCTATTTAGAGAGTCAACAGGAAATGGTCATTTGCATGGTTAGTCATGAAATCCTACATAAAGCTTGTGGATCACTGAATATGATGTGTTTGATTCCTTGTAAAAGTTTTGTGATATAAAGGTGATAATATGTGGGAGGTACTAGTAAACGGTTGTGATTAGTAAGAATATTGGTGTTAAGGCTTGTGATTCCCGAAGCATGCACGTATAGTCTCTCGTTATGCTATGACATTGGAGCATGATTTATTATTGATTGTCTTCCTTATGAGTGGTAGTCGGGGACGAGCGATGGTCTTTTCCTACCAATCTATCTCCCTAGGGGCACGTGTAGTAGTACTTTGCTTCGATGGCTAATAAACTTTTGCAATGAGTATATGAGTTCTTTATGACTAATGTGATCCCACAGATTATACACACTCTTACCTTTTTGCAATTTGCTAGCCTCTTCGGTACCGTGCATTGCCCTTTCTCACCTCGAGAGTCAGTGGAAACTTCGCCGGTGCATCCAAACCCCGTGATATGATATGCTCTATCACACATAAGCCTTATTATATCTTCCTCAAAACAGCCACCATACCTACCTATTATGGCCTTTCCACAGCCATTTTGAGATATACTGCCATGCAACCTCCGCCACTTCCATTTTGGTGACTTGGGCATTCATTGTCATATTGCTTTGCATGATTGTAGGATAGCTAACCCTACCCGCTCCCGTGCGGCACCGCTGCGCCGCACCGGAGCGCCCCCGTCGGCCATCTCCCATTCACTCCAGCGCACACCCTCTCCCCGCCACCGCCGCCGGGGGCGTCGCAGGAAAAGCCTATGTGCCACAGCAGCGGGGACGACATTTCTCCTCGGCCAATGATTCGGTAATGACAGCGGCGGTCCGTGATGGATGGATATACAACAGTGCTGCGAGGCGGCGATGGCTAGGCAGGCAGTGGTGTTCGGCGGCGGGTCCAACGAAGACAGCTTGGGCACCCGATCTGGGTCCAGATGGGCTTCGGTGGGATGCACTTGTTGATGTCGTGTACCGTCTCGTCAATAGCAGGCTGCTCCTGGGATCGACCCGCATCATGAGGACGTCGGGAGCTCCGGCCTTGGGCATGGCGGTGGTGGCCGCCTCCTTCGCCGGAGATGGTTAGCCTGAGGCTGGGTGGTTGGATCTCCAGATCCGTCATCTAGTCCCGGCTACGAGTTGGGGAGACAGAGTTGCCTGGGAAAACTGAGCCGATGGCGGGCGATGTTAGTGTCTTGCATCGTTACCTTGATGAAGGCATTGTCGTGTAACTTCTGTCGACCTATTCGTGCTGCTTCGGGGGAAACCCTAAGATCTGGTCATCTAGATCGGACGATGGCGATACTGCAGTGTCGTTACTCTCTTGGGAGCATCGTTTGTGGAGCAGCGCTGGAAGACAGAGGCAGGAGGTGGAGCGGCTAAGTCTTGCACGGAGCTTCGGTGGAGATGTCAAGTCATGCCTGGCCGACAGGTCCTACGCTGTGTCATGCCTGGTCGCAGGTGCTACGCACGACAGATCTTCCAGAGTCTTCTCGTCTGGATGAATGTGCGCAGGGCGGTGGCACCGTTGGGCGCCGTGGTGGCGTCGACAGATGTCTGGACTAGCAAGGATGATGTGTATCTCTATCCTAAAGATGGGTCAACGGTCCGAGGATGATGGCGGCTTCTGGCTTCTAAAACCTGTGCATGTGGTGCACGCTTTAGGTCTACTGCACCGGTTGTTGGTCCCGATACATTAAGTGGGTGGATCAGCGACGACACCGGTTTTAGATATGGGGGGTGAGAGCACTCCACATTATCGAGTTTGTAGGTGTGAGTGGTGGCTTCGGGTGGCTTGATGTATTTTCTTGTCAGATCTTTGTGGACTAACTAACAAAGATGGTTGTATGCATCGATTGATGCAGAGGCTGGGGGTTTAACCTCCTTTTCCAAAAAAAGTAGCATGATATTTCCATGTCTTGTCTTTTTTTTATATCTCTGCTACGCTAGATCATTGCACATCCTGGTACACTGCTAGAGGCATTTATATAGTCATACCTTGTTCTAGGTATCAAGTTGTAATTTTTATTTCTTTTGAGTTGTAAGTAAATAGAAGTGTGGTGATCATCATTATTCATTATTAGAGCATGTCCAAGTGAGGAAAGGATGATGGAGACTATGATTCCCCCACAAGTCAGGATGAGACTTCGAACAAATATAAAAAAAAAGAAAAAAAGAGAAAAAATGAGAGAAAAGAGAGAGGGGGCATGCAAATACCACACTTGTGCTTCAGGTTAGCACCATGTTTTTCATATAGAGAGTCTTCTATGTTGTCACTTTCATATACTAGTGGAAAAATTTCATTATAGAGTTTGATGCACACCCACTTAGTTTTCATGTTGAGCTTTCATGCACTTATAGCTCTTAGTGCATCTGTTGCATGGCAATCCCTACTCCTCGCATTGATATTAATTGATGGGCATCTCCATAGCCCGTTGATTAGCCGCGTCAATGTGAGACTTTCTTACTTTTTTGTCTTCTCTATGTTCACCCCTATCATTATACTATTCCACCCCAGTGCTATATCCATGGCTTGCGCTCATGTATTGCGTGATGGTTGAAAAAGCTGAAGGCGCATTAAAAAGTATGAACCAATTGCTCGGCTTGTCATTGGGGTTGTGCATGATAAATACTTTGTGTTAAGAAGATGGAGCATGACAAGAGTATATGATTTTGTAGGCATAACATTCTTTAAGCATTGATATTTTGAAAGACATGATTGTTTGTTGGGATGCCTGAGTATTGATGTCTTTATGTCAAACTATAGACTATTGCGTTGAATCACTCGTGTCTTAATCTTCACCCCATGATTAGATACATGATCAAGATTATGCTAGGTAGCATTCCACATCAAAAATTATCTTTTTTATCATTTACCTACTCGAGGACGAGCGTGAATTAAGCTTGGGGATGCTGATACATCTCCGTCGTATCTATAATTTTTGATTGTTTCATGCCAATATTATACAACTTTCACATATTTTTTACAACATTTTAAATGATTTATTGGACTAATATATTGATCGAGTGCCCAATGCCAGTTCCTGTTTGTTGCATGTTTTTTGTTTCGCAGAATATCCATCTCAAACGAAGTCCAAACTCAATAAAAATTTACAAAGAATTATTTTGGAATATTTGTGATTATTGGGAGGTGGAATCAATGCAAACGGAGGCCCACAGCCCCCACAAGACACCAGGGCGCGCCCAGGGCCCAGGCACGTGGTAGCGGGTTGTGGTCATCTCGTAAGGCGGTTGCGCTCTTCTTCAGGCGCAAGGAAGCTTATATCCGGAAAAATCGTGTTAAAATCTCAGCGCGATCGGAGTTACGGATCTTCGGGATATAAGAAACGGTTTTCAGCGAGAAAACAGGAACGCAAAACAGAAGAGAACAGAGGGATAGATCCAATGTAGGAGGGGCTCCTGCCCCTCCGCCGCCATGGAGGCCATGGTCCAGAGCGGGAACCCTCCTCCCATCTAGGGGGAAGGCCAAGGAAGAAGAAGAAGGAGGGGAGCTCTCTCCCCCTCTCTTCCGGTAGCGCCAGAACGACGTCAGGGCAATCATCGTGTGACGGCGATCTACTCCAACAACTCCGTCATCTTCACCAACATCTCCATCACCTTCCACCATCTATATTCAACGGTCCACTCTCCTGCAACCCACTGTACCCTCTACTTGAACATGGTGCTTTATGATTCATATTACTATTCAATGATATGTTGCCATGCTATGATGCTTGAGTAGATTTTTGTTGTCCTATCGGTAATTGGTGAATTGCTATGGTTGGTTTAATTTACTTGTGATTATGTTGTTGTCCTTTGGTACCCATCATATGAGCGCGCGTGTGGATCATACCATAGGGTTAGTTGTATGTTGATAGGGCTATGCATTGGAGGGCAAGGGTGACAGAAGCTTCTTCCTACCATAGAAATTGATGCATACGGGATTGAAGGGGGACCAATATATATCTTAATGCTATTGTTGGGTTTACCTTAATGAACGTTAGTAGTTGCGGATGCTTGCTAAAAGTTCCAATCATAAGTGCATAGAGTTTCAAGTAAGGGATGGCATGCTAGCAAAGGCCTCTCCCACATAAAAACTTGCTATCGGTCTAGTAACGTAGTCAATTGCTAAGGGACAATTCCACAAATCCTACCACTACTAATCCACACTCGTTATACTAAGTTAATTATTTCTTTATCTAAACAACACCTATCTTTTATTTTCATGTTTTTTATTATCTTGCAAACTTATCCCTTCATACCTACAAAGTACTTCTAGTTTTATTCTTGTTCTAGGTAAAGCAAACGTTAAATGTGCGTAGAGTTGTACCGGTGGTTGATAGAACTTGAGGGAATATTTGTTCCACCTTTAGCTCCTCGTTGGATTCGACACTCTTATTTATTAAAAAAGGCAAAAACGATCCCCTATACTTGTGGGTTATCAATATCCTGATGATGACAACAACGGAACCGAATGCTAAACACTAGTTTTTTAAATTGATGGAATCACTGCCCCACGAGCGATTTATTTTGCTAGCAGTCACTCTCTGGTCGGTCTGGCATGCACGTTGCAAAGCTGTTCACGAAGGCATTTTCCAAACACCACAGGCCACGCATGCCTTCATTACGAAGTTCATCGGTGAGCTAAATGTGGTCAGAGAAACACAGATAGCAAGTGGACCAGGCGTTCCCGATGCTAACCAAGAGCTCCCACGAGTAGGCACGCAAAAATACATGTAGATTTGAGGGTGAGATCAACCAGAGGTGGTTCGGCAGCGGCAATTTGCCGGAAAAGTGCAAGTAATTTCCTCGGGAGCTCAGCATTGGTCATTCCATGTGTTGAAGACCCAGCCACTCTGGAAACAATCACATTCCAGGAAGGTTCAGCATTGGCGCAGGATCTCAATCTGCAGAACTTCATTAATATCCTCCGACTCGAGGCAAGTCATCACTGAGACCACAAAAGGGAACTGAGGACGAAACGGTGCTAATAGTTAGTGAGGTTAAATCTTTAGCAGCTCTTTTCAATTGTAATTTCATTTTGAAAGGTCGTGTTGTCGATCATGAAGCATATAGTTTAGTCAAGCATTCTCTTACTCTAGGTCCAGGTCATCACATTTGGTCCACGTCGTTGTGGCTTTTGCTGAATATAGATTGGCTTTACCATTAAAAAAATAACTCAAAGTTGTTCTCTCAAAAAACCCAAAAGAAAAGGAATCCAATAACTCCTGAACGTTCGGATTTTGAGCATTTCGTCCCGAACGTTTTTACATGGCAACTTTAGTTGATAAGGAATGACAACTTTGTCCTTTTTTGTTTTTTTTCAAAAAATTACCGTGTTTCCTTAATCTCACGCAAACTAAACTTGCCATCTAAAACCGTTCGGGTTGCCATGCTTAACTCCCGAACGTTCGGTAGTTATCATTACCGAAAAGAAAAAACTCAGAGCTAACCAGCAGTAAATGAGCTAGAAAACCGAGAGGGCCCAGCAACTAATCCGAAGGCCCGGAGTTTGGTCAGCACCCGCGACGAATTCCGCAAGGAAAACGCGAGAGATAGATCCGCCGAGAAGGCCCAACGGCGGCTGACCGAAACCCAGGGCCGCCGCCGGCGCTCGCACGTCGCACCCCGAGGCGGAAGTGCGAAACCCCACCCGGCGCACCTCCACACGGGCAGGGAGAGATGGTGGCGATCTCGATGTACCGCGGCAACCTCCACCGGGGCGGGGACGACGCGGCGCGCCGCTGGCCGGTGCCCCCGCCCACGCTCTCCGCGTCCCAGTTCCGCCGCCTCCTCCACCGCCGCTCCCTCGCCGTCTCCCGCCTCGCCGGGGCCCCCCGGCCCGACTCCCCCAACCCCCGCCCGGACGACGGCGCCGCGGGGCCCGCGGCCGTGGGAGTGGCGCAGGAGGTGGGCGGGGGTCAGCAGCAGCATCAGGCCGAGCGGCAGGAGGAGGAGGGGCATGATGTGCCGATGCAGCAGCAGCAGCAGCAGCATCAGGGGGAGGAAGAGGGACAGGGTGTGCAGCAGCCACAGGGGGAGGTAGATGGGCAGGACGAGCAGCAGCAAGGAGAGGAGGAGGAGCAGGAGGAGGGGGCGGTGGAGGATGTGGAAATGGACGATGCGGGGGAGGTGGTCGCCGGAGACGCCGATGCCGGCGGCAATGGTGACCCTGAAGAAGGGCAAGGCGAAAGCGAAGGCTTCGACCCCAACTCGGAGGTGAGGCTCGTGAAAATTCATGGCTCCTGGTAGCTGCCTGTTGATCTATGTGGAACTTTATCTGCCATCCTGCTAACAATGGCTTAGGGTTAGATTCAGGGCATTGGTGGATGACTACTTGTGAAGTCCCGACAGTAGATTTTTGGAATTGCTACTCGTCATGGTATTATGGTGGTTCTTTTCTATCTTAGAATCTAGACTTTTAGCACAGTGTTGGAAGTAGGATGTGATTCCTAGGTTGTCTCCTCCGTTTCTGGGTTGGAATAAGCCAATAAGTAATGATGCTTTTGGGTTTTACTCCTACTACTCAACAATTAAGCTTCTTAGCTGCACTGGACAACAGTCAGCTCTTTGCTAGGAATACAATATATTATTGGTTGCTGCTGAACAACAGTTTAATAGTTTTTCACGGAGATTTTGCTGAGTGCTTATTGATTAACCGCGCAACACGTCCTGTTCTAGTTTGCAAGCTAACTACATATGGTTGGAAGCTTCGTGCATTATGCTTGCGAGCACCTAGTATGTGCTTGTTCTCTTTTTCATCTAGACCTCTGAGCCCTATTTCTGTTTTAGGTGGGTCAACCTGATGGAGTTGAAGAAAGGAAGAGAGAGTTGACCGACAAGCTGGATACCTTGAGTAAGAAAAAGCATGATCTTGTGCAGATGCTGAAGCAGGTAATAATTTTCTCATTATTTTGACTGCCGCTTGTGGTTCAGAACAAGTTGCTATGTTCTTCATCCCCTGTTAGGTTCCTGTCTGCGTAAGTAACTGAACCTTGAATACCATGTGATATTCGGTGGTTCACAACTTCAGGTGATAATGTGTTTGGATTTGACTGTTTTCATCGTTAATCGAGTAGCGACTTGAAATACACTGGCTCAAATGAGTTTTTCTTCTATTTGAAATATATGAATCCAAAAATTGTAAACTTGCTATCCCATCTGAATGTGAAACTGATTAAATAAATAAATAATTCATAGTTTAAATATGCACGGGTTTCTAATGAAGTGCTTCAACATCAATTTTGAATTGTACAAAGTTTGTCACCATGGACAGGAAGAGTTCTGCAAAGTAATTGGAGTTGCTTAAGTAACTGAACCTTGAATACCATGTGATATTCGGTGGTTGACAACTTCAGGTGATAATGTGTATGGGCTTGCCTGTTTTCATCGTTAATCGAGTAGCGACTTGAAATACACTGGTTTGAATGAGTTTTTCTTCTATTTGAAATATATGAATCCAAAAATTGTAAACTTGCTATCCCATCTGAATGTGAAACTGATTAAATAAATAGTAGATTCATAGTTTAAATATGCACCGGTTTCTAATGAAGTACTTCAACAAATTTCAATTGTGCAAAGTTCGTCATGATGGACAGGAAGAGTTCTGCAAAGTAATTGGAGTTGCTTATACTCCCTCCGTCCGAAAATACTTGTCATCAAAATGGACAGAAAGGGATGTATCTAGAACTAAAATACGTCTAGATACATCTCTTTTTATTCATTTTGATGACAAGTATTTCCGGACGGAGGGAGTATATGCTAACTGACATAAGAACCGGGTGGAATTTGTATCAGACTTCCAAATTCCGCAAGTTATAGTATTTTCTACTTGTTACTCTCTTTATCAAACATGTCTCTTCATCAAATATTTTGTAAAAATATTAATCACGTTGGCACATATGCAATGTAACCTTGTTTTATGTATACAGAGTTACACAGTAAGTACAAACGTAGTGGTGGCCGCATGCTCTATTTTTCTCGAACAATTATCTGCGGTGATCACTACTAGTCAGTGTACTAAGCAAGATTAATTTTGACTGTTTGAACAGATTTTAAATGCCGAAGAAGAAATCAGAACGCGTAGCATGCAGGCCTCACTGCGTGCTGCCATGCCTCAGCCGCCAGAAAACACAGCTGATGGAAGTGTTCCTAGACAGGTGCCCAGAATGACCGTTGACGTCAATTTCAGCGAGTTTGCTGGGGAGTCAGATGCTGGCTCCAACCAGGGCACTCCTGGGCGCCCCCTGCATCATGTCCACAGTATTTCTCCTTCAACAGCCTCCTTTGCTAGGTCTCCATTCGGTTCTCGCAACCACAACCCTGTAAGTTTCCGCAACGGCCATGTTTCGAGCTCAAATCTATATTTTCCTGTTGGATGCTTCAGTGAATCAACCTAAGGTACTAGCAAAAATGAGTCTACATTGGTAAATTCGTAAATTCATTTCAGCAATAGATCCATGATTTCCTTAAAGTTCTCAGGCTTGAGAATGCTGTTACATGTTTTGGATTTCCTTTTTGTATCTACCTTTTTGGTGGAACGAAGTGTTTCTAGTAGAATATAATGATCGCTGCGATCGAACCGTGTGCTATTGTCCGTTTTGAGCTAAAACTCCACTTTGTCATCTTACAGGGCAACACTCCAAGAAGTCCAGCAGCACCTTTCTCTACAGCAAGCCCGTCTCGCTTCGCAGGTACCGGGCATCAAGGGCACCACCCCTCGGCATCATTACCAGCAAGCAACTTTGTAGCATCGTCGCCTTCCCCTGCTGCATCCGGTGGCTCTTCCTCTGTATTCAGGGACCATCGCCCGCCCAGTTCAACATAACTCCACAAAACCCGAATGTACAACGTACATGAGTTGCCGTGAATAGTTGAATGCTCTTTGTACTCCTCTTTGCACTGTTATTTTATCAGACGATATTATCAGAATGCAAGAGCAACTTGGGGAGAATAAGGTCTTGAAGCATCATTTTATATATCTTGGTGCTACTGCTGCTAAAAGGGAGTCATGTTCTCTTCTCCGTGAGCCAAGGTCGACATCTAATATCACTCTAATTTTTAGAACTAGAATACTTGCTACCCTAATCTGACAATGTAAAATAGGGTTGATATATTCAGCATCACTGATGGCTTGTTCATGGCAGAAAGGTTGAGCTGAAAATGGAAGCCTGAAAGTATATGCCATGCAGTTCTGTTTTAGATTCCGACCACAAAATGTACTCCCGAGTCTCAGGACGTGGTTCTTGAGTTTTACAGACAGGTTTGCTTATTGCGCAGCAGAGTGGTTGCTGCTATTGACACGCAAGGAGGAAATTTTGTGGAGACTTTTTAGAGTTCCAACAAAATGATACAATGCCACTACAGAAGTGCTATTGTATTGAAGCGTGGAGCACACAGCATGATCGGTTCGGACTAAAATAACCAATACAAAACTTTCTTAAAGATCGTGCGTCGCTCGAACAAATGTAGAGCTCAGACAGCAGCGTCGAGTACTCGTAGAGACATACACCGTGTGTAACAATCAACAAATGGGAGTGTAGTGCTCCAATTCCTTTAGGACGCGGAAGGCCGTAAGCTACAGCAAAGCAGGCAGCATGCATTATTAGTCCAAATGGCCAGAAATTAAATGAATAACCAAAAGGTACACATAACAAGAACAACAATGCAGAAATCTTACGTAACTGTAATAAAAGTGTAAAGCATTAACACAACGGTGTAAAAAGCCAACAATCAACAGCTCTCCTGGGCCATTGCCACGTTCTTAGTTTGTTCCAGAGGTATTTTTCCAAATTTGTCGGCACGACCTTGGGCTATTATCGGCGCGCTATCCTGCACTTGCCGTGTTTTCAGTGCCTAACATCTAGGTGATGGTCTAAATCTGTTACCAGCAAAAAGACATGATCTGTACAAATTATGATTCATTCGGGCCAGGTTCTGGATAATAACTTATATATCCAAACTCGTTATTTGTCCTGAAGAGGAAATGGCCAGTTTTATGCTTGTTATTTTGAGGTAACAGTATCAGAAGGCATGCTACCTAAAGTGAACATGCAAGGCCCTATATTAGGAGTATCAGATCAAGAATGCATAATGACGAGACTTCCAAGAGGAAACAGAATCCAGCAAATCTGCAAGGTTCTCTGTAGTTTGAAACAGCAAAAACAAAACATATGCCTCTGAAATAATATTTTTTTGCTCAATTTAAAAATGTTTCTTCAGTCACAGCAATAGATCCATAGCTACATGCATACCCCCAGACTACATGTGCCGCACAGAAGACGATCCATGGAAATCAAAATGTATGAACAGGGATGATTGGAACATCTACATGGTTGTACTAAAGGGTACGGGAAAAGAGAGTAAAATTCTGCATTTACCTCGTGTGATGCTGCCACAAAATTAGACCTTCTGCATCCCCTAAAATTGGGCAAAGAAGTCCTGCAAGGTTCATAACAATATTTAGAAACAGGAAGTTAATGCAGCAGACAGGTAGAGCAATGAAACTCTGGTGCCATGATGAAGACATATTTCTGATTACATCTTTGATGTACAAGTACAACCAACCGCATTATCTACAAGCCATGTGCAACATTTTTGAAATAAAATTAGTGCACACAAGTCAAATTCAGGAAATGATGCGACAAAAAGTGTAGCTATTTTCACGCCACTTGGATAATGATATACCTGGTCAAAGAGAAGTGCATACACTGACCAACCCCGAATTTAATTTTGCCAGAGGGTAAGTAAAGAACAAAGTAATTATCTATATGATTACTATTATATGGCGGCAATTTCTTAATACCATCACAAAGATCGTCTAGTTGGAAACGTTTCAATGCCATGTATCCCTGGGCCCTACAAGCTAATTCTCATATTCGACTGTTTTTTCCCCCAAGTTATACACACCTTTGAGATGGTACAAAGCTAATTCTCTACCAGTAATATTAACCAGTAACGCCGTTGAGGATACACAGTTCAAGAATGGCACAACGCCACAAACCATTGACTGACTTGAATACTAACCTGCTTATTGCACTTCATTGGCATCTCTAGCAGCAATCAACCTTGCTTACCGGTTCTGTATTACCATATGTTTTTTCCTTTTCAAGTAAATGTGTAACACGTCTGTCAATATAGGATATCCAGTTTATGACCATTCCAAAAAAGTTGCACAGGATGCAAACACATATGCTAATCTGCAATTAAATATGTCCCATCTTTCGTTTTCCATGTAAAACTTGAACACATGAGGCAAGTATCAGCTTGTTTCCCGAACAGCAATACACAGTGCCTCAGGAATGTACAGTTAGTCAAAGCCAACTACCACTGGAGTGAGCCTCTAGAAAGAACACAAGTCGCCTACGAAACTAAGAGTGCTACGATGAACTGATGGGTCAATTTATGCAAACACACATGCTAATCTGCAATTAATTATGTTACCAGTCAGCTTGTTTCCCAATCAGCATTACGCAGTACCTCAGAAATGTACAGTTACTCAGAACCAACTACCAGTCTACCACACGAGAGTAAGCCTCTAGAAATGTACAGCTACTCAGAACCAACTACCACTCTAGAGAACTTGCACATGATGCAACCACACATGCTAATCTGCAATTAATTATGTCCCATCTATCGTTTTCCATGTAAAATTGGAACACAGGAGGTGACTATCAGCTTGTTTTTCCTTCAGCATTACGCAGTGCCTCAGAAATGTACAGTTAGTCAAAGCCAACTACCACAGGAGTAAGCATCTAGAAAGATCACAAGTCGCCCACGAAACTAAGAGAGTGCTACTAAGATGAATCGACAGCTTAATTCATGATCTAATAATCGGGACTAAATTTACCAACAAAGCTGCTAGTATCCATCCAGTAAACCAAAATTCAGCAACCCGTGGGACTCAATCAAACAGCTCAAGAGGGCGGCGGGGCGGAGTGCATCGGACCTGGAACCAGGCGGCGGCGGCGGCGAGCGCGGAGGAGAGGCGGCACCTCCTCCTCCGCTTGCCGGCCTCGCAGGCGTGGACGGACTGGAAGTCGGCGGCGGGGAGCTTGCGGGTGATCCAGCCGATGTCGAGGTAGACGAAGCGCGGGGGCGGGGGCAGGTCGACCTTGACGCGGACGACGCTGAACCAGACGAGGAAGCGGCGGACCTGCACGCCCTCCAGCTCGGTGAGGGAGCCGTAGCGGAGGACCCCCGTGACGCGGGGCTCGAAGTAGGTGAGGTACTCGAAGTGCACGTAGCAGGGCCCCGCGAGGTCCACGGCGAGGCTGCCGTTGCCGGCGAGCGAGAAGGCGGTGACGTTGGCCGGGAAGACCCCCGCGGGGAGGCCGAAGAGCGGGAGGAGCTCGTAGATGGTCTTGTTCTTCGCCGGCGGAGGCGGGGGAGCCGGGGTCGGGGGCTCCGCCGGCGCCGCCGCCGCGGCGCCGGCGAGGAGGAGGAGGAGGAGGAGGGGGAGGAGGGAGATGGGCGGCATCGGGGACTCGGAAATTCTGCGTTTATTTTTCGCCTCTTTCTCTCTCGAAGAGTCCGGATGGGTTTGGGTTTAATGGCCTTTGGTCAACTGGTTTGCTTTTCAAATTGTGGTTCTCCAAGCTGTGAAATGGCTTCAAGCAACGAAATTGGAGGCTCGAATCCGCTGGTGGATATACCGTTTCTGCTTACCGCTAGGTGCCTCAAATCTGTGCAAAGATGCTTTGGACCCTAAGAAATGGAGGAAAGCCATTTTTCCTGACTTTTTTGCCGGCATTAAACATCTCCTCTTTATTTTAAAGATAACAATGATAGTACAATGCTTAACGTCGTGCTAGATTCCAACATCAGCGTGTTACTAAAAGTTCACAGTAGACACTACTGTCGAGAAGAGTGGTGACTACGTTGCGGTTACGGCTGTGGTGATAGTGGGGGGCGGGTACAGGAAATTATCCGGGCTCGCTGACAATGGGTTAGCCGGGAGTTCTCACTCGAAGGTCTTGAAGGTGATGGGTTGTTGACGGTGTTATGGCGCCAAAAGATGCCTCATCGGGCCGGTTCGAGGTCCCCAAGGTCGGCATGCACCCGTGCCATGATCCCACATGTGGGCCCTCTGGAAGGGAAGGCCCGGGGAACTTGAAGCACAAAACAAGGAGATCGGCTTCCAGGAGGACTCCTCCACCACTTTAGATACCGTCTAAGATTCATGTAAACTCTAGCCCCAGGCATCCTTTATGAGCCAGGGCAGGGCTAGTCAATAGACACACAATCTACTCTTTGTATACCTACAATCATTATGACACCCATGTACTCAGTATATCACATCCAATCAATATAATCAGAGAAGGAGTAGGGTTTACCTCCGCCACGAGGACCTGAACCCGGGTCCGCCGGAATCTACTCCGACAATTGTCGTGAAGGCTTAGCTTTACCTAAAGATCTTAACATATTCCGTGCCCGAATTGCAAGTGACTGCAAGGTGCATGCAAAAGCTTAAAGGAAAGTGGAATGGGAAGGTATGATCACCTTATTCTCAAAATCAAGTTTCTTAGCTAAAGGCTAGCTTATGTAGTTCTTATTCGTGAGAATTGAGCCTATAATGCATAGGCGCAAATCTGTCTAGATATGCCCTTCATTACATAACTGACCGTCGAGTGTGATTTCTTTCACCGCAATCGATGTTGGTATTCCAACCGTTTTGACTGTTTAATAAAGGGCATTGATTCTTAAAAACAAGTTGCATCACCACCCTAGGAAAACAACTCCTTCATTCATTGTATGGATCACCTCTATATTATTCCAGTCGACTACTGAAGGATCAAAGATGCACAATATGTCTACTAGGGGGGAGGGGAAGGGTGAATAGGCGACTACCAATTTTAATCTTGTTTTAGTTGATTTCAGAGGCATGTGCGGAATTGTAAGTTCTCTACAAATGCAACTAAGTGATGCAACCTATATGATGTGTTACAACAAGCTAGAAAGGTACACACGGAAAATAAACACGTAAGTCTCTGAGTGCCTTGGCCAATGAATGTCCAAGCACCCTCTCACTAGAGGTAGCTCTTGAGGCGAGCTCCAGACCCTCACAAATGAGCCCGGAGAACAACCACACAACTTGGAAGCTATTAGGTAATAGCCGGTCTAGGGTTTCCCAACCAAGAGTAGCGAGATTCGCAAAGGATCCCGTGGGGAATCAACGAACTCAAGTTTTGCTTTGTTGGAGTTGTAGATTTGGATCCTCCCCCCCAGCATGTGGAATGGATGGCTAGGGAGGAAGATATCAAGATTCGAAGATGTACAACAATCATGGAGAGAGAGTGTAGGTTGTCACCTTCTTCATGGGGAAGAAGGTGCCTTCTAGGCTTACCCAAAATATTCCTAGAATGCTTACTTTATGTTAAGTTCTGAGGATTCAAGAAGCCGCAGAGGGTCCAGGGGAGCTCCAAGGTGCATCGGAGCAAAAACATAGATATTGTGTTTCCAGTCAAGGACATCTTGGGGGGCGCTCACCTCTGAGGAGCATCCGAGATCAAAATAGAAACATTTTATTTTTTTAGAAGGCCTCATGCAGGGTTCGAGGTTACTAGAAGGTTCACTAGAGAGAAACACTCAAGCATCTTTTGAGGCTCTCTTTTTCATATGTTTTGGGTGTTTTTGGCTTGTTTTTGGTTTGCTAGTTTCCACACCTAGATCCACGATGTATCCCCTTTTCATAGTATGGCATACCTACGAATCAGAAACGGGAAATTATCATTTGAAAATTGACGTGATGTCTTCTTTCAATCTTTTGCTTAGATAGTCGTCGGCCAACTTCCTTTTTTCATTTTGAATAGTGTATGTCCTATGTAAGCACTCAAAACATATTTAGTCTTCTAAATAGAATGCCATTAAGACCAAAATCCTCATCAGGGGCAAGATGTCCCTTCAACACTATGAGCTTGTAGCACCCTGAAGATTGCGCCAGTGAAATCCCATAAGGCATGCAACACTGTTGCTTCCGCCACTGTATCTTCCAATTGCCCTCTGCAATTAAAGTTTGCTAGTCAATGTCCTGAGACCAGCCCCAGGTACTCCTACTGACTTGAGAAGTACTTCTTTTCCACCTGCCGAAAATTTCCTTTCCTTCCAACTATTTATCCGTTAATTCATATGGCCAGCCAAATATTAGGGCGTTGTCAGCCAAGAAAACGTTTCACCTCTTTATATGAGAACTCACCGACGATGCCATGAACCTAGGGTAGGGTCATAGGCCTGACCTATACGCCCTACCCAAGGTCACTACCCTAGAGTCAAGGACATTCAAAGTATAACAAGAAGTACCATCTGAAGCCATTGAGTGCAATCCACTCGACCAGTCACCTCACTCGGATACCCCCAATTTCACTCGACTTGGATGGAGTCATTCGACCATACAGGAAACCACTCGGAGTACAGAAGATCTAGAGTCACTCAGGATGGCAACGGTCAGGCGTTCACTCCGTAGTCTTAAAGATCATTAATAGCACTTTATAGCTGGCGTTACCAGTGACGCCCTATCTTAATGTACATTGAACCCCTGTAGCGGGGGACGGCTGGGGTCCTGGCGCACTCTATATAAGCCACCCCCCTCCTCTGGGATAAGGGTTCGCACCCCTTGTAACACACACCCATATTCTAGTCGACCGCCTCAGGGCACCGAGACGTAGGGCTTTTACCTCCTCCGAGAGGGGCCTGAACTCGTAAACTTGTGTGTACAACCTCGCCGTAGCTAGGGCCTTGCCTCCTCTTACGTACCCCTACTCTTACTGTCAGACTTAGAACCACGACAGTTGGCGCCCACCGTGGGGCATAGTGTCTTGGCAACTTCCGGCGAGGTTGCATTTTCTCCGATCTTCATCAACATGGTTTCCGGTGGCGGTTTGGTCATGGGTCGTGAGTTCCAACTCGGCGCGCTCACTTTCGTCACCGACGACTCCGCCTAGCTCCAAGAAGCCCCCCTCGATGTCGCGGCTCTCCCGGTCCATGGAGCGTCGCACTCCCGTGCGAGTGCCTACGGTGTCCTCCTACGACAGCCGTCGACTCCGTATCGATCTGTCTTCGCGTCGCCTGCTCACTCCGCTGGACGCCGTCGCAAGCGATCTGGTCGGTCGCGGCTCAAGCGATGGGTGAAGCATGCAGTGGCTCGCCAGACGGCCACCCCTCAAATCGCGGCGATTGAGCCCGACGAATTTCTCTGCGGTCCAGTCGACCTGTCGACTGGCTCTGCGGATACGTTTTCCGAGAGCGGGAGTTGTGACCCTGCGACAGAAGTTCTCGTGGTCGATTTGCGTCGCAGCCCACCCGAGTTTCACCGCAATGGCGGCAACGGTGACTGTGACGGCCCATCATTCGGCCACGAAAATGAAGCATGGCCTAACTATATGATTTTGTAGGGATAAGCTTTCTTTGGCTATGTTATTTTGATAAGACATGACTACTTGTTAGTATGCTTGAAGTATTACTATTTTTATGTCAATATGAACTTTTATCTTGAATCATTTGGATCTGAACATTTATGCCACAATAAAGAAAATTACATTGAGAAATACGCTAGGTAGCATTCCACATCCAAAATTCTGTTTTTATCATTTACCTACTCGAGGACGAGCAGGAATTAAGCTTGGGGATGCTTGATACGTCTCCAACGTATCTATAATTTTTGATTGTTCCATGCTATTATATTATCCATCTAGGATGTTTTATATGCATTTATATGCTATTTTATATGATTTTGGGACTAACCTATTAACCTAGAGCCCAGTGCGGTTTACTTTCTCCTTGTTTTTGAGTTCTACAGAAAAGGAATACCAAATGGAGTCCAATTAACGTGCCAATTTTTGATGATTTTTTATGGACCAAAAGAAGCCCCTGGAGTGAAAGAGTTGGGCCAGAAGAGTCTCGGGCTGCCCACGAGGGTGGGGGGTGAGCCCACCCCCCTGTGCGCGCCCCCTGCCTCGTTGATACGTCTCCAACGTATCTATAATTTATGAAGCATTCATGCTATTATATTATCTGTTTTGGATAATTATGGGCTTTACTAAGCACTTTTATATTATTTTTGGGACTAACCTATTAACCAGAGGCCCAGCCCAAATTGCTGTTTTCTTGCCTGCTTCAGTGTTTCAAAGAAAAGGAATATCAAACGGAGTCCAAACGGAATGAAACCTTCGGGAAAGTTATTTTTGGACGGAAGCAATCCAGGAGACTTGGAGTGCACGTAACGGAAGCAACGAGGAAGCCACGGGGTAGGGAGGCGCGCCCTACCCCTGGGCGCCCCCCACCCTCGTGGGCCCCTCGTGGCTTCCCTGACCGACTTCTTTCGCCTATATATCTCCATATACCCTAAAAACATCGGGGAGCACAATAGATCGAGAGTTTCGCCGCCGCAAGCCTCTGTAGCCACCAAAAACCTCTCGGGAGCCTGTTCCGGCACCCTGCCGGAGGGGGAATCCATCACCGGTGGCCATCCTCATCATCCCGGCGCTCTCCATGACGAGGAGGGAGTAGTTCACCCTCGGGGCTGAGGGTATGTACCAGTAGCTATGTGTTTGATCTCTCTCTCTCTCTCTATCTCTCTCTCGCTCTCGTGTTCTTGAGGTGATACGATCTTGATGTATCGCGAGCTTTGCTATTATAGTTGGATCTTATGATGTTTCTCCCCCTCCACTCTCTTGTGATGAATTGAGTTTTCCCTTTGAAGTTATCTTGTCGGATTGAGTCTTTAAGGATTTGAGAACACTTGATGTATGTCTTGTCGTGCTTATCTATGGTGACAATGGGATATTCACGTGATCTACTTGATGTATGTTTCGGTGATCAACTTGCGGGTTCAATGAACTTATGCATAGGGGTTGGCACACGTTTTCGTCCTGACTCTCTGGTAGAAACTTTGGGGCACTCTTTGAAGTACTTTGTGTTGGTTGAATAGATGAATCTGAGATTGTGTGATGCATATCGTATAATCATGCCCACGGATACTTGAGGTGACATTGGAGTATCTAGGTGACATTAGGGTTTTGGTTGATTTGTGTCTTAAGGTGTTATTCTAGTACGAACTCTATGATAGATCGAACGAAAAGAATAGCTTCGTGTTATTTTACTACGGACTCTTGAATAGATCGATCAGAAAGGATAACTTTGAGGTGGTTTCGTACCCTACAATAATCTCTTCGTTTGTTCTCTATATTAGTGACTTTGGAGTGACTCTTTGTTGCATGTTGAGGGATTGTTATATGATCTAATTATGTTATTATTGTTGAGAGAACTTGCACTAGTGAAAGTATGAACCCTAGGCCTTTTCTCCTACCATTGCAATACCGTTTACGCTCACTTTTATCATTAGTTACCTTGCTGTTTTTATAATTTCAGATTACAAAAACCTATATCTACCATCCATATTGCACTTGTATCACCATCTCTTCGCCGAACTAGTGCACCTATACAATTTACCATTGTATTGGGTGTGTTGGGGACACAAGAGACTCTTTGTTATTTGGTTGCAGGGTTGTTTGAGAGAGACCATCTTCATCCTACGCCTCCCATGGATTGATAAACCTTAGGTCATCCACTTGAGGAAATTTGCTCTGTCCTACAAACCTCTGCACTTGGAGGCCCAACAACGTCTACAAGAAGAAGGTTATGTAGTAGACATCAAGCTCTTTTTCAAGCGTCGTTGCCGGGGAGTTGAGTGCTTGAAGGTATATATTTAGATCTTGCAATCGAATCTTTTAGTTTCTTGTTTTATCACTAATTTAGTCTATAAAAGAAAACTACAAAAACAAATGGAATTGAGTTTGCCTCATACGCTTCATCTTTTTAATATCTTTCGTGAGAATGATGGAAAGGAAAATTGTGCTCAAGTGCTAGAAGAAGAAGTCTATAAAATGTTTGGCACTAAATCTTTGAATGATGAGCATGATTGCAATGTTGTTAGTATGAACTCTTTGAATATCCATAGTACTATTGATGATTGCACTAGTCATGATGAAGATGTCTCTTATAAGCATGTCAATTTTTGTGGAGTGTATTGGGTTTGCAAGTATGCACCAAATAGAGAAGATAGATATTGCAAGAAGCATAAGTATTTAAAAACTAAATGGTTGCAAGAAAGGCTTAATGTTAGTGCTGAAAATTTAAAATATCTCCGCCGTACTTGTGAACTTTGCAATGAACATGGTCATTTAAATCTCCGATGCAAATTTTTTCATGATCGAATCGTGTCCAAAAATTGTGATGACTTGATTTCCCTTGCACATCATAATGAACTTAGTTTGCTTTTGGGTTATGAAGAATTAAAACGTGCAACTAAGCTTATTCCACAATTTAACCTTAAGAAATTTCTTGATATTGATCTAGAGGAAATTTATATGTATTGTGCGGTGAATTGCATTGAAAATCCTTATATTGCCAATTACATAAAGAAAAGAAAGCAAATAGAAGATGAAGAGAATACTAATGAAAGGGAAGAAACTTCCCAATATCCTCCTACTATTTCTTATGATGAATCAGGTAACGAGGAGGAGCTTTCTATTCAACCAATCTCATCAATAAGGAGCTCAAAAAAGAGGGATAAACCCACACATGATGTGAAGAAGAAAATGAAAAGAAGGAGAAGCAAAGGTAAAAAGGTATCCCTCCCAAATGATGTTGCTCCTACTACTCATTGTGATGATGATAATTGCTATACTATTGGTGCTATCCATACTATTAATGATGAGAGTGATTATGCTTATGATATGAAAAGGCCCAAGCTTGGGGAAGCTATGTTTGATGAGGATGACATAGAGAATATATTTGCTGCAATTAATGTTTGTCCCAAGCTTGGGGATGCCACGTTTAATTAAGATGATATTTTTAGCCTCCCAAGTTTTGATATGCAAATTTGTTATGATGATAGCATGCCTCCTACTTATGATGATTATATTGATGAAAGTGGGTTTGGAAGAGTGTCAACTTTAGGAAGTAATGATCCGACTATTTTGGAGGATGTTGAATCTTATTGTGATGAATATGAAAGTGGATTTCGAGAGGTCATGACTTTATTTAGTGATGATTCCATTATCTTGAAAGAGGTTTCAATCGATTATGATGAGAACAAAGTTGCTACTTATGATGATTATTGTGATGAAACTTATGCTATAAAAAGTAGTGATGATTATATCTATAAAACTTGTCATGATTATGATTACCATTTTTCTGAACATTCCTCTTTTAATATGGAAACAATTTATAGTATTCGAGTCTCTTATGATACTCCCACCATTCTGAATGAGAAGAATTTTGCTTATGTGGAGAGTAGTAAATTTTCTATGCTTGTAGATCATGAAAAGAATGATTTAGGTGCTGGTTATATTGTTGAATTCATTCATGATGATACTGAAAATTATTATGAGGGAGGAACATATGCTTGTAGGAATTGCAATAATATCAAGTTTCCTCTCTATGTGCTTAAAATTTTGAAGTTATGCTTGTTTAGCCTTCCTATGCTAGTTGATTATTGTTCCCATAAGTTGTTTGCTCACAAAATCCCTATGCATAGGAAGTGGGTTAGATTTAAATGTGCTAGTCATATGCTTCATGATGCTCCTGTTATGTTTCAATTCTTATCTTTTATGTGAGCATCATTGTCACCACATGCCTAGCTAAAAAGGCATTAAAGAAAAGCGCTTGTTGGGAGACAACCCAATATTTACCTTTACTATTTTTGTGTGTACACATGATTATGCTACTGTAATAATCATGTTTTATAGCTTTTGTTCCAATAAAGTGCCAAGTAAGACCTTTAGGATGGCTTACGGTGATAGTTGTGTTGATCCTGCTGAAAATCAGAAACTTTTCACCCAGTAAATTAGTTTTGATAATTCACATAAACGTGCTTTTGATCTGGATTGGTACACAAATTTCTCAGGTTTTCCTAATTTGGTAGAATTTTTGGAGTTACAGAAGTATTCGAATGATACAGATTACTACAGACTGTTCTGTTTTTGACAGATTCTGTTTTCTATGTGTTGTTTGCTTATTTTGATGAATCTATGAGTAGTATCGGAGGGTATGGACCATAGAAAAGTTGTAATACAGTAGATATTACACCAATATGAATTTAGAATGTGTTCAGAACAGTACCTAAGTGGTGATTTATTTTCTTATACTAACGGAGCTTACGAGTTTTCTGTTGAGTTTTGTGTTGTGAAGTTTTCAAGTTTTGGGTAAAGATTCGATGGACTATGGAATAAGGAGTGGCAACAGCCTAAGCTTGGGGATGCCCAAGGCACCCCAAGGTAATATTCAAGGACAACCAAGAGCCTAAGCTTGGGGATGCCCCGGATGGCATCCCCTCTTTCGTCTTCGTCCATCGGTAACTTCACTTGGAGCTATATTTTTATTCACCACATGATATGTGTTTCACTTGGAACGTCATGTCATTTTATTTTATTTTGCTTGCTGTTTGAATAAAGTACCAAGATCTGAAATTCTTAAATGAGAGAGAGTCTTCACATAGCTACATAATTATTTAACTACTCATTGATCTTCACTTATATCTTTTTGGAGTAGTTTGTCATTTACTCGTGTGCTTCACTTATATCCTATGAGTAAATGGTTGAATGAGTTGAATGTCATAAATCTGAAATTATATTATGATAAATGGTTGCATGAAATAATATTGAAGGAAGAGAGATTTCACATATAAATATACTATCTTAGACATCTTCTATGATTGTGAGCCCCATTAATTATTTTCAAACCTGAGCAAGTAGTTGAAGTTGGACAAGGAAGACAACGTAATGAGTTATGCTTGGGTATATTTGTATAGAAGTTATATTGTTATAGATCCTCCAACATGTGGTGCTTGCTTTTTAGAATCCTTTGCTAGCCAAAATATCTGTACTAAGCGGGAATACTGCTTGTGCATCCAAATTCCTTGAACCAAGTTTCTTCCATGAGTGTCCACCATACCTACCTACATGCGGTATTTACCTGCCGTTCCAAGTAAATTTGCGTGTGCGAAACTCTAAACCTTCAAATAATAATCTATTTTCACTAGTAGAAAAAGGGTCAAATGTGAGACACATTAGTCCCGGTTTGTAACAGAACCGACACTAATGTGGCCATTAGTGCCGGCTCCAACGGCTAGCCGGGAGGAGCTCTTTAGTACCGGTTCGTGGCAAACCTTTAGCACCGGTTCGTGCCACGAACCGGTACTAATGAGAGTGGTGGCAGGATGTTGTCAGAATGGGGCCCTTCCAGCACCTTTAGTACCGGTTCGTCCTATATAAATCCTTCGTCCACCCGCACTCTGTTCTTCCCCCTTTCCCCTCTCCCTCTCCTCTGTTCTTCCCTTCTTCCTCTCGAGTTCATCACAAAATTTGCCCCAAATTTGTCAAGATTTGCAGGCCCTCATCCATTCAAATGATCACTAAGGTTAGCAACTTTTTCCTTTCATCTCTCATTGCTAGATTAGCTCTTGCATTGGTTTATATAGTGATTAATTGTGGGTTTTAGTAATTTGGGAGGAATTATATGTGGTAGTATTTTATTTATATGCAATTTGAGGTCAAAATAACACTTAGTTTGCATATGTAGGTGTGGTTTACTTAGTGCCTTCTAAATCTCTGTCGTAACCACCGTCGATCGCCCGCACCGTCCCGTCGCCGGCACCACCTTGTGGTGAGCCTCTTGTTCATGAAATTTTATATAAAAAATTGATGTTTGTGTGATTTGGATATATAGTTACTCGTATAATAATTATCTTACCCGTCGTTGTTTGTTATACATAGTGCCATGGTTTTGATATCCGTCCCGTCGGCCCTCGTCCTTGTTATGATTCGGATGTGGTATATTCTCTTTTAAAACTATTTGTTGCATTTCGTGTTTATGACAAATTATGCCCATCAAGTTGACATAGATATTTTTATCTAGGAGGTATGTGAACCGAAATTCCAACCGACCCTATTGTCGAGAGGTTAAATTTAGTTGAAAGAGAAAACGAGTACTTGAAAGAAATATTGAAAAGAATTGAGGGGAGAAGATGGAATTGGAGTTGCATGTTGCCGATGTCGTCGATGATCACAAGATCAAGATGGAGAAAATGCGCTTGAAGATTAGAAAGATTAGAAAATATGCCATCGATAGTGAGGCTTGGTATCATTATGCTATTGGATCAATTGTTACCTTAGTTGCGATCTTGATCGCATTTGTTGTTGCATTTAAATGCTTTAGCTAGAGAGTTATTTGTTTGTTGCATTTAAGTGTTCTATGAACTTTATGTATGAACTTGTATTAATTTGGTCTATTCGGTGTTGTGTAATGAAGATGAGCCGGCAATGGATGTACGATGACCGATGCTCTCCCCAGTTTGTTGAGGGCGTGCATACTTTTCTGCTTGCGGCTGAGGCAAACAAGCGGGCGGATGGTTTTATGCCTTGTCCATGTGCTGGCTGTAAGAATGGTCGCAATTACTCTACGTCAAGAACCATTCACTGTTGGGGAACGTAGCAGAAATTCAAAATTTTCTACGCATCACCAAGATCAATCTATGGAGAAACCAGCAACGAGGGGAAGGAGAGTGCATCTACATACCCTTGTAGATCGCTAAGCGGAAGCGTTCAAGAGAACGGGGTTGAAGGAGTCGTACTGTCGTGATCCAAATCACCGGAGATCCTAGTGCGAACGGACGGCACCTCCGCGTTCAACACACGTACAGCCCAAAGGCGTCTCCCACGCCTTGATCCAGCAAGGAGAGAGGAGAGGTTGAGGAAGACTCCATCCAGCAGCAGCACAACGGCATGGTGGTGATGGAGGAGCGTGGCAATCCCAGAGGCTTCGCCAAGCACCATGGGAGAGGAGGAAGAGGAGAGCAGGGCTGCACCAAGAGGAGAGAAACTCATGTGTGGCAGCCCTAAAACCTCAAGTATATATAGGGAAAGGGGGCTGCGCCCCTTTAGGGTTTCCACCCCAAGGGGTGCGGCCAGCCCTAGATGGGACTTGGGGCGGCCAAGAGGGGAGGAGTGCCTCCCAAGTCAAGTGGAGGCCCTCCCCTAGGGTTTCCCCCTCCCATGCGCATGGGCCTTGGGGGCTGGTTCCCTGGCCCATTAAGGCTAGGGCGCCCCCACAGCCCATGCTACTGTATTGGACGTGGTGGAACAATTTCCGGACCTCCGGACCCCTCCGAATCCTCCGAACCTTCAGAAGCTTCCGGTACAATACCGAAAAAAACCGAACTTTTCCTAACCCGAACAACAACTTTCCATATATAAATCTTTACCTCCGGACCATTCCGGAACTCCTCGTGACGTCCGGGATCTCATCCGGACTCGAACAACATTCGGTAACCACATACAAACTTCCTTTATAACCCTAGCGTCATCGAACCTTATGTGTAGACCCTACGGGTTCGGGAATCATGCGAACATGACCGAGACGTTCTCCGTCAATAACCAACAGCGGATCTGGATACCCATGTTGGCTCCTACATGTTCCACGATGATCTCATCGGATGAACCACGATGTCAAGGACTCAATCGATCCCGTATACAATTCCCTTTGTCTAGCGGTATTGTACTTGCCCGAGATTCGATCGTCGGTATCCCGATACCTTGTTCAATCTCGTTACCGCAAGTCTCTTTACTCGTTCCGTAACACATCATCCCGTGATCAACCCCTTGGTCACATTGTGCACATTATGATGATGTCCTACCGAGTGGGCCCAGAGATACCTCTCCGTTTACGGGAGTGACAAATCCCAGCCTCGATCCGTGTCAACCCAATGGTCACTTTCGGAGATACCGTAGTGCACCTTTATAGTCACCCGATTACGTTGTGACGTTTGATACACCCAAAGCACTCCTACGGTATCCGTGAATTGCACGATCTCATGGTCTAAGGAAAAGATACTTGACATTAGAAAAGCTTTAGAATACGAACTACACGATCTTAGTGCTAGGCTTAGGATTGGGTCTTGTCCATCACATCATTCTCCTAATGATGTGATCCCGTTATCAATGACATCCAATGTCCATGGTCAGGAAACCGTAACCATCTATTGATCAACGAGCTAGTCAACTAGAGGCTTACTAGGGACATGGTGTTGTCTACGTATCCACACATGTATTGCTGTTTCCGGTCAATACAATTATAGCATGAATAATAAACGATTATCATGAACAAGGAAATATAATAATAACTAATTTATTATTGCCTCTAGGGCATATTTCCAACAGTCTCCCACTTGCACTAGAGTCAATAATCTAGTTCACATCGCCATGTGATTAACACTGATAGGTCACATCGCCATGTGACCAACATCCAAAGAGTTTACTAGTGTCTTAAACTAGTTCACATCACCATGTGATTAAGTCTCAATGAGTTACGGGGTTTGATCATGTTTTGCTTGTGAGAGAGGTTTTAGTCAACGGTCCGAACCTTTCAGATCCGTGTGTACTTCGCAATTCTCTATGTCATATTGTAAATGCTGCTTTCACGCTCCACTTGGAGCTATTCCAAATGGTTGCTCCACTATACGATCCGGTTTGCTTCTCGAGTCACTCGGATAGGTGTTAAAGCTTGCATCGACGTAACCCTTTATGCCGAACTCATTATCACCTCCATAATCGAGAAACATGTCCTTATTTACTCCAAGGACAATTTTGACCGCTGTCCAATGATCCCCATTCCTGGATCATTCTTGTACCCCTTGACCGACTCATGGCATGGCACACTTCCGGTGCGGTACACAATAGCATACTACTGAGCCTATGTCTAAAGCATAGGGGCGACCTTCGTCCTTTCTCTCTCTTCTGCCGTGGTCGAGCTTTAACTCTTAACTTCATACCTTACTACTCAGGCAAGAACTCCTTCTTTTACTGATCCATCTTGAACACCTTCAAGATCATGTCAAGGTATGTGCTCATTTGAAAGTATTATTAAACATTTCGATCTATCTTATAGATCTTGATGCTTATTGTTCAAGTAGCCTAATCCAGGTTTTTCTATTGAAAAACATCTTTCAAATAACCCTATATGCTTTCCAGAAATTCTACATCATTTCTGATCATCCATATGTCAACAACATATACTCATCAGAAATTCTATAGTGCTCCCACTCACTTCTTTGGAAATACAAGTTTCTCATAAACTTTGTATACACCCAAAATCTTTGATCATCTCATCAAAGCACACATTCCAACTCCGAGATGCTTACTCCAGTCCTTAGAAGGATCGCTGGAGCTAGCATACCTTTTAGCATCCTTAGGATCGACAAAACTTTTCTGATTGTATCACATACAACCTTTCCTTACGTAAAGGTAAGGAAACTCGTCTTGACATCCATCTGCCAGATTTCATAAATGCAGCTTGTGCTAACATGATTCCGACGGACTTAAGCATCGCTACGGATGAGAAAATCTCATCGTAGTCAACTCCTTGAACTTGTGAAAAACTCTTCGTCACAAGTCGAGCTTCATAGACGGTGACATTACCGTCCACGCCCGTCTTCTTCTTAAAGATCCATTCATCTCAATGGCTTGCCGATCATCGAGCAAGTCCACCAAAGTCCATGCTTTGTTATGATACATGGATCCTACCTCGGATTTCATGGTTTCTAACCATTTGTCGGAATTTGGGCCCACCATCGCTTCTCCATAGCTCGTAGGTTCATTGTTGTCTAGCAACATGACCTTCAAGACAGGATTGCTGTACCACTCAGAAGTAGTACGCATCCTTGTCACCCTACGAGGTACGGTAGTGACTTGATCCGAAACTTCATGATCACTATCATAAGCTTCTACTTCAATTGGTGTAGGTGCCACGGGAACAACTTCCTGTGCCCTGCTACACACTTGTTGAAGTGACGGTTCAATGACCTCATCAAGTCTCCACCATCCTCCCACTCAACTTTCCGAGACAAACTTTTCCTCGAGAAAGGATCCGATTCAATAAACAATCCCTATTGCTTTCGGATCTGAATTAGGAGGCATACCCAACTGTTTTGGGTGTCCTATGAAGATGCATTTTATCCGCTTTGGGTTCGTGCTTATCAACCTGAAACTTTTTCATATAAGCGTCATAGCCCCAAACCTTTAAGAAATGACAGTTTAGGTTTCTCTAAACCATAGTTCATACGGTGTCATCTCAACGGAATTACGTGGTGCCCTATTAAAGTGAGTGCGGTTGTCTCTAATGCCTAACCCATGAACGATAGTGGTAATTCGATAAGAGATATCATGGTACGCACCATATCCAATAGAGTGCAACTATGATATTCGGACACACCATCACACTATGGTGTTCCAGGCGGTATTAATTGTGAAACAATTTCCACAATGTCTTAATAGTGTGCCAAAACTCGCAACTCAGATATCCATCTCTATGATCACATCACAGACATTTTATCCTCTTGTCACGAAGATCTTCAACTTCACTCTGAAATTACTTGAACCTTTCAATAATTCAGACTTGTGTTTCATCAAGTAAATATACTCAACATCTACTCAAATCATCTGTGAAGTAAGAACATAACGATATTCATCTGCATGCCTCAAAGATTCATTGGACTGCACACATCAAAATGTGTTTCTTCCAACAAGTTGCTATCTTGTTCCATTTTATCAAACCGAGGCTTTTCAGTCATCTTGCCCATGTGGTATGATTTGCATATCTCAAGTGATTCAAAATCAAGTGAGTCTAAACGATCCATCTGCATGGAGTTTCTTCATGCGTATGCACCAATAGACATGGTTCGCATGTCTCAAACTTTTCAAAAAACGATTGAGTCCAAAGATCCATCAACATGGAGCTTCTTCATGCGTTTTATACCAATATGACCTACATGGGAGTGCCACAAGTACGTGGTACTATCATTACTATCTTATACTTTTGGCATGTAAATGTGTATCACTACGATCGAGATTCAATAAACCATTTATTTAGGTGCAAGACCACTGAAGGTATTATTCACATAAATAGAGTAACCATTATTCTCCTTAAATGAATAACCGTATTGCAATAGACATAATCCAATCATGTCTATGCTCAACGCAAACACCAAATGACAATTATTCAGGTTTAATACTAATCTTGATGGTAGAGGGAGCGTGCGATGTTTAATCACATCAAACTTGGAAACACTTCCAACACATATCGTCAGCTCACCTTTAGCTAGTCTCCGTTTATTCCGTAGCCTTTTATTTCGAGTTACTAACACTTAGCAACTGAATCGGTATCTAATACCCTGGTGCTACTAGGAGTACTAGTAAAGTACACATTCACATAATGTATATCAAATATACTTCTATCGACCTTGCCAGCCTTATCATCTACCAAGTATCTAGGGTAATTCTGCTCCAGTGGCTGTTCCCCTTATTACAGAAGCACTTAGTCTCGGGTTTGGGTTCAACCTTGGGTTTCTTCACTGGAGCAGCAACTGATTTGCTGTTTCACGAAGTGTCCCTTCTTGCCCTTGCCCTTTCTTGAAACTAGTGGTTTTACCAACCATCAACAATTGATGCTCCTACTTGATTTCTACTTTCGCGGTGTCAAACATCGTGAATACCTCAAGGATCATCATATCTATCCCTGATTTGTTATAGTTCATCACGAAGCTCTAGCAGCTTGGTGGCAATGACTTTGGAGAAACATCACTATCTCATCAGGAAGATTAACTCCCACTCGATTCAAGTGATCGTTGCACTCAGACAATCTGAGCACAAACTCAACGATTGAGCTTTTCTCTCTTAGTTTGCAGGCTAAGAAAATCGTCGGAGGTCTTATACCTCTTGACGTGGGCACGAGCTTGAAATCCCAATTTCAGCCCTCGAAACATCTCATATGTTCCGCAACATTTCGAAAACGTCTTTCGTGCCTCAACTCTAAACCGTTTAACTGAACTATCACGTAGTGATCAAAACGTGTTTGTCCGATGTTCGCAACATCCACAAACGACGTTTGGGGTTCAGCACACTGAGCGGTGCATTAAGGACATAAGCTTTCTACTGTCCGCATAAACGCTACTTTCAACTTTCAACTATATTTTCTCTAGGAACATATCTAAACAGTGGAACTAAAGCGCGAGCTTTCGACATAATTTGCAAAAGGTCTTTTGACTATGTTCAGATAATTAAGTTCATCTTATGAACTCCCACTCGATAGACATCCCTCGGTCATCTAAGTGATTACATGATCCGAATCAACTAGGCCGTGTCCGATCAACACGTGAGACGGACTAGTCATCATCGGTGAACATCTTCATGTTGATCGTATCTACCATACGACTCATGCTCGACCTTTCGGTCTCCGTGTTCGAGGCCATGTCTTCACATGCTAGGCTCGTCAAGTTAACCCTAAGTGTTTCTGCGTGTGTAAATCTTGCTTACACCCGTTGTATGTGAACGTAAGAATCCATCACACCCGATTAACACGTGGTGCTTAGAAGCGACGAACCGTAGCAACGGTGCACGCTTAGGGAGAACACTTCTTGAAATTTGTGTAAGGGATCATCTTATTTACTACCGTCGTTCTAAGTAAACAAGATGCATAAACATAATAAACATCACATGCAATTATATAGTAGTGACATGATATGGCCAATATCATATTGCTCCTTTTGATCTCCATCTTCGGGGCTCCATGATCATCATTGTCACCGGCATGACACCATGATCTCCATCATCATGATCTCCATCATTGTGTCTCCATGAAGTTGCCTCGCCAACTTATTACTTCTACTACTACGGCTACCGGTTAGCAATAAAGTAAAGTAATTACATGGCGTCGTTCAATGACACGCAGGTCATACAATAAATAAAGACAACTCCTATGGCTCCTGCCGGTTGTCATACTCATCGACATGCAAGTCGTGAATCCTATTACAAGAACATGATCAATCTCATACATCACATATATTCATCACATTCTTTTGGCCATATCACATCACATAGCATACCCTGCAAAAACAAGTTAGACGTCCTCTAATTGTTGTTGCATGTTTTACGTGGCTGCTTTGGGTTTCTAGCAAGAACGTTTCCTACCTACGCAAAACCACAACGTGATATGCCAATTGCTATTTACCCTTCATAAGGACCCTTTTCATCGAATCCGTTCCGACTAAAGTGGGAGAGACTGGCACCCGCTAGCCACCTTATGCACCAAGTGCATGTCGACCGGTGGAACCTGCCTCACGTGGAGTACGTGTAAGGTCGGTCCGGCCGCTTCATCCCACAATACCGTCGAAACAAGATAGGACTAGTAACGGTAAGCATATTGAACAACATCAACGCCCACAACTACTTTTTGTTCTACTCGTGCAAAGAATCTACGCAATAGACCTAGCTCATGATGCCACTGTTGGGGAACGTAGCAGAAATTCAAAATTTTCTACGCATCACCAAGATCAATCTATGGAGAAACCAGCAACGAGGGGAAGGAGAGTGCATCTACATACCCTTGTAGATCGCTAAGCGGAAGCGTTCAAGAGAACGGGGTTGAAGGAGTCGTACTCGTCGTGATCCAAATCACCGGAGATCCTAGTGCCGAACGGACGACACCTCCGCGTTCAACACACGTACAGCCCAGTGACGTCTCCCACGCCTTGATCCAGCAAGGAGAGAGGGAGAGGTTGAGGAAGACTCCATCCAGCAGCAGCACAACGGCATGGTGGTGATGGAGGAGCGTGGCAATCCCGCAGGGCTTCGCCAAGCACCATGGGAGAGGAGGAAGAGGAGAGACAGGGCTGCACCAAGAGGGAGAGAAACTCATGTGTATGGCAGCCCTAAAACCTCAAGTATATATAGGGGAAAGGGGGGGCTGCGCCCCCTTTAGGGTTTCCCACCCCAAGGGGTGCGGCCAGCCCTAGATGGGACTTGGGGGGCGGCCAAGAGGGGGAGGAGTGCCTCCCAAGTCAAGTGGAGGCCCTCCCCCTTAGGGTTTCCCCCCTCCCATGCGCATGGGCCTTGGGGGCTGGTTCCCTGGCCCATTAAGGCTAGGGCGCCCCCACAGCCCATGCTACTGTATTGGACGTGGTGGAACAATTTCCGGACCTCCGACCCCTCCGAATCCTCCGAACCTTCTCGAAGCTTCCGGTACAATACCGAAAAAACCCGAACTTTTCCGGAACCCGAACAACAACTTTCCATATATAAATCTTTACCTCCGGACCATTCCGAACTCCTCGTGACGTCCGGGATCTCATCCGGACTCAACAACATTCGGTAACCACATACAAACTTCCTTTATAACCCTAGCGCCATCGAACCTTATGTGTAGACCCTACGGGTTCGGGAATCATGCGACATGACCGAGACGTTCTCGGTCAATAACCAACAGCGGATCTGGATACCCATGTTGGCTCCCACATGTTCCACGATGATCTCATCGGATGAACCACGATGTCAAGGACTCAATCGATCCCGTATACAATTCCCTTTGTCTAGCGGTATTGTACTTGCCCGAGATTCGATCGTCGGTATCCCGATACCTTGTTCAATCTCGTTACGGCAAGTCTCTTTACTCGCTCAGTAACACATCATCCGTGATCAACCCCTTGGTCACATTGTGCACATTATGATGATGTCCTACCGAGTGGGCCCAGAGATACCTCTCCGCTTACGGAGTGACAAATCCAGCCTCGATCCGTGTCAACCCAATGGTCACTTTCGGAGATACCTGTAGTGCACCTTTATAGTCACCCGATTACGCCAGGACGCTTGATACACCCAAAGCACTCCTACGGTATCCGGGAATTGCACGATCTCATGGTCTAAGGAAAAGATACTTGACATTAGAAAAGCTTTAGCATACGAACTACACGATCTTAGTGCTAGGCTTAGGATTGGGTCTTGTCCATCACATCATTCTCCTAATGATGTGATCCCGTTATCAATGACATCCAATGTCCATGGTCAGGAAACCGTAACCATCTATTGATCAACGAGCTAGTCAACTAGAGGCTTACTAGGGACATGGTGTTGTCTATGTATCCACACATGTATTGCTGTTTCCGGTCAATACAATTATAGCATGAATAATAAACGATTATCATGAACAAGGAAATATAATAATAACTAATTTATTATTGCCTCTAGGGCATATTTCCAACATTCACGTCCACCTGTTTGAGTCCGGTTTCATGCCCCACTATAATGTTTGGACCAAGCACGGAGAAAGAGGGGTTATGATGGAAGACAATGAAGAAGAAGAGGACGACGACAGCTATCCTGGCCATGGGTTTCCCGAATACGATGATACAACAATTGGGGAAGAAGCTGACCCGGTAATGCGGGAATAAGCTGGGCCGGCAATGCGGGAAGAAGCTGAAGAAGAGGCATCAGATGAGCCCGTTGATGATATAGGTCGGGCCATTGCCGATGCAAAGAGAAACTGCGCAAGTGATTTGGAGAAGAAGAAGTTGCAGCGCATGTTAGAGGATCACAAAAAATTGTTGTACCCGAATTGCGTAGGTGACAAGAAAAAGCTGGGCACCACACTAGAATTGCTGCAATGGAAGGCAGAGAATGGTGTATCTGACAAGGGATTTGGAAAGTTGCTAGTAATGATAAAGGATATGCTTCCAAAGGACAACGAATTGCCCGAGAGTACGTCTGAAGCAAGAAGGCTGTCGCCCTCTAGGGTTAGAGGTGCGAGAAGATACATACATGCCCTAATGATTGCATCCTCTCTGCGGTGAGTACGAGGATTTGAACGCTTGCCGGTATGTGGTGCATTGCGCTATAAGATCAGCCGCGATGAGCATGGTGATGTCGAGGGCGGCGCCCAGAAGAAGATTCTGCCAAGGTGATGTGGTATTCTCCGTAATACCACGGTTGAAACGTTTATTCCAAAACAAAGAGCATGCCAAGGCGATGCGATGGCACGAAGAAGACCGTAAGAAAGACGGAAAGTTGAGAGTACCAATGACGGGTCGCAGCGGAGAAAAATCGAAAGAAATTACGGGAAGGAGTTTGCGATGACGCGCAGCGTATGGTTTGGTCTAAGCGCAGATGGCATTAATCCTTTTGGGGAGCAAAGCAGCAACCATAGCACCTGGCCTGTGACTCTATGTTTGTATAACCTTCCTCCTTGGTTGTGCATGAAGCGGAAGTTCATTATGATGCCGTGCTCATCCAAGGCCCTAAGCAACCCGCAACGACATTGATGTGTACCTAAGGCCATTAGTTGAAGAAATCTTACAACTGTGGAATGGAATAGGTGTACGCGCGTGGGATGAGCACATGGGGAAGAATTTGACCTAAAGGCGTTGCTGTTCATGACCATCAATGATTGGCCTGCTCTCAAGAACCTTCGTGACAGACAAACAAGGGATACCGCGGATGCACGCACTGTTTGGATGATACCGACGAGATATATTTGAATAGTTGTAAGAAGAATGTGTACAGGACATCGCCGATTTCTTCCGAGCAGGCATCCGTAAGAAAGAAAGGCAAGCATTTCAAAGGTGAGGCGGATCACGGACGAAGCCTCGCCATCGTCTTCGGTGCTGATGTACATGATATGGTCAAGGATTTGAAGGTGATATTTGGAAAGGGTCCCGACGGACAACCTGTTCCAAAGGACGCCGACGGACGCGCACCCATGTGGAAGAAGAAATCTATATTTTGGGACCTGCCATATTGGAAAGACCTAGAGGTCCGCTCCGCAATCGACGTGATGCATGTGACGAAGAATCTTTGCGTGACCTGCTTGGCTTCTTGGGCGTGTATGGGAAGACAAAAGATACACCGAGGCACGGAGGACCAGCAACGTATGCACGGAGAAGACGACATACATCGTGGTCATGCAAGCTACGCCTTACCAAAGAAGAGAAGGAAATCTTCTTTGAATGCCTGCTCGAGATAAGGTACCGTCGGCTTCGTCGAATATAAAGGGAATAATAAACATGGCAGAGAAAAAGTTCCAGAACCTAAAGTCTCATGACTGCCACGTGATTATGACGCAACTGCTTCCGGTTGCATTGAGGGGGCTTCTACCGGAAAATGTTCGATTAGCCATTGTGAAGCTATGTGCATTTCTCAATGCAATCTCTCAGAAGGTAATCGATCCAGAAATCATACCAAGGTTACTGAAATGATTTGGTGCAATGTCTTGTCGGTTTCGAGTTGGTGTTCCCACCATCCTTCTTCAACATCATGACACACGCCCTAGTTCACCTATGCGAAGAGATTAACGCTTTTGGGTCCTGTATTTCTACACAATATGTTCCCTTTGAGAGGTTCATGGGAGTCTTAAACAAATATGTTCATAACCGTGCTAGGCCGAAGGAAGCATCTCCAAGGGCCATCAAAATGAGGAGGTCACTGAGTTTTGTATTGACTTTATTCCTGACCTTAAGCCGATTGGTGTTCCTGAATCGCGGCATAAGGGCGCATCGATGGAAAAGGCACGCTAGGGGGAACAAATAATATGTATGGACGGACATTCTCTCACCAAGCACACTACACAGTTCTACAGAATTCCGCCTTGGTGGCTCCGTATATGGATGAACACAAGAATTTGCTACGCCCAAACACCGGGAGCGTCTCGATGATCGGATTACACGTGAGCAAACCAGAGTTTCGCCACCTGGTTGCGAATACGCACCATGCATGACACCTCTATTGAAGATGACCTGTACTTGCTGTCCCGCTTACCATCTTCGAATATAATGACTTTCAAAGGGTATGAGATAAATGGTAATACATTTTACACGATCGCCCAAGATAAGAAGAGCACCAACCAAAACAGTGGTGTCCGCTTTGATGCGTAAACCAAGACAGGAAAGGAAACATATTATGGTTATATACAGGACATATGGGAACTTGACTATCGACGTGGTTTAAAGGTCCCTTTGTTTCGTGCAAATGGGTCAATATGACACGAGGCGGGTAACGGAAGACCCGCGATGCGGAATGACAACAAGTGGATCTCAACAATCTTGCGTGCAGATCGAACCATTCGTCCTAGCCAATGATGTGGCACAGGTTTTCTATGTGAAGGACATGTCTACCAAGCCAAGAAAAAGAAAAGATAAGGAAGCGAATGCATCGTACGATGAGCCAAAGCGGCACAAAGTGGGACTAAACTTTGGGGTGGTAGCGCGAGGCCTTTAGTACCGGTTGGAGCCACCAACCGGTACTAAAGGGGGGGCCTTTAGTACCGGTTTGTGCCACCACCCGGTACTAAAGGGGGTCGCTTCCCGCCGCTTGGGCTGGCCAAAACTGGCCTTTAGTACTGGTTGGTGGCTCCAACCGGTACTAAAGGTGCCTTCTATATATACAACACTTCAAAATTTTCATTCCCCTCTGCTTTCTTCCTCTGTTTCCGTCGTCTCCGTCGCCGCCGCCTCCCGTCCCGTCGCCACCCTCGTCTCCGTCGCCGCCCCGTCCCGTCGCCGCCCTCGTCTCGTCGCCGCCCGTCCCGTCCCGCCTGTCCCGTCCCGTCAAGGCCGTCCCCCCGCGCCGCCAGAACCTGTCACCGCCCGCCGCCGCCTCGCCGCGCCGCGCCCGCTGTGAGCTCTCCCCTCTAACCCCTCTCCCTCGCCTCAAGGCCACCATGGGCGCCGCCCCCCGAGCCCATACACACACACACAAGCATGATGAACACACACACACACATATGTATGAATTAATGCATGTATATATTAGTATATACGATTTTGTATGTTTAATTAGTTTAGATTATTTAGATTATTATTTTTCACTATTATATATGTATGAATGCATGTTAGATGGATATAATTAGTGTTTAATTAGTATGGAAATTTTTTATATAATGTTGTTTTTCAGTTTTTAATGGATGTATAGAAGTTGTGTTTTCTGTTTTAGTGTTAGATGCTTAATTAGTATGAAATAGTATATAGATTTTTGAAATAGTAGAAATGTTAGAAATTTTAGTTATCAAAATCCAATCATTAAAAAATATTACTTTTTGCGGGCATATAGCTAGTATTTGTTCTCGACGATGCCCGCCCGCATCCTCGCCGTCGACCGTCATGACGACGCCCACCGACCCATGTCCGGATCTGGCTCACTGGCTGGCACTGGAGGTGCTGCTCGAGGGGCGCGCCGCTTGATGAGGAACCCGCCCCGGTCCGTCGTCGACCCTGATCTCGTTTGGTGACGTTCGCGTGGGCGAGTTTGGTGCGGAGGGACTCGGCCCGCGGAGGAGGTACGTCGTCGTGTCGGGGAGGAGGACGAGCACGCCCATCGCTGCATGGTTGCGTTAGAGGGCGGCAGGTTCTCCAATACCGGCAAGATCTTCGGGATCTCACTTCAGCTATGATCCTGTGAGGGTTCCTTCTCTTTGGGTGTCCACCGCCCGCGCCGCAGAACCGCGAGTGTCCTAGATTCTTCAGTAGTATTCGATCTTTAATTAGCTAGCCGCTGATGTACTATTCAATATTATATATTATTCGAGACGATGTATTCGAGATTATATCTATTATTCTAGACGAAGTATTCGAGATTATATCTATTATTCGTGACGATGTAATTTGAATACTAAATTGTTTTATATTTCTTTTGAATTAGTTAAATAAAAGCTATGGCGATAATACCGACAGAGAGGGAGAACAGACCATGTTCGATATGATACGGGCCGATGATGATCGAATGAAGAAGATTATGACGGTTCAATTTCTAAACAACACCGGAGAGGGTGATATGATATTCGATCGCGACAACCGAATTGATGAAGTCATGAACTACGATTATGACGATGACGAAGAACATGTTGATCCTGAAACAACAAAGACCGGCGAGGTATATATATTTATATAAGCAGGTTTCTGGTGATCATCACATGTTTTAAATGACTTGAAGATATATTAACGAATCGATCTTTGTTCTTTCAGCCATCCGGATCGAGCAAATCTTCAGGCAAAAGGACGAAACGAGGCCCGAACAAAAAGTTGAAGGAGGGCGAAAGTACAATATCGAGGCAGTCGACCTAATGGTGAACCATTAGCGCCTAAGAAGATTGCGGACAAGTTCGTTCGTCGGTCGGAGTTCTTGTGAAGGACCAACTCCGATCTCCCTTCAAGAATGGAGAGAGCCAGCAAAAGACAAAGGACAAAAGGCAAAGAGGACGCTGCTCCACGTCCAGATGTTACTTTTGTCGACAAGAATCAAAAAGATCTGCTTTGGGATACTCTCATGGAACATTTCACCCTACCAGATCATTTCACAGAAGCAGATGTGCAGAAAGTCAAGGACGCTGCTCTTAGGAAGATGGCGGTTGCATTCAAGAACCACAAGAATCGTGAATGGGACAAGTACGTCAAGGGAGGAAGGAAGACTCCGAGATTCGTGGGAACACTAGAGAACCAACGTGCTCATTGGGACGATTTCGTGAAATTCAAGGATTCGAATTAGCTAAGGAACGATCAAGAATAAACAAGAAGAATGCCAAAAAAGGATAAGTTCCATAAGTCAGGGCCAGGTGGCTATCGGTGGCAATGCCTAAGTGGGATAAGTCCGAGAAAGAGAAGGAGGATGCAAAGCCACTCCGGTTACTAAGAGCTGGCCCCGTGGTCGGGACTTGGTTCTATGCGCATGGGGGAAGTTGGACCCAAGACGGGCAATGTTTCGACGAGGCAAGTCTGAAGGGAGCCGACGATGCGATACTTGTTGCAATAGAAGAGGCACGATCGGGGTGTTCCTGCCCAACAGAGAGAACGACGAGCTTACGCGTGCCTCGGGAAATCCTGAACACCGGGAAGAACACGAGGCAAGGGCGCTATTCCGTGGTATGAGGGTTTTCGACCGAACACCGACTACGTAACCCGTGCGAGAAAGAAGATTTTGGAGGAGAAGAAGAGGAAGATGGAGGAAGAGCAGAGGAAGCGGGACTATGAACACCTTCAAGGCCTAGAAGCAAGTCAAGCGGAATTGGTAGTCAAATTCCAGCGGCAGCAGGAGTAGATCGACTCACTTACCCAGCAAAGGGGGTCTCAGCAGCTGCAGCAGCTAGCGAATGTTCCAGCATTGGATAGCACCGCCCCATCCATGCCGAGAAGCAGCGTGGGTTCCGCCCCGGACGACGCAATGCTGGGTAGATACCCCGTGGATGACATCACGGAGAACACTAGCTGCGAGCTACACGTCAAAATGAAGAACATATCCATGAAGGTGGCGGACGACGTTGCTTTTCCAGTTACCCCCAAAGCAACCTACCATTGCATCCCGATTCCAGAGGGCTATGCTCGTGTCATGGTTGACGAGGTGGTGCACCCATATTCGGGGCTAGAGCTTGACATTCCTGGAGGTGACGACGAGCGCTTTCTCGAAGACGCCAACCATCGTATCATCCTATGGAAAAAGGATTGCATCGTCTTTCGAAGGCCACCGACACCGCGTCATCCGACTCCTCGTCAAAGTCCACCACCGAGTCAGCAGTCTCCCGCTCCTGCAAGTCCACCAAGTCGGGCAAAGTGTCAGGCCACTCCTCCTCCTCCAAGTCCGCCACAGCGTCAGACGTCCACCTCCTCCAAGTCCGCACAACCTCAGCCACCCTCCTCCAAGTCCGCACAGCTTGAGCGGCCACTCCTCCTCGTCCAACTCAGCCCGTCGGCGGCGTCTCCGCCGCCTCGGCAATCGCAGAAGAGACACCCCTGCAGCTATGGTGCGAGCGGTGCGAGTCGAGGTAGTACAGGAAGTACAGTGGAGGCAAGCGATATAAATATGGTCCAAGCCTCACGCCTCTTCGCAGAGGTCTTATGACAGGTCCGAGGAGGAAATCGCAGCCATATCGAAGTCCGAGGTGGAAGCCCATTTTGCACCGAAACCGCCACCGCCGCCAAGGGAGAAAGTGCACGAGGAAACGATTGACCACTTCATTTGTATGGCTCAACCACCAGCTCCCAAGCCTGTTGACACAGACTATGAGCGCCACATCGGAAGTTAAATCGAGCACGCCTACGTAAGGAGGCGAGCTCGGGATCGAGCAAACAAGAAGAAGCTGTCAAAAATGCGGAAAACCATTCCCACTGGGAGAACAGCGGCGAATCGATCCCTCGCTTGTTGTGCCAACAACACGTGATAATCTGTGGCGCCCCAATATTATTGTGGGCAAACAGTTTACGCTCCCGAGGTGGGCAATGTGGTAATAACGGAGGACCATATAATGCAGGCTGAAGTTCTCAAAATCACTGTTGGACAACTCCTCGAGATCGAGCCCATGCCTGTGCTTAGAGAGGATGAAATAAAACGAAAATATGTCTGGGGCCAACCTTTGGTCGAGCTGCACAAGGTCAAGAACCTCCCAACGAGAATGTATGAATTGCATCAATGGTACATGAACATTACCAAGATTTCGATCGATTGTCCCTCATGGTGAATGTCAAGGAGGAGCATTACTTCCATGAGAAAGCTGTGTCCGTTGAGTATTCTGAAATGTTTCAGTTATACAATCAAGACGCTTTCTCGACAAATCTATCGTCGTTGCTATTGTCTCGTAAGTGATTTCTTTCTGTAATTTAAGTCTCAAGCTAGCTGTAGTGATCCTTTTGATCAATCATTACCTGTAATTATCCTCACTATATTCTTTTACGTGGTATTATATGCACGATGAAGATGTATGAAATGAGAAAAGGTGGACGCTTTGGCATTGGGTTCATTGACCCAAACACCGTTAATGAATACACATGGAAAATAAATCCACGCCATCAAAAGGCCGTGAGGACAACATGCTAGAGTTCTTGAAGCGCCTCAAATACAATGAAGATATACTACTTCCTTACAACTTCCAAAGTGAGTCACACTGTCTTGTACTACAAATTCTCTGTTTTTGCCTACTAGCTAGCTACATGTTTTTGCTTACATATGCCCGCTTAATTAAGACATGCAAACGTGTGTGCATGAAGATTTCACTGGTCTTGTGTATCATTAAAGTTGACGCCTTGAACAGTTGAAATATGGACTCACTACTCAAAGAAAAACTGACTATAACATCTTGTTTGGGATAGTCAACAGGTAATTTCAATCATTATTAACTATATATCTCGCCTATTTAGTTCGTCATTTTCATGATATGAACTATTTAATAACCCCTTTATTCATTTTCTTTGTCGGCGGAAGGGCTTGGGCAAGGTTCATCAGTGACCCGGTGGAGAATGGAAAAAAGCTTAAATGGTTTCACCCAAGGTAAGTAATTATAGTACTAGCTAGCTAGCTAGCTGCCATCTCTTTAATTATCATGCTTGATTAATTATTATCTGATCAAATTCCATTCTCGTAAAGGCCATGAAGCAGTAGCGAGGGACTGATCTGTGTGCATTCTGCGTTTGCGAACATTCGCATGATGGCGTCCAAAGTAGCAGATCTCAAAGACAGGAATGGGTACGCTTGTCAAAACACTATTCACAATTTTACACCATTATCGATATCTAGTCACACAACTAATACACATGCATATTGATCTCCTTCTTAACAGTTCACAGAGGTGCGGAGAAGCTCCTAGAAACGGAGCGTAGAAGCACTTCAAGAGGAAATAGCGGGATTTTTGCTCGACCAGGTCATAAACCAAGGGAGAATACTATTACCGCTACCGCCCCATGAAAACCACTTCCAATTGTCATCGTGTTCAAGGCACCAATTAGGCTAATGCCACTGGCTCCAAAGGCAACATGCATATGTAGGAGAAATTGTATATAGCTATACATGTGTGTATGTGTGAATTAATTAATATGATGGTTTGTGAGACACTGATGATATATATATATATATATATATATATATATATATATATATATATATATATATATATATATATATATATGTATATATATGCATAACATGTACAATGTGTAGTATCGTAAAATACCAGCAAACGAAAAAGAATTAAAATGGAAACACAAAATTAAATGAAAAAGAAATCATAAAACTAAAAACCCCCCAAACCTTATAGTACCGGTTGGTCTTACCAACCGGTACTAAAGGGCTCCAGGCCCCTGGAGCTGGCTCGTGCCACGTGGTTTCCCTTTAGCACCGGTTCATGCTGAACCGGTACTAAAGGGGGGGGGGGGCTTTAGTGCCCACACTTTAGTGCCGGTTATGGAACCGGCACTAAAGGGCCTTACGAACTGGTGCTATTGCCCGGTTCTGCACTAGTGTTTGTATGCCCGAATCGCTCATGTAGCGACTAGGGCTGTCAGTATCTTCCATGCTAGGTGGGTTATTCTCACGATGAGTGGACTCCGCTCATCATTCACGAGAAAAATGGATGGTAACTGGGATGTCCAGTCCCATGACCAAAAGATCAAAATCAAATCAAAATAATTGCAAACAAAACTCCCCCAGGATTGTTGTTAGTTGGAGGTGAAGGGAATATGCCCTAGAGGCAATAATAAAGTTATTATTTATTTCCTTATATCATGATAAATGTTTATTATTCATGCTAGAATTGTATTAACCGGAAACATAATACATGTGTGAATACATAGACAAACAGATTGTCACTATTATGCCTCTACTTGACTAGCTCGTTGATCAAAGATGGTTATGTTTCCTAACCATAGACATGAGTTATCATTTGATTAACGGGATCACATCATTAGGAGAATGATGTGATTGACTTGACCCACTCTGTTAGCTTAGCACTTGATCGTTTAGTATGTTGCTATTGCTTTCTTCATGACTTATACATGTTCCTATGACTATGAGATTATGCAACTCCCGTTTACCGGAGGAACACTTTGTGTGCTACCAAACGTCACAACGTAATTGGGTGATTATAAAGGTGCTCTACAGGTGTCTCCGAAGGTACTTGTTGGGTTGGCGTATTTCAAGATTAGGATTTGTCACTCCGATTGTTAGAGAGGTATCTCTGGGCCCACTCGGTAATGCACATCACTATAAGCCTGGCAAGCATTGCAACTAATGAGTTAGTTGCCGGATGATGTATTACGGAATGAGTAAAGAGACTTGCCGGTAACGAGATTGAACTAGGTATTGAGATACCGACGATCGAATCTCGGGCAAGTAACATACCGATGACAAAGGGAACAACGTATGTTGTTATGCATTTTGACCGATAAAGATCTTCGTAGAATATGTGGGAGCCAATATGAGCATCCAGGTTCCGCTATTGGTTATTGACCGGAGACGTGTCTCGTTCATGTCTACATAGTTCTCGAACCCGTAGGGTTCGCACGCTTAAGGTTTCGATGACAGTTATATTATGAGTTTATGAGTTTTGATGTACCGAAGTTTGTTCGGAGTCTCAGATGTGATTACAGACATAACGAGGAGTCTCGAAATGGTCGAGACATGATGATTGATATATTGGACGACTATATTCGGACACCGGAATGGTTCCCGGAGTTATCGGATATATGCCGGAGTACCGGGGGATTACCGGAACCCCCCGGAGGTTAATGGGCCTCATGGGCCCAAGTGGTGGAAGAGGAGAGGCGGCCAAGGGGCAGCCACGTGCCCCTCCCCCCCCAAGTCCGAATTGGACAAGGAGGGGGGCGGCGCCCCCCTTTCCTTTCCTCTCTCTCTCCTTCCCTCTCCTCTCCTACTCGAACAAGGAAGGGAGGGAGTCCTACTCCCGGTGGGAGTAGGACTCCTCCTGGCGCGCCTCCTCCTGGCCGGCCGCACCTCCCCCCTTGATCCTTTATATACGGGGGCAGGGGGCACCCTAGAGACACAACAATTGATCTCTTGATCTCTTTCCGTGTGCGGTGCCCCCCTCCACCATAGTCCTCGATAATATTGTAGCGGTGCTTAGGCGAAGCCCTGTGACGGTAGAACATCAAGATCGTCAGCACGCCGTCGTGCTGACGGAACTCTTCCCCGACATTCTGCTGGATCGGAGTCAGGGGATCGTCATCGAGCTGAACGTGTGCTAGAACTCGGAGGTGCCGTAGTTTCGGTGCTTGATCGGTCGGGTCGTGAAGACATACGACTACATCAACCGTGTTGTTATAACGCTTCCGCTTTCGGTCTACGAGGGTACGTGGACAACACTCTCCCCTCTCGTTGCTATACATCACCATGATCTTGCGTGTGCGTAGGATTTTTTTTGAAATTACTACGTTACCCAACAGGAGGCACCCGTTCTTTCGGGCAAGCCATGGATTGATGATTGTTGGTGGAGGGAGGGTAAAAACTTTACCATTCTATTTGGGAACCGCCTATAATGTATCCAGTATGGAAGAAACTAGGAACCCTTGGTTGTTATGTTGACAATGAAAACATACCTCTCAAAATTATTTTCATCTCTATTTCAAAATCGAGCTCTGGCACCTCTGCAAGTCCCTGCTTCCCTCTGCGAAGGGCCTATCTTTTACTTTTATGCAAGAGTCAGTAGTATTCCTTCTCATTCCAATCTACTCTTTAGTTGGCAAGCATCATGTGGTGGGGAAAGATCTAAGCATATATGGCCATTCAAATATATTTGATCAGGAATTATTATTGTTGACAATTATCTATATGATAAGTAAGTTGGGAGGCGAAACGTTAAGCCCCTATCTTTCTCTGTGTTCGATCGATGCTATTTGTTCTAAAAATATGCTTTGAGTGATAGCAATCATGGAAGAATATATGATAGTTGAGTATGTGGAGTTTGCTAAATCAAAGCTCTGACATAGACCCTTCCTGAAAATAAGATGAATTGCAATTGTTTGATGACTGAGAATGAAGCTTACTAGTCTTCAAGAAAGTTTGGTCTATGCTTTAACGTTTGAATAGCTTGTTACTTGATTGTGAGAAGTTTTATGAGATGAGCTACTGTTATGACATATAATGATGCTAGAAAAGGTGATTGAAATTATCATTGATCAAACTTATGCACCTGCTAACATTCTGATACGTCTCCAACGTATCTATAATTTTTGATTGTTTCATGCTATTATATTACCCGTTTTGGATGTTTATGGGCTTTACCTTACACTTTTATATCATTTTTGGACTAAGCTACTAACCGGAGGCCCAACCCAAATTGTTGTTTTCTTGCCTATTTTAGTGTTTCGAAGAAAAGGAATATCAAACGGAGTCCAAACGGAATGAAACCTTTGGGAGCGTGATTTTTGGAACGAACGTGATCCAGGAGACGTGGAGCTGAAGTCTGGGAAGCTTCGAGGAGGCCATGAGGCAGGGGGCGCGCCCTCCACCCTCGTGGGCCCCTCGAGGCTCCCCCGACCGACTTCTTTCGCCTATGTAAGTCCATATACCCTAAAACCTTCGAGGAACAGAATAGATCCGGAGTTCCGCTGCCGCAAGCCTCTGTAGCCACCAAAAACCAATCGGGACCCTGTTCCGGCACCCTGCCGAAGGGGGGGATCCCTCACCGGTGGCCATCTTCATCATCCCGGCTCTCTCCATGACGAGGAGGGAGTAGTTCACCCTCGAGGCTGAGGGTATGTACCAGTAGCTATGTGTTTGATCTCTCTCTCTCTCTCTCTCTCTCTCTCTCTCGTGTTCTTGATTCGGCACGATCTTGATGTATCGCGAGCTTTGCTATTATAGTTGGATCTTATGATGTTTCTCCCCCTCTACTCTCTTGTGATGAATTGAGTTTTCCTCTTGAAGTTATCTTATCGGATTGAGTCTTTAAGGATTTGAGAACACTTGATGTATGTCTTGCCGTGCTTATCTGTGGTGACAATGGGATATTCACGTGATCTACTTGATGTATGTTTTGGTGATCAACTTGCGGGTTCAATGAACTTATGCATAGGGGTTGGCACATGTTTTCGTCTTGACTCCCCGGCAGAAACTTTGGGGCACTCTTTGAAGTACTTTGTGTTGGTTGAATAGATGAATCTGAGATTGTGTGATGCATATCGTATAATCATGCCCAAGGATACTTGAGGTGACATTGGAGTATCTAGGTGACATTAGGTTTTGGTTTATTTGTATCTTAAGGTGTTATTCTGGTACGAACTCTATCATAGATTGAACAGAAATAATAGCTTCATGTTATTTTACTACGGACTCTTGAATAGATCGATCAGAAAGGATAACTTTGAGGTTGTTTCGTACCGTACAAGAATCTCTTCGTTTGTTCTCCGCTGTTAGTGACTTTGGAGTGACGCTTTGTTGCATGTTGAGGGATAGTTATATGACCCAAGTATGTTATTATTGTTGAGAGAGCTTGCACTAGTGAACGTATGAACCCTAGGCCTTGTTTCCTACCATTGCAATACCGTTTACGCTCACTTTTATCATTAGTTACCTTGCTGTTTTTATAATTGCAGATTACAAAAACCTATATCTACCATCCATATTGCACTTGTATCACCATCTCTTCGCCGAACTAGTGCACCTATACAATTTGCCATTGTATTGGGTGTGTTGGGGACACAAGAGACTCTTTGTTATTTGGTTGCAGGGTTGTTTGAGAGAGACTATCTTCATCCTACGCCTCCCACGGATTGATAAACCTTAGGTCATCCACTTGAGGAAAATTTGCTACTGTCCTACAAACCTCTGCACTTGGAGGCCCAACAACGTGTACAAGAAGAAGGTTGTGTAGTAGATATCAAGCTGTTTTCTGGCGCCATTGCCGGGGAGGTGAGTGCTTGAAGGTATATCTTTAGATCTTGCAATCGAATCTTTTTGTTTCTTGTTTTATCACTAGTTTAGTCTATAAAAGAAAATTACAAAAAAATGGAATTGAGTTTGCCTCATACGCTTCATCTTTTTAATATCTTTCGTGAGAATGATGGAAACGAAAATTGTGCTCAATTGCTATAAGAAGAATGCATTAAAATGTTTGGTACTAGATCTTTGTATGATGAGCATGATTGCAATGTTGTTAGTATGAATTCCTTGAATATCCATGATGCTAATGATATGGAAATCCACAAGCTTTGGGAAGCTATGTTTGATGAAGATGATATTTTTTGTCCCCCAAGCTTTGATGAGCAAATTTATTATGATGAAAGCATGCCTCCTATTTATGATGATTATTGTGATGATACGTATGCCATAAAGAATAAACTTGCTTATGTGGAGAGTAGTAAAACTTTTATGAAAGTAGATCATGAAAAGAATGCTTTATGTGCTGGTTATATTGTTGAATTCATTCATGATGCTACTGAAAATTATTATGAGGGAGGAACATATGCTTGTAGGAATTGCAATAATATCAAGTTTCCTCTCTATGTGCTTAAAATCTTGAAGTTATGCTTGTTTTGCCTTCCTATGCTAGTTGATTCTCGTTCCCATAAGTTGTTTGCGCACAAAATTCCTATGCATAGGAAGTGGGTTAGACTTAAATGTGTTAGTAATATGCTTCAAGAAGCTCTCTTTATGTTTCAATTCTTATCATTTATGTGAGCATCATTGAAAACTTCATGCCTAGCTAGAAAGGCATTAAAGAAAAGAGCTTGTTGGGAGACAACCCAATATTTACCTTACTGTTTTTTTGTGTGTACACATGATTATCCTACTGTAGTAATCATGTTTTATAGCTTTTGTTTCAATAAAGTGCCAAGTAAGACCTTTAGGATAGCTTACGGTGATAGTTGTGTTGATCCTGCTGAAAATCAGAAACTTTTGCACCCAGTAAATTAGTTTTGATAATTCACAGAAACATGCTTTTGATCTGATTATTTTTGATCTGGATTGGTAAACAAATTGCTTAGGACTTCCTAAGTTGGTTGAATTTTTGGAGTTACATAAGTATACGTTTGACACAGATTACTACAGACTGTTCTGTTTTTGACAGATTCTGTTTTCTATGTGTTGTTTGCTTATTTTGATGAATCTATGAGTAGTATCAGAGGTATGAACCATAGATAAGTTGGAATACAGTAGATATTACACCAATATGAATTTAGAATGAGTTCATTATAGTACCTAAGCGGTGGTTTTATTTTCTTATACTAACGGAGTTTATGAGTCTTCTATTGAGTTTTCTGATGTGAAGTTTTCAAGTTTTGGGTAAAGATTCGATGGACTATGGAATAAGGAGTGGCAAGAGCCTCAGCTTCGGGATGCCCAAGGCACCCCAAGGTAATATTCAAGGACTACCAAGAGCCTAAGCTTGGGGATGCCTAGGAAGACATCCCCTCTTTCGTTTTCGTCTATGGTAACTTTACTTGGAGCTATATTTTTATTCGCCACATGATATGTGTTTTGCTTGGAGCGTCTTGTATGATATTAGTCTTTGTTTTTTTAGTTTACCACAACCATCCTTGTTGTACACACATTTTGGTAGAAGCCCACTTGATTAGAATTTATTAGAATACTCTATGTGCTTCACTTATATCTTTTGAGCTAGATAGTTTTGCTCTAGTGCTTCACTTATATCTTTTAGAGCACGGCGGTGGCTTAATTTTGTAGAAATTGTTGATCTCTCATGCTTCAATTATATTATTTTGAGAGTCCCTTAGAACAACATGGTATTTGCTATGGTTATAAAATTGGTCCTAGAATGATGGGCATCCAAGTTGGGTATAATAAAAACTATCATAGAAAGTGAATTGGATGCTATGATCAATTTGATACTTGATAATTGTTTTGAGATATAGAGGTGGTAATATTAGAGTCATACTAGTTGGGTGATTATGAATTTAAAGAATACTTGCGTTGAAGTTTGTGATTCCTGTAGCATGCACGTATGGTGAACCGCTTTGTGATGAAGTTGGAGCACAATTTTATTTATTGATTGTCTTCCTTATGAGTGGCGGTCGGGGACGAGCGATGGTCTTTTCCTACCAATCTATCCCCCTAGGAGCATGAGCGTAGTACTTTGTTTTCAATGACTTGTATATTTTTGCAATAAGTATATGAGTTCTTCATGATTAATGTTGAGTCCATGGATTATACGCACTCTCACTATCGGTGTCAAAACCGGCGGATCTCGGGTAGGGGGTCCCGAACTGTGCGTCTAGGCGGATGGTAACAGGAGACAAGGGACACGATGTTTTTACTCAGGTTCGGGCCCTCTCGATGGAGGTAATACCCTACTCCTGCTTGATTAATATTGATGATATGGGTAGTGCAAGAGTAGATCTACCACGAGATCAGAGAGGCTAAACCATAGAAGCTAGCCTATGGTATGATTGTTGTTGTATATATCTATCGACTAGCCTGGCCTAGGTTTATATAATGCACCAGAGGCCTAGGATAACAAAAGTCCTAGCCGAATACGCCGGTGGGGGAGGAGTCCTTGTCTTGATCACCAAGTCTTGTGGAATCTTCCTTGTATGCGGCAACTGTCCGGACTGGCCCATGAGTATACGGCCATGGGGGTCCTCGGCCCAATCCAACTGATCAGGAGACGATGTGGTGAGTACCCCCTAGTCCAGGACACCATCAGTAGCCCCCTGAACCGGTCTTCAAGTTAGGGACGCTCCTCGATTCTTCCGAACTGTTCTTCATCTTCGGTCGTCGGTCTTGAAAATTGGTTCAACAAATCTTCTCATCTTCGATCTTGAGGATCGCCGAAATGCATTCGACGAGTTTACACGTCGGGTATCCGAGGAGCCCCTTTGAGTTTCCGGCCTTTATCAATGCCTTATTATTTTTATGCCACACCTCGGGTTTGAAGTTGTTCCCAGGCGGCAGCGTCCTCTTGCGTCCGATCGCCAACGCCGGACTGCATTCGAGGTATCTTTTGCAGCCGAACACCAACGCCGGACCGCTTCCCAACTCTAACGCCGGAATGTATCCGAGCTCCAACGCCGGACTATGTATCCGAGCTCCAACGCCGGACTGTATCCGAGCTCCAACGCCGGACTGTATCCGAGGTGCCGTAAATCACCTTGGTTCAAAGAAGGTTGAAGGAGTTTAGCCGAACTTAATGCCGGAAATGCCCTCTATGGAGCCAGCCACTAGCGCCTGAGCTTTATGCCGGACTGCTTCCGAGGTGGTGCACCACCCGAATGTGGGCCGATTTTTGTCAATATTTTTGATTGGTGCAATTTATTCTCTGCCGAGATACATAGCCAGTAGCCCTCAAGGTGGGTATCGGTCTAAAACCTGAGATGCACATGAAGGATGACATAAGACCGCTGATCTCCATAGCCACGAGACTCAAAGTTGATTTGCAAAATCGGTCCGAGGATCAAGTCCTAGCTCGGCGAATACTTGGGACACAAAATCGGCGTGCTCACCCTCGAGACTCGGATTGGGTGCGGCCGACCAACCTGAAGATCAAAATCTCCTCGAAATCTGATTGCACTTAAAATTTTCTGCATAGAACAGGCAATGCAGTAGCCCCGAGACACCGGGTCGGGTGGCAACACCGGATCGGGGATTGATGTGCCCTTTAATATTTATAAATAATAAGCCCGAAGCCCAAGAGCCCTCGAGCCTTAATGCGGGCACGGGTGGCCGAATTAAGGATCAATATCCATAGTAAAATCACAAATTATGTGTAATGACTCAATGTATCTAAGTACTTTATGTCATTAATGCTCGGATCCGCATTGTACAAAACTTTGTTGACCGACCATCGGCTTCAACCTCCTCGGCCAGTAGCCGAGGAGTGTTTGTCCTACTTTATAAAGCCTTAATGAGGGCCAAGATTTACGACAAACAAGGCAATCTGGCCATACGGTTTTATAAACAAAGGTACGCAGAGAGATATGTTATATTATCAGATAATGTAAGAAATGTCTTCCAAAGATAATAGTCCCGCTATCGGTTCCTTTCTTTGGGTTGTCATGCTAAGCATGATCATGAAACCTCAGCTCCAATGTAAGGGCAAAATATTTGAGGATTTAGTTTGGGAGGCCAGTTACTAGCCCCCGGTAGTGTTCGGCGACAGTCGAGGTCAAGCCGGAAATACTTCGGCCAATGTTATGAATGGCCCGTCATTTAATATAGTCATCGGATCGCTGACCAGTTTACACCTATTGTGACAGTCAGGTTTTGGCTTTCTCCATCGAGGTGCTTGACCATGCGAGCTGGAAGCACAATCGCAGATGGTTCTCCTTTTCACACCTAGCCGAACAAAGCGGAACGTAGGAGGCAAGCGCGGGAGCCGGGCAACCCAGCTATTGACCGAAGACACAATTCGAAACTGATGCATATATAGCAATATCCGAGAATGTTTTTGCCGAATCTCTAAAGGTGTCCGGCGTTGCACTGCGAGACTTGTGCTGAAAACACACAAATAGTTTAAAAGTGCCAAAAGCTTGAAAACCAAAAAGCGTCAAGAAAACATGACGTCCAACAAGATCAAGTGTTCGATGCCAATCCAAAATTGGACTTTAGAAAAAAAATTTCGCAGTGCTTTAACATGACACATACTATCTCAAGACTTCAAGCGGGTCAGCTTACGGCTTCAGTCTCCCATCCCGAAGGCGGAGTACTTCTCATTAAGCCAGTTTAGAAAACTAAACTCTAGCGGTTTTGAGAGAGAAATTAGGCTCCCTGGCTAGTGACCGCACACTCGTGTCGAGAAAAGGAGTGATAAATAATAATAAAATTTTGCAACGACTAAGAAGAAAAACACTTATTATAAAACGGCTCAAATAAACATAAGAGCCCCAAAGTGACTTGGGTAAAAGAATGATTGTATGTACCGAAGTACTTATATCATATCTATGTTCAACCGAACTTTAAACGCGTCTTAACCGACCGTCGGCTTCTCCCTCTTCGGTCAAGGACCAAAAAGTGTTATGTACTCCATCTGTCGAGAATATCGACGATGTTTCCAATAACCAGGCAATCAGGTCATAAGGTTGTAACAGACAAAGCGCGCTCAAGGAACTTATGCTATATTACTGATAAAGTGTAAGAAGCATCTTCGAAGAAAATAGTACCCCCACCGATACCTTTCTTCGGTGCTCATGGTTAATATGAGGCTTGTGCAATAGATTTTTTGTACTCATGAGTTCCGTTGTGTGTCGACCATTATTGAAAACAATAAGAGCGCTAGCTTTCGGCTTCACCCAGTCTGAGGTCCGGCTCAGGTGACCAGATCGTGACAATCGCAGAGGTGCTCCCTTTACTCCCTAGCCGAACAATCGGGAACGTAGGGATAAACACAGGAGCGAGGCAACCCAGCTTGCAAATCGCTTAAGTCAAATGGTGCATATTGTGGCATAATACACGAACAAGTAACGAAGTTGTACAAGTATAATCATATGCAAGAGGAAAAGCTTCATGAAGGAAGCCCCAAATGAATTGGGTACTTGAATTTATGCGTCACAAACAAAGTTTGGACAAGGAAATTTTTTACAAGCAAATTTTTTCCAAAAAAGTATAATGCTTGGTCGAACCGAACACAAGTTAGAAATTAAAGCTTTGAGCATGAAAGCGACTTAGCTGGTTAATATGTTCGGTATTGATGACGCGGTCCGAGCTTGATACGGGACAAGGTTCCATCCCCCAAGCCGGTCCCGAGGTGGCGGAGCGGGGAGCTTGACACGCCGAAGTGGTGACATAGCACGGTCAATGCAGGACGGCAGAGTGATGCCGAAGTCCCCTGCATGGGGTAATGAAGTGTTGACGAAGCCCCCCGTCCAGCCGAGGTGACATCAAAGGACATAGTCCGGCTGGATCATTTTCCTGTGCCCAAAAAATAGTGCAGACCGGGTATAATAGTAATAATAAAAATTAAAAAAAATTCGTTGCATAACAAATAATTTATGCAAAGTGAGTAATAAAAGAAATATGGCCTGGCGCCGAAGTCAATGTCGATGCAGGGCGGCGGCATGATGCGGTAAAGGCATGGCAAGGCCTGAATTCACAGGTCGGTTCGAGTTCCGGATGCGGCGTTCGCCGGACTATGTACGGAAACTGATCGAACCATCATGCGACCGTCGATTATGCGGCCACCACTTGATAGACCTGTGTACATATGATGGACAAACCAGAGTAATAATTCCTTGGGAAAAATGAACCCAAACAAGCAAAAAATACTGGGATTAATAGCACTTGGTTTATTTGTTGTAGCAATCCGAAGGGAGGTGATTCCAAAAATTGGGACTCGATCCGCGCACCCATTGCCTGATGGGCGATAAAATGACAGCATGGCAATGCTGGCAAAGGTTGGCTCGCCGAGGCAAAAGCCCTCGGTCCAGCTAACGTGACGGAGCTGGTCGGCTAGCGACGCCGAAGCGTCCGGAGTAGGTTGATGAAGAGATGGCGAAGCCCCCGGTCCCGCCGAGATGTCGAAGTAGGTCGGCATGATGGACACCAGCTTGAAGAAGCAATAGTGCGGCCCTGCCGATGCAGGTCGTGACGTGTTCGATGCCGGCTTGATGAAGCGACCGTGCGGCGACGCCGGTATGCCCGCTCCGTGTAATCCGTGGGGCGACGATGTTGGTGATGATTTATCCTTCGCGATGCCGGACTCTTGTTCGGCTTGCCGAGATGATGATCCGAAGAAGTTGAGCTTGGCTCAACAAAGTGACGACGTGTCTAGCGCAGGTCGGCAGCCGTGGAGCAATATTGCCGGACTGGTTTGACACCAGCATGATGTTGAAGATCATGTTCAAAAGATTTTAAAGTTAGTGGGATGTGTTCAGGAACAAAACACAACACCCCATACAAAACTTCCTTCAAAAAGGATGTCCGAAATCCCGTTCATAAAAAAGACAAACTCGGGTCGGATTCGTTTTCGCGCAGAAAACAGATCCGAAAAGTGATGCACTAATCGGAAGGTTCCCGGAGTTTGGACGGTCGGATCAAGTTGAAATTTTGAGGGGTGGTAGATATAGGAATTCCGCAGCCGATCAATGGTTGGATCTTCCAAAGGAAGTCCGAGCTAGAAGCTGGACACCACGCCCTAAACTCGTCCGGATTCTCGTCCAGATTTGATGCGGCTCCGGTATATCGGAGATTGCCAGAGATTCCTCCATCGAAACTTGACGAAATTTTCCAGGGTTGTTGTAGACTCAATTCCGCACAATTCCACCGAAGCAATCGTTAAAACGACGCTTGAGGAGGCGGTGGCGGCGGACACAAGTCCGCTGTCCAGAAAAACAGTACGGTCGCCCTAGGGCAATGTTGACGTTGAGCCCCCGGGCTCCCTGGATGATTCCTCCATGATCTTGATAGAGATCGGAGTTGATGTTGATGAAGGCCCTCATCCGAACATGACGATCGGAGATAGGGCACAGTCCTTGGTCGAACCGAGGTGACCAGTCGAGCTGGTGACGAAGATGCTGAAGTCGCAGTTGATCTGCAGGCGAGCCATCGACCTTTTGCCGAACACACAGCGGAGCTCTCAATGAAAGCACCAATGTCGGTGTCAAAACCGGCGGATCTCGGATAGGGGTCCCGAACTGTGCGTCTAGGCGGATGGTAACAGGAGACAAGGGACACGATGTTTTTACCTGTGTTCGGGCCTCTCGATGGAGGTAATACCCTACTCCTGCTTGATTAATATTGATGATATGGGTAGTGCAAGAGTAGATCTACCACGAGATCAGAGAGGCTAAACCCTAGAAGCTAGCCCATGGTATGATTGTTGTTGTATATATCTATCGACTAGCCTGGCCTCGGTTTATATAATGCACCAGAGGCCTAGGATAACAAGAGTACTAGCCGAATACGCCGGTGGGGGAGGAGTCCTTGTCTTGATCGCCAAGTCTTGTGGAATCTTCCTTGTATGCGGCAACTGTCCGGACTGGCCCATGAGTATACGGCCATGGGGGTCCTCGGCCCAATCCAACTGATCGGGAGACGACGTGTTGAGTACCCCCTAGTCCAGGACACCGTCACTCACCCTTCCACCATTGCTAGCCTCTCTTGTGCCGCGCAACTTTCGCCGGTACCATACACCAACCATATACCTTCCTCAAAACAGCCACCATACCTACCTATTATGGCATTTCCATAGCCATTCCGAGATATATTGCCATGCAACTTTCCACCGTTCCGTTTATATGACACGCATCATCATTGTAATATCGCTCTTTGCATGATCATGTAGTTGACATCGTATTTGTGGAAAGGCCACCTTCATAATTTTCATACATGTCACTCTTGATTCATTGCATATCCCGGTACACCGCCGGAGGCATTCATATAGTCATATCTTGTCCTAAGTATCGAGTTGTAATCTTGAGTTGTAAGTAAATAAAAGTGTGATGATCTTCATTATTAGAACATTGTCCCAGTGAGGATGATTCCCCCACAAGTCGGGATGAGACTTCAGACTTTATAAAAAAAGAGGACAAAGAGCCCACCAAATTAAAAAAAAAGAAGGCCAAATAAAAAAAGAAAGAGAAAGGCCAAATAAAAAAAACAAAAAAAATGAGAGAAAAAGAGAGAAGGGACAATAAAACCATCCTTTTTTACCACACTTGTGCTTCAAAGTAGCACCATGATCTTCATGATAGAGAGTCTCCTATGTTGTCACTTTCATATACTAGTGGGAATTTTTCATTATAGAACTTGGCTTGTATATTCCAATGATGGGCTTCCTCAAATTGCCCTAGGTCTTCGTGAGCAAGCGAGTTGGATGCACACCCACTTAGTTTCTTTTGTTGAGCTTTCATACATTTATAGCTCTACTAGTGCATCTGTTGCATGGCAATCCCTACTCACTCACATTGATATCTATTAATGGGCATCTCCATAGCCCGTTGATACGCCTAGTTGATGTGAGACTATCTTCTCCTTTTTGTCTTCTCCACAACCACCATTCTATTCCACATATAGTGCTATGTCCATGGCTCACGCTCATGTATTGCGTGAAAGTTGAAAAAGTTTGAGATTACTAAAGTATGAAACAATTGCTTGGCTTGTCATCGGGGTTGTGCATGATTAAATACTTTGTGTGATGAAGATAGAGCAACAGCCAGACTATATGATTTTGTAGGGATAACTTTCTTTAGCCATGTTATTTTGAGAAGACATGATTAGTTTGATTAGTATGCTTGAAGTATTACTATTTCTTATGTCAATATGAACTTTTATTTTGGATCATTTGGATCTGAACATGCCACAATAAAGAAAATTACATTAAGGATTATGCTAGGTAGCATTCCACATCAAAAATTCTGTTTTTATCATTTACCTATTCGAGAACGAGCAGGAATTAAGCTTGGGGTCAAGCAACGTATCTATAATTTTTGATTGTTCCATGCTATTGTATTACCCGTTTTGGATGTTTATGTGCTTTACTTTACACTTTTATACCATTTTTGGGACTAACCTACTAACCGGAGGCCCAACCCAAATTGCTGTTTTCTTGCCTATTTCAGTGTTTCGAAAAAAAGGAATATCAAATGGAGTCCAAAAGGAATGAAACCTTCGGGAGCGTGATTTTTGGAACGAACGTGATCCAGGAGACGTGGAGCTGAAGTCTGGGAAGCTTCGAGGAGGCCACGAGGCAGGGGGGCGCGCCCACCCCCTGGGCGCGCCCTCCACCCTCGTGGGCCCCTCGAGACTCCCTCGACCGACTTCTTTCGCCTATATAAGTCCATATACCCTAAAACCTTCGAGGAACAGAATAGACCGGGAGTTCCACCGCCGCAAGCCTCTGTAGCAACCAAAATACCAATCGGGACCTGCTCCAAGACTCGCCGAGGGGGATCCTCATCGGTGGCCATCTTCATCATCCCGGCGCTCTCCATGACGAGGAGGGAGTAGTTCACCCTCGGGGCTGAGGGTATGTACCAGTAGCTATGTGTTAGATCTCTCTCTCTCTCTCTCTCTCTCTCTCTCTCTCTCTCTCTCTCTCTCTCTCGATTCGCACGATCTTGATGTATCACGAGCTTTGCTATTATAGTTGGATCTTATGATGTTTCTCCCCCTCTACTCTCTTGTGATGAATTGAGTTTTCCCCTTGATGTTATCTTATCGGATTGAGTCTTTAAGGATTTGAGAACACTTGATGTATGTCTTGTCGTGCTAATCTGTGGTGACAATGGGATATTCACGTGATCTACTAGATGTATGTTTTGGTGATCAACTTGCGGGTTCAATGAACTTATGCATAGGGGTTGGCACATGTTTTCGTCTTGACTCTCCGGTAGAAACTTTGGGGCACTCTTTGAAGTACTTTGTGTTGGTTGAATAGATGAATCTGAGATTGTGTGATGCATATCGTATAATCATGCCCACGGATACTTGAGGTGACATTGGAGTATCTAGGTGACATTAGGGTTTTGGTTGATTTGTATCTTAAGGTGTTATTCTAGTACGAACTCTATGATAGATCGAACGGAAAGAATAGCTTCATGTTATTTTACTACGGACTCTTGAATAGATCGATCAGAAAGGATAACTTTGAGGTGGTTTCGTACCCTACAATAATCTCTTCGTTTGTTCTCCTCTATTAGTGACTTCGGAGTGACTCTTTGTTGCATGTTGAGGGATTGTTATATGATCTAATTATGTTATTATTGTTGAGAGAACTTGCACTAGTGAAAGTATGAACCGTAGGCCTTGTTTCCTACCATTGCAATACCATTCACGCTCACTTTTATCATTAGTTACCTTGCTGTTTTTATAATTTCAGATTACAAAAACCTATATCTACCATCCATATTGCACTTGTATCACCATCTCTTCGCCGAACTAGTGCACCTATACAATTTGCCATTGTATTGGGTGTGTTGGGGACACAAGAGACACTTTGTTATTTGGTTGTAGGGTTGGTTGAGAGAGACCGTCTTCATCCTACGCCTCCCACGGATTGATAAACCTTAGGTCATCCACTTGGGGGTAATTTGCTACTGTCCTACAAACCTCTGCACTTGGAGGCCCAACAACGTCTACAAGAAGAAGGTTGTGTAGTAGACATCACATTCACACTTCATAAATTATTTCTTTCATCATTTACCTACTCGAGGACGAGCAGGAATTAAGCTTGGGGATGTTGATACGTCTCCAACGTATCTATAGTTTATGAAGCATTCATGCTATTATATTATCTGTTTTGGATGTTTATGGGCTTTACTAAGCACTTTTGTATTAATTTTGGGACTAACCTATTAACCGGAGGTCCAACCCAAATTGCTGTTTTCTTGCCTGTTTCAGTGTTTTAAAGAAAAGGAATACCAAACGGAGTCCAAACGGAATGAAACCTTCGGGAAAGTTATTTTTGGAACGGAAGCAATCAAGGAGACATGGAGTGCACGTAAGGGAAGCAACGAGGAAGCCACGAGGCAGGGAGGCGCACCCTACCCCCCTGGGCGCGCCCCCACCCTCGTGGGCCCCTCGTGGTTCCCCTGACCGACTTCTTTCGCCCATATATCTCCATATACCCTAAAAACATCGGGGAGCACAATAGATCGGGAGTTCCGCCGCTGCAAGCCTGTGTGGCCACCAAAAACCTCTCGAGAGCCTGTTCCGGCACCCTGCCGGAGGGGGAATCCATCACCGGTGGCCATCTTTATCTTCCCGGCGCTCTATGATACGTCTCCAACGTATCTACTTTTCCAAACACTTTTGCCCTTGTTTTTGACTCTAGCTCGCATGATTTGAATGAAACTAACCCGGATTGATGCTGTTTTCAGCAGAACTGCCATGATGTTGTTTATTGTGCATAAACCAAAAGTTCTCGGAATGACATGAAAATCCACGGAGATAAGTTTTGGAAAATATAAAAAATACCGGCAAAAGAATCAAGACCAGGGGGCCCACACCCTGTCCACGAGGGTGGGGGGCGCGCCCACCCCCCCGAGCGCGCCCCCCTGTCTCGTGGGCCCCCTGACGCTCCACCGACCTCAACTCCAACTCCATATATTCTATTTCGCGGAGAAAAAATCAGAGAGAAAGTTTCATCATGTTTTACGATACGGAGCCTCCGCCAAGCCCTAATCTTTCTCGGGAGGGCTGATATGGAGTCCGTTCGGGGCTCCGGAGAGGGGGATTCGTCGCCATCGTCATCATCAACCATCCTCCATCACCAATTTCATGATGCTCACCGCCGTGCGTGAGTAATTCCATCGTAGGCTTGCTGGACGGTGATGGGTTGGATGAGATTTACCATGTAATCAAGTTAGTTTTGTTAGGGTTTGATCCCTAGTATCCACTATGTTCTGAAATTGATGTTGCTATGACTTTTCCATGCTTAATGCTTGTCACTAGGGACCGAGTGCCATGATTTCATATCTGAACCTATTATGTTTTCATGAATATATGTGTGTTCTTGATCCTATCTTGCAAGTCTATAGTCACCTATTATGTGTTATGATCCGACAACCCCGAAGTGACAATAATTAAGATACTTCTCGGTGATGACCATAGTTTGAGGAGTTCATGTATTCACTATGTGCTAATGCTTTGTTCCGGTTCTCTATTAAAAGGAGGCCTTAATATCCCTTAGTTTCCGCTAGGACCCCGCTGCCACGGGAGGGTAGGACAAAAGATGTCATGCAAGTTATTTTCCATAAGCACGTATGACTATATACGGAATACATGCCTACATTACATTGATGAACTGGAGCTAGTTACATGTCACCCTATGTTATAGCTATTACATGAGGAATCGTGATCCCACATAATTATCCATCACTGATCCAATGCCTACGAGCTTTTCACATCTTGTGTTTCGCTTATTTACTTTTCCATTGCTATTGTTACAATCACTACAAAACCCAAAAATATTACTTTTGCTACCGTTACCTTTATTATCATACTACTTTGCTACTAAATACTTTGCTGCAGATACTAAGTTATCCAGGTGTGGTTGAATTGACAACTCAACTGCTAATACTCAATAATATTCTTTGGCTCCCCTTGTGTCGAATCAATAAATTTGGGTTGAATACTTTACCCTCGAAAGCTGTTGCGATCCCCTACACTTGTGGGTTATCAACACTAATTTCTGGCGCCGTTGCCAGGGAGCATAGCTCTATTCTCTGAGTCACTTGGGATTTATATATGTTGACCACTATGAGGAACTTGAAAGAAGAAAGAATCAAGATTTTGCCCTCAACTACGAGGGGAGGTAAGGAACTGCCATCTAGCTCTGCTCTAGATTCTCCTTCTGTTATTAGTAAGCTTGCGACACCTAAACCTGCTACTGCTATGAATTCTGATATGTCGCATGTTATTGATGATGCCACTTCTGCTATGCATGATACTTATGATGAAACTACTTCTGTGCATGATACTACTTTGCCATTGGGTGAATTTCTTGATGAACAACTTGCTAAGGCTAGAGAGAATGAAATTATTGAAGATGCTATTATTGATGATAGTGATGATGAAAGTTCTCCGCTTGATTATGAATTACCTGTTGTTCCTGAGGGTTATGTTATGGAAGAGGAAGCTGCTAGAGCTATCTTTGCTTGTAAAGATAGATATGATCTTAAGAAATTATTAGCTAAATGGAAGCAGCAATCTCTTAATGCTAGAATGAAACCTGACCCTGCTTTTGCTACTTCACCTATCTGTGTTACTGATAAGGATTATGAATTCTCTATTGATCCTGAGATTATTACTTTAGTTGAATCTGATCCTTTTTATGGCCTTGAATCTGAAACTGTTGTGGCACATCTTACCAAGTTAAATGATATAGCCACCCTGTTTACTAATGATGAGAAGTCTCGCTATTATTATATCCTTAAGATATTTCCATTCTCATTAAAGGGTGATGCTAAGACTTGGTTGAATTCTCTTGCTCCTGGTTGTGTGCGTAGTCCCCAGGATATGATTTATTACTTCTCTGCTAAATATTTCCCTGCTCATAAGAAACAAGCTGCCTTATGGAAATATATAATTTTGTGCAAATCAAAGAAGAGAGTCTCCCACAAGCTTGGGGAGGCTTCTCCGATTACTTAATGCTTTGCCTGATCATCCTCTTAAGAAAAATGAAATACTTGATATCTTTTATAATGGACTAACCGATGCTTCCAAGGACTACTTGGATAGTTATGCTGGTTGTGTTTTCAGGGAAAGAACAGTCGACGAAGCTGAATTACAATTGAATAATATGTTGACTAATGAAAATAATTGGACTCTTCCGAGCCAATTCACGAGGCAATTCTGAACCAATTGAGCCAACTCCCGAGCCTATTCCTAAACCCACTCCGAAGAAGATAGGTGTTCTATTTCTCAGTCCTGAAGATATGCAAGAGGCAAATAAATCAATGAAAGAAAAAAGTATTAAAGCTGAAGATGTTAAGAATTTACCACCTATTGAAGAAATACATGGTCTTAATATACCGCCTGTTGAAGAACCACATTGTCTTGATAACCCGACACAAGTAGTAAAGGTAAATTCTCTCTATAGATATGATAAAGTTGAAATTCCCTCTACTAAATTCCATAGCCCATGCTTAGATGAATTTGATGACTTTATGGCTAGACAAGAAAGTTTTAATGCTTATGTTGGTAGAGAATTAAAGAATAATGCTTTCGAGATAGGACGCTTGAGTGATTATATGGCTAGAATTAAAGGTGAACTTAAACTCATTAGCAAATATGCTTCTATGGTTACCACTCAAGCTGAGCAAGTACTTAAAGCTCAAAATGATTTGCTTGATGAGTTAAATAATAAAAATGTCTTTGCTGTTAGAGTGGCTACTAGAACTGGTAGAGTGACTCAGGAACCTTTGTATCCTGAAGGCCACCCTAAGAGAATCGAGCAGGATTCTCAGAGAAATAATTTAAAGGCACCTAGTTCTTCTAAAAAGAAGAAAAAGAAAAGCGATAGGACTTTGCATGCTTCTAGTGAACCTGTTGTAGACACACCTGAGAATCCCAATGATATTTCTATTTCTGATGTTGAAACACAATCAGATGATGAACATGAACCTAGTGATAATGTTAATGATAATGTTCATGTCGATGCTCAACCTATGTCACGCCCAATATGCGACCCTATCCAAAAGGAACTCGACGGTCCCACCAAGGATAGACCCGCATATTGAAACGCTTTTGCAAGGTGGATATCATTACATCAACATTACATAATAGATGGGGATACATACATAAGGCACAAATGCCACAAGAATACATCAACATCATATACAAGATCAACATCCGACTACGGATGAAACATAAACAGAAACTCAAACAACATCCACCACTGCTAGCCCAGGCTGCCGACCGAACCTATCCCCGATCAAGAAGAAGCGGAAGAAGAACTCCAATACAAGCAAACATCGCTCTCACGTCAAGATCATCACACAACCTGTACTCGCAATCGGTGGTGTAGTAATCTGTGAGCCACGAGGACTCAAATCCCATTACCATGGGTATCAAGACTAGCAAAGCTCAAATGGGAAAGGAAGGGGTAAAGTGGTGAGGTTGCAGCAGCGACTAAGCATATATGGTGGCTAACATACGCAAATGAGAGCGAGAAGAGAAATAAAGGAACGGTCGTCAACTAGTAATGATCAAGAAGTGATCCTGAACTCCTACTTACGTCAGACATAACCTAGAAACCGTGTTCTCCTCTCGATCAACCCCGAAAAGAGACACTCACGGTTACGCACACGGTTGGTGTATTTTAGAAGAGTTTGCTTCAAGTTTACTACAACCGGATATTAACAAATTCCCATCTGCCACATAACCGCGGCACGGCTCTCGAAAGTTTATACCTGCAGGGTGTCCCAACTTAGCCCATGATAAGCTCTCGCGATCAACCAAGGATATTCCTTCTCCCGGAAGACCCGATCAGTCTCGAATCCGGCTACAAGACATTTCGACAAAGAATAAAACAAGACCAGCAAAGCCGCCCGATGTGCCGACAAATCCTGATAGGAGCTGCACATATCTCGGTCTCGGGGCACACCGGATGAGCAAGACGTCGGGTTGGCATAAACCCTGATTGCCCAGGGGCGCCGGACATCGCTTCGGTTTGGACCAGCACTCGAAGGAGAACCGGCCGGGGGCTAAAATAAAGATGACCCTCGGGCTCCGAAACCCAAGGAAAAAGGGCATAGGTGAGGCAAATGGTAAAACCAATGTTGGGCCTTGCTGGAAAAGTCTTATTCAAAGCGAACTGTCAAGGGGTCCCATAAATCACCCGACCGCGTTAGGGACGCAAAATCCGGGAACATAATACCGATATGACGGAAACTAGGCGGCAAGAGTGGAACAAAACACCAGGCATAAGGCCGAGCCTTCCACCCTTTACCAAGTATATAGATGCATTAATTAAACAATAGATATTGTGATATCCCAACAAGTAAACATGTTCCAACAAGGAACAACATCTCCATGTTCCAGCAAGGAACAAACTTCATCTTCACCTGCAACTAACAACGCTATAAGAGGGGCTGAGCAAAGCAGTAACATAGCCAAACAACGGTTTGCTAGGAAGGGTGACAAAGGTTAGAGGCTGACATGGCAATTTGGGATGGCTTGATAAACAGGTAATAGGTAGCGCAGCATAGCGATAGAACGAAGCAACTAGCATAGCAATGATAGTAGTGAGATCCAGGGTAGCGGTCATCTTGCCTGAAATCCCGCAAGGAAGAAGAACGAGTCCATGAAGAAGACGAACGTATGAAGCCGAACCAAGCGTAGACGAACGAATCCTCACGATCGCAACGAAACAGGAACTAACAAGAAGAAGCACACAACATAGTAAACACACCACACATGAACAAGACATGATGCACGACAAGCATGATGCATGACAAAGCTACATGAAGCTACTCATGGCAAGAGATGATGCATACAATACCAACACATCAAAGCAAGTTTAAATGAGGCCGGAAACAACATAGAACAATTCCGGTAAGTCCTCATATGCAAATTTCAAAATTGGTCCAGATCTGAATAAACCTTATGTTCAAGTTGTTAAACATCAAGTTAAGATGCACCACGATGATCTACACGAAATTCTAGTCAAGTTACATATAAAGTTCATTTAATTCGGAGCTACGGTCTAGAAGATATGAGCAAAACAAGATAAGCATGGCATTGATGCAAAATGCATACAGACATCAAGCAAACACCTCAAAACAAGGATGCAACATGATAATATGAAGCTACATGCAAAATCAAGCAAGTTTCATATAGAGCACACTCAAAACGGAGCAACGGTTCAGCACATACACTCTATACAAGTCATAGCAACAATCTGTCCAAAACAGCAAGTAGGCATATTGCAGGCACCAAAACAACATGCTACAGCACCACAATATGAAAACAAAAGGCATGGACATGATGTACAGGTAAAGCATTACAAAACATGAACACTGAGCTATCTCCAGAAACAACTAGAACATGCTCAAAAACACATGGCAAGATTGCAAATAATAACAGTTTCAGACTTAACAGGAAATAACATCAGGTTGCAATGTTTAGAGCTATCAAACAACATGCTACAGGAACTTATAATAGCAAACAAAGGCATGGCATGAATCTACTCAAAGCATATAACAAAAGTCCTTTACTGACCATAAGCCAAAAGGGATCAGAAAATATGATGGCACCCATGTAAACATGGCAAGTTATATTACAGATTTAAACATGGCAGGAACAACGATAAGTAGGCATGTTGGTGAGCTTGAACCACTCACTACAGAGCAATACATGGCATGGCAAGGCTACCAACAGTAAGAAGACATGGCATAGAAGCTATACATGGCAAGAACAACATCATAGCATACACGGATCAACCACAACAACCTTGGCAAAATTGAATAGCACGTAAACAATCTGCCAGGAAACATTTTATAGCAAAAGTAGAGCTCGATTGACTCAAGCTATGGCACTCCATAATTGCAAACAAGGGCATGTATGGATAGAGCAAGACATGTATAATGAAACATCCTTACTGAAGTATCTCAAAATATGCATGGAACTCTCTGTAGCATCAAGTTAACATGGCATGAAAATATCAGCAAAACAGGGCTGAAATCAGCAACATCATGAAGCCTAGTTTGCATGCTTGTGCTAGTCACCACATAGATCACAAAAATACATGGCATACACCCCTGGAAATATGGCATGGCATATTACAAAACACATGTAGGACTCAAGGTCATAGGGTGCACACATCAATCATGGCAAAAATGACAAAAGTGCATGTTCTGTTAAGAAACAGAAACTAACATCACATAGCACTCTTCTAACAGCATTTCGAGAATCAAGATGAGCTCAAATGAAAATGATGCAATGAGATGAAATGATCTACTCTTCGATACGAACAGTTTGACATATTACACGCGCAAAACGGAGCTACAGATGCAGAGATATGATGCGATGAAAATGCAACAAAAATTAGCAGAAACGGGGACTTGGTGGATTTGGACCTCAGGGGGAAAGTCAACGGGCGGCGGATCTCGCCGGAGAACTCGCCGGAGAAGGTGGGGAAGACGGCCGGAGCTCGGGGAGGAGGCCGGGATGAGGCTGGGGAGGTCGGGGACAACCGGATCCGGTCCGGCCCGACCGGATCCGGGCACCGGAGGCGAGGCGGCGGATCGGGGACGCCGGAGACGCGCGCTCGGCGAAGGTCGACGCCGGCCGGGAGGCGGCGCGGGCGCGTGGCCGGACACGCAGAGGCCGCGGCCGAGGTCGCGGCGGAGGGGGCGAGGCGGCGGCGGGGCGGGCGGCGAGCTCGGCCGCAAGCAGTTCGGGAGGCGAGCCGGGCGACGCCTGGAGGCGGGCGCCTCGCGCGGGGCGCGGCCAGCGGGCACGGGCGCGGGCCAGTCGCGTCTTCTTGGGCGGCTTGGCCGGAGGGCCTGGACGGGCTCATGGAGCCCAGGCAGGAGGAGGAGAGAGAGGACCAGGGGGATGACGTGGCGGCCCCTGGTTGGCGAGGGGGCGGCGGGACGTGTCCGGCAAGGCAACACGGACGCTGTCCCGGCCAAGGCAGAGGAAGAAGAAGGCTAGGGTTAGGGTAGAATTGATCCGCGAATTTCGGGAGAGGCACATATTTATAGGTAGAGGGAGCTAGGAGAGTCCAAATGAGGTGCGGTTTTCGGCCACGCGATCGTGATCGAACGACCAAGAGCATGGAGGGGAGTTTGGTGGGTTTTGGGCCATTTAGAAAGGGGTGTTGGGCTGCAACTCAAAGAGGGCTTTGCGGTTACCCGGTTAACCGTTGGAGTACCAAACGACCTCCAAATGATCCGAAACTTGACAGGCGGTCTACCGGTGCTATACCAAGGCCGCTTGACAAACCTCGGTTCATTCCGAGACCGTTTAACACCCGCATACGAAAAGAGGTAAAAGGGGCGCCGGAGACATAGGAGTGCGGATTGCAAAACGGACAACGGGGAAAATGCTCGGATGCATGAGACGAACACGTATGCAAAATGAAATGCGCATGATGACATGATATGAAATGCAGATGATGACATGGCAAAGTGCAACACGCAAGCAAATGACATGGCAACGACGGCGAATAACTGGCAGACACCTGGCGCATCGAATCCGGGGCGTTACAACCTAGTACAAATAATGATGTAGTGATTGAACCTGTTGTTGATCTTGATAACCCACAATCAAAGAATCAACATTATGACAAAAGAGATTTTGTTGCTAGGAAGCACGATAGAGAAAGAGAACCATGGGTTCAGAAACCCATGCCCTTTCCTCCTAAACCATCCAAGACAAAGGATGATGAGGATTTTGAGCGCTTTGCTGAAATGATTAGACCTATCTTCTTACGTATGCGCTTAACTGATATGCTTAAAGTAAATCCTTATGCTAAGTATACGAAGGATATCATTAAAAATAAAAGAAAGATACCGCAAGCTAAAATTTCTACCATGCTTGCTAATTACACCTTTAAGGGTGGAATACCAAAGAAACTTGGAGATCCATGGGTACCAACTATACCATGCTCCATTAAAAGAAATTATTTTAAAACTGCTTTGTGTGATCTTGGAGCCGGTGTTAGTGTTATGCCTCTCTCTTTATATCGTAGACTTGAATTGAATAAGTTGACACCTACTGAAATATCTTTGCAAATGGCTGATAAATCAACTGCTATACCAGCCGGTATTTGTGAGGATGTGCTGTTGTGGTTGCAAATGTCACTATCTTAACGGACTTTGTTATTCTTGATATTCCCGAGGACGATAGTATGTCGATTATCCTTGGTAGACCCTTTTTGAATACTGCAGGGGCTGTTATTGATTGCAACAAAGACAATGTCACTTTTCATGTTAATGGTAATGAGCATACGGTACACTTTCCGAGGAAACAATCTCAAGTTCATAGGATCAATTCTATTGGAAGAAGTGCAACTATCATTATTGGAGGTTTTGAATTTCCTCTTCCTACTGTCAAGAAAAAGTATGATATTCTTATTATTGGGGATGTTCATATCCCCGTTGAGGTAACCTAGTGTTATTTGAAATTTCTCCAGTTCCGTGTTATTCGGAATGCGTTTGTTAACAAGACTTGATCAACCTTGTTAGTGGATTCATTTTGATGATCATGAGATGGATGAAATTAGAAGGCACAACCTTCTGTACCCTCTTTTTACTTTCTGTTATTTAAAATAAATAAAGCAAAAATAGTATTATCTGTCTGTTTTCTGATTTATCCGTGCAATAAAAAATATCCCGAAAATAAAAGTGCTCCAAATGCCCTGCAAATTTAGTATGATTTTTATGGAATATTTGAGAATTTTAGGCACTGAAAACACTGCAGGGGGGCAAGCACCTGGCCACGAGGGTGGAGGGCGCGCCCACACCCCCTGGGCGCGCCCCCCTATCTCGTGGGCCCATGGTGCCCCCCCCCCTCCACTTATGCCAGCACCCACACACTCCATCTTCTTCCCAAAAAATCCCCATCCAGCTCAAGCCCGAGTTCTAGCTCATTTTGCTGCGATTTTCGATCTCCTTGCTCAAAGCTCCATTCACAAAACTGCTTTGGGAGATTGTTGCTTGGTATGTGACTCCTCCATTGGTCCAATTAGTTTTTGTTCTAGTGCTTTATTGATTGCAAATTTTTGATGCATAGGTGACCTTGTTCTTGAGCTTGCATGTCAAATTTACGAGGTCCCAAGTAATTCTAATGCATGATATAGGCTCTAGGCACTTGTAGGAGTAGTTGCTACCAATCTTGTTTAGTTCTATTCACTTTTATTTTGAAGTTACTAAAATTTCAGAAAATGTTAAGGAGATTTTTGAGGGGCTCTTCTAGCCAAGGCTCCCAGGAAAAACAATCTAAAGTGAAGGAAAAGGCCAAGTATAATCTTCCTCGCATAGCGAAAGTACGACCATGTGAATGGCCATGCAATAATTTCTTGAGAGAAGCTGGAATTTATGAAGACTTTTACTCCTTCATTGAAAATGCATGCCTCACTGAATTCCTCCGCGACCGGACCGATCAGTATCTCTTACTCACCAATACTTTCATGCAAAACTTTTATTATTATCCTAAGAAATCACCGCCTTCAGTATCATTTCATTTATATGATGAATTCAGGGAATGTCTTTACGTAATTTTTGCGTGGTATGTAAAATGCCCTTTGAGGGTAAATTAGATGAACCACATCGTAAAGATTTGGATGGCTTTGTTAACACTATCACTGTAGGGGATCCAAAGAAGGGTTCCGATGCGAGAATCTCTAGCATACACTTTCCTGTTTTACGCTACTTTTCCATATTTGCTAGTAGATGCTTAATTGGTCGTGGAAATAGTGGAAACTTCAATGTTCCTGATATTATTATTCTTCACCACGCCTTTTTTGGTGATAACAGTTTTAGTATGGGTGTCGTTATTGCTAAACGGCTAAGCCTGAACCGCACAATGGGCCCCATCTTTGGAGGTATCTATGCTGCATGTCTTGCTAAATATTTTGAGATACCTATTAGGCACCATGAGAAAGAGGAGACAATATTGCCTCCTTACATTTTAGATTACAGGAGCATGGTAGCGCATGAGTTTATTGTTGACAACGAAGATAAGATGCTTCTGTATAACTTGAGATTTAATAAGAAACACAATGAGAATATTATTCTGCCTGCGCCTCTGTTGTTTGATTTGACTGCAGTTAATTATCTTGTCACGCTGATAGCGGTGTATGATCATCGAGGCCAAGCATTTACTCCAGAACATGAGCCTGAACCGGAACCTGCTCTGGACCCTTATCGTGCATCATCTTACCAGTGGGATCCGGAGGAGATGGCCAGCCAGTGGTATCCTGATTACACCCCTCAGTACACCGGGGAGAGTAGCCGAGGTCCTTGGCAGTAGACCAACTTAGGCCAAAAGCCTAAGCTTGTGGGAGTGCGTATTTCTCACCGACTTTACATTCATGTTCACACACTATTCTAGTTGTCGGTGCTCATACTCTTTCATTGTATTATCCATGCTAGTTTAGTTTTGTTTTTCTAGCCTTCTTCTTGTGTGTTTGATAAACCTTGAGAAAAACCAAAAAAATTAGTTAGTTTAATTTCCATGCTTGTAGTAGAAACTAAAATGAAAACCCAAAAAGATTTTTCGTTCTTCTTCTTGCTTGTTGGGAGCTTTCCCGTGTAAATAGTTTTATTTTCTTTTTTTCTTTCCTTTGGGGGTCGAGAGTAGAAGACCATATTGAAAATGTTTAGTGGCTCTCATATGCATGATTGTTTATTTAACTTAGAGCCCATATTACTCAGTCTTCTCTCTTGAGTTGAATGCTTGTAGATTTCAGCTTAGTCCAATGCACGTGCACTATTATTATTATACACATCGTTCGGTCGTGCAAGTGAAAGGCAATAATGATGATATATGATTGACTGATTGAGACGAGAAAATCTGGTATGAACTCGACCTCTCTTGTTTTTGTAAATATGATGAGTTCATCGTTCCTGATTCAGCTTATTATGAAGCAAACATATTTGCAATGACATTTAGAGATTATAGTTGCTTGTGCCATGCTTGATTAGCTATGAGTTATAATGGTTTACCTTGCGTGCCAACATGCTATTAAAATGATTGTGATGTGGTATGATGGGATGGTATCCTCCTTTGAATGAATTGAGTGACTCGACTTGGCACATGTTCACGCATGTAGTTGAAACAAATCAACATAGCCTTCATGATACTTATGTTCATGGTAAATTATATCCTACTCATGCTTGTACGCGGTGTGAATTAATTTTAATGCATGTTCATGACTGTTGTCGCTCTCTCAGTTGGTCGCTTCCCAGTCTTTTGCTAGCCTTCCCCTGTACTAAGCGGGAATACTGCTTGTGCATCCAAACTCCTTAAAACCCAAAGTTATTCCATATGAGTCCACCATACCTTCCTATATGCGGTATCTACCTGCCGTTCCAAGTAAATTTGTATGTGCCAAACTCCAAACATTCAAATGAAATTCTATTTTGTATGCTCGAGCAGCTCATGTTTCAACTAGGGCTGCCTGTATCTTCCATGCTAGGTGTGTTATTCTCAAGAGGAGTGGACTCCGCCTCATTCATTCACGAAAGGGCGTGTAACCGGATGCCCACTCATGATCCAAAAAGATCAAAGCAAATCAATATAATTAAACAAAACTCCCCCAAGGCTGTTGTTAGTTGGAGGCACTCGTTGTTTCGAGCAAGCCATGGATTGATGCTTGTAGGTGGTCGGGGAATATAAAATTTTACCATTCTGTTTGGGAACTGCCTATAATGCATGTAGTATGGAAGATATAGCCATCTCATAGTTGTTGCGTTGACAATGAAAGTATGCCGCTCAAAATGTTATTCCTCTCTATTTTAAAATCGAGCTCTGGCACCTCTACAAATCCCTGCTTCCCTCTGCGAAGGGCCTATCTATTTACTTTTATGTTGAGTCATCATCCTCTTATTAAAAAGCACCCGCTGGAGAGCACACTGTCATTTGCATTCATTACTATTGGTTTATATTGGGTATGACTTGACTGGATCTCTTTTACCATGAATTACAATGTTTAGTCAGTCCTTGATCTTTAAAGGTGCTCTGCATTTATGTTTTGCGGTCTCAGAAAGGGCTAGCGAGATACCATTTTGTTATATCATATTATGATTGTTTTGAGAAAGTGTTGTCATCCGAGTTTTATTATTATCGCTCGCTAGCTGATTATGCCATTGATATGAGTAATTGTGAGACCTAAGTTTTATTGTGAGTATGGTTAGTTCATAATACTTGCTGAAAACCTGAATGCTGGCTTTACATGTTTACACCAACAAGAGCAAACAGAGTTTGTAAAAGTTTTTCTTTATCACTTTCAGTTTATCAAATGAATTGCTTGAGGACAAGCAAATGTTTAAGCTTGGGGGAGTTGATACGTCTCCAACGCATCTACTTTTCCAAACACTTTTGCCCTTGTTTTGGACTCTAACTTGCATGATTTGAATGAAACTAACCCGGACTGACGCTGTTTTCAGCAGAACTGCCATGAAGTTGTTTATTGTGCATAAAACAAAAGTTCTCGGAATGACCTGAAAATCCACAGAGATAAGTTTTGGAAAATATAAAAAATACTGGCGAAAGAATCGAGACCAGGGGGCCCACACCCTTTCCACGAGGGTGGGGGGCGCGCCCACCCCCCGGGCGCGCCTCCTGTCTCGTGGGCCCCCTGACGCTCCACCGACCTCAACTCCAACTCCATATATTCTGTTTCGCGGAGAGAAAAATCAGAGAGAAAGTTTCATCACGTTTTACGATATGGAGCCTCCGCCAAGCCCTAATCTCTCTCGGGAGGGCTGATCTGGACTCCGTTCTGGGCTCCGGAGAGGGGGATTCGTCGTCGCCGTCATCATCAACCATCCTCCATCACCAATTTCATGATGCTCACCGCCGTGCGTGAGTAATTTCATCGTCGGCTTGCTGGACGGTGATGGGTTGGATGAGATTTACCATGTAATCAAGTTAGTTTTGTTAGGGTTTGATCCCTAGTATCCACTATGTTCTGAGATTGATGTTGCTATGACTTTGCTATGCTTAATGCTTGTCACTATGGCCCGAGTGCCATGATTTCAGATCTGAACCTATTATGTTTTCATGAATACATGTGTGTTCTTGTTCCTATCTTGCAAGTCTATAGTCACCTATTATGTGTTATGATCCGACAACCCCGAAGTGACAATAATCGGGATACTTATCGGTGATGACCGTAGTTTGAGGAGTTCATGTATTCACTATGTGCTAATGCTTTGTTCCGGTTCTCTATTAAAAGGAGGCCTTAATATCCCTTAGTTTCCACTAGGACCCCGCTGCCACGGGAGGGTAGGACAAAAGATGTCATGCAAGTTCTTTTCCATAAGCACGTATGACTATATTCGGAATACATGCCTACATTACATTGATGAACCGGAGCTAGTTCTGTGTCACCCTATGTTATAGCTATTACATGAGGAATCGCATCCGACATAATTATCCATCACTGATCCAATGCCTACGAGTTTTTCACATCTTGTGTTTCGCTTATTTACTTTTCCGTTGCTACTGTTACAATTACTACAAAACTATTATCTTTACTTTTGCCACTGTTACCATTACTATCATACTACTTTGCTACTAAATACTTTGCTGCAGATACTAAGTTATCCAGGTGTGGTTGAATTGACAACTCAACTGCTAATATTAAGAATATTCTTTGGCTCCCCTTGTGTCGAATCAATAAATTTGGGTTGAATACTCTACCCTCGAAAGCTGTTGCGATCCCCTACACTTGTGGGTTATCACTCTCCATGACGAGGAGGGAGTAGTTCACCCTCGGGGCTGAGGGTATGTACCAGTAGCTATGTGTTTGATCTCTCTCTCTCTCTCTCTCTCTCTCTCTCTCTCTCTCTCTCTCGTGTTCTTGAGGTGATACGATCTTGATGTATCACGAGTTTTGCTATTATAGTTGGATCTTATGATGTTTCTCCCCCTCTACTCTCTTGTGATGAATTGAGTTCTCCCGTTGAAGTTATATTATCGGATTGAGTCTTTAATGATTTGAGAACACTTGATGTATGTCTTGCCTTGCTTATCTGTGGTGACAATGGGATATCACATGATCCACTTGATGTATGTTTTGGTGATCAACTTGCGGGTTCCGCCCATGAACCTATGCATAGGGGTTGGCACACGTTTTCGTCTTGATTCTCTGGTAGAAATTTTGGGGAACTCTTTGAAGTACTTTGTGTTGGTTGGATAGATGAATCTGAGATTGTGTGATGCATATCGTATAATCATGCCCACGGATACTTGAGGTGACAATGGAGTATCTAGGTGACATTAGGGTTTTGGTTGATTTGTGTCTTAAGGTGTTATTCTAGTACGAACTCTATGATAGATCGAACGGAAAGAATAGCTTCGTGTTATTTTACTACAGACTCTTGAATAGATTGATCAGAAAGGATAACTTTGAGGTGGTTTCGTACCCAACAATAATCTCTTCGTTTGTTCTCCTCTATTAGTGACTTTGGAGTGACTCTTTGTTGCATGTTGAGGTATTGTTATATGATCTAATTATGTTATTATTGTTGAGAGAACTTGCACTAGTATAAGTATGAACCGTAGGCCTTGTTTCCTACCATTGCAATACCATTCACACTCACTTTTATCATTAGTTACCTTGCTGTTTTTATAATTTCAGATTACAAAAACCTATATCTACCATCCATATTGCACTTGTATCACCATCTCTTCGCCGAACTAGTGCACCTATATAATTTACCATTGTATTGGGTGTGTTGGGGACACAAGCGACTCTTTGTTATTTGGTTGCAGGGTTGTTTGAGAGAGACCATATTCATCGTACGCCTCCCACGGATTGATAAACCTTAGGTCATCCACTTGAGGGAAATTTTCTACTATCCTTCAAGCCTTTGCACTTGGAGGCCCAACAACGTCTACAAGAAGAAGGTTGCGTAGTAGACATCAGCAGCACCTTGATACGTCTCCAACGTATCTATAATTTATGAAGCATTCATGCTATTTTATTATCTATTTTGGATGTTTACAGGCTTTATTATACACTTTTATATTACTTTTGGGACTAACCTACTAACCGGAGGCCCAGCCCATATTGCTGTTATATTGCATGTTTCAGTGTTTTGAAGAAAAGGAATATCAAATGGAGTCCAAACGGAATGAAACCTTCGGGAGCGTGATTTTTGGAAAGAATATGATCCGGGAGACTTGGAGTTCAAGCCAGGGAAGCGTCGAGGAAGCCACGAGATAGGGGGCGCGCCCACCCTCCCTGGGTGCGCCCTCCACTCTCGTGGGCCCCTTGAGGCTCCCCCGGCCGACTTCTTTCGCCTATATAAGTCCACGTACCCTAAAAACATCCATACAGAAGATAGATCAGGAGTTCCGCCGCCGCAAGCCTCTGTAGCCACCAAAAACCTCTCGGGAGCCCGTTCCGGCACCCTGCCGAAGGGGGGATCCCTCACCGGTGGCCATCTTCATCATCCCGGCGCTCTCCATGACGAGGAGGGAGTAGTTCACCCTTGGGCTGAGGGTATGTACCAGTAGCTATGTGTTTGATCTCTCTCTCTTTCTCTCTCTCTCTTGTGTTCTCTCTATGGCATGATCTTGATGTATCACGAGCTTTGCTATTATAGTTGGATCTTATGATGTTTCTCCCCCTCTACTCTCTTGTGATGAATTGAGTTCTCCCGTTGAAGTTATATTATCGGATTGAGTCTTTAATGATTTGAGAACACTTGATGTATGTCTTGCCTTGCTTATCTGTGGTGACAATGGGATATCACGTGATCCACTTGATGTATGTTTTGGTGATCAACTTGCGGGTTCCGCCCATGAACCTATGCATAGGGGTTGGCACACGTTTTCGTCTTGATTCTCTGGTAGAAACTTTGGGGCACTCTTTGAAGTACTTTGTGTTGGTTGGATAGACGAATCTGAGATTGTGTGATGCATATCGTATAATCATGCCCACGGATACTTGAGGTGACAATGGAGTATCTAGGTGACATTAGGGTTTTGGTTGATTTGTGTCTTAAGGTGTTATTCTAGTATGAACTCTTGAATAGATTGATCCGAAAGAATAACTTTGAGGTGATTTCGTACCCTATCATAATCTCTTCGTTTGTTCTCCGCTATTAGTGTCTTTGGAGTGACTCTTTGTTGCATGTTGAGGGATAGTTATATGATCCAAGTATGTTATTATTGTTGAGAGAACTTGCACTAGTGAAAGTGTGAACCATAGGCCTTGTTTCCTATCATTGCAATACCGTTTGTGCTCACTTTTATCATTAGTTACCTTGCTGTTTTTATATTTTCAGATTACAAAAACCTATATCTACCATCCATATTGCACTTGTATCATCATCTCTTCGCCGAACTAGTGCACCTATACAATTTACCATTGTATTGGGTGTGTTGGGGACACAAGAGACTCTTTGTTATTTGGTTGCAGGGTTGTTTGAGAGAGACCATCTTCATCCTACGCCTCCCACGGATTGATAAACATTAGGTCATCCACTTGAGGGAAATTTGCTACTGTCCTACAAACCTGTGCACTTGCAGGCCCAACAACGTCTACAAGAAGAAGGTTGTGTAGGAGACATCAAGCTCTTTTCTGGCGCCGTTGCCGGGGAGGTGAGTGCTTGAAGGTATATTTTTAGATCTTGCAATCGAATGTTTTTGTTTCTTGTTTTATCACTAGTTTAGTTTTATAAAATAAAACTACAAAAAAATGGAATTGAGTTTGCCTCATACGCTTCGTCTTTTTAATATCTTTCGTGAGAATGATGCAAAGGAAAATTGTGCTCAATTGCTAGAAGAAGAATGCATTAAAATTCTTGGTACTAGATCTTTGTATGATGAGCATGATTGCAATTTTGTTAGTATGAATTCCTTGAATATCCATGATGCTAATGATATGCAAAGCCACAAGCTTGGGGATGCTATGTTTGATGAAGATGATATTTTTTGCCCCCAGGTTTTGATGAGCAAATTTATTATGATGAAAGCATGCCTCCTACTTATGAAAATGAAAGTGGATTTGGAAGAGTGTCAACTTTATTTAGTGATGATTCCACTATTTCGGAAGAGGTTCCAATTGATTATGAGAACAAAGTTGCTATCTATGATGATTATTTTGATGACTTGTATGCTTTTAAGAATAATGATAACCATGAAACTTGTCATCATGATTTTAGTTTTCAATTGGATTATGCCTCACATGATAATTATTTTGTTGAGTTTGCTCCCACTACTATTCATGAGAAGAAATTTGCTTATGTGGAGAGTAGTAAATTTTCTATGCTTGTAGATCATGAAAAGAATGCTTTAGGTGCTGGTTATAATGTTGAATTCATTCATGATGCTACTGAAAATTATTATGAGAGAGGAACTTATGCTTGTAGGAATTGCAATAATATCAAGTTTCCTCTCTATGTGTTGAAAATCTTGAAGCTATGCTTGTTTTACCTTCCTATGATAGTTGATTATTGTTCCCATAAGTTGTTTTCTCACAAAATCCCTATGCATAGGAAGTGGGTTAGGCTTAAATGTGCTAGTCATATGTTTCATGATGCTCCGTTATGTTTCAATCCTTATCTTTTATGTGAGCATCATTGCCATCATCATGCCTAGCTAGAAAGGCATTAAAGAAAAGCGCTTGTTGAGAGACAACCCAATATTTATCCTTACTGTTTTTATGTGTTCACATGATTATGCTACTGTAGTAATCATGTTTTATAGATTTTGTTTCAATAAAGTGCCAAGTAAGACCTTTAGGATAGCTTACGGTGATAGTTGTGTTGATCCTGCTGAAAATCAGAAACTTTTGCACCCAGTAAATTAGTATTGTTAATTCACAGAAATGTGCTTTTGATATGATTGTTTTTGCTATGGATTTATACACAAATTGCTTAGGACTTCCTAATTTGGTAGAATTTTTTTAGTTCCAGAAGTATACGTTTGATACAGATTACTACAGACTGTTCTGTTTTTGACAGATTCTGTTTTCCATGTGTTGTTTGCTTATTTTGATGTATCTATGAGTAGTATCGGAGGGTATGAACCATAGATAAGTTGGAATACAGTAGATATTACACCAATATGAATTTAGAATGAGTTCATTACAGTACCTAAGTGGTTGTTTTATTTTCTTATACTAACGGAGCTTACGAGTTTTCTGTTGAGTTTTGTGTTGTGAAGTTTTCAAGTTTTAGGTAAAGATTCGATGGACTATGGAATAAGGAGTGGCAAGAGACTAAGCTTCGGGATGCCCAAGGCACCCCAATGTAATATTCAAGGACAACCAAGAGCTTAAGCTTGGGGATGCCCCGGAAGGCATCCCCTCTTTCGTCTTTGTTCATCGGTAACTTTATTTGGAGCTATATTTTTATTCACCACATGATATGTGTTTTGCTTGGAGCTTCATTTTCTTTTGTTAGTATTTGCTTGCTGTTATTTAGAATAATGTTTTGCATCTTTAGTTTCAATAAAAATGTCAAGGATAGCCTTTGCCATGCTTATTTTGCTAGTATACATGTTGCTGTTTGAAAACAAAAAGTTCACCGCTGACTCTAGAAAAGTCAGAGCATGATATAATGTTGAAACCTTTTGCATAATAAGCTCTGATAAATTTATTACAGTGGGAATTTTCTCTCATAATTTTTGGAGTTAGGAAGTATTGATACTCTTGCATTCTTTACAGACTGTACTGTTTTGGCAGATTGCTGTTATGTTTGCATTGTTTGCATATGTTTGCTTCTTTAATGATTCTATTTTAAGGATAGGAGTATTAAATATGTAGAGACATTTAGTATGCAATGTTGAATAATAATTTTAGTGATTTTTTACAGTAGAAAATGATAAGGTTTTGCATTGGTTTATACTAATCTATCTCACGAGTTCTTGTTGAGTTTGTTGTGGATGAAGCTTTTGATAAAAAGAGAAACCATGATATGAGAGGAATTAAGGAGACACAAAGGTTCAAGCTTGGGGATGCCCAAGGCTCACCAAGATAATATTTCAAGAAGTCTCAAGCATCTAAGCTTGGGGATGCCCCGGTAGGCATCCCACCTTTCTTCTTCAACAACTATCGGTTAGTATCGGTTGAGCCTAAATTTTTGCTTCTTCACATGAGTTGTGCTATCCTTGCAATGTCATTTTATTTTGTTTTGCTTGCTGTTTGAATAAAATACCAAGATCTGAAATTCTTTAATGGGAGAGAGTCTTCACATAGTTGCATAGTTGTTTAGCTACTCATTGATCTTCACTTATATCTTTTTGGAGTAGTTTGTCATTTACTCGTGTGCTTCACTTATATCCTATGAGTAAATTGTTGAATGAGTTTTTTTTTGCGGATAATTGTTGAATGAGTTGATTGTCATAAATCTGAAATTATATATGTCTCATTTGCTTATCCCATGGGGAGTAATGACTTCACATCTAAGAAGTAGAGGTTGTAAATTTATTGAAGGTTAGCAAGCATTGTATTGGTCATTTGAACAATTCATGAAATAATATTGAAGGAAGAGAGATTTAACATATAAATATACTATCCTAGACATATTTTATAATTGTGAGCACTCATTAAGTATGACATGCTAAAGAGTTGATGTTGGACAAGGAAGACAACGTAATGGGTTATGTTTTCTCACATCTCAGTTAAAGTATATTGTCATGGATCATTCAAACATGTTGTGCTTGCCTTTCCCCCTCATGCTAGCCAAATTCCTTACACCAAGTAGACATACTACTTGTGCTTCCAAATATCCTTAAACCCAGTTTTTGCCATGAGTGTCCACCATACCTACCTATATGCGGTATTTACCTGCCGTTCCAAGTAAATTTGCATGTGCCAAACTCTAAACCTTCAAATAATAATCTGTTTTGTATGCCTGAATCGCTCATGTAGCAACTAGGGGCTGTCAGTATCTTCCATGCTATGTGGGTTATTCTCAAGATGAGTGGACTCCGCTCATCATTCACGAGAAAAATGGCTGGTAACCGGGATGCCCAGTCCCATGATCAAAAGATCAAAATCAAATAAAAAATAATTGCAAACAAAACTCCCCCAGGTTTGATGTTAGTTGGAGGCACCCGTTGTTTCGGGCAAGCCATGGATTGATGATTGTTGGTGGAGGGGGAGTAAAAACTTTTACCATTCTGTTTGGGAACCGCCTATAATGTATGTAGTATGGAAGATATTGGGAACTCTTGGTTGTTATGTTGACAATGAGATCATACCTCTCAAAATTATTTATCTCTATTTCAAATCCTCTGTAAATCTCTGCTTCCCTCTGCGAAGGGCCTATCTTTTACTTTTATGCAAGAGTCAAGGTGATCTTCACCTTTCCCTTTTTCATTTTATCCTTTGGCAAGCACCTCGTGTTGGAAAGATCCTGATATCTATATCCAATTGGATGTAAGTTAGCATGAACTATTAGGCTCCCCCAAGCGACTTCTTTCGCCTATATAAGTCCACGTACCCTAAAAACATCGATACATAAGATAGATCGGGAGTTCCGCCGCCGCAAGCCTCTGTAGCCACCAAAAACCTCTCGGGAGCCCGCTTCGGCACCTGCGGAGGAGATCCTCACCAAAGGCCATCTTCATCATCCCGGCGCTCTCCATGACGAGGAGGGAGTAGTTCACCCTCGGGGCTGAGGGTATGTACCAGTAGCTATGTGTTTGATCTCTCTCTCTCTCTCTCTCTCTCTCTCTCTCTCTCTCTCTCTCTCTCTCTCTCTCTCGTGTTCTCTCTATGGCACGATCTTGATGTATCGCGAGCTTTGCTATTATAGTTGGATCTTATGATGTTTCTCCCCCTCTACTCTCTTGTGATGAATTGAGTTTTCCCATTGAAGTTATCTTATCGGATTGAGTCTTTAATGATTTGAGAACACTTGATGTATGTCTTGCCGTGCTTATCTGTGGTGACAATGGGATATCACGTGATCCACTTGATGTATGTTTTGGTGATCAACTTGCGGGTTCCGCCCATGAACATATGCATAGGGGTTGGCACAAGTTTTCGTCTTGATTCTGCGATGGAAACTTTGGGGCACTCTTTGAAGTACTTTGTGTTGGTTGGATAGATGAATCTGAGATTGTGTGATGCATATCGTATAGTCATGCCCACGGATATTTGAGGTGACAATGGAGTATCTAGGTGACATTAGGGTTTTGGTTGATTTGTGTCTTAAGGTGTTATTCTAGTACGAACTCTTGAATAGATTGATCCGAAAGAATAACTTTGAGGTGGTTTCGTACCCTACCATAATCTCTTCATTTGTTCTCCGCTATTAGTGGCTTTGGAGTGACTCTTTGTTGCATGTTGAGGGATAGTTATATGATCCAAGTATGTTATTATTGTTGAGAGAACTTGCACTAGTGAAAGTATGAACCGTAGGCCTCGTTTCCTATCATTGCAATACCGTTTGTGCTCACTTTTATCATTAGTTACCTTGCTGTTTTTATAATTTCAGATTACAAAAACCTATATCTACCATCCATATTGCACTTGTATCATCATCTGTTCGCCGAACTAGTGCACCTATACAATTTACCATTGTATTGGGTGTGTTGGGGACACAAAAGACTCTTTGTTATTTGGTTGCAGGGTTGTTTGAGAGAGACCATCTTCATCCTACGCCTCCCACGGATTGATAAACATTAGGTCATCCACTTGAGGGAAATTTGCTACTATCCTACAAACCTGTGCACTTGCAGGCCCAACAACGTCTACAAGAAGAAGGTTGTGTAGTAGAAATCACACCTCGTAATAACACTCAACTCAAGCTTCTATGTTTTTGCAGAGCCAGGAAAAGGCAGCTTCCCCAACTCCTTCTAATTTGCACTGTGATTTGGCTCAGCTTCGAGAAGCTAGCTTCTTCGAGCAAAAGCGTTCGGTGCTGCTCCACGGCGGATTTCCGGGAAGCTGGAAGCTGGGGAGTTGCCGAACACGCCCATAGTGCAAGGAAAAGCAGTGAAATCATGAAGCAGTTGTACCATTTGCCTGTGTGACATAATTGTGTAGGGTCCAAACAAGTTGCCACTACCAATTACTGTCCTTAACTGTGTAAGAAACCAAGTCCAACTGTCTATCTCCTCCTTGTCAAGAACACCAAATGCAATAGGGAAGATGTTGTTGTTGCCATCCCTCCCTGTTGCTCCCAGGATTTGCTGCCCAGTGCTTAGTTTGATGAGGCATCCATCCCCTACATTTTAAGCAGTTAGTAAGCAGCAACTGTTATGCAATCACTATTTAAGCAATATACAGACAAGATTTACCTATGAAAGGCCTGCAACCATTTAGGAACCCCTCCTTATAAGCAAACAAACAATAAAACATGTAATGAAACCTTGGGGGTAGGTGCTGGGTGGAGTTCAAATTTCTTTGTTGTCACAACACACCTACTATCAGGGGTTGTGTCCAGAACACACTGCAGATAGTATCTTAATCTGTAGTATTGTATCTTGTGATCCCCTTGCACAAGATCAACTGCTTTCCTCCTTGCCCTGTAGACCAAACTTTTTGTAACATGTACTCCAAATTTCTTTTTGTATAACTCAGTATAGTCTCAACACCTGCACCAGGATTGGATCTTACAGTATCCTCAACAGCCTTTGCAACCGACTTCATGGTAACCTTTGTGTTCTCTCCACTTGCTCCACAGGGTGTGATCAAGATTCATCTTCTTGATGCTAAAGGTTGCCTCATGGGCAATACCAGAAGCAGTAATATAAAACTCACAACCATGCTTCCTATCTGAGCACCAGGTTATGATCCTACTTGGATCATTCCTATTGTACTCAAAGTTCCTCAGTGTCCTAACATGGTAGTTTCTCAATGCTTCTCTGAAATCTACCACATTTAGAAAGCACAAATGAATCTTAACTGTTCATGTGCATCAGGCCTAGATGAATCATACCATATTCTCTCCTTCTTCTTCTTCATCTTTCTCTTCCTGCCACAAGGCAATCTAGGTGCATCATCTTCTTCATCAGAAATGCCTTCATCACCTGGAAAGCAGTACTCATCAGCTTCTGGCAGGAAATCTTCAAACTTTATGTGATCTGGCTCACTGTGTGATCTGCTTGTTGGGCCTTGTTTTCTCACAGGTATCAATCTCTGTGCCACACTTTTCACATGATCTGAAGCTTCTTCTTCATCATCTTCTTCAGAACCATTTTGCTCCTGCCAAAACTCTAAGGGTTCAGAAGCAGCCCCAAAATAATGTTCAACCATCTCCTCCTCCTCCCTGTAGTGCTGACTTGTTCCTTCACCACCTTCATCTTCTCCCCTAGCCAAGACTTGTATGAAATTTTCTTCCCTCTGTAATCACCCCTGTAAAACTCAAAATCTGAAGAGGATTTGTCCAACTCATCTTCATGTTGCTCTTCTGCTTCAATATTTTCAATTTCCAGTGCCTCTTTTCCCTTGTTGAAATTAGAACTCTGATGTGTGTTAAGATATGGTTCAACAGGCACAACTGGAGGCTGTGAAGAATTTGAGGCAGGGAAAAGGACACCTTCTTGGGAAACACTATAAACAATGGGCTCACCAACTTGACTCATTGCAATCTTCTATTCAAGCAAGGTGTGGTCCATGTTTGCATCTGCTGGATTTGGGTCCCTAGCCTTTCTCACTGTTATGTTCAATACTTTCTTCTCAGTAAACAATTCTAGCATCTCCTCCACCTTCTCATCACTGTCCAAAACCTCAATCCCCTCCAGCCCCTTACCCTCATCCTTAACATATGATAGATAGGCATCCAACCCATAGCCCTCAAGTTCAATCAGTGCTAACAATAACAGGTAATTCATATCTGATAAGGAAAACTTTCTTTTCATGTTATCTCTGCCCTGAAAATGCAGCCTCAATTCCCATACTTCATCATCCAAACTATGAAAAAAAAGAAAGAAACATTTAGATTTTGAAGTTCAAAAGTATGCAACATTTTCACTTGCACAACATATTTAAACAGTTTCAATGAACAAATCCAAACCTGCACATATCAAAACCTAAACCCTAATTCATATATTGCTTACAATGTATACATAATAATATACCAAAGAAACTAATTGGTCAACAATCTAAGAAACAGATCCTAACCCTAGTTCATAAATATACTAACAAAGATATTAAAAACAAGGTAAAAACTTACTCCACGCCACCAAGTGAGGACGCCCACTGGTGCCCGCCTTCTAGATCCGCTCGGATGCATCTGGCCACTGCCTTGGCCGCACGGAATGCCGGCGAGATCTGGACCTCCTGCATCGGTGGCCCAGTCGAGCGCTGGGTCGGGAAACTTGTGCTGCCTAGCCACTTGTTCACCTCGGAGTGAGCACCACCCTCGCCACCAGATGTCGCCCCAAGGCCCAAAGGCTCGCCTCGTCCTTCTTCTTCGCCGCCGCCATCGTCGGGAGAGATAGAGAGCACAGGGGAAAGGAGGAGCGAGAGAGAGCTGCTGCCGACAGAGAGAGAAAGGGCAGCGAGCGGGTGCGGTCCGACCGCACCGGTCGGAGTAACGGCCTAGCCATCAACCGCGACGCTGACATGGCCTGACAGGCGGGCCTGGGCTGCCAGAAAACGGTTTAAATGCTAGCAACTGGCAATTTGGGTTTTTTGAGACAACCGACGAGAAAAGTGATAGGTATCAGTCATAAACAAAAAAGTGGTCGTCTTTTGGAACCCTAACACGAAAAATGGTAGTTTTATGCTATTCACTCGAGCCGCGGCACTAGAAGAACAAGAAGATAGCTGCTCAAAAGCCACAACCCTAGATAGATAACCTCAGCACAAAAGCCTATCAAGCCGAGAAGCAAGCAAGGACTCCATGCAAAAGCTCCAGCGAAACCACACCACGACGAAGTAAGAGCATCTCCAACAGCCGCGCTATACTAGCGCCGCGCCGCAAAAAAAGGGACTATAGCGCGCGCGCAACGCGGCCGACAGCTCCAGCGGCGCAAAAAAAGCAGCGCTAAAACGAAGTTCGGCTACGCTGGCCATAGCCTCATCCCGCGGTTAATTTGGGCGTCGATTCAGCAGCAGCGGACTCGGCCTTGCAGCTTCTCGCCCTTTCCTTCCTCCTTCGCACCACACAAGGCGCCAGCGCCCAGCCACCATGGGCGCGCAGACACGGCGCCCACTGACCCGCTGTACAGCCGCGACCCTCCGCCCCGCCGCCGCCGCCGCCGCAGCGCGCCGCCGCCGCCGCCACCGCCACGAGCTCCGCCGACCGTCGGCCTCGCGCGCAGCCTCTTCTTGCCGCCGCGGATGACCACGCCGACGGGTGGCGTCGCGCCGGCGCCGTCCCGTGCTGCCGCCGCGCCGTCAAAGCTCCCCAATGCGTCGGAGCCGAAGAAAGGAAAAACATCCGCGAAAAAGAAGGCGGCGGACGGCTCCGGCAGCTCGAAGGCGAAGAAGAAGTTTGCAGGGCGGCGGACGGGCGTGGCGTCTACCGAAGCGCCGATGAGCTCACTCGTTGAGCCGGCGGCCGACGCGCACCACGTGTTCGACGAAATGCTCCCAAGGTGAAAAAAATTCCAACTTTTATTTTCTTGTTATTTTTTCAATGCATCATCATATAGATAGCTTATATTTGCATTTGTAGTCTCAACGATGATGCATACATGTCAACAATGGGTGTTGGGTCCAACAATTCGCATTGGTCTCAAACCAATGACATCCATTTGGACGACCATGAGTTTGAGGTGGACGAGGAGGGTGAGGGCATTGTCGAGCGCCGAAAGGAAGAGCGGCAATTACACCACCAACGATGACAAATTACTATGCAATACTTGGTTGCAAGTGTCGAGGATCCATCCGTTGGAGGTGATCAAAGTAGAGATGCTTATTGGGGCGAATGAAAGAACACTTTGATGCTCGAGCGTGAGTGGAATTGACCGCTCCGAGAGATCACTTCGGTCCCGATGGTCGACAATCAACTCCGATTGTCAAAAGTGGGCGACCGCACAAAAGGCAGTTGACAAGCTTAACCCAAGTGGCACAAATGAGGATGATAGAGTAAGTGGCATCTCATACATGTTCATCATACTTGTTTTTGGTGTCCGAAGTGCTAACTTGTTTTGTTTTTCTTGTAGTACAACATTGCACAAAACTTGTTCAAAGAAGAGACGAGGACAACCAAGAAGGGGAAGATCAAGAAAGGAAAGATCTTTACCTTGCCTCATTGCTATGAAGTGTTGAAGGATGATGAGAAATGGAAGAAGCGTGAAGATTTGGATGATTTGCATTTGAGCAACAAGCATAGCGCACAATTGAGTTGAATGATGATGAGGAGGAGGATGATGCATCAAGTGATGACGGCAAGAGAAGCCCCACACCCAACTCGGTTTCATACTCGAAACCAAAACGACCGGATGGGTACAAGAAGGACAAAACCGAAAAGAAGAAGAGGAAAGGAGATGATGAGCTCACAAATGCTATGGAAGCTATTGTGAAGGCAAGAAAAAAAGCGAAACGAGGTGAGGAAAATGGCAAGGAACCAAGATGCATGCGCCGAGGAGAGGAGGTTGGCGGCCGAGGAGAGGAGGGTGGCCGCCGAGGAGAGGAAAGTGGCATTGGAGGAGAGGAAGGTGGGCATGGAGGAGCGAGCTAAGTTGTTGGAATGGGAAAAGCACTTGTTCTTCTTGGACACATCTTTGTTCAATGATGCGCAAAAGGAATATGTCAACCTTGCCCGTGAAGAAGTCTTGATTCAAAAAAGAGCCATGATCCGCGGTGGCCTTGGCGGCATGGGTGGCGGTGGCCTCGGCGCCATGGGAGGCATGGGCCTCGGCGCCATGGGAGGCTTGGGTGGCTTCGGCGCCATGGGAGGCATGGGTGCACCTCCGGCCGCCATGGGAGGCATGGGTGGCTTTGGAGCACCCTCCAACGCTATGGGAGGCATGGGTGGCTTTGGAGCACCCTCCAACGCTATGGGAGGCATGGGTGCACCTCCGGCCGCCATGGGAGGCATGGGTGGCTTTGGAGCACCCTCCAACGCTATGGGAGGCATGGGTGGCATGAGTTTTGCTTCTCTCATGGGAGGCATGGGTGTACCTCCGGTCGCCATGGGAGGCATGGGTGCACCTCCGGCCATGGGTGGAATGTCTTTCGATGTGCCTCACACACATACCCATGAAAATGCCGTTGAAGAACTTGCCAAGACCGTCGGAGCTACACGTGATGCGGTGCGTGATGAGGTTAGGGAGGAAGATTCATCTTCGAAGGCGGAAGAATCGTCGGCGGAAGAAGAGGAAGAAGAGGAAGAAGAGGAAGAAGACGAGGAAGATGGTTGATGTGTTTATGTCTTCAACTTTGTTGGATGAACTTGTATTTTGAACTTGGTTTGCATTTTGAACTTGGTTGGATGAACTTGTGGGCATGACTTTTATTCATCAACTTGTTTGTGTTAAAAATTTCACATGTTCATTGCATTTTGATGAATGTTTCAAACTATTTTGTGTCCATATGCCCTATATTTGAAAGCTGCTGGAGCGGGGCGCGCGCTGTATTTTAGCGCGCTCTTTGGAGCGGAAGCCTTGCTGCATTTTAAAGCTGCTGTTGGAGCCAGCGCTGCGCGACGCGGCAAACCAGGCGACCAGCGCGCGGCAAACAGGTTTTTTAGACGCGGCGCGTAGCGCGGCTGTTGGAGATGCTCTAATATATGCAGATCGACGAGACGAGACCATGCATGCTAGCCAGATACAACGAGACTTTCTTCACTTCTGCCCGGCGCTAGCCCGCAGATAGTCCACGAACTCCTCCAGGTTCTGGTCGGAGCTGCCGCCGGGGGCGACCGCGGCGCGTGCAGCCTCGCTCCACCGACGTGCCGCTTCGCGCGGAGAAGGTTCGGACCCGGTGGCGCCATCGTCCATGACGGCGCACGCGAACTCCAAGAAATCCCCCAGTTTCTTGTCGGAGGCGCCGCCCGGGGCGAGCACCCCCTGCGCCGCGTCTCTCAGACGCCGTGCCGCCGCGCGGGTGGAAGACGCCCTGCCGTCCTCGTCTTCCATGACGGCGCGCACGCACTGCTCGATCTCGCCGCGCGGGAACACGCCCGCGGACGCGTCGCTGCGTCGCGCGCGCACGCCGGCGCCCCACGCCTCCTCGATGAGGCGAGCGTTGATCGGCTGGTCGGTCCACAGCGGCAGCGCCGCCATCGGCACACCGAAGCCGAGCGCCTCCAGCGTGGAGTTCCAGCCGCAGTGCGTGACGAAGCAGCCCACGGCGCGGTGCGCCAGGACGTCCAGCTGCGGGCTCCAGCGCACGACGAGCGCATCGCCCGACGCCGTCGCCGCGTCGAGGAGGTGGCGCGGGAGCTGCGCCTCCTCGCCGGCCCTGACGACCCACAGGAACGGCTTGCCGGCGGCGAGGAGGCCGCGGGCCAGCTCCTCCATCTGGGCGGCGCCGATGGACGCGTTGCTGCCGAAGGAGACGTAGGCCACGGAGCGGGGAGGCTTGGCGTCCAGCCACTTGATGCAGGTGTCCTCCGGGTCGAGCAGGTTGGCGCCGTAGGTGAAGCGGTCGACGTCCCCGGAATCATCGGCGGCCGGCAGAGGAACGCACGGCCCGATGGCTCGGGCCTTGAAATGGCGCTTCAGCCCATCCAGGACCTGAGAACAAAAAGAAAGTCAAGGCATCTATCTTTTCGATCTGCATGTAGGCCCAACTCATATGACCCATTGTAAGCCCATCATCGATGTCTAAGACCCATCATCTCAAAAGTACACCCCGTTTATGGTCTTTGATTAATAGTAATAAAGTTCAGCCTCACCCCTAAATTTTTTTTAAAAAAATTAATGTCAAAAAGAAAAAAACCCAAGATTAAAAAAGGAAGGAACGTGGAGAACTTTCTAAATTCGTTCGAAATTTTTCTAAACCAGGAAGATTTTGCACTTCCAACAAACTTCAGGTGGCTCAACTTAATATGGGTGGGGCTAAGATGCACAGAATGGCAGAAATGCGGAGCGATCTCACATGTCGAAAGTTCATTCTCATGCATGGATCAAGTTGATCATATTTTTTCTGAAGAGACTTAAATATGCAACCAATGAATGTCTATCAAGTATTTTCGGACGGAGGTACGTACTAGTATAATGGATAAAAACATCAGCACTTTTTTTGAAAGAAAGAAAAAAAAAAGTTGATCGATCTTATTCTTACCTCGTGCTCCAGCTCATCAAACGAGTTGAGGAGAACCCAGCCACCCGCGTCCCGATCAGCGAACTGGGCGAGCGCGGGCGCGGTGAGCGCCGGGTACGGCCCGTCGTGGAACACGAAGGACGGGAACTCCCACCTCTCCAGCCCCGGCAGCCCGGCGAACGGCCGGCTCCTGGCCCCCGCGTCTCCCGGCGGCGGCGGGTCCAGCAGCCCGGAGTTGACGTAGTAGTACACAGCGCTCGCCGCGCACGACTGGGTGGAGAAGGGGACGGCCGGCACACCCAGCCCCCGCGCCGTGCGCGCCACCCAGTGCATGAACGAGTCGTACACCACGTGCGTGAAGTGGCCTTCCTCGATGAGCGCGGCCAGGGACGCCGACCCACTGGACTCCAGCCTCTCCACATACTCGTCGACGCTTGCCGCCGACGGGAGGCCGCCCTCGTCATGCCCATCGGAGATGGACTCGACGCGCACCGGGCCGGCGTCGAACCGGACAGTTCTGGCGATGAAGCGGGTGACGACGAGGGCGGCGGGCACGCCCTTGGACGCCAGCCTCTTGGCAAACTGTAGCATGGGGTTTATGTGGCTTTGGCACGGGTAGGGCACGAGCAGGACGTTGGCCATGGCCATGGCTGGTTCTTGGTTGCTTGCTAGTATCTGCAGGGAGAATATATAGAAGGTGCGCAACCTCCTTATGCTAAATTGACAATGGTCTTATGTTACTGCGGATCGGATCATGGAGATATGCCCGATTATAAACATGCGATGCGAAGGCTAACATGCATGCATATGTGGTGAAAATGGAGGAGGTTTATTGCTCCGTTCTGGCACCATTAATCCCAATAACTCCTTTCTGTTTTAGAAAACACCAGGCCAGTATTGACAAAGAGTTTATCCATGCATGGATCGGATTTATGCCATTCCGCTTATGGAAAACGTGGGAAATATGTGCAAATCAGCACGTTTCGGTTTCATTCACTTGTGATCTTGGGTACCTTTGTCAATTTGTATTAGCAAGATGGCCATATAGTCGTCAGATTGCTGGGGTTTTTCTGACTCCTGTCCTGGAGACGAACCCTCTTCTCCCGGAAACAAAGTTGTACTGATAACACTTAGATTTTGGACAAAGTTCGAGCGCTTAGATTTTGGACCCCAATAGGAGGAGGATGCCGTCGAACGATGAAGGTTGATCCAGCGAACGTTTCATCCTTTCCCGATTGTTCGCTGTGGTGGGGGTCCAGGGCGACCCCGATTGGCCCATAGATATCATTTAACTGTTTCATTTTCTTTTAAATACCATGAATATTGTTTTTATTAAAATGCCATGATCTGAAACAAATTGAAACTGTCATGCTGTATAAACAGTGAATATTTATTTTTGCTATGGACCAAAAAACAAAAATACCATGCTGTAAAACTTAACTTTATTTTGGTCTGCTGTGCAAAAGTTCATAAAAAATGCCGTGCCTCTGAAAATAAAATTGCCATCCTCTTAAATATTCAAATGTCAGGCTCTTAGTAATAAAATTTTCTTCTCTTATTGATTACTAATAGAATGCCCGTGCGTTGCTACGGGCGCAGACTCAAGAGAAACATAGATGAACACAAGAGCATAAGTTGTGGTCATCTTTTATCTTCTCCAACAAAATGTAGTCCCTCGGCTTTTCTATATACAGCTAATGTACTTTTATATACATACCAAAATTGTAGGAAGACAGCTTGTAAGGCAAGAAATCCACCAAACAAAGGAAATAAAAAGTTTAGAAAGTTGAACCATCTCATTAAACATAGGAAGAAATATAAAGGAGAAAATCCAATAGTCAGTACAAAAGAATAGGTCTTAGCATAACATAAACTATGTACATCCAAATTGCTAGGTAGATCCTCTGGTAGACTACTCCTGCAAGGACGTCCAGCATGCTGCACCCCTTACTTCTAAACACATGAAGAACTCAACATGTATGTGTTGAATGAAAAGATCCTCATGAAAAGTTAAAATATTCGATCAAGGTTTACCTTTAACTACATCCTTCTTAAATGTCATTCTTTGCATAGAATCTTCACTCTAGCACCATTGTATCATGTAGAGATCACATTTTTCATGACAAACACCCTTCACAATAGAAAATCTATATCAGAGTAGAAATTATAGGTAGCCTTGATGAGAATATACTAATGGTCAAATCGGGCATCACCTTCGTCACACTTCCAGCCTTTACCATTATTCCTCATATTGTACATCATCTCATGTGCTTCTGCTTTCAGCTCTCCATTTGCACCTTCCACGTAATGCAGCCATAACCACACGCAGCATGACCCTTTGACGGGTCCATAGACGTTGGTTACACTGCAAGAAAATAATGCTACATTTCGGAATTCCACATAAGTGCTAAAAAGTTAGCTAGGCAGAATGAAAGTTTTCTAGGCTTTTAATCCTTGCATCATGCAACTATTGTCTTTCTATCATATGGCCTAGACAACATTTAGGATACACACTCAGATATATGGTGTTACTGCCGTCCCAAGATCTAGTTTACTCACTTGTGAAGTGACATGAAACAGGTAGTGTTGGTTTATATGGAAGATAATTCCTTAATGATGTATATGCTATGGTGTGTGAATTATTTGCAGAATGTAATTCTTTCTAGACAAAGATTGTTGTAACTTTCTCGGAGAAAATTAATATTTTTTTGCATAATGAAATTCTTTCCAGACATAGACCGTCGAGCACATGGAGATGGATGCCTCTTACCTCGCAGGGCAGCACCTCTCCCAGGAGATTCCCAAACGATGAAATCCCCCTCGCAACAGGCGCGACGTCGGCCAACATCAAACACCTCGCCGTGTGTATGCAAAATTCAGATAGCAGCAACAATATCAAAATTCAGCTAGGTAGGAGAGCAATGGTGCAGCACCACATCATCGCTATCTCTCTCGTTCTCCTTTTCACACCCGGTCGAGCCCGTTCCTTTCTTATCTGCCTCCACTTTCTCCCCGACGACCCCACCGGTGATGATCCCGCCACCCCTGCTTCTTTCCTATCGTCGATTACCACAGCTATCATATGGTGTCGGCAGCGCGCACCGTTGTTGCAGAGCGTCACCCGGCGGGCACTGAGTGGCTGATGACAGCAATGTGCTACAATATATTTATGTTGATTACCTGCACAAGTTTGAGACCTTTTAAAGTAGAATCACCTTAGTACTATAATTTAAGCAGGATTAAAGGATGAGTATAAGAAATCATAGCTGGATCAGTGGTAGTACAAGAATCACAAAAACAAGTCTACATGGATGAAAATTGTGATATAAGTAGCTTACCATGTTCCCGAGGCCCAACATTATGTTGTCATCAGAAGTGCTTCCTGGGACAATCCTCGAGGCCAACAAATTCCTAGGGACAATATGCCTCACCTGAAGATCTATCTTCTTACTTATCAGCTGCAACCCAGGCAAGATGAACTCGTTTGCTATTGTGACCCTAACATTTTCTCTGAAACATATATATATATTAAGAAGACCCCAAAAAATGTAGAAAAATAGGAGCATGAGAAGCAACACACACATCTTTCCGTTGGGCAGCCTCACATGACTAACAGTTAATATGCATATCAGAACGTAGAACTCCCAAAAGTGCATTACTTAGAAATCACAACACTCCTAAAAAAAACTATATCACAACACGTTAGATCATCTATGGTTTGTATAAACTCCCAAAACTTAGATGCATGTATAACCAGGCCAAAAATACAAATACCACGCATGGTTCCCCGGAACTCACCATGCCCACGCTAGTACTCCTGGCCGTCTCATGCATTATACTGCTGCTAGTGCGTAGCATAACGCGAACCAGAAAACCTACCGCGCACCGCCTCTCCCACCGTCCCCGCAGGGTCTCCTGATCATCAGCAACCTCCACCAGCTCGCCGCGCTCCCGCACCGCGCCCTGCAGGCGCTAGCCGCGGCGCACGGTGAGGGAGTCCTGGATTAGGGGGTATCCGGACAGCCGGACTATATACATCGTCCGGACTATTGAAGCGTGAAGATACAAGACTCAAGACTTCGACCTGTGTCCGTATGGGACTTTCCTTGGCGTGGAAGGCAAGCTTGACGATCCGGATATTATATTTCCTTCCTTGTAACCGACTCCATGTAAACCCTAGCCCTCTCCGGTGTCTATATAAACCGGAGAGGTTGGTCCTTAGAAGGCCGATCACAATTACAATCATACCATCATAGGCTAGCTTCTAGGGTTTAGCCTCTATGATCCCGTGGTAGATCTACTCTTGTACTACCAATATCTTCAATATTAATCAAGCAGGAAGTAGGGTTTTACCTCCATCGAGAGGGCCCGAACCTGGGTAAACATCTGTGTCCCTTGCTTCCTGTTACCATCAGCCTAGACGCACAGATCGGGACCCCCTACCCGAGATCCGCCGGTTTTGACACCGACATTGGTGCTTTCATTGAGAGTTCCTCTGTGTCGTCGCTACGGGGCTGGATGGCTCCTTCAACCATCGTCAACAACACGGTCCCGGGTGAGACCTTCCTCCCTGGACAGGTCTTCGTGTTCGGCGGCTTCGTCCTACGGGCCAATTCGCTTGGCCATCTGGAGCAGATCGATAGCTACGCCCCTGGCCACCAGATCAAGATCGGAAACCTGAATTACACGGCGGATATCCGCCGAGACAGGATCGCCGATGGATTCGTGCCTATGCCAGGAGCACCGGACAGACACGACGTGCACGGCTTAGACCTGCTGTCGGACAAAGCTCGGGGTATCACCCCCGCAGTAGCCTCGGACCTAAATCCGGAGCAGGCCGCGTTGCCTAAGGACGGAGGGCTGGACCCCGCCCCGCAGGTCGCACACTTATCGGCGGTGGAGCAGAACACGGGCCTTACCTCTGTGGTGGCCTGTGACTCCGGACCCCCGGATCCGTATCTGGATGTTGGTTCCGGTCCGCGCACTCCCGAGCCAGTCAAGCCAGGTTGGGCTCCGGTAATGGAGTTCACCGCTGCGGACATCTTTCAGCACTCGCCCTTTGGCGACATGCTAAACTCGTTGAAAACTCTCTCTTTGCCAAAAAATTTTGGGCCAAACTATGTTCGGCTCGAGTGGGAAGCAGGCGACGAAAAAATTTGTTGCCCACCCACCACCCACTTCATAGCTACGTTCGATGATTTAACTGACGTGCCTGATTTCGACTCCGAATGCATCGACGGTATGGACGCCGATGCAGGAGAAGATTCGGAATCTATGGGCGCTAGACTTCTGCCTCGTCACACGACATATATATGGTGGATACGCCCGAAGAGGAGAAAGGCGACAATCCGGAAGATAAAACCCCCGGGAAAAAGCCAAAGCGACGGCGAAGACGCCGTTCTAAGTCCAGCAACAGTAAAAATAGCGACAAGAGCACCAGAGGGATCGATACTACAGTCAACTCCGAAGGCAACAACGATCATACGGACCCAGCGATGGAGCAGGTTGAACCAGGCCACCCCGAACACAGTTCGAAGCAGACGCCTGAGGATAATGATCCCGACGGACGAGGTCATCAAACCGAACCAGTACAAGAAAACAGTCCGGACGACGATGCATTCATCATCCCGGAAAAACGCATGGAACAAGATAACCTCCACAGAAAGCTTATGGCCACCACAAGAAGCCTAAATAAGCAGAAGCAACGGCTCAAAGCCGCACAGGAAACGCTCAACCGTAGATGGAATAAAGTGCTAGACACTGAAGAAAGATACGGCGATGATCGCCATACAAAGAGCTGTCCAAAACGCAAGCTACTGCCAGAATTCGACGACGAAGCCGTGCCACTTCATAACCGCAATAAAGCGGCTACCGACGCCGCGCACGATCTACGTGAGCACCTGTATAAGAAAGCTGGCGTGGCCAGGTCCATTTATGGATCTAAAGGACACACCCCGGCGATGGACTATGGTCACCACAACGATTATGCCAATCAAATACCAGTTCGGAATAAACACCGGACACAACAACAGCCGACGACATGCCACAGCATGTCCAGATACAGAGGGCCGCTCACCCCCCGTGCTTTACCGAAGAAGTACTGGACCACGAATTTCCACAGGGCTTTAAACTTGTGAATATAGAGGCATACGACGGAACGACAGACCCAGGTGTCTGGATTGAGGATTTTATCATGCATATAAATATGGCCCGTGGGGATGGCCTCCACGCCATCAAATACCTTCCCCTCAAACTGAAGGGACCAGCCCGACACTGGTTGAAAAGCCTCCTCGAAAATTCAATTGGGAGTTGGGAGGAACTCGAGGACGCTTTCAGGGCCAATTTCAAAGGGACCTATGTCCGGCCTCCGGATACTGACGATTTAAGTCACATAATCCAACAACCCGGAGAGTCCGCCCGCAAGCTTTGGAATAGATTCCTCACTAAGAAGAACCAAATTGTCAACTGTCCGGATGCCGAAGCTTTAGCGGCATTCAAACACAGAATCAGTGACGAGTGGCTCGCCAGACACCTCGGCCAAGAAAAGCCGAGGACAATGGCAGCCTTAACAATCCTCATGACCCGCTTTTGCGCGGGTGAAAATAGTTGGCTAGCCCGTAAAGGCACCAGCGACCCCAGCACATCCGAAATAAGGGATGGCAACGGGAAGCCACGGCGTGATAAAAACAAACGCCCAAACAAGGAAGAGAGCCCGGATAACACAACGGTTAATGCCGGATTCAGGGGCTCTCGACCTGATCAGGAAAAGAAGCCATTTATGAGAAGGCACGAATGCGCGCATAGAGACGTGCTCGATATAGAGCCCATTGTATTCACACCTAACCACTGGACGTCTCATCCGATCACCTTCGATCACTCCGACGGCCGAACTAGTATTCGGCGCGGAGGATCAAAGGCCTTGGTGCTTGACCCAATTGAAGGAAATATGCCCTAGAGGCAATAATAAAGTTATTATTTATTTCCTCATATCATGATAAATGTTTATTATTCATGCTAGAATTGTATTAACCGGAAACATGATACATGTGTGAATAAATAGACAAACATATAGTCACTAGTATGCCTCTACTTGACTAGCTCATTAATCAAAGATGGTTATGTTTCCTAACCATAGACATGTGTTGTTATTTGATTAATGGGATCACATCATTAGGAGAATGATGTGATTGACATGACCCATTCCGTTAGCCTAGCACTTGATCGTGTAGTATATTGCTATTGCTTTCTTCATGACGTATACATGTTCTCGATAACTATGAGATTATGCAACTCCGTTTACGGAGGAACACTTTGGTGCTACCAAACGTCACAACGTAACGGGTGATTATAAAGGAGTACCACAGGTGTCTCCAAAGGTACATGTTGGGTTGGCGTATTTGAGATTAGGTTTTGTCACTCCGATTGTCGGAGAGGTATCTCTGGGCCTTCTCGGTAATACACATCACATAAAGCCTTGCAAGCATTGCAACTAATAAGTTAGTTGCAAGATGATGTATTACGAACGAGAAAAGAGACTTGCGGTAACGAGATTGAACTAGGTATTGGATACCGACGATCAAATCTCGGCAAGTAACACACCGATGACAAAGGGAACAACGTTATGTCGTTATGCGGTTTGACCGATAAAGATCTTCAGAGAATATGTAGGAACCAATATGGGCATCCAGGTTCCGCTATTGGTTATTGACCGAGAATAGTTCTAGGTCATGTCTACATAGTTCTCGAACCCGTAGGGTCCGCACGCAACGTTACGATGACAGTTTTATTATGAGTTTACAAGTTTTGATGTACGAAGTTTTTGAGTCCGGATGTGATCACGGACATGACGAGGAGTCTCGAAATGGTCGAGACATAAAGATTGATATATTGGAAGCCTATATTTGGATATCGGAATGGTTCCGGGTGAAATCGGGATTTTACCGGAACACCGGGGGGTTACCGGAACCCTCCCGGGGGATAATGGGCCTTGATGGGCCATGAGGGAAAAGAGGAGGGCCGGCCAGGGCAGGCCGCGCGCCCCCTCCCCCCCTAGTCCGAATAGGACAAGGAGAGGGGGGGCGGCGCCCCCTTCCTCTTTCCCCTCCCCCCTTTCCTTGTCCAACAAGGCAAGAGGGGGGAGTCCTACTCCCGGTGGAAGTAGGACTCCTCCAGGCGCACCCCATGAGGGCCGGCCACACCTCCCCCTCCCTCCTTTATATACGGGGGCAGAGGGGCATCCCAGGACACACAAGTTGATCTACGGATCTTTCCTTAGCCGTGTGCGGTGCCCCCTTCCACCATATTCCACCTCGGTCATATCGTCGCAGAGTTTAGGCGAAGCCTGCGCGGTGGAGCATCATCATCGTCACCACGCCGTCGTCTTGTGGAACTCATCCCGACACTTTCTGGATCGGAGTCCGGGATCGTCATCCAGCTGAGCGTGTGCTGAACTTCGGAGGTGTCGTGCGTTCGGTGCTTGGATCGGTCGGATCGTGAAGGCGTCGACTACATCAACCGCGTTGTCATAACACTTCCGCTTACGGTCTCACGAGTGCGTGGACAATACTCTCCCTCTCGTTGCTATGCCATCACCATGATCTTGCGTGTGCGTAGGAATTTTTTGAAATTACTCGTTCCCCAACATGGCATCCGAGCCTAGTTTTATCGTTGATGTTATATGCACGAGTAGAACACAAGTGAGTTGTGGGCGATATAAGTCATCTGCTTACCAGCATGTCATACTTTGGTTCAGCGGTATTGTGAGATGAAGCGGCCGGATCGACATTACGCGTGACGCTTACGCGAGACTGGTTTCACCGCTGCGAGCACTCGTTGCTTAAAGGTGATGGCGGGTGTCTGCTCTCTCACTTTAGTTGAACCGAGTGTGGCTACGCCCGGTCCTTGCGAAGGTTAAAACAGCACCAACTTGACAAACTATCGTTGTGGTTTTGATGCGTAGGTAAGAACGGTTCTTGCTCAGCCCATAGCAGCCACGTAAAACTTGCAACAACAAAGTAGAGGACGTCTAACTTGTTTTGCAGGGCATGTTGTGATGTGATATGGTCAAGGCGTGATGCTATATTTTATTGTATGAGATGATCATGTTTTGTAACGAGTTATCGGCAATCGGCGAGAGCCATATGGTTGTCGCTTTATTGTATGAAATGCAAAAGCCATGTAATTGCTTTACTTTATCACTAAGCGGTAGCGATAGTCGTAGAAGCAATAGTTGGCGAGGCGAGAACGATGCTACGATGGAGATCAAGGTGTCGCGCGGTGGCGATGGTGATCACGACGGTGCTTGGAGATGGAGATCACAAGCACAAGATGATGATGGCCATATCATATCACTTATATTGATTGCATCTGATGTTTATCCTTTATGCATCTTATTTTGCTTTGATTGGCGGTAGCATTTTAAGATGATCTCTCACTAAAATTATCAAGGCGTGTTCTCCACGAGTATGCACCGTTGCCAAAGTTCGTCGTGCCCGGACACCACGTGATGATCGGGTGTGATAAGCTCTCGTCCATCTACAACGGGTGCAAGCCAGTTTTGCACACGCATAATACTCAGGTTAAACTTGACGAGCCTAGCATATGCAGATATGGCCTCGGAACACGGAGACCGAAAGGTCGAGCGTGAATCATATAGTTGATATGATCAACATAGTGATGTTCACCATTGAAAACTACTCCATCTCACGTGATGATCGGTTATGGTTTAGTTGATTTGGATCACGTAATTACTTAGATAACTAGAGAAATGTCTATCTAAGTGGGAGTTCTTAAGTAATATGATTAATTGAACTTAAATTTATCATGAACTTAGTACTGATAGTATTTTGCTTGTCTATGTTTCTTTGTAGATAGATGGCTCGTGTTGTTGTTCCGTTGAATTTTAATGCGTTCCTTGAGAAAGCAAAGTTGAAAGATGATGGTAGCAATTACACCGATCGGGTCCGTAACGAGGATTATCCTCATTGCTGCACGTAAGAATTACGTCCCGGAAGCACCGCTGGGTGCCAGAACTGCTTTGCGAGAGCAACGCCGAGAAGTTGTGAGCGTCTGGCGAGCAAAGCTGATGACTACTCTATAGTTCGATGTGCCATGCTTTACGGCTTAGAACCGGGTCTTCAACGACGTTTTGAGCGTCATGGAGCATATGAGATGTTCCAAGAGTTGAAGTTAATATTTCAAGCAAATGCCCGGATTGAGAGATATGAAGTCTCCAATAAGTTCTATAGCTGCAAGATGGAGGAGAATAGTTACATCGGTGAGCATATACACAAAATGTCCGGGTATAATAATCACTTGATTCAACTGGGAGTTAATCTTCCGGATGATAGTGTCATTGACAAATTCTCCAATCACTGCCACCAAGCTACAAGAGCTTCGTGATGAACTATAATATGCAAGGGATGAACAAAACAATTCCGAGCTCTTCGCAATGCTAAAAGCTGCGGAGGTAGAAATCAAGAAAGAGCATCAAGTGTTGATGGTCAACAAGACCACTAGTTTCAAGAAAAGGGCAAAGGGAAGAAGAAGGAACTTCAAAAGAACAGCAAGAAAGTTGCTGCTCAAGAGAAGAAACCCAAGTCTGGACCTAAGCCTGGCCCGAGTGTTTCTACTGCAAGCAAACTGGTCCTTTGAAGCGAAACTGCCCCAAGTATTTGGCGGATAAGAAGGATGGCAAGGTGAACAAAGGTATATGTGATATACATGTTATTGATGTGTACCTTACTAGAGCTCGTAGTAGCACTGGGTATTTGATACTGGTTACATTGCTAATATTTGCAACTCAAAGCAGGGACTACGGAATAAGCGAGCACCGGCAAAGGGCGAGGTGACGATGCGGCGTGGGAAGCGGTTCCAAAGTCGATGTGACCGCGGTCGACACGCTACCTCTACATCTACCTTCGGGATTAGTTTTAGACCTAAATAATTGTTATTTGGTGCCAGCGTTGAGCATGAACAATATATCTGGATCTTGTTTGATGCGAGGCGGTTATTCATTTAAATCAGAGAATAATGGTTGTTCTATTTATATGAGTAATATCTTTTATGGTCATGCACCCTTGAAGAGTGGTCTATTTTTATTAAATCTCGATAGTAGTAGTACACATATTCATAATGTCGAAGCCAAAAGATGCAGAGTTAATAATGATAGTGCAACTTATTTGTGGCACTGCCGTTTAGGTCATATCGGTGTAAAGCGCATGAAGAAACTCCATACTGATGGACTTTTGGAATCACTTGATTTTATGAATCACTTGGTACTTGCGAACCGTGCCTCATAGGCAAGATGACTAAAACACCGTTCTCGGTTCTATGGAGAGACAACGGTTTGTTGGAAATCATACATACAGATGTATGTGGTCCGATGAATGTTGAAGCTCGTGGCGGATATCATTATTTTCTCACCTTCACAGATGATTTAAGCAGATATGGGTATATCTTCTTAATGAAGCATAAATCTGAAACATTTGAAAAGTTCAAAGAATTTCAGAGTGAAGTTGAAAATCATCGTAACAAGAAAATAAAATTTCTACGATCTGATCGTGGAGGAGAATATTTGATTCTGAGTTTGGTCTACATTTGAAAAATTGCGGAATAGTTTCGCAACTAACGCCACCTAGAACACCACAGCGTAATGGTGTGTCGAGCGTCGTAATCGTACTTTACTAGATATGGTGCGATCTATGATGTCTCTTACCGATTTACCGCTATCGCTTTGGGGTTATGCTTTAGAGACGGCCGTATTCACGTTAAATAGGGCACCATCAAAATCCGTTCTGACGACTCCTTATGAATTATGGTTTGGCAAGAAACCGGTTGTCGTTTCGAAAGTTTGGGGCTGCGATGCTTATGTGAAAAACTTCAACCTGATAAGCTTGAACCCAAATCGGAAAAATGTGTCTTCATAGGATACCCAAAGGAAACAGTTGGGTACACCTTCTATCACAGATCCGAAGGCAAGACATTCGTTGCTAAGCATGGATCCTTTCTAGAGAAGGAGTTTCTCTCGAAAGAAGTGAGTGGGAGAAAAGTGGAACTTGATGAGGTAACAGTACCAGCTCCCTTATTGGAAAATGGTTCATCACGAAATGGGTTCTGTGACACCTACACCAATTAGTGAGGAAGTTAATGATGATGATCATGAAACTTGAGATCAAGTTTCTCTTGAACTCGTGGTCAACTAGAGTAAGATCCGCACTGAGTGGTACGGTAATCCTATTCGGAAGTCATGTTACTTGACCATGGTGAACCTACAAACTATGAAGAAGCGATGGTGAGCCCAGATTCATAAAATGGCTGGAAGCCATGAAATCTGAGATGGGATCCATGTATGAGAACAAAGTATGGACTTTGGTTGACTTGCACGATGATCGGCAAGCCATTGAGAATAAATGGATCTTTAAGAAGAAGACCGACGCTGATGGTAATGTAGCTGTCTATAAAGCTCGACTTTTTGCGAAAGGTTTTCGACAAGTTCAAGGGTTGACTATGATGAGACTTTCTCACCGTGGCGATGCTTAAGTCTGTCCGAATCATGTTAGCAATTGCTGCATTTTATGATTATGAAATTTGGCAAATGGATGTAAAACTGCATTCTTGAATGGATTTCTAGAAGAAGAGTTGTATATGATGCAACGAAGGTTTTGTTGATCCAAAAGGTGCTAACAAAGTGTGCAAGCTCCAGCGATCAATTTATGGTGCGGTGCAAGCCTCTCGGAGTTGGAATAAGCGCTTGATAGTGTGATCAAAGCATATGGTTTTATCTGCACTTTTGGAGAAGCCTGTATTTACAAGAAAGTGAGTGGGAGCTCAGTAGAATTTCTGATATTATATGTGGACGACATATTATTAATTGGAAATGATATAGAATTTCTGGATAGCATAAAAGGATACTTGAATAAAAGTTTTTCAATGAAAGACCTCGGTGAAGCTGCTTACATATTGGGCATCAAGATCTATAGAGATAGATCAAGGCGCTTAATTGGACTTTCACAAAGCACATACCTTGATAAAGTTTTGAAAAAGTTCAAAATGGATCGAGCAAAGAAATGTTTTTGCACAGACACAAGGTGTGAAATTGAGTCGACTCAATGCCCGACCACAGCAGAAGATAGAGAGAAAATGAAAGATGTTCCTATGCTTCAGCCATAGGCTCTATCATGTATGCAATGTTGTGTACCAGACTGACGATGCTTAGCAATAAGCTTGGCAGAAGGTACCAAAGTAATCCAGAGTGGATCCTTTGGACAGCGGTCAAGAACATCTGAAATACCTAAAAGGACTAAGGATATGTTTCTCGTATATGGAGGTGACAAAGAGCTAGTCGTAAATGGTTACGTCGATGCAAGCTTTGACACTGATCCGAATGATTCTAAATCGCAAACCGGATCGTGTTTTTATTAAGCGGTGGAGCTGTCGGTTGGTGCAGTTCTAAACAAAGCGTCGTGGCGGGATCTACATGTGAAGCGGAGTACATAGCTGCTTGGAAGCAGCAAATGAAGGAGTCTGGATGAAAGAGTTCATTTCCGATCTAGGTGTCATACCTAGTGCATCGGGACCAATGAAGATCTTTTGTGACAATCTTGGTGCAATTGCCTTGGCAAAGGAATCCAGATTTCACAAGAGGACCAAGCATATCAAGAGACGCTTCAATTCCATTCGGGACCAAGTCCAGGTGGGAGACATAGAGATTTGCAAGATACATACGGATCTGAATATTGCAGACCCGTTGACTAAGCCTCTTCCTCGAACAAAACATGATTAGCACCAAGACTCCATGGGTGTTAGAATCATTACTGTGTAATCTAGATTATTGACTCTAGTGCAAGTGGGAGACTGAAGGAAATATGCCCTAGAGGCAATAATAAAGTTATTATTTATTTCCTCATATCATGATAAATGTTTATTATTCATGCTAGAATTGTATTAACCGGAAACATGATACATGTGTGAATAAATAGACAAACATATAGTCACTAGTATGCCTCTACTTGACTAGCTCATTAATCAAAGATGGTTATGTTTCCTAACCATAGACATGTGTTGTTATTTGATTAATGGGATCACATCATTAGGAGAATGATGTGATTGACATGACCCATTCCGTTAGCCTAGCACTTGATCGTGTAGTATATTGCTATTGCTTTCTTCATGACGTATACATGTTCCGATAACTATGAGATTATGCAACTCCCGTTTACCGGAGGAACACTATGGGTGCTACCAAACGTCACAACGTAACTGGGTGATTATAAAGGAGTACTACAGGTGTCTCCAAAGGTACATGTTGGGTTGGCGTATTTCGAGATTAGGTTTTGTCACTCCGATTGTCGGAGAGGTATCTCTGGGCCTTCTCGGTAATACACATCACATAAAGCCTTGCAAGCATTGCAACTAATAAGTTAGTTGCAAGATGATGTATTACGGAATGGGTAAAGAGACTTGCCGGTAACGAGATTGAACTAGGTATTGGATACCGACGATCAAATCTCGGGCAAGTAACACACCGATGACAAAGGGAACAACGTATGTCGTTATGCGGTTTGACCGATAAAGATCTTCGTAGAATATGTAGGAACCAATATGGGCATCCAGGTTCCGCTATTGGTTATTGACCGAGAATAGTTCTAGGTCATGTCTACATAGTTCTCAAACCCGTAGGGTCCGCACGCTTAACGTTACGATGACAGTTTTATTATGAGTTTACAAGTTTTGATGTACGAAGTTTGTTGAGTCCGGATGTGATCACGGACATGACGAGGAGTCTCGAAATGGTCGAGACATAAAGATTGATATATTGGAAGCCTATATTTGGATATCGGAATGGTTCCGGTGAAATCGATTTTATTGAACACCGGGGTTACTGAACCCTCCGGGGATAATGGGCCTTGATGGGCCATGAGGGAAAAGAGGAGGGCCGTCCAGGGCAGGCGCGCCCCCCCCCTAGTCCGAATAGGACAGGGAGAGGCGGCGCCCCTTCCTCTTTTCCTCCCCCTTCCTTCTCCAACAAGGCAGAGGGGAGTCCTACTCCGGTGGGAGTAGGACTCCTCCAGCGCACCCCATGAGGGCCGGCCGCACCTCCCTCCCTCCTTTATATCTGAGGCGGAGGGGCACCCCAGACACACAAGTTGATCTACGGATCTTTCCTTAGCCGTGTCGGGTGCCCCTTCCACCATATTCCACCTCGGTCATATCGTCGCAGAGTTTAGGCGAAGCCTGCGCGCGTGGAGCATCATCATCGTCCTGCACGCCGTCGTCTTGTGGAACTCATCCCGACACTTTGCTGGATCGGAGTCCGGGATCGTCATCGAGCTGAGCGTGTGCTGAACTTCGGAGGTGCCGTGCGTTCGGTGCTTGGATCGGTCGGATCGTGAAGGCGTCGACTACATCAACAGCGTTGTCATAACGCTTCGCTTACGGTCTCACGAGTGCGTGGACAATAATCTCCCCTCTCGTTGCTATGCCATCACCATGATCTTGCGTGTGCGTAGGAATTTTTTTGAAATTACTACGTTCCCCAACACCAATAATCGACGGATACCATCTCACCCACATCCTTATGGACGGCGGCAGCAGTCTCAATTTAATATATGAGGACACTGTCCTCAGGATGGGGATAGACCCATCCGGAATTAACCAAAGCAACACCACCTTTGAAGGGGTGATACCAGGCGTTAAAGCCCACAGCAGGGGCTCCGTCGTACTTGAGGTAACATTCGGCTCTCCAGGCAACTCCAGAAGCGAAGAGCTACTCTTCATCATCGCACTCTTCCAAAGCAACTACCATGCATTGCTTGGAAGAACGGCATTCGCCCGCTTCAACGCATTGCCGCACTATGGCTACCTTACACTCAAGATGCCCGGTCCATGTGGCGTCATCACCGTTAGAGGAATCATAGAGCGTTCTTCACGCGCAGAGGAACTCGTGACGGCCTTAGCGGCCGGACTATAAGCGGCCTCCAAAATCAGAAAACATGACTGGTCATTAAAGACCACAGACTCAGTTACACGAGTCCGGTCGCCCGGATAAAATTGAATCAGGGCACCGTATATGTAATCCCATAGTGGACACCAGGGGCTATAAATACTTAATACAGGCCCACACTTGGCTCAACCTTATGGGCAGGCCAACATCTTACACTTTTATTATCCATCGCATACTTACGTTGTACTCTCCTACGAGTTTTCCTTTTTCATAGACAACGTTCGCGCGATACCCTTCCAGGATACGGCACAACGGAGACAAAGACGCAGACGTGCAGCAGGGCCCCGTTCAACAGGTTTCTTTTTAGATTAAGCCCCTGTGTAAACCTTTTCTATTGCCTCTTGTTGTTCAACCATCCCATGGGTTCCATACCCACAGAGGATACTGCCGTTATTGGCATTTCGCCACGACAGATTAACGCACGTACCTGGAAACACAGGGTTTATAATGAATGGGCATTCTTGAGCCCATCGTCGGTTATAAAAGTCTGAATACCTTCGGGAGTGTTCGGCGTCACGAGTTTGGCCTTATATGCAGCAGCTCCGAATCATGTCTTTGGTCAAATGTTGGGTTTGCCCGGCTCCTGGGTTTGCCGCCTTACGTTCCGTTATTATCGGCTAAGGCGACCAAAGAAGAACTACTGCGATTGTGCCCTGGTTATTCCGGACGAGAACCTCAGTAGAGAAAGCCGAAAACTGATTGTCATGATACAGCGAGAGATTGTTCAACCACTCGAAGACCTATCAGAATCTTTAGGATCCCTCTACATTAACGAAGGACCGTTTCCCGGTCATGTACACACGCCCGTATTCGGATGCATCGCTGAAGATGCAGGGCTACATAGTAGCCCCAACGTTGAACTCCATGGCTAAGCGCAAGTGTTACAGCTATATAGTCCGGTTGCCTAGTTCGACGTGCGATCACCTCCTTAATGGACCAAGACGTTGGATCAAGTGTGATTAAGCATATTCGCGAACACCCCCGCATTGTCTGCGTAGGGGCTGAAGCCAACGACTGCTAACTTTCGGATTACATATTCATATATATACATATATATATAAACGGCCGCACAGGGGACACAATCATATTTTCAGGCAAACAGTACAATAAATGATGTTTCATAATCAAAATAAAACATCATTTTTTACAATGATTCGATTCATCACTCGAACAAGGCATTCTTCGAGCATTGCGCCTCTATTAGGCGGCCACCTTCTGTGACCTGCGCCAAGTAGTGCTCGGCCGGATATTGGCCCCCCGCCGGATCCTGGGTCGCTATAATGGTGGCCTCCATATCCGTCCAATAGGATTTAACGCGGGCAAGAGCCATTCGTGCACCCTCTATCCACGCCGACCTCCTCATGGCATCGATCCGAGGCACGGCCCCAAGGAATTGCTGCACCAAGCCAAAATAACTGTCCGGCTTAGGCCCTTTCGGCCAAAGATGGTCTATCACAGCCTGCATTGCAAGCCCGGACAGCGTGTGAAGCTCCGCTACAGCAACCATCTTGTCACTTAACGGCAGCGGGCGAGTGGGAGCATTGAATTGTGACCAGAAAAGCCTCTCCACTTCTTTATCACCCTGATCCTCGAAGAACTTGGCAGCGTCAGCTGTACTCTTCGCCAAATCCGCATACGCGTCCGCAGGACTCCAGCGTCCATCGAGGGGAGCGTATTTCGGATCGAAAAACTTCGTCCGCAGCAAGTAGGAGCCTCCGGCCGCGATTTTACCGGCCTGTTGAAGTTCCTCCCGCGCACCCCTGAGCGCGGTCCGTATTTCCTTGGTGGCATTAAGTGCCTTGTCCAGCTCGGCCGAACTATCCTTATGCTCCTTTTTAAGGAGCTCATACCGGTCAGCGGCATTTTTTAACTCAACAGCCATTTCAGCTATCTTTTCCTCGCTTCGGCGATGAGCAGCCTGTTCGGCTCTCAATTCTTCGGCTGCCTTTAGGGCAGCCGCATTGCTAACCCGAGCTTGTTCCTTGGCTTGGACAAGTTCTGCCCTCAGGGCCTCCACGGCAGCAGCACCATCTGCAGTCCAAACATATTACATTAATATCATGCCGCCTCCATATTTTCCTATACAAAGGAAGGCAGAGCACATACCTTGTGATTTGTCCAGCCGCTCGTTCACCAGCGTGATATCGGCATCAATCGATCCAATCTGCACGTTAGTTCGGCAACTTCAGCGGATGGCGGCGGCGGACCTGAGTACTGCAGACGTATGATCCCCGTTTGCCGCCTAGGGCGGGCAACCAGAGTCTCAGGGGCTACTATCAATATGGAGCACACCTAATGCGTGCCTCACAGCCAAAAACAGTGTATTCTTTACTACATACCTCAAAGCCTCGGCGGACTTGTAAATGCTTCATTCAAACCGCTTGTAGCGGATGAAATCTTCTTGAGCACCGCGCTCATTAATGGCGGTGCTCCTCGAGAGCGCAGCTTCGCTCAAAGAGGGCTGTCGAAGACGTCCGGCCGGACATCGAACTGTGCCGGACCCTTCCCATCGCCCCTCGTGGGAGCCAAACGTTCCGGGCTCAGGGCGGCTGATGCATTGGCTTCCGGCTTCGGCAGATCCGGACTCCTCCGTAACGACACCTCGGTGTCGCCCGCTTCATGAGCCGGAGAGTTGGGTGGGGTCTCGCTCTCCATCATCTCCGGAGGAAGATCCCCCGAAGACAAACTCTGTTGAGAAGGGCTGCTAGCCGGACTGCGAAAGACGAATCCTGGTTATTGATCTAGGAGGAACGCAGTACCTTCGAATTAAAAATTAACTTACAGCTCGGTGGAGGGCTGGCCCGTTGGTGGGCACGACACGGTGAGGGTGCCCGTCGGGGCAGAGCCCCCTGGTGTTATCTTTTTCCCTGGTTTGGGCATCTCCGTCTCCGAGTCTTTGGAGGCAGCCCTCTTCTTCCCGCGCAGGGAGGAGGCCTTAGCCTCCCCTTCCCGACTATCCTCCTTAGGGGAGGCAACAATCCCCCCGGTTCGGATGCGTAGCGTGTGAAGTTCGGTTTCTTCGTTCTTCCCCTTGTCTTTCCCTGAGGGCATTCTGCTGAGTACCCGGTCAAGCATCTTCGCCATGGTGGGACCAGGCGAGCCTTCGGGAAGTGGCGCCGGACACCTGATTCTCTCCGCCTTGCCGAGCCATTCCTGGCCACGGATGATTTTCAGAATAAACAATTATGACAAATACAAAAATAAGGTGTCCGGTATCAGGTTTACTTACTTGTGTATCTAGGCGATTGCAGCTTAGGCCCGCATCCTCGGTGGTGTCCGGACACTTCACTTTCGGTCGAAGAATAATTTGCACATCCTTCAAGCTTCAGTCAAGAAGTGCTTGACAGCCCATGGACCCTCCGGATTGAATTCCCACATCCGGAGAGGCGGCGTTAGCACGGCAACATCCGTCGGATTAACATCACTAGCATTATCTTGACAAGGTTAATGTCCCTCTCAAGAAGCTCTCGGATGCAGTTACTGCGATCTCGAACATCACCGGTGGGCCCCAATTCCGTCCTACGTCGGTCCAAGACGCTAGTTGTGACGGAGGGCCCGAGCGGAACTCGGGGGCGGCCACCCACTTTGTGCCTCTGGGAGCCGTGACATAAAACCACCTCCATTGCCATACATCGGATACTTCTAGGAAAGAACCCTCTGGCCATGGGGCATCAGCGTTCCTGCTTATTACGGCACCTCCGCACTCCGCGTGTTGCCCCTCGATCATCTTCGGCTTCACATTGAAGGTCTTGAGCCATAAGCCGAAGTGTGGGGTGACATGGAGGAAGGCCTCGCACACTATAATGAACGACAAGATATGGGGGATAGCGTCCGGAGCTAGATCATGAAAATCCAACCCATAATAGAACATGAGCCCCTCACAAAGGATCGAGGTAAGGCCCAAGCCACGGAGGAAGTGAGGAGCGAACACGACGCACTCATTGGGCTCGGCGTGAGGGATGACCTGCCACGGCAGAAGCTGTCTTTGGATGTCGGCGATCAGATATCCGACCTCCCTAAGCTTCGCAATGTTCTCCGCTTGAATCGAGGAGGCCACCCACCGGCCTTGAGGATCGGATCTAAACATATTGAAGGATCTGGGGTGTTGGAGCTTAGATCTCGGGTGTTAGAACTTGAGGTGCGGAAAGGCGCGAGGGAGGTGGAAAAGAGGCATAGGCCTCGGCCCCTTTTATAAAGGGGGTGAATATCAAGAGTCCTTAGGGTGACCGCTTGAGGTTTACCTTACGGCACACAGAGTCATATCAACGGCCGTCGTAGGGCTACGCACGCCCTCATTAATGGAAGATCCCGTAATAAGAGGAACACGATCTCTGCTTCGACAAGACGTGCCAATAAAACCGCCTCGCAGCACGAGTCGAGGTGGGGCGAGAAGCACCAGTTCGTGTTGAACTGGGCCACGATGCGAAGGCACGGCGTACAAAGATTGCCAGTGGATCAGATTTATGCCATGTTCCCTACAATGGTGTGTAAGAATCCCCTCATGGGTCCGGACACGATCTAAGTGTTCGATGATTACTTTGGAGTATTCGAAGGAGGAACCCGCCCTGCAATGCCGAAGACAATACTGCGCGCCGGACTCATCGTCATTGAAGCCTGGTGGGGCTACTGAGGGAGTCCTGGATTAGGGGGTATCCGGACAGCCGGACTATATACATCGTCCGGACTATTGAAGCATGAAGATACAAGACTCAAGACTTCGACCCATGTCCGGATGGGACTTTCCTTGGCGTGGAAGGCAAGCTTGGCGATCCGGATATTATATTTCCTTCCTTGTAACCGACTCCATGTAAACCCTAGCCCTCTCCGGTATTTATATAAACCGGAGAGGTTGGTCCTTAGAAGGCCGATCACAATTACAATCATACCATCATAGGCTAGCTTCTAGGGTTTAGCCTCTACGATCTCATGGTAGATCTACTCTTGTACTACCCATATCTTCAATATTAATCAAGCAGGAAGTAGGGTTTTACCTCCATCGAGAGGGCCCGAACCTGGGTAAACATCTGTGTCCCTTGCTTCCTGTTACCATCAGCCTAGACACACAGATCGAGACCTCCTACCCGAGATCCGCCGGTTTTGACACCGACACACGGGCCCGTCATGCTGCTCCGCCTCTGCCGCGTGCTCACCCTGGTCGTCTCGTCCGCGAACGCGGTGCGCGAGGTGCTGCAGCTGCAGGACCACGCCTTCGCCAACCGACCCGCGCTCGCCATCCCACAGCGGCTCCTCTACGGCTGCACGGACATCGCCTTCGCTCCCACAGCACCTACTGGCGCGGCGTGTGCAAGATCGTTGTGCCCCACCTGCTGAGCCCGCTAGGGTGCGCGCCTACCGCGGCGTGCACAAGGAGGAGGTGGCCGAGCTTGTCCGGAAGGTGGAGCAGCAGGAACATGAAGGCGGCGATGTGGTGCGGCTGAGCGAGCTCCTGAGCGGCTTCGCCAAGGACGTGAACGGGCGGATCGTGCTCGGGGTGCGCACCTCGGGCAGGGCCGGGTGGCGCGCCAAGGTGGACGCGCTGCTCTGGTAGTTCCACGTCGGCGACAACTTCCCGTCGCTGGCGTGGGTGGCCGCCGTGGTCGCGAGGGACGCCAAGGTTAGCAGGGCGTTCAAGGGGATTGATCGCATCCTCGTGGAGATCCTTGAGCCCCGGCCACCCCGCTCCCCTTCGCAAAGATCCGCCGCCACACGTGTTGTTGGGAGAAGGCGGTGACCAACAACGCCCAATCAAGGGAATCCGGATCTAGCCCAGGCATCTACATGGCCTTCCCCACCATCTTGTAGTCCTGTGTGTGGCATCTCACTGTGGGGGAAGGAGATGGCGCCGGGCGAGTGGATCCCTCCCAAAATTAAGTGAGGGGAGGCATGTGCGGTCCCGACGTGAGGGGACACAACCGGCAATAGGATTAGGAAGGGCGGGTGATCTCCGTTGGGGTAAGAAGGTTGCGTCGGCCGGTCGAGGTGACGGAGAGGCGACGGTACAGGCTGGTGACTTAGAGGGATGGCGGCAATCTGGCATGTGGCAGGGAATCCGGGGCGCCGTTGTGGGTGGAGGTGTGCCGCCGTTGTGGGTGGAGGCGTGCCGCAACGGCCATGGAGGAACCCTAACGGTGCTAGCGTGGTGATTCTCGTGGGAGAAAGACGAGCGTTTGTTTCTGTTTCGTTGGCCGGTTTTTTCCTCTTTCGCTGTTATTTCCGGTTGGGTGGGTTTTAAGAGGGAGAGAAAAATCGGTGGGAGGGGAGGCAAACGAACAAAGGAGGGGGCTAGCGGACGGACGAACGAACGACGTACGGACTGGGCAATTAGGAGTAGAGAAAATGCAATCCTTATTATTAAATTGGCATGCTCTTAATAATAAAACTGCCAACCTCTTATTAATAAAAATGTCATCTTCTTTATAATAAAAATCTCATGCCAACAATAATAACAACGCCACACTACCTAAGTAAAACTGTCATGCCACATACACTAAAACTACTAGGTTTAATTACAGAAAATGGCATGCCAGTAATATAAAAATGCCATTCTCTCTATGATAAAACTATCATCCTCTCAATAAAAATAGCATACCATTGAAATAAAATCCTCTCAATGATAAACCGCCATCCTCTTCATATTAAGATCGCCATCCTCTAAATAATAAAAATGCCATGTTATTAATTAAAAAAATGCCATGTTACCTACATAAACATGGCAAATTTTGGGATTTGTAAAAAACACATGGCAAAATAAAACAAAATAGGGACATTTTATCATATAGCAAAGAAGAAAATTCGGGATTCTATGGTTTTTTTATTCAAAATTTCAAATGAAAAAACAATTTTCGAACAAAATAGCTACATATATGTATAGCAGGTTTGTCGCAAGTGCGCACAAACCGCTCTACAGTCTAAGTGGTACGCGCACCTACGACCGACGCGGGTGGACGTGATATCGAGTTCGGCCCAACCCACATCTTTGGTTTTTTTTTTTTTGGAGAGTTTAACAAGGTAGTTCGCCAGAGAGAGGATTACAACGAACAACTCCAGAAAATCTACGTGGCAGGCTGGCAGCGGCCTTGCACCGAGATTCGTGCAACGGTAGAAAGGATGTTCGCTGGAACCATCCCCATGACTGATGTTCGCTAGATAACATTTTCATAGATTTTATTGGATAAAAACATCAACACTTGAAAAGAATGCCACGGGATGCGGATTAGATAGTGCAGTTTCCATTCTGTTTTCATATTTTCTATAACGAATACAAATGTAAATATGTATGATATCGAATACCAACGTGGAGCTGATGTTACTCCAATACAAATATGGATATGACGTTAACTTGATTCGGAATGGATACGAATATCTTGCAAATCTGACGACATGATTAATAACAGAAACAAGTTAGCAAAGATGTGATGAAATTAATCAGCCCATGCCTTGTACAATAAGTCAAGGCTAGACAGGTATACAGATAAATATTGCTTCCTCTGTAGAGTATATTGTTTGTAATAACATCTTATATTATGGGACGGAGATAGTACTATTCAAATTTTTTTTTAAGAATCTGATAGTACTATTCAAGTGGCTGGACATATCCCGAGATGGAAGGCTTCCATGCTCAAGAGAAGCGACCAACTGATTCTTATCAACTCCACCCTCACGGCCACCATCATCTACCATATCCTCGCCCTTGATCTCATGTATACAAAAAACTTCAAATATTCTAGATAAAGTTATTATGGAAAACACTTTACATAAAACCATTTGGAAAAAATGTTAACCAACCATTTAAAATTTAAAAAATTGTATTGATAAAATGTTTCTCATGTATACAAAAAAACTCAATGTGTATGGAAAATATTGATCGTGTATTTAAAAATATTAATCAAGAATTTGAATTTTATTGTTAAACAAGTATTTTATATATGTTAATCAAGCATTTGAAAAATGTTAAATGTCTATAGAAAATGTTGACCATGTATTTAAAAATATTGATCAAGCATTAGAAAAATGTGAAAGGTGTATAGAAAAATGTTGACCATGTACTAAAAATGTTAATAAACCATTTAAAAATGTTAAATGTATATAGAAAAAATGTTGACCATGTACTTAAAAAAATGCCAATCTTGTATTTGAAAATTGTTAATCAACCAGTTGAAATAATTTAAAATGTGTAAAATATATTGACCATGTACCCAAAAATGCTAAACATGTACTAGATATACACCAAAATCTATTAATCATGTATTTCAAATATTAAATGTGCATAGAAATTTTTCTCTAATGTATACAAAAAATGTTGAATGTGTGCTGAAAACCAAATAAAAAGAAGGAACAAGCAAAAAACCAAAGATAACCGATAAAGAAACAAAAAAAGACATGAAAGAAAAAACCCAATGAAAATCAAGAAAACTGACAAAAATAAGAAAAACAAAAAACCTTGAAGAAATAGAAAAAATTGGCAAGAACCATGAAAAAAGTGAAGAAAAACGTTGAAAACAGAAAAACGGAAGAAATCGAAGAAAGAAAGAAATAGAAACCAAGGCGAAGCCAACCTAGCGAGAAAACATACCGAATCCAATTGACATCCAGCCAAGGGAAAAAACAGCGATAATGGGCCATATAGGTCGAAGGAAATCCTTCAACGGGACGGGAGGAGTACTCGCACTAATAAGATATTGTCATGACGTTAGAGAGTTTTTTGTCCTCGCATATCCGATTTCGGATATGGGGAGTTTAACAAACCTCGGTCCAATCAATTTTTTGGAATTGGGGTTAGGACCGGTAAAAACTCCCATTTCCCGATCCGAGGTTTGAGCTGCTATGGCAAGCTTTGAAAAACAACTCAAGGTCATTTATAGAACAAACAACAAAATATAAGCAAAATGATACAAAATGTTCACTTACTGGGTGGACAAGATGTGAGCATAGATGCTACGTAATCTTCCGCTTTCTCATGTTGTATCAATCTTTTTTGTTGGTCTGATTTTGTGTGGAGGAGAAATCATTTATCGACACTATGATGAAAATATAGTGATTCGACGTCCTGCACTTTTAGAGGATCATCCCCGGGCACAATAAGTTTATTGATCAAGGCTTCCCATCTTTTTGGATGGACGACTCAAGGCGCTTTCAAAACCATTATTGATAATGTTCGTGCAAGTGAAAGAGTGACAACATCATTGCTCCAGTCCAATTCCAGCCTCTTTACCGAAGTCTTTGGAGTATTGTCAACGCGGACGTTTGCGAAGGTGTTTTTATGATATTTCATTGTAATTCGTAGTCATAGGAGTTGCTTTGTACTTTTTTGGATTTTAGGTCCAAATCAATGCACCTGTAATTAATTTTAATGGCTATAAATAGAGTTACATGTAAAAAACTAACAAGATATTGTTGAAATCACTAGTTACGGATCACTCTTTGCAAATGTCACTCCCACCTTCCCGGGTTGTGACAAGTGTCACACTGCATGCACGCCACTTATCGCACCCTGAGAATCCTTTTTTCATAGATTTGGTGAAGGAAATATGCCCTAGAGGCAATAATAAAGTTATTATTTATTTCCTTATATCATGATAAATGTTTATTATCCATGCTAGAATTGTATTAACCGGAAACATAATACATGTGTGAATACATAGACAAACAGAGTGTCACTAGTATGCCTCTACTTGACTAGCTCGTTAATCGAAGATGGTTATGTTTCCTAACCATAGACATGAGTTGTCATTTGATTAACGGGATCACATCATTAGGAGAATGATATGACTGACTTGACCCATTCCGTTAGCTTAGCACTTGATCGTTTAGTATGTTGCTATTGCTTTCTTCATGACTTATACAAAGTTCCTGCAACTATGAGGTTATGCAACTCCGTTTACGGAGGAACACTTTGTGTGCTACCAAAGCGTCTAGCGTAATCTGGGTGATTATAAAGGTACTCTCACAGTGTCTCCAAAAGTATATGTTGAGTTGGCATAATTGAGATTAGGTTTTGTCACTCCGATTGTCGAGAGAGGTATCTACGGGCCTTCTTGGTAATACTCATCACCTAAGCCTTGCAAGCATTGTAACTAATGAGTTAGTTATGAAATGATGTATTATGGAGCAGTAAAGAGACTTGCGATAGCGAGATTGAACTAGGTATTGGATACCGACGATCGAATCTCGGGCAAGTAACATACCGATGACAAAGGAACAACGTATGTTGTTATGCGGTCCGACCGATAAAGATCTTCGTGAAAATGTAGGAACCAATATGAACATCCAGGTTCCACTATTGGTTATTGACCAAGAATAGTTCTAGGTCATGTCTACATAGTTCTCGAACCCGTAGGGTCCATGCGCTTAACGTTCGATGGCAATTTTATGAGTATTGATGTACGAAGTTTGTTGGTCCGGATGTGATCACGGACATGACGAGGAGTCTCGAAATGGTTGAGACATAAAGATTGATATATTGGAAGCCTATGTTTGGACTTGAATAGTTCGGGTGAAATCGAGATTTTGCAGGAACAGAAATTTACGGAACCCTCCGGGGTTAATGGGCCTTAGTGGGCCATGCGGGAGAAGAGGAGGGCCGGCCAGGCAGGCCGCCGCCCCTCCCCTAGTCCGAATAGGACAAGGAAGGGCGGCGCCCTTCTCTTTCCCTCCCCAAGTCCTAATCCAACTAGGAAGGGGGAGTCCTACTCCCAGGGAGTAGGACTCCTCGGCCTCCTCCTCCTAGGGCCGGCCGCACCCCTTGCTCCTTTATATCACGGGGCAGGGGCACCCTAGGACACACAAGTTGATCTACGGATCGTTCCTTAGCCGTGTGCGGTGCCCCCTCCACCATATTCCACCTCGGTCATATCGTCGCGGAGTTTAGGCGAAGCCTGCGCGATAGAGCATCATCATCGTCCTGCGCCGTCGTCTTGTGGAACTCATCCCGACACTTTGCTGGATCGGTCAGGGATCGTCATCGAGCTGAGCGTGTCTGAACACGGAGGTGCCGTCGTTCGGTACTTGGATCGGTCGGATCGTGAAGGCGTCGACTACATCAACAGCGTTGTCATAGCGCTTCGCTTCGATCTCACGAGTGCGTGGACATACTCTCCCTCTCGTTGCTATACATCACCATGATCTTGCGTGTGCGTGGGAAATTTTTGAATATACTCGTTCCCCAGCGGTGGCATCGAGCCAGGTTTTATGCGTTGATGTTATATGCAGTAAGAACCTAAGTGAGTTGTGGGCGATACAAGTCATCTTGCTTACCATGTCATACTTTGGTTCAGCGGTATTGTGAGATGAAGCGGCCGGACCGACATTACGCGTCGCTTCGCGAGACTGGTTTCACCGCTGCGAGCACTCGTTGCTTAAAGGTGGTGGCGGGTGTCTGTCTCTCTCACTTTAGTTGAACCGAGTGTGGCTCGCCGGTCCTTGCGAAGGTTAAAACAGCACCAACTTGACAAACTATCGTTGTGGTTTTGATGCGTAGGTAAAACGGTTCTTGCTCAGCCCGTAGCAGCCACGTAAAACTTGCAACAACAAAGTAGAGGGCGTCTAACTTGTTTTTGCAGGGCATGTTGTGATGTGATATGGTCAAGGCGTGATGCTATATTTTATTGTATGAGATGATCATGTTTTGTAACGAGTTATCGAAATGGCGAGAGCCATATGGTTGTCGCTTTATTGTATGAAATGCAAGCGCCATGTAATTGCTTTACTTTATCACTAAGCGGTAGCGATAGTCGTAAAGCAATAGTTGGCGAGGCGACAACGATGCTACGATGGAGATCAAGATGTCGCGCCCGGTGGCGATGGTGATCATAATGGTGCTTGGAGATGGAATCACAAGCACAAGATGATGATGGCCATATCATATCACTTATATTGATTGCATGTGATGTTTATCCTTTATGCATCTTATCTTGCTTTGATTGGCGGTAGCATTTTAAGATGATCTCTCACTAAAATTATCAAGAAGTGTTCTCCTGAGTATGCACCGTTGCAAAAGTTAAATCGTGCGAGACACCACGTGATGATCGGGTGTGATAAGCTCTCGTCCATCTACAGCGGGTGCAAGCCAGTTTTGCACAGCGAATACTCAGGTTAAACTTGGCGAGCCTAGCATATGCGAGATATGGCCTCGGAACACGGAGACCGAAAGGTCGGCGTGAATCATATAGTAGATATGATCAACATAGTGATGTTCACCATTGAAAACTACTCCATCTCACGTGATGATCGGTTATGGTTTAGTTGATTTGGATCACGTGATCACTTAGATGACTAGAGATGTCGTCTAAGTGGGAGTTCTTAAATAATGTGATTAATTGAACTTAAAATTATCATGAACTTAGCACCTGATTGTATTTTTCTTATCTATGTTTGTCGTAGATAGATGGCTCGTCTTGTTGTTCCGTTGAATTTTAATCGTTCCTTGAAAAGCAAAGTTGAAAGATGATGGTAGCAATTACGGACTGGGTGCGTAACTTGAGGATTATCCTCATTGCTGCCTGAGAAGAATTAAATCTGGAAGCACCGCTGGGTGCCGAACTGCTGCAGAACAACGCCAAAGTTGTGAGCGTCTGGCGAAACAAAGCGATGACTACTCTATAGTTCGATGTGCCATGCTACGGCTTAGAACCGGGTCTTCAACAACGTTTTGAGCGTCATGGGGCATATGAGATGTTCCAGGAGTTGAAGTTAATATTTCAAGCAAATGCCGGATTGAGAGATATGAAGTCTCCAATAAGTTCTATAGCTGCAAGATGGAGGAGAATAGTTACATCGGTGAGCACATACTCAAAATGTGCAGGTATAATAATCACTTGATTCAAGCTGGGAGTTAATATTCCGGATGATAGTGTCATTGACAGAATTCTCCAATCACTGCCACCAAGCTACAAGAGCTTCGTGATGAACTATAATATGCAAGGGATGAACAAGACACTTCCGAGCTCTTACATGAATGCTAAAAGCTGCGGAGGTAGAAATCAGAAGGAGCATCAAGTGTTGATGGTCAACAAGACCACTAGTTTCAATAAAAGGGCAAAGGAAAGAAGAAGGGAACTTTAAAAGGAACATCAAGCAAGTTGCTGCTCAAGAAAAAAACCCAAGTCTGGACCTAAGCACTGGCGGAGTGCTTCTCTGCAAACAAGCTGGTCCTTTGAGCGGAATTGCCCCAAGTATTTGGCGGATAAGAAGGATGGCAAGGTGAACAAAGGTATATGTGATATACATGTTATTGATGTGTACCTTACTAGAGCTCGTAGTAGCACCGGGGTATTTGATCTGGTTACATTGCTAATATTTGCAACTCAAAACAGGGACTACTGGAATAAGCGAGCAGCGGCAAAGGGCGAGGTGACGATGCGGCGTGGGAAGCGGTTCCAAAGTCAATGTGATCGCGATCGGCACGCTACCTCTACATCTACCTTGGGATTAGTTTTAGACCTAAATAATTGTTATTTGGTGCCAGCGTTGAGCATGAACATTATATCTGGATCTTGTTTAGCGCGAGGCGGTTATTCATTTAAATCGAGAGAATAATGGTTGTTCTATTTATATGAGTAATATCTTTTATGGTCATGCACCCTTGAAGAGTGGTCTATTCTTATTGAATCTCGACGGTAGTGATACACATATTCATAATGTCGAAGCCAAAAGATCAGAGTTGATAATGATAGTGCAACTTATTTGTGCCTTGCCGTTTAGGTCATATCGATGTAAAGCGCATGAAGAAACTCCATACAGATGGACTTTTGGAACCACTTGATTATGAATCACTTGGTACTTGCGAACCGTGCCTCATGGGCAAGATGACTAAAACACCGTTCTCCGGTTGTATGGAGAGAGCAACAGATTTGTTGGAAATCATTCATACAGATGTATGTGGTCCGATGAATGTTGAAGCTCGTGGCGGATATCGTTATTTTCTCACCTTCATAGATGATTTAAGAAGATACGGGTATATCTACTTAATGAAACATAAATCTGAAACATTTGAAAAGTTCAAAGAATTTCAGAGTGAAGTTGAAAATCATCGTAACAAGAAAATAAAGTTTCTACGATCTGATCGTGGAGGAGAATATTTGAGTTCTGAGTTTGGTCTACATTTGAAGCAATGCAGAATAGTTTAGCAACTCCGCCACCGGAACACCACGGTGTAATGGTGTGTCGAGCGTCGTGTCGTACTTTACTAGATATGGTGCGATCTATGATGTCTCTTACCGATTTACCGCTATCGTTTTGGGGTTATGCTTTAGAGGCGGCCGCATTCACGTTAAATAGGGCACCATCAAAATCCGTTGAGATGACACCTTATGAACTATGGTTTGGCAAGAAACCAAAGTTGTCGTTTACGAAAGTTTGGGGTTGCGATGCTTATGTGAAAAAAATTCAACCTGATAAGCTTGAACCCAAATCGGAAAAATGTGTCTTCATAGGATACCCAAAGGAGACAATTGGGTATACCTTCTATCACAGATCCGAAGGCAAGACATTCGTTGCCAAGAATGGATCCTTTCTAGAGAAGGAGTTTCTCTCGAAAGAAGTGAGTGGGAGGAAGTTAATGATGATGATCATGAAACTTCAGATCAAGTTGTTACTGAACTTCATAGATCAACCAGAATAAAATCCGCACCAGAGTGGTGCGGTAATCCTATTACGGAAGTCATGCTACTAGATCATAGTGAACCTACGAACTATGAAGAAGCGATGGTGAGCCAGATTCATAAAATGGCTTGAAGCCATGAAATCTGAGATATGTATGAGAACAAAGTGTGGACTTTGGTTGAATTGCCCGACGATCGACAAGCAATAGAGAATAAATGGATTTTCAAGAAGAAGGCGATCTTGTGGTAATATTCTTTGTTTACAAAGCTCGACTTGTTGCAAAGGTTTTCGACAAGTTCAAGGAGTTGACTACGATGAGACCTTCTCACCCGTGGCGATGCTTAAGTCTGTCGAATCATGTTAGCAATCGCCGCATTTTATGATTATGAAATATGGCAAATGGATGTCAAAACTGCATTTCTGAATGGATTTACGAAAGAAGAGTTGTATATGGCCTTAGCGGAAGGTTTATGGATCCTAAGGAGCTAACAAAGTGTGCAAGCTCCAGCGATCAATCTATGGTGCGGTGCAAGCCTCTCGGAGTTGGAATAAGCGCTTTGATAGTGTGATCAAAGCATATGGTTTTATCTGAGACTTTTGGAGAAGCCTTTATTTACAAGAAAGTGAGTCGAGCTCTGTAGCATTTCTAATATTATATGTGGGCGACATATTGTTGATTGGAAATGATATAGAATTTCTGGATAGCATAAAGGATACTTGAATAAAAGTTTTTCAATGAAGGACCTCGGAGAAGCTGCTTACATATTGGGCATCAAGATCTATAGAGATAGATCAAGGCGGCTTGATTGGACTTTCACGGTGCACATACCTTGATAAAGTCTTGAAAAATTTCAATATGGATCGAGGCAAAGAAAGGGTTCTTGCACGTATTACAAGGGTAAGATTGAGTCGGACTCAATGCCCGACCACTGCGAAGATAGAGGAAAAATGAAAGGAGTTCCTATGCTTGACCATAGGCTCTATCATGTATGCAATGCTGTGTACCGGACTTGATGTGTGCCTTGCTATTAGCTTAGCGAGGAGGTACCAAAGTAATCCGAGTGGATCAACTGGACAGCGGTCAAGAATATCCGAAATACGAAAAGGACTAAGGATATGTTTCTCGTTTATGGAGGTGACAAAGAGCTTGTCGTAAAGGGTTACGTCGATGCAAGCTTTGACACTGATCCAGACGATTCTAAATCGCAAACGGATCGTATTTTTATAAAGCGATGGAGCTGTAAGTTGGTGCAGTTCTAAACAAAGCGTCGTGGCGGGATCTACATGTGAAGCGGAGTACATAGCTGCTTGGAAGCAGCAAATGAAGGATGCGGATGAAGGAGTTCATTTCCGATCTAGGTGTTATACCTAGTGCATCGGGACCAATGAAGATCTTACTGTGACAATCTTGGTGCAATTGCCTTGACAAAGGAATCCAGATTTCACAAGAGGACCAAGCACATCAAGAGCGCTTCAATTCAATTCGGGACCAAGTCCAAGTGGGAGACATAGAGATTTGCAAGATACATACGGATCTGAATGTTGCGAGACCCGATGACTAAGCCTCTCTCACGAGCAAAACATGATCAGCACCAAGACTCCATGGGTGTGAGAATCATTCTTGTGTAATCTAGATTATTGACTCTAGTGCAAGTGGGAGGCCAGAAGGAAATATGCCCTAGAGGCAATAATAAAGTTATTATTTATTTCCTTATATCATGATAAATGTTTATTATTCATGCTAGAATTGTATTAACCGGAAACATAATACATGTGTGAATACATAGACAAACAAAGTGTCACTAGTATGCCTCTACTTGACTAGCTCGTTAATCGAAGATGGTTATGTTTCCTAACCATAGACATGAGTTGTCATTTGATTAACGGGATCACATCATTAGGAGAATGATATGATTGACTTGACCCATTCCGTTAGCTTAGCACTTGATCGTTTAGTATGTTGCTATTGCTTTCTTCATGACTTATACAAAGTTCTGCAACTATGAGGTTATGCAACTCCGTTTACGGAGGAACACTTTGTGTGCTACCAAGCGTCCTGGCGTGGCTGGGTGATTATAGAGGTACTCTGGGTGTCTCCAAAAGTATATGTTGAGTTGGCATAATTGAGATTAGGTTTTGTCACTCCGATTATCGGAGAGGTATCTCTGGCCTTCTCGGTAATACTCATCATCTAAGCCTTGCAAGCATTGTAACTAATGAGTTAGTTATGAAATGGCGTATTACTGGAGCGAGTAAAGAGACTTGCGTAGCGAGATTGAACTAGGTATTGGATACGACGATCGAATCTCGGGCAAGTAACATACCAATGACAAAGGGAACAACGTATGTTGTTATGCGGTTTGACCGATAAAGATCTTCATAGAAAATGTAGGAACCAATATGAACATCCAGGTTCCACTATTGGTTATTGACCAAGAATAGTTCTAGGTCATGTCTACATAGTTCTCGAACCGTAGTAGGGTCTGCAACAACGTTACGATGATAATTTTATGAGTATTGATGTACGAAGTTTGTTTGGAGTCGGGATGTGATCATGGACATGGCGAGAGTCTCGAAATGGTCGAGACATAAAGATTGATATATTGGAAGCCTATGTTTGGACTTGAATAGTTCGGGTGAAATCGGGATTTTGCTGGAACAGAGGAGTTCTGGAACCCTCCGGGGTTAATGGGCCTTAGTGGGCCATGAGGGAGCGAGAGGAGGCCGGCCGGGCAGGCGCGCCCCTCCCCTAGTCCGAATAGGATAAGGAAGGAGTGGCGCCCCCTTCTCTTCCCTCCCCAAGTCCTAATCCAATTAGGAAGGGGAGTCCTACTCCGTGGGAGTAGGACTCCTCAGCCGCCTCCTCCTAGGGCGGCCGCACCCCCTGCTCCTTTATATCTGGGGCAGGGGGCACCCTAGGACACACAAGTTGATCTACGGATCGTTCCTTAGCCGTGTGCGGTGCCCCCTCCACCATATTCCACCTCGGTCATATCGTCGCGGAGTTTAAGGCGAAGCCTGCGCCCGATAGAGCATCATCATCGTCTGCGCCGTCGTCTTGTGGAACTCATCCCGACACTTTGCTGGATCGGTCAGGGGATTGTCATCGAGCTGAGCGTGTGCTGAACACGGAGGTGCCGTATGTTCGGTACTTGGATCGGTCGAATCGTGAAGGCGTCGACTACATCAACAGCGTTGTCATAGCGCTTCGCTTTCGGTCTCACAGTGCGTGGACACACTCTCCCCTCTCGTTGCTATACATCACCATGATCTTGCGTGTGCGTAGGAAATTTTTTGAAATTACTACGTTCCCCAACATTTGGACACATGATCTAAAAAAAATTATCTCTCAAACCATGCGTCCAAATATCAAACTGTTTTCACCGTTCGATTTCTCGTGTCATGATTTTCAAAACTAGTTCTCATGTTGATAGGTTTTGACAATTTTTTTGAAAAAAGGACAAAAAACTCCAAACTGGGAGCACATTTTCCCTTTCCGAGAGGCACGGCCATGCCCCACGTGGAAGCAAATCCATACCTCTCATTGTAGAAAAACAGGAAAACGTGTTTTTCCCTTTTGTGAGAGGCGCGACCGTGCCTCTTGTGGAATAAAAAAATAATACATTTTTTTCCTTTTCGAGAGGCATGGTCGTACCGTGCCTCTTGCAAAGGCAAAACCTTGTCTCTATGAGAAGTAAATCCTGTTGGGGAACGTAGTAATTTCAAAAAATTTCCTACGCACACGCAAGATCATGGTGATGGTATAGCAATGAGAGGGGAGAGTATTGTCCACGTACCCTCGTGAACCGTGGCGAAGGCGTTATGACAACGCGGTTGATGTAGTCGTGCGTCTTCACGATCCGACCGATCAAGTACCCGAGCGTCGGCACCTCAGAGTTCGCACGCGTTCAGCTCGATGGCGATCCACGGCTCCGATCCAGAAAAGCGTCGGGGATGAGTTCCGTCGGCGCGATGGCGTGGTGGCGATGATGATGCTCCATAGGGCGCAAGCTTCCCTAAGCTCATGACGATATGACGAGTGGAATATGGTGGAGGGGGCACCGCTGCAGCTAAGGAACTATCCGTAGATCAACTTGTGTGTCATGGGGTGCCCCCCCCCGTATATAAAGGAGGAAGGGGGAGGTGCTGCCTGACCCCAAGGGTGCGCTGGAGAGTCCTCTCCCAGGGAGTAGGACTCCTCTTGCCTTGTTGGAGAAGGAAAGGGGAGGGGAAGAGAAGGAAGGCGCCCCCCCTCCTTGTCCTATTGGGACTAGGGGGGAGGCAGCGACCTGCCTGGCGGCCCTCTCTTCTCCCTCATGGCCCACTAAGGCCCAACATCCCAGGGAGGTTCCGGTAACCCCGGTTCGGTAAAAATCGATTTCACCGGAACCATTCCGATATCAAATATAGGCTTCAATATATCAATATTTATGTCTTGACCATTTGAGACTCCTCGTCATGTCGTGATCACATCCGAGACTCAACAAACTTACATCAAAACTTGTAAACTCATAATAAAGCTGTCATCGTAGCGTTGGCGTGCGGACCCTCTGAGTTCGAGAACTATGTAGACATGACCTAGAACTATTCTCGGTCAATAACCAATAGCGGAACCTGGATGCCCATATTGGTTCCTACATATTCTATGAAGATCTTTATCGGTCGAACCGCATAACGACATCACGTTGTTCCCCTAATCCATTTTGAACCTTTTCAAAACTTTATCAAGGTATGTGCTTTGTGAAAGTCCAATTAAGCCGCCTTGATCTATCTCTATAGATCTTGATGCCCAATATGTAAGCAGCTTCACCGAGGTCTTTCATCGAAAAACTTTTATTCAAGTATCCTTTATGCTATCCAGAAATTCTATATCATTTCCAATTAATAATATGTCGTCCACATATAATATCGTAAATGCTACAGAGCTCCCACTCACTTTCTTGTAAATACAGGCTTCTCCAAAAGTCTCAGATAAAACCATATGCTTTGATCACACTATCAAAGCGCTTATTCCAACTCCGAGAGGTTTGCACTGCACCATAAATTGATCATTGGAGCTTGCACACTTTGTTAGCACCTTTTGGATCAACAAAACCTTCTCGTTGCATCATATACAACTCTTCTTCTAGAAATCCATTCAAGAATGCAGTTTTACATCCATTTGCCAAATTTCATAATCATAAAATGCAGCAATTGCTAACATGATTCGGACAGACATAAGCATCGCTACGGGTGAGAAAGTCTCATCGTAGTCAACCCCTTGAACTTGTCGAAAACCTTTCGCAACAAGTCGAGCTTTATAGACAGTTACATTACCATCGTCGTCAGTCTTCTTCTTAAAGATCCATTTATTCTCAATGGCTTGCCGATCATCGGCAAGTCAACCAAAGTCCATACTTTGTTCTCATACATGGATCCCATCTCGATTTCATGGCTCCCACCATTTTGCGAATCTGGGCTCACCATCGCTTCTTCATAGTTTGTAGGTTCACCATGGTCAAGTAACATGACTTCCGAATAGGATTACCGTACCACTCAGTGCGGATCTTACTCTAGTTGACCTCGTGAGTTCAAGAGAAACTTGATCTGAAGTTTCATGATCATCATCATTAACTTCCTCACTAATTGGTGTAGGTGTCACGTAAACCGATTTCTGTGATGAACCATTTTCCAATAAGGGAGCTGGTATGTTACCTCATCAAGTTCTACTTTTCTCCCACTCACTTCTTTCGAGAGAAACTCCTTCTCTAGAAAGGATCCATTCTTAGCAACGAATGTCTTGCCTTCGGATCTGTGGTAGAAGGTGTACCCAACTGTTTCCTTTGGGTATCCTATGAAGACACATTTTTCCGATTTGGGTTCAAGCTTATTAGGTTGAAGTTTTTCACATAAGCATCGCAGCCCCAAACTTTCGAAACGACAACTTTGGTTTCTTGCCAAACCATAGTTCATAAGGAGTCGTCTTAACGGATTTTGATGGTGCCCTATTTAACGTGAATGCGGCCGTCTCTAAAGCATAACCCCAAAACGATAGCGGTAAATCAGTAAGAGACATCATAGATCGCACCATATCTAGTAAAGTACGATTCGACGCTCGGACACACCATTCTGTGTGGTGTTCTGTGGCGTTAGTTGCTAAACTATTCCGCAATTTTTCAAATGTAGACCAAACTCGTAACTCAAATATTCTCCTCCACGATCAGATCGTAGAAATTTTATTTTCTTGTTACGATGATTTTCAACTTCACTATGAAATTCTTTGAACTTTTCAACTGTTTCAGACTTATGCTTCATTAAGAAGATATACCCATATCTGCTTAAATCATCTGTGAAGGTGAGAAAATAAAGATATCCGCCACGAGCTTCAACATTCATCGGACCACATACATCTGTATGTATGATTTCCAACAAATCTGTTGCTCTCTCCATAGAACCGGAGAACGGTGTTTTAGTCATCTTGCCTATGAGGCACGGTTCATAAGTACCAAGTGATTCATAATCAAGTGATTCCAAAAGTCCATCGGTATGGAGTTTCTTCATGCGCTTTACACCGATATGACCTAAACGGCAAGCCACAAATAAGTTGCACTATCATTATTAACTCTGCATCTTTTGGCTTCGACATTATGAATATGTGTATTACTACTATCAAGATTTAATGAAATAGACCACTCTTCAAGGGTGCATGACCATAAAAGATATTACTCATATAAATAGAACAACCATTATTCTCTCGATTTAAATGAATAACCGTCTTGCATCAAACAAGATCCAGATATAATGTTCATGCTCAACGCCGCACCAAATAACAATTATTTAGGTCTAAAACTAATCCCGAAGGTAGATGTAGAGGTAGCGTGTCGATCGCGATCACATCGACTTTGGAACCGCTTCCCACGCCGCATCGTCACCTCGTCCTTTGCCGCTGCTCGCTTATTCCGTAGTCCCTGCTTTTGAGTTGCAAATATTAGCAATGAACCAGATCAAATACCCATGTGCTACTACGAGCTCTAGTAAGGTACACATCAATAACATGTATATCACATATACCTTTGTTCATCTTGCCATCCTTCTTATCCGCCAAATACTTGGGGCAGTTCCGCTTCCAAGGACCAGTTTGCTTGCGGTAGAAACACTCGGTTTAGTGCTTAGGTCCGACTTGGGTTTCTTCTCTTGAGCAGCAACTTTCTTGCTGTTCTTTTGAAGTTCCCTTCTTCTTCCCTTTGCCCTTTTCTTGAAACTAGTGGTCTTGTTGACCATCAACACTTGATGCTCTTTCTTGATTTCTACCTCCGTAGCTTTTAGCATTGCGAAGAGCTCGGGAATTGTCTTGGTCATCCCTTGCATATTATAGTTCATCACGAAGCTCTTGTAGCTTGGTGGCGATGATTGGAGAATTCATCAATGACACTATCATCCGGAAGATTAACTCCCAGTTGAATCAAGTGATTATTATACCCGCACATTTTGAGTATATGCTCACCGATGAATTATTCTCCTCCATCTTGCAGCTATAGAACTTATTGGAGACTTCATATCTCTCAATCCGGGCATTTGCTTGAAATATTAACTTCAACTCTTGGTACATCTCATATGCACCATGACGTTCAAAACGTCGTTGAAGACCCGGTTCTAAGCCGTAAAGCATGGCACACTGAACTATAGAGTAGTCATCAGCTTTGCTCTGCCAGACGTTCACAACCTCTGGCGTTGCTCCTGCAGCAGGCCTGGCACCCAGCGGTGCTTCCAGGACGCAATTCTTCTGTGCAGCAATGAGGATAATCCTCAAGTTACGGATCCATTCCGTGTAATTGCTACCATCATCTTTCAACTTTGCTTTCTCAAGGAACGCATTAAAATTCAACGGAACAACAACACGAGCCATCTATCTACAGTAAACATAGACAAGCAAAATACTATTAGGTACTAAGTTCATGATAAATTTAAGTTCAATTAATCATATTACTTAAGAACTCCCACTTAGATAGACATCTCTCTAGTTATCTAAGTGATTACGTGATCCAAATCAACTAAACCATAACCGATCATCACGTGAGATGGAGTAGTTTTCAATGGTGAACACTAATATGTTGATCATATCCACTATATGATTCACGCTCGACCTTTCGGTCTCCGTGTTCCGAGGCCATATCTGCATATGCTAGGCTCGTCAAGTTTAACCTGAATATTCCGTGTGTGCAAAACTGGCTTGCACCCGTTGTAGATGGACGTAGAGCTTATCACACCCGATCATCACGTGGTGTCTGGGCACGACGAACTTTGGCAACGGTGCATACTCAGGGAGAACACGTCTTGATAATTTTTAGTGAGAGATCATCTTAAAATGCTACCGTCAATCAAAGCAAGATAAGATGCATAAAGGATAAACATCACATGCAATCAATATAAGTGATATGATATGGCCATCATCATTTTGTGCTTGTGATCTCCATCTCCAAGCACCGCCGTGATCACCATCGTCACCGCGCGACACCTTGATCTCCATCCTAGCATCGTTGTCGTCTCGCCAACTATTGCTTCTACGACTATCGCTATTTCTTAGTGATAAAGTAAAGCAATTACATGGCTTTGCATTTCATACAATAAAGCGACAACCATATGGCTCTGCGCCATTGCCGATAACTCGGTTACAAAACATGATCATCTCATACAATAAAATATAGCATCACGTCCTGACCATATCACATCACAACATGCCCTGCAAAAACAAGTTAGACGTCCTCTACTTTGTTGTTGCAAATTTTACGTGGCTGCTACGGGCTGAGAAAGAACCGTTCTTACCTACGCATCAAAACCACAGCGATAGTTTGTCAAGTTGGTGCTGTTTTAACCTTCGCAAGGAACGGGCGTAGCCACACTCGGTTCAACTAAAGTGAGAGAGAAAGACACCCGCCAGTCACCTTTAATCAACGAGTGCTCGCAGCGGTGAAACCAGTCTCGCGTAAGCGTACGCGTAATGTCGGTCCGGGCCGCTTCATCTCACAATACCGCTGAACCAAAGTATGACATGCTGGTAAGCAGTATGACTTATATCGCCCACAACTCACTTGTGTTCTACTCGTGCATATAACATCAATGCATAAAACCAGGCTCGGATGCGACTGTTGGGGAACGTAGTAATTTCAAAAAATTTCCTACGCACACGCAAGATCATGGTGATGGTATAGCAACGAGAGGTGAGAGTATTGTCCACGTACCCTCGTAGACCGTAAGTGGAAGCGTTATGACAACACGGTTGATGTAGTCGTACGTCTTCACGATCCGACCGATCCAAGTACCGAACGTACGGCACCTCCGAGTTCTGCACACGTTCAGCTCGATGACGATCCCCGGCTCCGATCGTGCAAAGCGTCGGGATGAGTTCCACAAGACGACGGCGTGGTGACGATGATGATGCTCCACCGGCGCAGGGCTTCGCCTAAGCTCCGTGACGATATGACCGAGGTGGAATATGGTGGAGGGGGGCACCGCACACGGCTAAGGAACGATCCGTAGATCAACTTGTGTGTCATGGGGTGCCCCCCTGCTCCCGTATATAAAGGAGGGAGGGGGAGGTGCGGCCGGCCCCCAAGGGGTGCGCCTGGAGGAGTCCTACTCCCGACTCCCCCCTCTTGCCTTGTTGGAGAAGGAAAGGGGGGAGGGGAAAGAGGAAGGGGGGCGCCGCCCCCCCCCCCCCTCCTTGTCCTATTCGGACTAGGGGGGGAGGGGGCGCGCGGCCTGCCCTGGCCGGCCCTTCACTTCTCCCTCATGGCCCACTAAGGCCCAACATCCCCCGGGAGGTTCCGTAACCCCGGTTCCGGAAGAATCCCGATTTCACCCGGAACCATTCCGATATCCAAATATAGGCTTCCAATATATCAATCTTTATGTCTTGACCATTTCGAGACTCCTCGTCATGTCCGTGATCACATCCGGACTCAACAAACTTCGTACATCAAAACTTGTAAACTCATAATAAAACTGTCATCGTAACGTTAAGCGTGCGGACCCTACGGGTTCGAGAACTATGTAGACATGACCTAGAACTATTCTCGGTCAATAACCAATAGCGGAACCTGGATGCCCATATTGGTTCCTACATATTCTACGAAGATCTTTATCGGTCAAACCGCATAACGACATACGTTGTTCCCTTTGTCATCCGTATGTTACTTGCCCGAGATTCGATCGTCGGTATCCAATACGTAGTTCAATCTCGTTACCGGCAAGTCTCTTTACTCGTTCCGTAATACATCATCTCGCAACTAACTTATTAGTTGCAATGCTTGCAAGGCTTTATGTGATGTGTATTACCGAGAAGGCCTAGAGATACCTCTCCACAATCGGAGTGACAAAACCTAATCTCAAATACGCCAACCCAACATGTACCTTTGGAGACACCTGCAGACTCCTTTATAATCACCCGATTACGTTGTGACGTTTGGTAGCACCAAAGTGTTCCTCCGTAAACGGAGTTGCATAATCTCATAGTTACGGAACATGTATAAGTCATGAAGAAAGCAATAGCAATATACTAAACGATCAAGTGCTAGGCTAACGGAATGGGTCATGTCAATCACATCATTCTCCTAATGATGTGATCCCATTAATCAAATAACAACTCATGTCTATGGTCAGGAAACATAACCATCTTTGATTAATGAGCTAGTCAAGTAGAGGCATACTAGTGACTATATGTTTGTCTATGTATTACACATGTATCATGTTTCCGGTTAATACAATTCTAGCATGAATAATAAACATTTATCATGATATGAGGAAATAAATAATAACTTTATTATTGCCTCTAGGGCATATTTCCTTCAAATCCGTGCCTCACGTGGTAGAAAAAAAAACACGTTTTCCCTTTCCCAAAAGGCACGACCGTGCCTTTCGCGAAAGCAAATCCGTGCATCTACGAGAAGTAAATCTGTGCCTCTCGTCATAGGAAAAAAAAGAAAAAACAAGTCTTTTCCCTTTTGCAAGAGGCACAGTCGTGCCTCAAATCCGTGCCTCCACGAGAAGTAATTCTTCGTGCCTCTCGCGAAAGGAAAAAAACACATTTCTTCGTGCCAATTCTTTTGTCCAAAACCTAAGAAAAGCCGGGGAAAACCGAAAAGCCAAAAAAATCTAAAAAATTATCTAAAAGCCGAAAGTGTGTGCACAAAAGTAAATCTAAAGGGAGCGCTCTTAGCCTACCGCAGGAGCGCTCTTTGATTAATTGCTCCCTGATATTGTCAACGCGGACGTAGGCAACTTCGCCTGAACTGAACGCTGGACTGGGCGTTCCCAAACCGAGGCCACAGACCACAACTCTTTTTTATATATATTTTTTGTTTAGTTGTTAGTTTAATTTTGTTTATATTTCCAATAATACAAATGTGTATATAATAAAATAATAATTTAAAAAATTGTTTAAAAAATGTTAAGCAAGCATTTGAAAATTGTAAATGTGCATAGAAAAATATTTCTCATATATACGAACAATGTAAAGAATATAATTTGTATGGAAAACATTGATCTAAAAATATCAAGTATGTGAAAAATGCTAATAAAATATTTTAAAAGTTAGATCAAGCATTTTGAAAAAATTAAAACATGTATAGAAAAATATTTTCATGTATATAATTGTTAATCAAGAACTTGAAAATAATAAATTCGTATAAAAATGTTTTTCACGTAAAAAGTATACAAATAATATACAATGTGTATGAAATAATGTTGTTCACATATTTAAAAATGTTCAATGTGTATATAAATGTTCCGATGTATACTGAAAAATGTACAAATGTGTATGAAATAAGTGAAAACCAAAACATATATTTGAGAAAAATGTTTATTATGTATTTATAAAAATGTATGCATGATTTTGACAAAATGTTTATTACCATAAAATATTCAGCTTGTATTTGAAAAAATGTTGCCCATGTATTCCACAAAGTGTTAATAACATGTATTTAAGAAAAAAAATCACATAATGTATTTGACAAATGTACAACGTGTACCAAAAAAATCTTTCACGTGCTTGTTGAAAATGTACATTGAGCACTGGAATATATATTGAATAAAATGTTTAAAACCGAGAAAGAGACATAGTGGAAACCAAGAAACAAAAACAGAACTGAAGCATATGGAAGAAAAATAAATGAAGACCAGCCAAGAAATAAAATAAAACCAACGAATATAAAAGAAAACATGAGAAAAACAGTGCATAAAAGCAAAAGGAATCATTGAAAACAACTGATTGAGAGTTCATCCGATTAACCAGTTAACTTGCCGACCAATCCCTACTCATAGGGTCACTGAGTTGCTGATAAACTGAGAAATCGACCGATTAATTAATTAATTGACCAATTAGCCTATTAATCCCCTACTCGCCAGCCAACCAACCTGCTACCAGTTAAAGATTTCCTCAATAATGAAGAAAACAAGAAAAACTAGAGAAAACCAGGAAAGGAACAAAAATAACTGAAGAAAAAAAAAGAAAAGAGAAGAAACAGGAACCAGACAAAGAAAAAGGCGAAAAAACAATGGCAAAACAATAAATCCGAAGAAATCCGTGGAGAAACAAGAAAACAACTGAACAAATGGAATGACAAAAAACAGAGAAAAACACATTGTACACAACTACCAGCGAAGGAGCGAGCGTTAAGAACAGACTGGCCCAATAATTTACTCCCTCCGTCCCATAATGTAAAACGTCCTACGTTATGGGACAGAGGGAGTACAACACTTGAAAAAGGTTCAGGCGAGACAACAAAATACTCTCGCTGTAGGCGAGATATTGGTTTGCGCTTATCACCTTTGTATCTCTAACACGGCTGATTGAACTTTGAACACCCAATTCACCATAAAAAAGGTGATAGAGAATGAAATACAAATGGGTAATGGAGCAAATATACCAAAAATGATATAATTTACATAATAAATCTTATTGCAATATATTTCACAATTCCTTGCATAAGTTCCAAAGGCTGAACCACGAGGCTAACTTATTCAATCTTATTACAACTGCATGCGAGCTTAACCAGAAGCTTGAATACATGTCTTCTGCTGAGAATTATTAAATTTCCGCAGCATACATGGAAGGCTCCCAGGAATTAAAACCCACCGGCAAATTTGGACTTGAGAAGTTCCACGACCCCGGCCTCCACCCGTAGCGCCTTGGTGAGCACCGGCATGGGGATTGGCGGGTTGGAACCGAAGAGTGTGAGCGCCACGAACACGATGCCTGTTGAAGGAGACGACCATGGAGGCCTCCGTCTTACCAACGTTGAACTGGAAGTGCATGGGGCCGCGCGGAATGAGGAAGGTCTCTCCAGTAGAGCTTGTTCCCAGAGTCGAGGCTGCCGAGAATTCCAACGAGGAGCTCACTTTTCATCGCGATGCCCCCCTGCGTAAAATCCACGCGGTTCATGGACACGCCCAGCGTGTTGGTACCGGGCCAGTCGCCCACGTCGAGCTCCGTCATGGCCGAGCCGTTCGTGGTGGATGTGTCGCCGGCCTGGGCCAGCTTGCTACGAGAAGAGGAAGTCGTCACTGGATGCCCGTTCACCGAGACCGCCTTGCCATCGAGGTCGGTGACGCAAAAGTCTTGGAGAGGATCAGGGTCGATGCCAGGATGGCGAGAGCTAGGAACAGCATGGCGAACAGGCTAACCGTCAGGGTTTTAGAGTACCCCATTTCTTGCTAGGCAACAAGCTTGGCTAGGACCCATCAGCTGGAGTTTGTTGATCGAGAGTGTGCAAGCATTGGTGGTTGCTGCTATGTGGTGGATGAGTGAGTGGTGAGGCATATGGAGTCCTTTAGAGCATCTACAGCCGCATTGGGCAAATCGACCCCTCGAACGCCCGCGGATGCGCACGGGCGCGTCCGCAGGTATTGACCGGGCATGCCTCATATTTCGTCTTCCACACCCGCGTCTCTCATATTCTAACCTCAAAACCATGCAACCCTACGTAATACACATGATCATAGCGCAGTTCATCGGATTATCCGGACAAAAGGAACACGATTCATTGGAGTTCAACGGCGGACAGTGCAAATCCATACTACAAACATAGATAAAATATAAATAGAACGAGGAAGGGCGCAGGAAATCACCATTTCCTCGCCGGCCCCTTCCCCTTCCAGCTGTCGGCGCGGCTGTGCCCCTCCTTCGTGTAGGTGTCGGCGTGTGGAGGCGCGTCATCGTCGGAGCTGGAGGTGGAGTCGCCCGTCATATCCGAGTCAGAGCTGCACCTCATGCCCGACAACCTGCGGAGTAGACGGTCCTACTCCTTGGCATGGCGGTCCGCCTTCGCCTTCGCCGCCGCCTCCTTTGTTGCCTCGCGCTCCGACAACTCGATGGAGAGTCAGAGAGCCTTGGCATTCTTGCGGCGGAGGCGCCGCGCATCTGTCTCCGCTGTCGTGAGCGAGTCGGCGCGTGGACATCGACTCAGACGCTGTTGCCCTCTCCCTCGCACGCTGCTGCTCGCATCAGGCTGCTCGTGCCTCGGACACGGGCGTTCGAGTGCGCGCCGGCCCCGCCGCGGGCACGAGGACCCAACGCCGACCGGGCACCACCTCCGGAGAAGAGGGTGCTGGTGGTGGGCGGCGTACCTGGAGGAGCGGAGCGGAGTGGCCGGAGCTGCGCGTCGGGCAGTAAGGGCCGGCGACATCGCCGGCGCTGCGTTGACGGGCGCTGGGCGCCGACGAAGTGGATCCGCCGCTGCCGGATCTTCCTTGGTCGATGACCGAACGCCTCAATGCGATGCGGAGGGCGACCTCCTCCACATCATCGGGGTCCGCTTCACGCAGCAGGCTAGACCAGTCGGAGCCAGAGTCCTCACCGGAGGCAACACTGCTTCGGTCACCGGCCCTCGTATGCGTTTGGAGGGGATCAGAAGTGAAGTAGACAGAGAGGGGAGTGAAGTGGAGTTTGGATTAACTGCGGTCTAGGGTTTTCCGGACGACGATATTTGTGAGGCAGCCTTGGGCTAGGCTGAGCCAAGTCGACGTGGTGGGCGTGCCTGAACCGCTATATATTTAGGCTGGATATGAGAGGTGCCGGTCAGTCCAGACGTTTGAGGACAGTTTGAGAAGGTTTTAAGGGCTCGGGTTGTAGATGCTCCTATACAGGGAATATGTGCATAACGCATGCATGGAGCTAGCTATGCATGTCCGTCACCGCATGCATGCAGGGGCGGGCCCACCTCAATTCAAGGGTATTCAGTTGAATACCCATTATTTTTGGCAAAAAACTAGATACATATTGTATATATACTGTGTATTTATAAGGAAAAACGAAGTTGTACACTAAAACCTACTCGTTTAGTATTTCAGCCCAAAACTCCACGACTCCACGACTTGGCCCATTGGCCCAAGTAGCTGTAACCCACGCACGCAGGCAGACCATCGATCAGTCCATTGCCCCAAAAAAACATCTATCGATCAGATCAGACGGAGACGAACCGGCATCTTTCTTCCCCTGTTCTCTTCCCACGCGAACGGCCGGCCGCCCGACGGCCAGGGCTGTTGCCATCGCCTGCTCGGCAATCAGACGTGCGCACGGCGGCGCGGTAAATCCATCCCCCACTCACCTTGGTTCTGATCCCTGCAGCTGCAGTCAGCAGCGGGCAGATGCCAGTAGGCATTGATTCAGTTTCAAAGCCACAACCCACAAATTAGATTCAGTTATAACTGCTAATTAGATGTATTAACCCTTCACTTCTGAAATTGGGACCTCTCCTCTCATACCAATTATTATTTCTTACTCGAATTGAATTCATCTATCGCTGCAGGCAGGGGCACTGTTTTCTTCTCGTACTGCTGAACAGGCTGTAGTACATACATACAAAAGTAAGTTAGTTTGAACACTTGTCTGTCTATTTAATTATAGTGAAATTAGAACTTGTTTCCAGTCAATTATGAATTATTTATACATGAGAATTTGCAATTTTCCAATTAAATCTGCAAAGTGAGAATGTTTATAAATTTAGAGTTTGTTACAATGAGCATTATCTATAAAGAATGGTACTCTAAAACCTGATGACATTTCCACAAACTTGAGAAGTTTAACAGAGTTGTCTATGATGCTTGTTAAAACAGGGATGGCTCTTTGGTATGAGATTGTTTACGAGCTTCTCAAATTGGAGCTAGTTCTTCCTGTTACAACACATGTTGACATGGTCTGTTCATCAATAAACTATATTAAAAACAAGCTAAGAAGCAGGATGGGGCAAAAATACTTGAATGATTGCTTGGTCACATTCATTGAGAGGGAAATCTTCTTGCAAGTTAAGGATAAGGATATCATCACTCATTTTCAAAGCATCAAGGATCACAAAGTTTTCTGTAATTTGTAAGGTTTCTTATCGTTTCCTATTTTTTTTATCTTAGATTTTGCCAGAATATGTTAAACAACTTTTACTACTATATGTTGAACTATACAAGTTATGATCAATTTTATGAATATAATATACTATGCAATATCTTTTATATAGTTTATTAGAACAGGTACAATATGCTGCTAAAACAGTTATACGCACCAAAAGGAAGGTTATGGCTTCCAAAAATATTTTCAAAATTAGAATACACAGTCTTCAATTCCTGGGCCCGCCCCTGCATGCATGTGCAAATGGGCACACAAGGGAAGGCAGAGAGTTTATTAAAGCATATATTACTTGCGTCGGGGTCGGGATCAGCTAGCTTGTGATGGAAATGGAGATGGGGGCAAGGTGAGAGTCAAGGCCACTGCCGGCTGCTAAGGAAATGAGACCAACGAACAGAGACAAGGAGGAGGTGTATCTGAATGGAATATTGCTCTTGGAAACGGCGCGTTCATAATATTCGTGCACACCTCAACTCTTCAATCATATGAAGCTCAGGGGCGTGCTGGCTGATGGTGAAATGCCAGGGTCTTCTCTTCATTCAACAGCAAAAGAGAGGAGATGTAATTTTTTTTTTCGAAACGGAGAGGAGATGTAAAATGAATAAGCTATAGCTACGTCCTCCCGTGTCCCTCAAGTCTCGAATGAACTATTTAAACTCTTCAAGTGAGCGAGTTTAATTAGATGCAGGGAGCATGCTAGGTTATTATGCATTTTTTGCATTTATCGGCTGTCCGTTGACCGTTTCGTCCATCGTTGGGTTTGTCTGTAGTACAGTAGTTCTGTACTCGCTCCATGCTAACGTTTAGCGCATAGTATGATGGTCAGAAATGGGAAGCTTCTCGCCGCGGCGTACCTACCCTGAACCTAGCTGCGGTCTCTAGTTCTCTTCTTGATCGATGACTTGTTGCCAATAATATAGCACGTTGGCGCAGAGAAGGGATTCTCGTTGGCTACTGCCTGCCAGATCAGGGAGCAAATCAAGTTCAGATATACTACTATATGGCGCCCTGTCTGTCTCCTCGCAGTTTAAATATTCGACTGGCCAAGAAGATATGGCGCCAGCGAAACAACGAAAACATGGTTGTCGGTGGCCTGTTACGAGTCAGACTTTCTGACCGTGATCCACCTAGCGCACCGGCCCACCACTCCCTATCTCCAGCACCCCCACTTAAAATTTGTATTACAACTTTGATATTACACTAATAATGTGCCTTCATTTTTCCATCTTATTATGTAATACTTTGAATTTTCTATTTTTTAAAAACAGCGAAGGCACCATACAAAGTATGTACAAAAAATATTGATCTTGAAGGCTCGTAATATTTTTATATGAACGTACAAAAATTACAAAGTTCATATTGGAATTAGGCGTTGTTCTGAATTGATTTGCTATTTTTAGGCATTCAAACTAATTTATAGGTATTTAATGTATATAATTAAAAGGAACTACAAGTATATTTTAAAATGCCTACAATTTGAAAAAAAACAAATCATGTTTAATTTCTTATGTATTTTGGGAGATACTATCTGACAAACGTATGAAAAAAAACATCTAGTTGGCAAAATACAAACCTTGAGTGGCATTTATTTGTTGTTCAGTTTAAGAAAAAAAGGTGGATGAAGTTTGTAAAGTATGAAATTTTGTATGGTGGCCTAATTGAGAGAATGAAAATTCCTACCATCACCACGATGGCACGATCACTCAGCTGGATTGCCACCATAAGCGGGTCCTTGATAATAGGCCAGCAAATCTGGTAAAAGCACGCGGAAAAGTCCTCTGGCCCAGCGACTTGTCTGGCAAAATGGGATTTTTCATACGGAACAATGAAAAGAAGATGTGGATGCATTTACGTACGTGCACAAATCTTGAACTGGTTGATTTACAATGCATTCTTGTAACTTGATGTTTTTTTGAAGAAATGATATTCTACCATGCATGGATCCACTGTCAGTGATTGCTTGAGATTCGTGCTACTTTTTTGGTTGTTGCTAAAATTTATCTTCTTTCTTTTTTGTGGGATTTTTTCTATATCTTGTTTCAAAGTGTTAAAGCAGGTTTTTTCTCTTGTTCAAAAGACTATCATAATGGTTCATTGTGTATCATCTTTTGTCAGAAGATCCAACCTGAAACAAGTGCATTTTCTTGTTGGTACATAATGAATATGATGAATTGATGATACACTTCGAACCGAGAAAAAACTGAACGAAATGTTATGAAACAAGATAAATTTTGGCAACCACCAAAAAAGTAGCATGAACTCAAAGCAACAATGCATGGTGGATCCATCCCGTCCACTATAGAAAAACCACTCATGTTTTCTTGGTCATTTTGGAGATTGCTACAATGCATTGAACCGGTACATTTTGCATTCCCATAATGTATTCCCGTAACTTGAGAGCATGTTTTCTGAATGATTTGAAGATTCTGACCATGCATTGAGAGCATGTTTTCTGAATGATTTGAAGATTGCTCACCACGCAAACTTGAGAGCATGTCTGACTTATAAAATCATAATCGGACAAATATACGAAAAGAAAATTTGTATATTCCGTTCAATGAAAAGAACAAACACAACAATAAAAAGCAGTACATTTCGATTCCTCGTATTGGCTCTGAAGGCTAAACCGCGAGGCTAACTTATTCAATCTTATTACAAGTGCATGCAAGCTTAGCTAGAAGCTTGAATACGTGTCTTATGTTGAACAATTATTAAATTTCACTGGTATTGCATATATCAAATTATATACTGATCATTTCAGGGCAAGCTCCTAGGGATTAAGACCCACCAGCGAACTTGGACTTGAGAAGTTCGACGACGCCGGCCTCCACCCTTAGCGCCTTGGTGAGCACCGGCGTGGGGATTGGCGGGTTGGAACCGAAGAGCGTGAGCGGCACGAAAACGATGCCGGGGTTCTGGCTGTTGAAGGAGACAACCATGTAGGCCTCCGTCTTACCAACGTTGAACTGGAAGTGCATGAGCCCGCGCGGGATGAGGAACGTCTCTCCAGCACGCACCACCCTGGAGTAGAGCTTGTTTCCGGAGTCGAGGCTGCCGAGAATTCCAACGAGGAGCTCACCTTTCATCACCATGCCGATCTCGGTCCCACGCGGGTGGACGTGCGGCGGGTTGGTGCCTCCCGGCGCGAAGTCCACGCGGTTCATGGACACACCCAGCGTGTTCGTACCGGGCCACTCGGCCACGTCGAGCTCCGTCACGGCTGAGCCATTTGGGGTGGACGTGTTGCCGGCCTGGGCCAGCTTGGACGAGAAGAGGAAGTCGTCGCCGGCCTCCGACATGGGCTTGCATGGATGCCCGTTCATAGAGACCGCCTTGCCGTCGAGGTCAGCAACGCAGAAGTCCTGGAGAGGGTCAGGGTCGGAGGCCAGGACGGCCGGAGCAAGGAGCAGCATGGCAAACAGGCCAGCCCCTAGGATTTTGGAGTAACCCATGGCTTGCTATGTAGCAAGCTTAGCCAGCAGTGATCAGCTAGAGTTTGTTGATAAAGAGTCTTTGAGGCACTGGTGGTTGCAGCTATATGGTGGATGAGTTAGCGATGAGGCACATGGAGTCCTTTATATAGGGCTGGCATGCATGCATGTATGCATGGTCCTAGCTATGCATGTCGTCACCGCATGCCTATGCCCCATGTATGAACACTGGAAGCATAGTTATTTTGCTGAGGATAGAGTATATTACTGATATTATTGGCGTCCAGATCTCACCTTGTGAAGAAATTGAAGATGGCCCGAGGTCAGAAGTCAAGCCATACCGGCTGCTAAGGAAAATGGGACCTGCGAACAGAGACAATGAGGAGGTGTATCTCAATGAAGTATTGCGCTTGGAAACAGATGTTCACAAGATTCGTGCACACCTCTACTCAACGATGATCTTGATCTCGTTTTCAGGAAAAAATGGCAATGTAGAAGGATAAGCACAACTACTAGTAACCACCAGTCCACAACTATTGGTTCATATAAGTGCTCGTGCAAAGATAACATATTACTATTCATACAAAAATCAGTTTTGCTAGAACTCATCTAAATGAGATATAATTTGGTCTCATTCACCTTTTACAACCATTGGATGTGATGCTATAAGATGCGTGCGTGATGACGTGGGTTGTATTTGTTCTTGTTTTTAAAGTGAATGAGACCAAAATCTCATCTAGATGAGTTCTAGGTACTCCCTACAAAAATATCACATTAGTACCCACACCTAAATTTCATACTCCCTAAGTCTCAAAATATAAAGTGTATTGTTTTTTTTCTAATAGTCAAACCTTTCTATGTTTGATTAATTTTATGCCTAGAAATATAAATATTTGCAATACCAAATAAACAAAATATATTTGATGGTGGATTTAATGATACTAACTTTGTATTGTAGATATTAATATATTTCCGAATAATCTTGGTCAAAGATTAAGAAGTTTGAAACTATAAAGCCTAATACTCTGGTACTTTGAAAACGGAGGGACTCACGCAAAAATATCAGTTTGACCAATCATTGTGGAGATATTACAAATATTCGGTTTGAGTTTTATAGAGATTAAAAGTGGCGCCTTGTAGTGTTTTATGGGCTCGCTCCATATTTGTCACTAGATGGTCTACGAACCTGGATGTAATTTTTAGTTCTGTTGTTTGTTGTTTGTTGTACTACTGTGACAGTTGATGGATAAATCGAAAGTTTTCTCGCAAAAAAATGATGCCTTGGAGAGGTGGGCAATATGTTTGAAAAAGGGCAAGGTGGAAAGGATAAGTGAACGTGTAAAGATGCGCGCGCACACACACCATCAGCATATGCAAACACTCACAGAACATCTACTACTGCAAACTAGAATCGTGGAGCTTCAAGAATGGCGAAGTCACCAAATATTCGGTATCAACGTGGTCGCTGGTGGACTTGAAATACAACCACATGTTGGTTCCAAGGTGTAAGTAGAGATTGAGATAGTTCGACAGAGCAGGGCATGAGTCAATTATGTTTAAAGGATGAGGTCGAATCAGGGCTAGCCATTGATGTTTGAAACACGAGCAATGTGTACCCTAAAATTTGTAAATAGAAAAATGTGTTTTAAATTCTAGGACTCAACTATAAAATAAACCAGACGCCAGATTTTTGACCATGACAAATCAAACGTTTTTCATGGCAAATTATGTTATTTGAGGATGGTAAGTTTAGTTGGCGAGCATGACAAATCTGTCTCAGTTCATTCTTTTATCAGAAAAATTGTGTGCTTGTAAACTAAATTTGCCGTTATCGCATCAATATAAATTGGCATGAAAATGCCTAAAAATCTGACATCAGAATTTTAGTGTTTTGAAATTTTTATCATGATGATTGATGGGTCGGTGACATGCGGCCATGTAGGTGCTCCACCTGGTGGAGGGGCCAGCCGAACCGGCCGGGGACACCGGAGCCTGGAGACAGGGAGAGGCGGGCCGATGCATGTGCCGGATGGATCAGTCAGAAAGAAAGTCTGACTCCTCAACACAACAGGCTCGTTGATTGTCACTAACAAGTGACAAGCACGTTTTCGTTGTTTCGCTGGCGTCTTGCGAATTTTTAAACTGTGATGATCAGTCGTTGATTTGCTCACTGATCGATCAGGCGCGTACTTCACCTGTACTAGTAGCCAATGAGAACCCCTTCACTGCGCCAACGTGCAATATACTATTGGCAACAAGTCATCGAGAAACGAATCAAGAAACTATTTGAGAGAGACCGGTGCCAGGTTCAGTTCAGGGTTGGTACAATCATGCTATACGCTGAACGTTAATTAGCACATGTCTCTCTCTTCAGTGAGTACAGAACTAGAGATAAACCGGCGGATAAGTCAAGTCCGCCGCCACCCAACGACTGCGTTGCACGTTGCTGCTTGGGCTGGACCAATTAGCAAAGGTTGAAATAGCGGACCAAACTGTGGCTGGGTGGTTAGGCCTTCTGGTGACGTGTGTTCAGTGAAAGTAGATGTTTCCGTTGACTACGAAGGCGTCGGCGGCGACTTCGTTAATCTCAAGATGATATGCTAGCTGCGTCTCTCGAAGGTGCTCATAGAATAAGACATGCATGCATGCGTTATAAAAATGAGTGTATTTGCCTATGGATAAAATTAAGTCTACGTCTTTATTGTGTTAAAAAATAAACAAAGGTTAAAATAGCTAGCAACACACATCGCATTCGCTCGTCCAAGCCCAACGGTGGATAGCCTCCTGGAAGTTCATGTCCGAGCCTCGTCGATCGGTTGCGTCATCCATGTCTCTGGGCTTTGTTTAATCTAAGCTGCGGTTAGTACGAGAAAAATGCGGCAAGCCTTTGCACCTCATTGAACTCACGTCAGATTGAAACAATAGTTGTCTTATTCAAAGTCGCCACAAGGCTTGATGATCCACTAAACAAACCAAACATCTCCTGCACCGCAAGGAGCTCAATAGGTAAAGGCTTCATAAACATAGCCATGTCATTAGCGAAAAGCGATAACCTATGTTGAGCACACCATTGCACCAAAATTCCTAATATGCTGCTTCTCTCAAATTTCAATACCATGGCATTCGTGTGACATCCATAATTACAAGAAATAGAAGTGAGGATTATGGATCGCCATACCATGGCATTCGTGCATGCCAAATTCTACTGCCCTGGTATCCATTGATCAAAACTCTCATACCGGCTAAAGAAAGCATAAGCGAAATCCAAGAGCAACACCTAGCCCCAGTGGCGGACCTAGAAATAAAATGGAGGATGTGCACACTTCAACAAAGTTGAAGTCTATTTCAATTAGCTCGCATGGGCCTTAGAAATAAACTAATTTTTACATGGTGAAAAAATGTTTTCCAAAAATCTGGGTGTGCCATGGCACACTTGGCACACCCCCTGAGTACGCCACTGCCTAGCCCCAGAGCCGCAATCAACATCTGTGCAGCAAGAATGGCCACGAAACAACGTCGAAAGCCCTCATGACATCGAGCTTCAGGATTCCTCTGATGGAATTATTTGATAGATTTGCTAACCAACATGAAATTACCTTCGATTGTCTTTGACTATTATCAGCGATGAGATGACCCAAAACATAGGGCACATAGAAAGTGCAAGGGCCTTGGAAATTATCTTAGGGATCCCATGAAGTAGACTAATGGGATGGAAATCCGCAATATTGGCCACCCCATCTTTCTTAGGGAGGAGAGCAATGTAGGCCTAACTGCGGGAATGAAAATCCCTACCATTATCAAGAGCAATCTGCTGGATTGCAGCCATAAGCGCATCCTTGATAATAGATCGATAAATCTGATAAAAGCGCGCCAAAAAGCCCTCTGCCCCTAGCGCCTTGTCCGAGAAATTGGGATTTTTCAATATGACACAATAAAAGGAAGAGGTGGATGCATTTACATATATGCACAAAGCTTGAACCGATACATTTGTAGTGCATTCCAATAACTTGAGACCATGCTTTTCTGACAAATGATGTTCTACCATGCATGGATCCACCGTAAGTGATCGCTTTGAGACTCATGCTACTTTTTTGATTGTTGTTAAAATTTATCTTCTTTCAAAGTGTTGCATAAGGTTTTTACTTTCATTCAGAAGTGTATCATAATGGTTCGTTGTGTATCGCCGTTTATCAGCAAGTCTAATCTAAAAAGAGTGTATTTTGTTATTGGTACATACTGAGATAGGATGATACACTGAAACAAGAAAACGAAACCCAAACGAAACATTACGAAACACGATCAATTTGACAACAACCAAAAAAGCAGCCCGAATCTCAAAGCAACAAGGGATAATGGATCCATATATATGGGATAGCCCGTGCATGGTAGAAAAACCCACTCTCATATTTTCGTACATTTTCTAGATTGCTACAATGCATTGAACCGACACATTATAAATTTTGACAATATATTTCCGTGACTTGAGAACATGTTTTCTAAATGGTTTGGAGATTGTGCACCACGTCGCCACGACGTAAACTTGAGAGCATGTTTGACTTATAAAAGGGCAACATGAAAAAATTGCAAAAATGATAATTATATATTTCGTTCAATGAAAAGAACAAAGACGGCAATAAAAAGTAGTACATTTCAATTCCTCGTATTGGTTCTGAAGGCTGAACTGCAAGGCTAACTTATTCAATTTTAATACAACTGCATGGAGCTTAACCAGAAGCTTGAATACATGTCTTCTGCTGAGAATTAAATTTCTCTAGAATGCATATATTGAGTTATATATTGACCATTTTAGGGCTGGCTCCCAGGAATTAAGACCCACCAGCGAACTTGGATTTGAGAAGTTCCACGACCCCAGCCTCCACCCGGAGAGCCTTGGTGTGCACCGGCGTGGGGATTGGTGGTTTGGAGCCGAAGAGCGTGAGTGGCACGAAGACGATGCCTGGGTTCTGGCTGTTGAAGGATACGACCATGGAGGCCTCTGTCTTGCCGACGTTGAACTGGAAGTGCATGAGCCCGCGGCATCGCCTGGGAACACTTGAAGCAGAGTTAGTGTGCTGAGGATAGAGTATACTCCCTCCGTCCCAAAATAAATGTCTCAACTTTGTACCAACTCTAGTACAAAGTTGTACTAAGCTTGAGATATTTATTTTGGGACGGAGGGAGTATTATTGATATTATTGGGCCTAGATCAGTGCAGTCATTTATGCATGTGCATGCATGGTGCTCGCTATGCATGTCTTCACCGCATGTGGGAACACTGGAAGCAGAGGATAGAGTATATTATTGATATTATTGGCGTCGAGATCTCACCTTCTGATGAAAATGGAGATGGCCCAAGGTCAGAAGTCAAGGCCATACCGGCTGCTAAGGAAATGGGACCTGCCAACGGAGACAACAAGGAGGTGTATCTCAATGGAGTATTGCGCTTGGAAACAGATGTTCACAAGATTCGTGCACACCTCTACTCATTGATCGATCATCTTGATTTCGTCCAGGCTTCGAAAATTCAGGCAGAAATGGCAAAGTAGAGGGATAAACACAACTACCCACCAGTCCACCACCATTTTAGTTCATATAAGTACTCATACGAAAATGCCACATCAGTACACTCAACTATTAATTCATAGTCCCTCCGTTTCAAAATATTGAAGATACTTTATTTTTAAGAAAGATTTAGAAGTTTGACTTCTAGAAAAAAAAACAATACTCCTTATATTTTGTTAACTTTTCAAAAGATTAATATTTTTTTAGAAAATACCAAAATAAACGTTTACAAAGATTAACAAGTTTGAGTTTTCAAAAGCCCAACACACTTGTACTTTGAAAGCGGAGGTATGTTCGAAAAATGTCAAGGTGGGAAGGATAAGTGAGAGTGTATACTAGAATCGTGGAGCTTCAAGAATGGCGAAGTCAGCAAGGACTTCGCTATCGAAGCGGTCATTGGTGGAATAAAAATACAACCGCGTGTTGGTTCCAGGGTGTAAGAAGAGATTGAGATAGCTCGACGGACCAGGGCGTGAGTCCGTTGTGTTTAATGATGAGAATTGTATCAGTGCTTGCCATTGGTGTTTGAGACAACAAGAATGTGTAGCCTAAAATTTGTAAACAGGAAACTATGTTCAAAATTTTAGCATGATCGGCGCATTTGCTAAACACCAAACGTAATGGCGTTTAGGTTAGATGTGTAATAGACATGGGCAATGGCAGTGTAAAGTTTAGTTTTTAGCGATTTTGCGAGTAAAATGCAGTCTACACGACATATATACTCCCTCTATCATGGTTTGTAAGGCATTGTACTATTTTGGGTCGAACTTTGGCTATTAAAATAATGTACGAGTCAAATTTGTAATAAGAGAGTAAGATTCTTTTTCGTCCTTCTAAACACAAATTTCACACTTCTTGCGACCCGGATTAATTGACGCAGCCTCTGTACAATATTCCCTTGCTAGTCAAAGTATGAGCTAGTAAAACATGAGGGTGCCTTGCAACACTCGGTAGAAATGTTCTGCCTTTCGAGTTGACACGATCGAGATATGCATGGCGAGAAGCGGAAGGCCTCGATCGGTAATGCATGATTGATGGGTCGGGTGCTTGCCGGGACGCGAACTGGGGGAGGGGCCAGCCGGAGACTCGGAGAAAGGGAGAGGCGGGCCGCCGTGGATGGATCGAACACGGTCAGAGAGTCTGACTCTTCGACACAACAGGCTCGTTGATTGTCACTGACAAGCATGTTTTCGTTGCTTCGGCGAATATTTAAACTGTGTGGTGACAGGAAGAGGGCATTGATTTGATCGCTCATCAGGAACGTACGTACGTATAGTAGCCAATGAGAATCCGTTCTCTGCTGGAACGTGCTATTATTGGCAAGTCGTCGATCGATCGCAGCCACCAAGAGGAGAAACAAAACAAGAAACTATTTGAGACCGGAGCGAGTACACAACTGCAGATAAACCGGCGACCACCCAACGGCCGACCCAATAGCTTGCAGCACGCTGCAAAGGACTTGGTGGTCGAAGACACTGGCATTTCACCATCAGCTACCACACCCCTGAACTTGATAAGCCTGGACGAATCACATTTGCATGATTGACGAGTAGAGGTGTGCACGAATATTATGAACCCGTTTCCAAGCGCAACACTCCATTGAGATACACCTCCTCCTTGTCTCTGTTCGTTGGTCCCATTTCCTTAGCAGCAGGCAGTGGCCTTGACTGTTGACTCTGATCCTGAGCATCTACGTTTTCATCTCCGTAACAACTTTCCGTAAAAACTTCCCGTAGCTGTAGCAAAGTTCATCCTGACCCCGACGCAAGTAACATAGTACTATGTTTGATAAACTCTCAGCCATTTGCACATGCATGCAATGACGACATGCACATGCATAGCTTAATTAGCTCCATGCATCCATTGCCGCGCCCATCCCCTATATAAAGGACACCATATGCCTCACCACTCACTCATCCACCACAGCTTAGCAGCAACCCCTGTGCCTTACACACTCTCGATCAACAAACTCTAGCCGGTCGGTTGCATAGCAAGCAATGGGGTGCTCTAAAACCCTAGTAGCTGGCCTCTTCGCCATGCTGTTCCTAGCTTCGACCGTCCTAGCCACCGACCCTGATCCTCTCCAGGACTTCTGCGTCGCCGACCTCGACGGCAAGGCGGTCTCGGTGAACGGGCACACGTGCAAGCCCATGTCGGAGGCCGGCGACGACTTCCTCTTCTCATCCAAGCTGGCCAAGGCAGGCAACACATCCACCCCGAATGGATCGGCCGTGACGGAGCTCGACGTGGCCGAGTGGCCCGGTACGAACACACTGGGTGTGTCCATGAACCGCGTGGACTTTGCGCCCGGAGGCACCAACCCACCACACATCCACCCGCGCGCCACCGAGATCGGCATCGTGATGAAAGGTGAGCTCCTCGTTGGAATCCTCGGCAGCCTTGACTCTGGGAACAAGCTCTACTCCAGGGTGGTGCGCGCCGGAGAGACGTTCCTCATCCCGCGGGGCCTCATGCACTTCCAGTTCAATGTCGGGAAGACCGAGGCCTCCATGGTCGTCTCCTTCAACAGCCAGAACCCCGGCATCGTCTTCGTGCCACTCACGCTCTTCGGCTCCAACCCACCCATCCCGACGCCGGTGCTCACCAAGGCGCTCCGGGTAGAGGCCGGGGTCGTGGAACTTCTCAAGTCCAAGTTTGCTGCTGGGTTTTAATTCCTGGGAGACTTTCCATGAATGATCATATATCATTCGGTATATGCATGCTAGCGAAATTTAATAATTCTCAGCAGAAGATATCTATTCAAGCTTCTGGTTAAGCTCGCATGCAGTTGTAATAAGATTGAATAAGTTAGCCTCGTGGTTCAGTCATCAGAGCCAATACGAGGAATTGAAATGTACTACTTTTTATCGTCTTCATTGTTCTTTTCATTGTATGGAATATATAATTATCATTTTCGCATATTTGTCTGATTACATAGTTTTATGATTTATTTGGACTAACAAATTAATGAAGTGCCAAGTGTTGGTTGTTCTTTTCTTGTGTTTTAGGCTTCAGGAAAAACAAAAGTTAGGCCAAAAGCATCAAACTCAAAGTAAGCTAAATGGCGCTATAACACTGCTAAATGGCACTATATCCAACCAAAACAACTAAATTATACATAGGTGATGTTTAGCTGTACCTTGCAAGAAATGCTACAATGTTGCTATAGCTTGCTATTTGAAAATTTAGGAAAAACCGTAATTTTCCCTTCAAGTGAAAAATCCTCAAATAATAGGAGAGAATTTTTTACCTAAAAATATAGCTGAAGCTAGAAGAGGGAGCATACTGGGGCTCACATCTCTCAGGCTCCCCGACCCTAGGGCGCCTCAGCACTGTGGGGCCTTAGGTCTCCTCTCTGGTGCTCTCGAACTTGTCCTAATGGTATACATTTTGCGAGATATAACTTATCTTTTGCTAGTCAAATTCATAGTCAAACTTTGATTCAAAGTAAGAGGGTGTCTTGCATTGCAAGTTTGCAATGTTGTGGTTTGGAGGGGGAAACCCTACGATAATCAACAATGCACTGCAGTTAAAAAAAGAATCACTTGCTGTGGGCTGAGGAGTGGCTAGCTACCTAGCAGTATTGTTGACCGAGGGAGCCACGGAAGCAGCGCAATCGAAGCAGTAAAACTTTGGCAGTAGGGTATAGTGCGGGTACAATAATCTCATACCTATATTTCTAATGAACGTAAAATCATACCCATACTCAACCCATCCGGTAAATATACGTGCTCATGCACATTCCCTATGGCTGTGGATACCAATCAGGCAGATCAGTACAACGTCGAGTGGTGGTGTAATTGCTAATTTTATGTGTGGTGGAGGTGCGAGCAATCAAGAGATTTCTATGGTTTTGGAACTAGATTTTTTAGCACAGTACAGACACATATGCTCATACATACACACATTGACACATACACTCATCCGTATGAATGCACACACGCACACCCTATTCCTATGAGCATCTCTGAGAGAGACTGAGCCGGCATATCATCTTGTGATTGACGAAGTTGCCCTAGACGTCTCCATAGTCGATGGTAACGTTTCCTCCCATTAAACACACATTACTTTTCTCGCAAAAAAAAACGCACATTACTGCAAGGCCTAAAATTAATTCAGAAAAATGCGACGATCAATGTCAAGTCTAGGACATGAACCTTGGTGGATTGGGATACCATTGTCTTCCTAACCATTCAACCATAGGTTGAAATTGGTTATTGGGAGAAGGATGAGGATGAGGCTATAGAGCTTATAAAATGACGCGGTAGCTTAGGTTTTATAACACATGTGACCAATCGGTAAGATAATTGGATGGTGTTTGAACGTAGCTATTGACACAAAATTATACGCATGCCCTACCCATGACTCTTAATTGGGTAGTGTTTGGATATTGGCCATGGCACGAAAATGTGCACATACCCAATCAATATGGGTCGGGTATTTATGTGTATTCTGAGTCCATGGATAAAATTGACATCCTTACCTGGAAATGTGGCTTTGGGTGCTGTAGATGGCGGCACAGCTCGCAGCAACAATCGGTAGGAATGTTCTTTCTTCTGAGCTGAGTTGACACGGGAAGGTGAGCAGATCGATGACGACTGATGGGTCGGTGACATGCGGCCATGCAGGTGTGCGCGGGAGACAGCAACCGGGGGTTACTCCGGAGACTGGAGACATGGACGGATCAGGGTCAGAAAGTCTGACTCGGAACAGCCCCACATTGATCGCCACTGCAAATCATGTAGGACGAGCTACAAAGAAACTTTGTGTTTCATTGTTTCGCTTGCGCCATATCTTCTTGGCCAATCAAATATTTAAAGTGCCAGGAGACAGGCAGGGCCCAATATCTGCACTTGATTTGCTCACTGATAGATCAGCCGTGGCCAAAGAGAATCCCTTCTCTGTGCCAACGTGCTATTATTGGCAACAAGTCATCGATCGAGAAGAGAAACAAAACAAGAAGAGAACTATTTGACAGAGACCGTAGCCAGGTCCAGCCGTTGAGGGTAGGTAAGCCGCGGCCAGAAGCTTCCCATTTCTGACGATCGATCGTGCTACTGCTATGCGCTAAACGTGAGTACACAACTAGAGATAAACCGGCTGCGTTGCGGGTCGAGAATAGCTTGCACGTTGCTTCGGCGAGGAAAATTAGCAAGTTCGGTTGAAATGGCAACACACGTCGCACTCGCCCAAGCCCAACGAAGAACGAAAGTAGTGATCTAAATGCTCGTATATTTCTTAACGGAGGGAGTACTTGCAGAAATTGTTGCATGCACTGTGGTCACTTATTTGATGTGGAATGTCAAGACCCTGGCATTTCACCATCAGCTAGCACGCCCCTCAATTTCATATGATTGACGAGTAGAGGTGTGCACGAATATTATGAACGCGCAATACTCCATTGAGATACACACCTCCTCCTTGTCACTGTTCGTTGGTCCCATTTCCTTAGCAGCCGGCAGTGGCCTTGACTATGGCCTTGCACCCATTTTCAGCACAAGTTAGCCGATTTCGATGCAACTAATATACTACTCCCTGCCTCGTGTGTGTCCATTTGCACATGCATGCAGTGACGACATGCACATGCATAGCTTAGCTAGCTCCATGCATCCGTTGCGCGCACCGATCCCCTATATAAACGACTCCATATGCCACACCACTCACTCATCCACCACAGCTTAGAACTACCAGTGCCTTAGACACTCCCCATCAACAAACTCTAGCTCAAGCATGGGGTACTCCAAAACTCCAGCAGTTTGCCTGTTCGCCATGCTATTCCTAGCTCCGTCCGTCTTGGCCACCGACCCAGACCCTCTCCAGGACTTCTGCGTCGCCGACCTCGACGGCAAGGCGGTCTCGGTGAACGGGCACACGTGCAAGCCCATGTCGGAGGCCGGCGACGACTTCCTCTTCTCGTCCAAGCTGGCCAAGGCCGGCAACACATCGACCCCAAACGGTTCGGCTGTGACGGAGCTCGACGTAGCCGAGTGGCCTGGGACGAACACGCTGGGCGTGTCGATGAACCGCGTGGACTTCGCGCCGGGGGGCACCAACCCGCCGCACATCCACCCCCGTGCCACCGAGATTGGCATAGTGATGAAAGGTGAGCTCCTCGTTGGAATTCTCGGCAGCCTCGACTCCGGGAACAAGCTCTACTCCAGGGTGGTGCGCGCCGGGGAGACGTTCCTCATCCCGCGCGGCCTCATGCACTTCCAGTTCAACGTCGGTAAGATCGAGGCTTCCATGGTCGTCTCCTTCAACAGCCAAAACCCCGGCATCGTCTTTGTGCCGCTCACGCTTTTCGGCTCCAACCCGCCCATCCCAACACCGGTGCTCACCAAGGCGCTCCGGGTGGAGGCCGGGGTCGTGGAACTTCTCAAGTCCAAGTTCTCCGCTGGGTTTTAATCCTGGGAGCCTTCCCTGGAATGATCAATATATAATTCGATGTACATGTATGCTAGCAAAATTTAATAATTCTCAGCAGAAGGTGTGCATTCAAGCTTCGGGTTAATCTCACATGCAGTTGTAATAAGATTGAATAAGTTAGCCTCATGGTTTAGCCTTCAGATCCAATATGGGGAATTGTATGTACTACTTTTTATTGTCGTCTTTGTTCTTTTCATATAATGGAATATATAATTAGCATTTTCGTATATTTGTCCCATTACCTTTATAAGTCAAACATGTTTTAAAGTTTACGTCATGACGGCATGGTGAGCGATCTTGAAATCAGTCAGAAAAAATGCTCTCAAAATTACGTGAATTGAGAATGCAAAATGTTCCATGTATTGTAACAATCTCAAGAATGTGCAAAAAACATGAGTGGTTTTTCTACCATGCACCGAATATCCTGTACATGGATCCACCGTCCGTTGTTGCTTTGAGATTTATGCTAATTTTTTGTTGTACTAAAAAATTATCTTGTTTCATTCATTTTTTTCCTTGTTGTGAGGTGCATCATCATATTTCGGTCAAGTGGCTCGCCACTTAGTTATATGATGGACCTCCATGCTCACACACAAAGGGGGGGATTGTGCTGTTCAAGGCGGTTCTCTCGGCCATGACTATTTATGACATGCTTTCTCTATATGGATCTGCTGCAATGGGTTTTCTAGTGTCTCAACAAAATCATTAGAGCATTTCTTGTGCGTGGATCTGAAGAAGCCAAGGGCAGCCATCCCCGTGGTCTAGGAGCAAGTGTGTCGACTGACAGAGTTTGGCGGGGTCAGTATACACAATCTTCAGTTGCTTTGTTAGAGTTGTGTCGAATATAGTGTACAAAGTAGGTTACAGTTGGACTATGAGTTGTATTGTGTTTACATAGGATGTGGAGTCGTGTCCTAGTAGGACACTTGTATCCTAGGCCTCTCATATATAGCGGGGGTAGACACAGGATGTAACCTATGCCAACATAATAGCACATGCGCGCAAGGGGGAGCCGGCGGCGTGTGCTGGTGCCCGGGTGGCCGGTGTGCGGTATTATGACGGTGTCACGGGGAGGAGCGCCCGTAGTCAAGCCCCGGGGGTGTAGCCATATCGGTGAACCTCGTTAACAAATCTCGGTGTCGTGCTTGTGTGATTGCTTGATCCTCGGATGATCGACGGTATGCCTTGGATTTATTCTATCAAGTGGTATCATGAGCTAGGTTGTTCGAAGACGGCAAGATTGTTGATCTAGAGGAAGGAAGAAACCGTCGACGAAAGTCTGCAGGAAGCAATCGTAATGCGGGATAATTCGTCGGCGAGCTACGATGCAGGAGCAGATGTATTGTCGTGTTGTATCTTTGATGAAGCAATTGGAAGAGGAGTCAGCTAGATTTGATCGGAAGCAGCAGGCACCTGGCAGCGGCAAACGCGGTGTCGCCCGGCATCAGCCCATGCAGAGCAACGTGCATGAGGCGAGTGCGGCTGCGGCGATGCGGTCGTGCTGCGGCTGATGGCACAAGGCCCACGAGGGGCTGACAGCGAATGGCGATGCGTGGCGCAAAGCGGCAGGCCGGAGGCGAGGTTCTCACGTTGTGAGGGAAAAGCATGCTCTGCAGGCCAACCCAAGGCAGCAAAGCCCAAGGCGGGGCTGGTGTGCGTGCAAGAGGTGTTGGATGATGTGTTGTGCTGAACCGAAGGAATCAAGACCGAGATTTTGTTTGAAAAAAGGAAAAGATCTGCATTATATATGGTATTGACGTTAGCATGGACAGCAATTGGATTCAGAAAAGGAGCATTGGGAGGTGTGGCGGCACACTTGGTACAGCCACGAGAGCTTCCCTGGAAGCAGTTTTCTGATGCATTGCAAATTGCGTACGGTGTTTTACCAGGAGTTTAGCAGATTGGCGACGTGCATATATGGTTCAGAGGAGCCTGGAAGTGCATCGTGAAGATCATGCATACACATGGCATTCAAGACATGCACAGATGTGCGTGCGGTTATGGTGCAAGGTGGAGCATGGTTGCAGTCGGATATGTTCGGCTGGGTCGGACTATATAGTCTGACGGATCGACGCAAGTCGGTTGGTACAGAAGACGGTGTGGGATCGGCGACGACAACATAGGTGTGTGATGCTGATGGTGACCGACTTCTGGGCGTGGAAACACGTGGCACGGGCCTGAGTGCTTGTGTGGCTTCGACAAGGTATGGCGCGAGGTTGATTCAAGACGGTGCACATGAGAGCTTGAAGACGACGGGGCGCAAGGGTGGACTGATCATCTACCATGGAGTCATGTTGAAGGTGGAGCTGGACTGAGGGGCTACGATGTAAGGATCCAGAGAATCAAAGCCTATTCATCGGAAAAAGCGAGGGACACGTAATTCAGACTGGAGCCCAATGGTCCGATGGAAGCGTGAAACTCGTCATCAGTCGGTGATGATCGATGGTACTCTGCAGTGGGGGTTAAGTGGTGTGGTTTCGTGACCCTTGAGACTCGACCGGGACAGCGGAGGCTCGACGCGGTAATAGCGGCGAGGCGTGCGGTATGCACGGGGCATGGAGATGGGCCAGGGCTCTGGTGGTCATACATGCGGTGAGACAAGTGCGAATTTGACTCGGGATGACTACAAGCAATGGTGAAATTCCTTCATGTTTCAGACAGGCGGTCAAGAAAGGAGCGGTAATGTCGAGTTCAAGTAACTCTTATGTGTGGCACCCAATATGTGAGTTGTTCACTTTCACGCAGGTCAGTGACCAGTGTGTGATGGCGTTGGACGGATACTCTGGAAGTTGGGAGCACAAACTAGAGTAACAAGGAACTTAATTTTGCTCGAGTGTTGACCGTGGTCAAGAAAAGAAGGGACTACAAGTTGCAGGTGGAGTCATATGGAGTCTTTGGAGTAGCAGCGGTTCTTATGGGATGAGCTCAAGTCCAATGTACATGAAAGTTTGACGCATTGACAAATTCAAGGTGGTGGAGAATATTCGCCAAGGTAGAGTTTGTTAGAGTTGTGTCGAATATAGTGTACAAGGTAGGTTACAGTTGGACTATGAGTTGTATTGTGTTTACATAGGAAAGGGAGAGGCGAGTTACAACTCGTAATTTAGTGTAACTCTACCTTCAGTTTTTCCTGACCGTCAGATTTGGGAAATCAGTTAAATAATATATTTTTTGGTCAAAAGGGTAGAATAGTAAAGTTTCCCCGATCCGTTCTGCAGGAGAATTAGCTCCCCCGTCCCCCACGCAGATATCGTTGTGTTTCTCGTCGCATAGCCGCGGCCGCCCTTTTCGCTGTTCCGATCGAGAGATCCCACGGCGGCCCCGATCGAGGGCAAGCACCAGCGGCTCGCCTCCCTGGTTTCGACCAACCCAACAACGCCAGGATCCGCCCCGCCCAGTGGACCGCCTCCCTCCGTCAAGCAGCCGGCGACGCCCATCAACGCCGGCCGGCGAGCAAGCAATCCGTGGTCAGGTACCTTTCCCTCCCTACCTCCTACCACCGCGCCCGCATGGCTAGTCAGACAGTCTCCGGCTTTATGAGAAATTAAACTGCTGCAAATCTGTATTTTAGCGTCCCCCAGCCGAAGCGTGGAGGAGGCCGAGGAAAAAGCTGCTCTTGCTGGACTCCATTCCCTCGGAAAATACAACAGTGGGCCTTTGATCCTGGAGTTGGATTGTCATGCTATCACCAAGGAATTGACAGCTGGGGGAAGCCCCGGTCTCAATGCTTTGGCCTGATCAAAGATGTTAAACATCCACTGTTATTGTTCACAAGCTACAGAGTCAATCATGTGGGGAGGACGTGCAACACTCTTGCCCATGAGCTTGCGGCAGCAACCAGGAATATAGGCGACAAGGAGATCATAGCCAACGTCACGGAAGAGCTCCGACACTTGATGGTGGCTGAGTTTATTTCTCCTGAAGAGTAGTTCCTACTCTTGTTTCTCAACAAAAAAAATTGTTCTGTTGGCAGTAGTATGTACTCTGCAGTTGTATGCATGAGCATGACCACTGATTCATGGCGTCTTTTTTATATGAAAGTAAACATGATAGTACGAGTACTCAAAATGCGGCTACTGTTTTTTTGTTTTGTTTAGTTGGTAGTCGTTCCTTGCATGTGAGATGTCTCGCTGTGCTTTCAGGTGGCATCAGCAAGGGCAATTTGGTTATTCGTGGGACTCATTAACCAGCGAATATCGTTTATACTTGTTGACTGTAGCATCAAATTTAGCTTTTGGTTTCTGGATTTCCATAATGTCTATGCGCCAGAGTTTCTAGCACCCGGTTCAACTTGTATTTGAGAAACTTGTGTGGCCCTTTTTTTCGCACGTAGCATTGTGACATTTCAGGATATTTACAGAGTAAATGCATCTTTTTCTATTTGCAGCATATGTTTATGTTTCAGTGATCCGTGATCCATTTTAGATAGGAGTTGTTTTATCTCAGGGTCTTCCTGGATTTATTTCAGTGGCCCCTGTAGTAATCTTGTTTGGAACATAATTCGAGATTAAACTTCCTTGTTTCAGGAAAACAAAAGGATGGAATTGAAATCTGATGCACCGCGGAAAAGCGAGTTACTTGCCCTGAGAAAATATAACGTTAATCATAAAGATAAAGCAATTACAGTAAGAAATGATTATCCGGAGCCCCCTGTCCCTTGTTTTGAACTTACTGAGGATTTTGATTTGCAAAAGGTTGAGGAGGTATGATAACTATCCATTTGTGTGATATTCCTCTCCCCTTATTTTTTCTTTTCCAGTGCTAACTCTTGACATTCTTTCTTTCAGTTAATGCTAGAAAGGGATATTAAGATCGCCAAGTCCATGGCAAATGACATAATCATCCCAGACCCTGCTCCCAAGGTTTGTGTTACCTTCATTTACATAATTTGATTGATGACTCATCCCATTACATTAGTTATTTTGTTTAACCTGGTAATATTATAGGGTACTTAAGTCTACTGAAACAATATGTTTGTTGTTGTCATATATGAACCTTGGATCAGCACACGTGGATTCACATGCCTGAACCATGCTAGCTTTAGACCCCCTTACTTTCTCCTCCCTCCTTGTTGGTGCCTCATTTTTGGTTTCATCTTTAGCCTACGCCAACTTGCTTGGGTTACAAGGTTTTGTTGTTTACATTGTTGTTGTCATACACGCACCTCCATAGACCACAAGACAGTTTATTTTGTTGTGCTTTTAGTTGGATAACTGATGCCTTTCACCTTTTTCAATTGTGACGGACTCATCTAGTTTGTGGGTGATGCCTTCTTGGAGATATATGCCGAATTGGAGCACATCCTTGTAAAGGATAGTGTCCGGTGCTTCCTCCGATTTTTCGAGAACTGTGAAGGCCGGGGCATATCATCTTATCTTACCATCACTGCACAAACCTTAACCTTCATTGTCAGTTTCAATGCCCTGCGATGTGCAAAAGTCGTATTGGAGGGCATGGCACCTGAGCTCTATGGGATGCACGCCAATCCCAACTGCATAAACAAATATGGATACTTTGTGCTCCACGAAGCTGCTGAAAGGTTCTCTGTTGACATGATCAAGCTGCTTTTACGCCATGGTGCATCACCCAATGTGCGCACAATTGGCAATGATGTCATTGAGAATCTACTCCCGCTCCATGTCGCAATTGAGAATACTTGCCTGCATAAGTATCTTGAGGACAATCTGGAGGACAGTCTTTCTCGCAGCCAGAATCATCTGGATTATATCTACAAGCTTATTCATCTGCTATGTCTACCTGAAATGGTCTGTTTCACTTCCCTCCCTATACGAATTACTACTTTTGCAGCATGACGTAAAGAGTAACTATGGTCATACCATAGACCCCTGACAGGTTATAATGAAATTAGTGATACTAAGTACCAGGCACCCTTTCATCTCAACTTGTAAAGTTTTCAGTTGTTAATCCTTTTTGTCTTACTTCATGTGCAGTGTATGTTCTTATAGTAAAGGATAAAACTTCATCAATAAAATATACAAAAATGTTGCTAGTAATTAATGTTATTTTATTTGCCTTGGAGATTGCCCTAATCCATGTTTACTTTGATTGGAGGAAAAACAGCGATATATAGAAAGATTTTTCAACATTACTTGCTTGCATATGAATGCTAAATGGACTTATATTTTTGTTCCTTGTTGTTTTACAGAAGATCTTCTTGGACACAACTAGACTGCTTGCAAAGAAAACAAATAATCTACTTCAAGAGCTCTGGAATTACATTGAGGATGGAAAAATTATCCAGTCTGCTGTTCTATTACTGGCTGCTCAAGAGCAGATCCGTGGGGGCAGTTCTTCCAAGATAAATGGCAGTAGTAAGAAAAATGGGTTTGACCTTATCAGTAACTGTATAATGAGGCGTTCATTTGCCTTGAGATGCGAGAAAGGTTCACATGGAATGGCACCGGAGCTTCTGGAGGAAAGGAAGACACTTACTGATTGCGCATGGCTGCTTGTTGATGTAATTTCCTATGCCGGTGAAAATCTTTCTGCATACATCCAAGCACATTCTGAGGTAAGCATTTTTGTATATTGCGGCTGCAGTGCCTCAGATGCCTTTTACTTAATAGTTGTATTTTTGCTACTGTCAGTTATGTTGTTTAAAAAAATACATGCCCTAGTCTTTCTTTTCGTGGAAGCACATTCTGATACTATGTGTGAGAATGCTTTAGTTTGTGAATATTTTTTCAAGAAGCGTATTTCTTTTCTCTTGCTCGATGCTATATATCAATTTAACATCTTCTCTAATATTTTTATCACTAAATTATGTTCTTGTTAATTGAAAAAAATCTCAAACCCAAGATGCTACTTAGATTCAGAAAGTTTCCATCCACTTCACATAGGTTTGTTGCTTGAATAGCTGAGTCTTGCTCTAATGTTTAGCCTGTCATATAATGCAATGAGATTCAAATCCCTCTTATTTATAAACACTCGGGAAAAGTGATGGCAGAGATAATGAAACAAGAGAAAATAACTGATAGGAGTAAAGCCATTGTAATAGTTATTTTTGTGAAATGTTCTATGTCAAAAGTATTAGTAACAAACCAGCCTGTTATTAGTTATCCATATACTCATCCACATCAAATCCCCCGTTTGGCTACTTCTTTCCTTTTATCTTCACCATCGAACAGACAAACAAACTGTAAGAACACCTTTTGTGCTTTATCTTCTAAGACAATGCTTGATATTATTATATTGCAAAGGAGGTTGCTATACGAGTTCATGATAGATACAATTATTGATGATTTCTGCATTGAATTCACACACTACAACTGGAAGGAGCATGTTAGTTCCTTTTCCAGTACCATATGCATTTTTGTCATGGAAATGCAAATCTTACAATGAATACTTGATGCATGCATAAATAGTGAAAACATTGGTGACAGAAACACTCGATCTCCATATTAATATTATCTGACATGAACATAGTATATTTTCTTAGCTTCACTTATGTCTATTTTCTGGTTTTGTCACTGCCTTGTACTCCCTCCGTCCCAAAATAAGTGTCTCAAGTTTGTACTAGCTCTAGTACAAATTTATACTAAGCTCAAGACACTTATTTTGGGACGGAGGGAGTATCATTTTAGCAGCCATATCAACATCAAGTGTTTGGTTAATGTTGTTGCGTGGTGCATGAACACAGAACATGTGCTTGTGTCATTTCCATATTCTTATGGTGTCAGCTGTTTGGCATGATTCCCAGTTCCAAATATTCTAGGTGCTGGAGCTGGGGGTATATTAAGGATGCTTGTATGTCATGTAGGTGCCCCATGTGGAGGTCTTTCAACATGTTTCATCTATCCTCAAGGAGTATGGATTTTGCCCTACTGGAGATCCCATGGACACTGTAAACCTGTACTACTCTTTGTATTGCTTCACACAATAATTTTCTATGTGAATAAATGGTTATTTTGCTGATTATTTTATTTTGTCTTCGACTTCTTGAAGCCAGCCTTATGACTGCAGAAAGTCAAACAGAGAGTCATGCAAAGGTGTGTGGGGCTCAAGTGATTCTTTTTACATTTAACAAACTGAGTCTTAATATCTTACCTTCTTTTTAAAATGGATAATAGGGCTTACAGATGCAAACATAGCAGTTATGGAATTGACCAATCTGGATGCTGCAGAGGAAAAGGTAAAGATAATCAAATCTGGGGTTGATCTAGTTTTGGATAGACTGATGGTGTTCAGTAATGAGTAATGATATTGTTGCAGCAAAAAGAAACAAAGCTATAAGAATATCTGCCCTTTCCTTGTTCTTTTTATTTTATTTTACATCAACTTTTTTTAAGAATATGTAAAGAAGTAAAAATTTCCCAAATTGACAAATCCCACGAACGCTTTTAGAATCATAATATAATCTTCGTTGTAAGCCGTGTTTTTGTGAGTTCTGACTGTACTCATCTTGCCCTAATCTTGAGTTCAGGTCACAACCGACAACCTCTCCCTTATGGCACGGCAGCACACCAAAAAAACACAGGTATACCTTAATACCGATTTTAGTGCACCAGTACCAAGCAGCTTTGCCTACACCTTGTGGCAGCACAAATGGGTTACTAACTAGACAAGAAAGTGATGGTTTTAGTGCTGCAAATTGTAGTAGCGAATTCAGCCATATTTATAGAGTACAAGCATTCGTTTTCTGATGGACTTTGGCTACTGAACCTGGACAGATTTAAGCAGCTTCTATTGCCTTATTCAATGAGCTACAAAACATCTAAATTCTAGCCTAGAATACCTAGTGTGTTTTCACACACATGTATAGAAACTACATGTATAGAAACTAAATTCTAGCTTTGAGTTGGCTCTAAATATATCACCTATTGCAATGCCATGGCATTCCAACTATGGTTCATCTCTGCCATCCTAATGTGTTTCCCATCAGGATTTTTTTTTACCAAAGAACAGGGGTAAATGCAATAAAAAATAGTCTTAATTAGCTTAATAAAATAGCTGAAATGTGTAGGTTCCAAGTAACATCAACATTGGGACTTCACCAAGGGGGCTTGCACATTATTGTTATTTCCAACACCTTGGTGTTCTTGAATGATCTGTTGCATCTGAAATTTATTTGGTGCCTGTGAGAAAGATTCTGATAGAAGAAGATGCAGTGTAATATGATTGTTGGAGCCAATAACAAAAGCATGCTTCAGTTGCGAGTTTGCGCCATGCATTGTGCTGGTTCAACAGCTTTTTGTGTTGCTTAAACATGCTACTTAATTACTACACTGCAGTAACATCATTCATATCTAATGAAACACCAATACTGTGTATTGATCAACATAATACATCTCAAGCGAGAGGTGCTGGCTGGAAGTACGGATGTTTCTATTTTTTTTTGTGATGTACCTCTAATGAACTATATATGTGACAGGCTGTGAGAAAGAAAGCAGGCGGAGGATGGGATCCCACATATACAAAGAGAAGTTTCTTCCCATACTGGAGATCAGTGTTACAAGATCGGGTTCCTTTGAAGGTGTATCCAGGCTATGCAAGCTCAGGTCTATCACTGAGTAGCTCAATAGTCAATGGATCTACTCCAACTCCAAATCATAAACTTGGTCTAGTCCGGAGAATCTCGCCACTTACAAGCAATAATCAACCGAGAAGATGCTTTATAACGGCCGCTAGCGGTGCAATCAGGCTCTTGAAGGTGCTAAAGTAGAGTAGAAAGGTATGTCAGGAGTTTCGTCTCCCTCTCCAAAGTTTTCTGAACATGCCCCACATAAACACATGGGAAGAAAGAATTTTCATGATGCACCTTTAGCTAGTAAGATTATTCGTTGCTAGTCCATTAAGGATTTGGTTATTTGCTCGATAGGGTTAGGTATTCTATTAGTGTCTTTTTCCCTGCTGCCGTAAGTTTGTAGTCTCCAGGTTCTTCTACTTCATGAGCTACGCCAAGCTTGGGTATGTTTGCTTGCTTAGCAATGAACAACCCTGCTGTTATTTGTTTCCCCCAACTGGTCCATGTGCAGATAATTCAGATGATAGGGACATCTAAATCCTTGTGGAGAAGCCACATGATTTCTTGTACAGTATGTATGTTTTTGTTTTCTTAGGGAATTCTCAGCCCTGGGAAATATACAACACATTTGATCCCATGGATAGGATGGTATTGGTCAACCAACTGGCTTCAGTTATCTCTACTATCAAAGGGGAGTCTGCTGTCGTCGTAATGGTTACTTCAGCTCCCTCGTTCCCCTCCGCAGATTTTCTTCACCGTATGTACCCCGCTCCCATCTCCGGTCCATAGGGAAAGAAACCGAAAAAAGAGCCTCCACCCATGCACGCATGTGTCCCCTCTGCAATTCCCAACCGCCACTCAACCAATCGCAGAACCAAGCCCCTGGTACATACGCACACACGTCTCCCCTCCCGGCTCCCGCGATCTACCCCCGTTGTCTTCTGCCTTCGGGTCCTCCCAGCCAGGCAACGGTGAGACAGTGGAGAGCTCGTGGAATACATCATGTCATAGGGTTTTTTGCTGTTGGATGGATAATTTTTGGGGGTTTGTTTGTGTGCGTGCAGATTGATGAGAATGTGCAGAGGGAGTGTTAGCTCCAGCAAGTCATCAGCAACCTAATTAATTTTAATATCATATGATTCAACGAGGTAACATTACAAGATCTTGATTCATCAGTCGCTTGATAAGTTTGTCAATTCTTAATTACATTATATTAGTGAAATTGAATGTTGTGAGGTATGAACTCTGAACTACTTTGTGTGTACTATCCAGAAAGTACTTTTTGGAAATAAATGGCGATTAGATTTTTAAATGTTTGGATCATCAATGTGCCTGCAAATATACATGTAGGGATGGATGCGTTTACTCAAGTGAAGTTTCCTTGCATTCAACGTAAAATGTGTTCCTTAGTTAAATTAGCTGCATGTATGTATGTTTCTTCTAGGCAGCTCTCACACATGCTTATATTGTTAGTTGCACAAATTTAGCAGCTCATATTTAGTGTCCAGGTGGAGCTGACACTGAACCTGCGAGAAAGGGAACAAAGACCTTATATTTTGACCTTATCTAGCAATCACATATGCATCGTTTCACTGTCAGATTGACCAGACATCTTTTATCGAGTTCTCGTAGCTTTTCACGATTTTCAAGTTACTGGATCAACCTTTCTTACATTCAAGGTGTTCCATTCTTAGACAAAACTCCCAACAGTTGGTTAACGTTAGCTTTCTTGATTTTATTTTTCAGCCAGTAAATTTAATCTATGTAAGATGCTTGTTTATATCCCTACCATGGACGAACACGATGGTGGTGGTATTCCTGGAGCGGTGTGCGGCGTCGGAGGACGCCGTGTACAACGAGCCCAGGGTGTTGCTCGCCTGCCTCCACGTCCCAACCACAAGTGAGGAAGGGAGGGTCTTTCTCTCCGGCCTCCGGTCGACTCTGACGGTGAAGAGAGCTTCTTCTGCATCTGCGAACTGACCCTTCAAGACTCCCGCTGCGGCCTCCCTATCACAACCTTAACCTCGGGTTATCAAATTAATCCAAGTCAACTTTATTTCATCGTTAGCATCATCGACGATCAATTGATCCTTCTGTTGTCTCAGTGATGAACATGATGCATGTTTTCTTGCTATCGCCGTGATGGCTTTCTATCCATGGTAACAGGTAACCCATATCTTAGACAGGGTAAGCCTCCAAGTCTTATTCGTATCAAAAATTAGGATAAATATTCATATTGACATGAAAAACGCTATGAATTGGAGTGGCACATAACTTTTAAATTGACAAGACATATGCACTTGTGGTGAAATATATTTCTTAGGTGCCACATTAATCTTTTTATTTGAATGAATTAGATGATATGTCCAGTTAGCTATCTCAAAACTGACAAATGTGTACTTGAATGCCATGTAGTAGCTCCTTGGGTACCCAATGGGCTTATTTTTTGCATGGTAATACGTGTCTTATTTATATCATAAAGTACAAAGTACAAGTCACGTAAGAACCGATATGACAAAACTGAAAAAATTGCAGAACATCTCTGAGCTTGACACCAACGTCCGTCACCTGCCTCCGGCACCACCACAGCAGCCACCGAAGAAAGAATGATGGATCACCTCCTGACCCGAGCTCGACGCGGCTCCATCGTTGATATGCAGCTTTGCGGACCTTCAAGGTGGCTCATCAAAAGTGAAGCCATTGCCGTTGAGCTAATCAGACTGGGGCAACAACCCGGACATGCCATCAAACTCTAGATCTGGCACCCCACCAGGACTAAGACGCTGAAGGAGGAAACCATACCTGCCATCCACGAACCACGAACCTAGTACACGTTTCGTCTTCTAGATGTCGTCGATGCAGACCACAATCTGCATCCACTCCTGGACTACCTCTCAAGCTCCACGCCGACGCTGGAGCAAACGCAGTCGCAACGGCGGAGCCTGAGGACACAGGTCCACCACGAGGATGCCGCTGCCGCTACACCATCCTTGCTTGAACAGATTGGTTTCCAAATCAATCCCCAACCATAGGACCGATGGACTCGTCAGGGAAGGATGGCTTTAGTTGTAGCTTGCTTGAATGAAGTTTGTAGCATTTTGAACTTGCACTACCAGCAAACAAGAAAAAAGAAGCTGATATAGACGATGAACAAACAAGAAAGGGAGTACCTAGAACTCATTTAGATGAGATATAATTTGGTCTCATTCACTTTGAAAACAAGAATAGATACAACCCATGTTAGCACACACGCATCTTATAGCATCACATCCAATGGCTATAAAAGGTGAATGAGACCAAATTATATTTTATCTAGATGAGTTCTAGCAAAACTGAACAAGAAATACTGGAAAAAAAAGGGGGTGGGGGGAGATGGTCCACAATCAGCTAGAAATTTTCTTTCATCACATAAAATTTGTTGGTAGCATTGCTCATCGAAAAGACAAAAGTAAGAGATGGTTTACAACCATGTCTCAAAACAAATATGAATGAACAAGTTTCTCATGATTTACATAACCGTGTATTCAAAAACGGCATTTGTTTTTCCCCTTGGCGACCTACTACTAGCACAATACCTGATGAGGCTATTAATTAGCCCCCCCAATTGCACACGGCCGCAAAAACCTGTGTGTGATGACCACATCACCCACGGTGTGCGAGTGCGATAGCTAGACCATCACTCACAACCTGAGAAGGTAAACTGTGTGCGACGACATGCAAACAGTTCATCCGAAAACAACGTATTTGATGTCTGGACCATCACTGTGTGCTAGTGCGGACGTGATTTCCATGCGTTGGTTGATCATGTCGACGGTTGGGCGAGAGAGGGCGACGTGTGCTGCTGTTTTCAACGATCTTGCTACTCATTGGTCTGCTCGACGGAACGTGCAAGAGTCTAGTCTGCTGCACGTAGCCGTTCGGCGACGAGTCGATCGCCTGGATTCTCGCTGAAGAGGCACATGAATGGTTTCTCGGTTTTGTTTCTCTTCTTCTTCTTCTTCGTGGCTCCTGACTTGCCAATCATCCCACAGAGAGAACGGGTTCATGTCACGGGACGGAGACGCCAGCTAGACAACGAGAGGTTTCAACTTTCAAGTCAGATTTTCTGACCCAGGGCATGCACCGGCCCGTCTCTCTTCCGTCTTCAGTCCCACTCTCCAGAGGTAGACAGCACCCCGCGTCCCGCGAGCGCACGCATGCATGTCACCGACACATCAACCATCATCGATCATCGCCTCCCCGGCCGGCCGTGTCAACTCGAGAGGAAGAAGATTTCTACCGGGTGTCTGCAACCTGTGCAGCGTCGCCATCTACCGCCTCAGTGATCCGCGTTGCTTCCGTGCGTCCTTCAATCATAATCTTTGCGGGCTACGTACCTGTCAGCCTCAAGCAAGTGTACTGCTCATTCCCCGCAAAGGAAAGGTGTATTGTTGATTCCGTCGCCATCTATTAACAGGTACCTGAAAATAAAAGTAGTATTAGCTAGTTTTGCTCGCAGCCGTTGGATCATGAATGAGCGGCAAGATCACCTTACATTGTTCATCTTCTTTCTCTGGGCATGTATACCATGGAATATTTCAGATTCCAAGTTTTCATGACAATGGTGTTTTTGTGCCCCTCCGTGTAGTATCGTCTTCTTAGGCAAGTGATGATGGCAGTACAAGATAATTTCGCCTAAGTGGTGCTCGTCGACCTCCTAGTTTAAAACCCTAGATTTGACTCTCGATGCTTGCACATGCCAATGGCAGTGCTGATGTGGTGTGTTCTTGTTGAAGGCCTTGCTTTGGATTGCTCGGACGTGCTCACGTGTGAAAAACGAATATCTGGCCTCCCGCGGCTAGTGGCACTACCACGCTCCCCTCGCCGCCCCGCCCTCCCATGAATTGCCGCTCACCTCGGTGTTATTGCTGCCCCGACATGCATCTACTCCCTCACCCCCCCCCTCCTCCTCCTCCTCTCCAAGGCTAGCGACGACCCTGCACCCGTGACACGAACAATCAACCCTCGTTCACTGTTCACACTCATCATAGAGTCTGCGGCCTCCCCTTCTCGTGCTCATGATACACTTTTCTTCGTACTAAAATCGATTGACGCTTTCAAAAAAAAAATTAGGCATATGAAAAAAATTAGACTAACCTAAGGGCTAACCCTCGTTGGCATTTTTTGCCAGTAGTTCCTATTGAAAAGGAATCTCTAAAAAGACTTGTACTATTTAGAAACTGAGGGGGATAGTAATCAATTAAGTTTAGAACAAATCACATATTACTTGATATTCAATAGTAGTTCAATACAAACCATGCTGTTCAAGGAACATAAATAGTTATCGTGGATATATACAACGAACTTATGGACCACGCAAAGCAGCTAACAGAGAGTCCTCAAATTCTTTGTGGCGGTGCCCAGAAAGGGGGTCAACAAGGAGGGTACGTGGCGACACTAGGGTGGGGCGGTAACCACCATAGACGTTCCACCAATCTTTGTTGGGCAGTTGGGTTATGTTGTCCCATTCCAACAAAGCACCAGCCTTATGATGATGGTCGTCGTTCTTGGTGGTGTTGTACCTGAAGAGACGGTCGCTCATCCTGTAGCATAGCATCCCGTTACGGTCGTCGAATCCAGCGCCCCTCGGCTGGTCTTCACCGTCATTCTTGTCGCCGCCGTGGACCATGTGGAAGGTGTAGCGTAGTTCCCAGTCAAGCAAGGGCGCCGTGCCATCCTTCTTGTCTTGGTCGAGATGCAGTACCCAGAAGTGGAGCTTGCGCTGGGCGATGACGTGCACCGCGACGCACAGCCGGCCGCGCAGCTCGAAGGCGAGCTTCTCCCCCTCGTACATGGGGAGGGGGTAGGTGCAGTGCGCCTCGGTTGCCACGTCCATCACCAATATCCCCTCGCCACATGTTAAGTAGATCTTGCCGTCTACGAGCGCCGGAGACGGTGCTGAGACGGCTCGACATTGGAGCGGGTCCGGGTACCTGCGCCACAGCTGGTCGCCGCCGCCGCCCAAGGTGCGCACGTCCATGTAACAGCCATTGGGCGGGAAGGAGAGGCGGAAGAGCTTGTACCGGCGGGTGGAAGGGCTGAACCCCAGGGCGTAGCTGACCTCGTGTTGGACCGAGGGCGCCTCCGAGAGAAGCAGCTTCTCGCCGGTGACGGGGTTGCAGACGCAAAGGGGCCAGTCGTGGATGCGCGGCGCCAAGAGGAGGAAGCCGTTGCAGGCGTTGGCCGGGCTGTACCCGGCGGCCGTGAACAGGTCGGTGACGCGGCACATGAGCCTCCGCGGCGACGGGCTGTTGAGGACGAGCATGTCAACGGTGGCACTCAAGCGGATCTCGTACACGAGCAAAGTCTGTGCTTGCACGTCGCCGTCGCGGCCGCCACCGCCGACGGAGCCGTGGAGGGCGCGGAAGGAGGGGTCGGCGACGTCCCTCGTCGGCAGCTTCGCAAGGATCTTCCGCACGATCGATTTCTCTTCTGAGATCGAAGACATGGTCGCTACTTTCCAATCGAAGGAAGGAAGACGACTCGATCGTGAACGTCATCGTCGCATCGCATATACATATATATATATATATATATATATATATATATATATATATATATATATATATATATATATATATATATATATATATATACCTGATGACTCAATCGTGGCCGGCCTTTCTGGAACCTAACCGACTCGGTACGATTTTTTTGGGACGCCGTATGATTTACCATCGTGGGATCTTTTTTCTAGTCTAGACTAGACTCTAGATTACAGGTGCGCTGTTGCAACAAATCCCGTAAATCACGTCTCTCTTTCCCCTCCAAAAATTCTCTGCCGCGAGAACGAGAGGGTTCGGCTCAAGTGCAGGGTTCACGGCACCTATTATGGGCAGGCCCAATCAATGCATTCCATGTCTAATGAAATATGTATCTGGCAACTGTGTGGCAGATTGCAAAACTGCCACACGCTCTCGTTATCGTTCGATCCAAATCGCCCCTTAGTGATGCCCTGTACCGATATGCCGTCCCCTGCAGCGCTCGAGCGCGCCTCGCCTCAAGGGGAGGAGCTCCCGAGCACCAAAAGCGCCGCCCGTCTTCGCCGTTCAGCGTCGCTGCCTTCTCCTCCAGCGAGCCGTCGCCGCCGTCACCCCCTCTGCTCCTTTTCATGCCCTCCATCCTCCTTCCTCCTTCCTCCTCTCTAATCTCTTTCTTCTTGCTGCTATCCCCCCTGAAAGGAGCTCCTCCGCTGTACCCCCATCGCCCAGATGGCCGCGACCTCCGGCGACTCCCTGAAGACCGCCGCCAAAACCCTGCCTGTACCTCTTCGCCAGCCGACCGGCTTGATCCGGTGCTCGCTGCCGCCGGAAACGCAGCTCCGTCTGACGGCTGCGACCTCCGGTGCCTCCATGACGTCTGTGACCGACCCCGCCTCACCAGTCCGTCGGCCGTCTGGCTCGCTGTTGTGGATTTTGCTCCCGTCGAGCTGCATCGAGTCAGAGCTACTGTTCAGAGCAGAAAATGGAATTATTCAGAGCTGCACGTCAGCTGTTTAAGGAGAAGGCTGGCACAGTTCAACTGTTGGAGGTAATCAGGATTGCGTTGGGTCTGTAGGTGATTTTTTGCAGAAAGTTTGAGGAATATGATTAGATTTCTGTTGAGATTTTTTCCATGCATTATTATCTATCTTGGAGTTGAGTTTGCTTGTTAGGACATAGAGATCAGCAGTTGTTGATCCGGGGTGGTGGTGTGTTGTCTTTTTTATCTTGTCGGCGAATCCAGGTGTGATGATTTGTGTACTGTTTTTGCAAGAAGTAACTTGTCTGTTTGAGAGTTTTTCTCTCTTATGTTTGCTTTAACAATCTTATCTGCGATTTTATAGATTGTAAGATAATCGGCCAAAACTGTAGGTAAGACTTGCATGAACAACATGGTAACTTACATATCGCAAGTGTGTTAACTTACATAGCCCCGGCCAGATAACTTTATGGACCTAGAAACAAATGTCTCCTTAAAGTTGTTGAAGCATACTCGGTAATTTTTATCTGTATATCATGATAATTTATGCATTGCATACCTGATAACTTGCAACACCATGGTAAATTTTACCTGACTTTTTTCTAAAGAAAAAACGTCCGATAAGTTTTGTGTAAATAGCATGATAATTTACGCACCGCATTCCCGATAAATTATTACAAAGTCATGGTAACGTTGACCTATGGAAATTTTTACTAGAAACATATCATCGGTAACTTTTGTGTAAATATGATGATAATTTATGCACTGATTATATGTAAATTGGTAATATACGCACAAGAGAGCTGATAACTCGCATACAAATACACAGTAACTTTTGACCATAGAGAAAAGTTATTTGAAAACATAACCCCAGTAATTTATGTGAAAGTAGCACGGTAATATACGATCTGCATACCCGATGACTTACATACAAACAACACGGCAACTTTGATCAAGGATGTTAAAAAGTTGTTGAAATACATAACCCGATAACTTATGTGAAAAATAGCACGATAATATATGAACCACATATCTGATAACTTACATACAAACATCACGGTAGCTTTGAACCGAGGGGGCGGATTCGAAGAGCATACCCCCCTTTAACATATGTGAAAATATCACAATAATATACGAACTGCATACCCGACAACTTGCATACAAACATCATGGTTACTTTGACCAAGAGGGAAAATGTTGTTGAAAACATAATCCTGGTAACTTATGTGAAAATAGCACGGTAATATATGAAACACCAATAATTTACGTGCAAACACTATGATAACTTTCACTAGGGGAAAAGTCGTTCAAAAACATACCACCCCCCGGCGGTACTTTATGTGAAAATAGCATGATAATGCATGAACCGCATACCTAGTAACTCACATACAAACTGCGGTAAATTTGACCAAGGGAAAATGGGTAGTTGTTAAAAAAACATATCCTGGTAACTTATGTGAAAGTAGCACGATAAGTTGCATACGACACGCGTGGGTAACTTTATGTATCCCATGCGTGATAACTTTTGACGCATAACTTATGTACAAACACCATGATAACTCTTACCAAAGGGGAAAATGTTGTTAAAAAGTATAACCTCGGTAACTTATGTGAAAATAGCATGGTAACTTGCATAGAACAGGTGTGGTAACTTATGTAGCCCATAGCACGGTAATTTCTATGTAAATTGCATGGTACTATAAGAATTTCATACCTGATAACTTAAGTACAAACACCGCGGTAACATTTTTGACCAAGGAGGAAAAAGTTGCTAAAAAAATAGCACGTTAGCTTAAGAACAAACAGCACGGTAACATTTTTGAACAAGGAGAAAAAAGTTCTGGAAAAATATAGCACGGTATTTTCTATGTAAATAGCATGGTAATATACGAACCTCATACCTGATAAATTTAGTCCAAACACCGCGGTAATATTTAACCAAGAGGGAAAAAATTGTTAAAATACATACTCGACAACTACTATGTAAACATTATGGTAATATGGTGATTTGCATCTGAAAAAGGAGGGCAGGGGACGCTTGAGTTTGTTAACCATCTGAGCTGATGTAAAACGACCAGAAAAAAAGTTCAAAATTCCAGACAAGCGAGTATGTCTGTTTGAATTTTCAGTTTCATTCGATCTTATTTCAAGAAGGTACAAGTAGCGTGTAAGTTAAAAGAAACCAATAAGATGGTGTAGCCCAGTTGGTTGTTGTTGCTAAATTAGTTGTGGTGGGTTGCGGGTTCGATCCCCCCTCCCAGCGCATTTTTTTTGCTTTTTTCAGGCTGCAAATGTGTGTGCGCAGAATCGGGACAGGCCCACCCCCAGCGGGGGGATTCGGGTGGCCCAGAAAATCGGGAGAAGGGAGAGGTTCGTGCGGGGGAAACGGGATAGTCCAGAAAATACGGAGATGGGATGAATTTCGTGCGGCATGAGGGGTTGTGATGGTTTTAGCAATCTGGCACACGGTTGCCAGTTATCACAGTCCGGAAAGTAATAATAATAATAACATGATGAGTCAAAAAATAATCTAAAAAATACTATAATGAAACTAAAAGCAAAAGCACAACAAAAAAAAAGAAACCACAAACAAGAATAACGAAGAACAGAAAAAAGGAAAAAAAGAAAAGATTACAGAAGATATAAAGAAGAAGAAGAATCACGTCCAAACAAGGTCCACTCATGGAAAGCTTCAGGCTTTGACTCCCTTATTTGCCACAACGTGTGGCAAATAGGGTTTGCCGTCCGAGGCACATGAGGGAAATGGTACACGTAAATCTAATTTCTTGTTATTGAGATATATTTTTAGTTTCAAGTAAAATTTGCAGAATAAATCATGCACATTGAAAATGGGAATAGCAAGTTTTTATGAAAAAGAATATAATCACTCACCACCCGCCAGCTGTACAAAAGATCATGTCTCTCATTGAGATATTATGATTTTTAAATATACAGGTGCATCGACTGGTACATTTAGCTTCGTGACAACACATCTCTTCAATTAACTCATAATATGTCACTGAAATATTTCACTGAACCGGTATGTCTTGTGTGAGTGGGTTCCGATTTCATTTATCATATACTGAGCTGAGAATGAATTGCAGAAAAGTTTTTTTTTTGAGGACTCACGGGTGGGGGGGGGGGGATCCCCACCTGAATTATATTGCTCAAAACCCCAGCCAAAACCGAGGTGAAAGTTTTACAGGATTACGGCAAGCCGTGAGGAGAGGTACGCCAGCCAAGACCTAGCTGACCCCTTATCTACCGGTACATGAAACCGGTGAGTCCAAAGTTCAAAGTCATTACAAATGTTTGTGATGGTAAGAAGAGCAGAGTGATCTTCATTCCTGAAAACCGCCGCGTTCCTAGAGTCCCAAATTTTCCACAATATTGCAAGGAGCACTTCCGGCCAAATGGAGGAGTCGAGGGGGGGAAGCGTAGCAAGCCAAACGTCCTGCAGTCTGTCAGTCGGAGCGATTCCTAACTGCAACCAGACGAGGTTTGCTTTCGGGCAGCGGAGGAAGAGATGGTTTGTATCTTCAGAGCTAGCAGGGCACCTGGGGCACTTTGCATCTGGTCCAATGTGCTTATGGAACAGGTTTGCTTTGGTGTTTAGACGACCATGAAAAAGCAGCCATGCAAAGAGCTTCAGCTTTGGGTGAGCCTTGGAGCGCCAAAATAAAGGAGCATGAGCGAATCCTTCTGGTGTTCCATCAAAACGCCCCTACTCGCCTTCTTCAAAGACTTTGAGAACCAATCTGCTGAAACTGAAAGGTTTAACCGATCAACTATGGTCCTCCTGCCCAAATCTGCTACCTCTCAATCTGCAGACGCGTTTCGCCCCATCGCCCTTCAAAACTGTCCGATCAAAGGCATTGCAAAAGTTCTTACCAACAGACTAAAACCTTACATCCCCATGCTCGTCCACGGCGATCAAACTGGCTTCATCTCAGGGAGATGCATTACTGAGAATTTCATGTACGCTGCCGATCTCATAAACACTTGCCATAAGCGTAAAAACCCTGCGATGGTGCTGAAACTGGACTTCAGGAAAGCCTTCGACTCTGTGTCCTGGCACGCCCTCCTCCTAATCCTGCAACATAGGGGCTTTCCCACCCGTTTCTGCTCATGGATAAACGATCTACTCACCTCTGGAAAAACTGCTGTAATGCTAAACGGTGTGCAGGGAGACTGGATCAACTGCAAGAATGGCTTGCGTCAGGGTGATCCCATGTCTCCATACCTCTTCCTCATAGTGGCCGACGTTCTCCAGTAACTCATGACCTACGCCACCCAATCTACCCTGATCTCCCCGCCATCCTGCAATACGCGGATGACACGCTAATCATAGCTCACGCTTCTTCTAACGCCGCCGTCACCCTACGGTCTATCCTAGAACAGTTTGCTCAAGCCACAGGACTGCGAATTAACTTCTCCAAAACAACTTTCGTCCCTATGAACCTGGATGAGGCGACCTCTCTTGACATCGCACAAGCCTTGGACTGCACGGTTTCCTGCTTTCCTCAAACCTACTTGGGTCTACCTCTCTCCCCCGTTAAACTTACTGCCGCAGCCTTCCAGCCAATCATCACGAACTGTGTTAGTTACCTTCCGGGCTGGTGTGCTAAGCTACTCTCTCGCCCAGCCCGCCTGGTCCTCATCTCCTCGGTGCTCGACTCGCTGGCCACCTACTACATGCCCGTGTTCAAACTGCCAAAAGAAATAATCAAAAAGCTCGACGCTATTAGACGTGCGTTTTTTTGGGCTGCTGATGAGTCATGTTCGGGTGCTCATTGTCTTATTGCTTGGTCTAACATCTGTAAACCAAAAGAGTTCGGTGGTCTAGGCATCAAAAATTTAGCTTTACAAAATGACTGCTTGTTTATGAAGTTTGCCTTTAAATTCCTATCCGCCACCTCCCACCAAGAGTTACCTTGGATAGCCTGGTTAAACAGAGTCCACCTACACAGCATCCCCCACATAGCCTCCTGCAAAAATCCCTCCTACCTCACCAAAGCGGTGCAGGCCCAACTAGCTTCCCTATCCTCTATCACCTTCGTCCTTACTAACAACGGGCTGAGAACCTTTTTCTGGCACGACACTTGGCTTGCTCATGCACCGCTAGCTTCGCTTTTTCCTAGTCTTTACTCTCACTCCACAGATAAGCACATCCTCGTCTTTCATGCCATGCAGTATGGGCTACTTACGAACCTAACGGACCGGCTAACCTCGGCCGCCTCGCGCGAGCTGGAACAGGTACTGTTGTTGTTGCAGGATTTCTCTCTATCCACGAGCCCCGACAAGAGGCACCTCATCCACGGCACGGCCTTCTCCTCCAAAGCTGCCTACAAGCTACTCACGCATGAGGATTGCAGAAAAGTAATTGGGCAAATATAAGAACTAATATTTGTATATAGCGTTCAATATATGGAGGAAATATGGCAATAGAAAGTAATACATTTCAATTCCTCGTGTCGGTTTTGATGGCCAGAACAGCTGCAAGGCTAACTTATTCAATCGTATTACAACTGCATGCGAGCTTAACCAGAAGCTTGAATATACAAGTCGGATTATGTATTAGTATTAAATTTCGCTAGCATGGCATGCAGATCGGATTATGTATTGATCATCTTGGGCAGGCTCTTAGGAGGCCTGGAAAGACCCGCCAGCGAACCTGGACTTGAGAAGTTCGACCACCCCGGCGTCCACCCGGAGAGCCCTAGTGAGCACCGGCGTGGGGATGGGCGGGTTGGAGCCGAAGAGCGTGAGCGGCACGAAGACGATGCCGGGGTTCTGGCTGTTGAAGGAGACGAACATGGTGGCCTCGGTGTCGCCGGTGTTGAACTGGAAGTGCATGAGGCCGCGCGGGATGAGGAAGTTCTCGCCGGCGCGCACCACCCTGGAGTAGAGCCTGTTCCCGGACTCGTTGCTGCCGATGATGCCCACAAGGAGCTCGCCTTTCACCACGAGGCCGATCTCGGTGGCGCGCGGGTGGATGTGCGGCGGGTTGGTGCCCCCGGGCGCGAAGTCCACGCGGTTCATGGAGATACCCTGCGTGTTCTCGCCGGGGAACTCCGTCACGTCCAGCCTCGTCACGGCCGAGCCGTTCGGGGTGGACGTGTTGCCGCCCCTGGCCAGCTTGGAGGAGAAGAGGAAGTCGTCGCCGGCCTCCGACAGGGGCACGCACGGGTACCCGTTCACCCGGACCGCGTTGTCGTCGAGGTCGGCCACGCAGAAGTCCTGGAGAGGATCAGGGTCGGCCGCCATGATGGCCGGAGCAAGGAGCAGCATGGTGAACAGGCAAGCTATGGTTTTGGAGTAAGCCATTGCTTCCTATGGCTGTTCAAGATCAAGAGTGTCTGAGACACTGGTGGTAGCTGAGCTAAGCTGTGGTGGATGAGTGAGTGCAGTCCTGAGTGAGTGGTAAGGCAGGCATATGGATCCTTTATATAAGGGGATCAGCGCACGCATGCAGGTATGTGCTGCATGTGTGAACAAGGGAAGAAGAGTTAGTTTATTAAAACTAGAGTATATTATTGGAGAAAAGCAATTCTCCCATGCATGGGAGGTCCCGTGCATAGCTCAACCGTTGGATTTAGATGGAGATTTGGATGCATGCACACGTCTTCTAGTTGTATTTCATCCATTAATGCACCCACCCTCTCCCATGCAGCACACTACACACCCATGCTTTTTCATGTGATTTCAAAGTGTGAAATCATTTTATCTTATGAAGCGAAATCTATATTTCACTTTCGTTTGCATATTTATGTTCCTAGTGACGAGGACTTTTAAACAAGATCACTCTTCAATATATTTTCATAATTTTTGAAACATGGTAAAACCTTACGAAAGAGGTGAAATTCCATGAAACATGGTGTAAAATTCTATGATATAGTCTGTGGGACTCATTTCATGTCATATTTTCTATTGAGAAACACAAAGACGCACTGCAGAACATCGTATATAGTTTTGCAATTTAATGGGCTTTACAATCTATAGTTTCACCAAGTTACAAAATTATTTTCAAAAATTATGGAAATATATCCATGATCGATCTTGTTTAAAAGATCTCCTTTCCAGGACCCCAAATATGCAAACAAACCAGAAATAAAAAAATTCATTCAGAAGCTACATGGTTTTAAAATTTCAGACTCTGACTTAAAATGCATGAGTAAATATGAGAAGGGGAAGAATCGGGTAGGGTCACAGGGTGGAGCAACCACAAGTCATAGCCTCATAGATAGTACGGTGGGGCACTAGCATGCACGGGAGATCCCGTGCATGGTAGAAAAACCATCCTCTATATTATTGCGCGTTTGATATTTCTCATATGCCTAACCTTTTTTTCGAAAGCGCCAGTCGGTTTTAGTAGGAAGAAAAGTGTATCATGCGCACGAGAAGGGGAGGCCGCAGACTCTATGATGGGTGTGAACAGTGAACGAGCGGCGGCGGGAGCGAGTCCCAGGGTTGATTGTTCGTGCCATGGGTGCGGGTCGTCGCCAGCCTTGGATTGGGGGGGGGGGGGTGCGGGAGTAGGCAATTCGTGGGAGGGCGGGGCGGCGAGGGGAGCGCGGTAGTGCCACTGGTCGCGGGAGGCCAGATATTCGGTTTGCACTCGTGAGCACGTATGAGCAATCCAAAGCAATGCCCTCAATAAGGACACGGCACATCATCACCACCATTGGCATGTGCAAGCATCGAAAGTCAAATCTAGGGTTTTAAACTAGGAGGTCGAGACCCAATAATGGATGAGCACCACTTAGGCGAAGTCATGTTGTATTGCCGCCACCACTTGCAGAAGAAGTCGATACTACATGGAGGGGGGGGGGGGCACATAAGCAACATTGACACGGGAAATTGGAATCTGAACCGTTCCATGGTATACATGCTCGGAGAGAGCTGCTCGTGTGCGTGTCCTAGAGTTTTTGTAGGGATGGTCAAAGCGATGGCAACCACGGCGGTGCTAAAGGTCAAGGAGAAATTGGGGTGGCGAGGCGGTGCGTGATAGCACCTGCCGGCCACCAAGGCAGGCGGTTAGTGCTGGGTAGGTCGCGGGGGAAGAAGAGAAAGAAGATGGACAATAGAAGGTGATCTCGCCGCTCATTCCTGATCGAACGGCTACGAGGAAAATTAGCTAATGTTAAAAAAATCAGGTGCCTGTTCCCTACAGCCGCCGCCTATCCTAAAAAGTTAGGGTTTCTCTGCCTCCTGGTGGCCCCTCCGTCGATCCACCTCATCTCTGGTGGCGTTAATGCCATGAGGGTGGAGTGGATCCTGGCCCTTGCCGGGTGGGAGGGCTCCATTTTTAGATCTTTCTTCGAGTTTGTTAGGGTTTGTGTTTTGCTCAGAAAGGCGAGACGACTGCAACTCCTTAAAAATGGAATAAGGTTCTCTTCGCCTAGGCCCCGTTCCAATGGTGTTTCTAGCATCATGAGTGGGCATGTGGAGGTGTGTCTCCGGCAGATCTGTCTTTGGTGGATTTGCTCGGATCTGTCGTCGTTTGTCTATGTTCTTGTGTCTTCAGGTTGGATTCTTCTGATCTACGCACTCTTCATCGGCGGCGGTTGCTGTTCTGTTGCGCTGATTCTATGGGGTCTTAGCACGACGACTTCTCGAATGTCTACTACAACAAGTTCTGTCCGGCTCCGGCGAGGGAGGGGCGGTGGCAGCGACGCACCTTCGGCTTGCCTAAGTGCTTCTAGTCGTTGCTAGGTGATCTATGGATCTGAATGTAATTTTTATTATTTCAAGTGTTCGTTGTACTATCATATCATGATTGAAGATGAATTTATCGAAAGGTTTTTTTCCGAAAAAAAAATGGCCATGGAATGAGCAATCACCTTTCCTTTGCGGGGAATGAGCAGTACACTTGCTTGAGGCTGACAGGTACGTAGCCCGCAAAGATTATGATTGAAGGACGCACGGAAGCAACGTGGATCACTGAGGCGGTAGATGGCGACGCTGCACAGGTTGCAGACACCCGGTAGAAATCTTCTTCCTCTCGAGTTGGCGATAAGCGGGGATCGATCGATCGATGATGCCATGATGGTTCATGTGTCCGTCGGTGACATGCGTGCGCTCGCGGGACGCCGGGTGGGGGTGCTGTCTGCCTCTGGAGAGTGAGGACCCAAGACGGAAGAGAGACGGGCCGACCGGTGCATGCGCCGGATCGATCGCGGTCAGAAAGTCTGACTTGATAGTTGAAAACAAACCATGCATGCATGCTCTCGTTGTCTCGCTGGCGTCTCTGTCCCGTGACATGAACCCGTTCTCTCTGTGGGATGATTGGCAAGCCATGAAGAGGAGAAACAAATCCAAGAAACCATTGATGTGCCTCTTCACCGAGAGTCCAGGGTCAGGGTAGGCAAAGCTAGTGTCAGCTTTCCATTCCCGGCGATCGACGAGTAGTCGAGCACATTTTGGCCACGTAAACGTTAGCTGATGGCCTGATGTCTCTTCATCGAGCACCGATAAACCGCAGCCACCGAACGCGCGGCTACGTGCGTGCAGCAGACTCCTGCACGTTCCGTCGGGGAGACCAATGAGTAGCAAAGATCGTTGAAAACAGCAGCACATGTCGCCCTCTCACCCAACCGTGGACATGATCAGCCAACCAACGCACGGAAATCCTCGCTCCCTGATCACTCTTGTCTGCAAAGAATTTATCTATCTATCTACTCCCTCCGTCCAGAAATACTTGTCATCAAAATGAATAAAAAAGAATGTGTCTAGTCGTACAAGTATTTTCAGACGGATGGAAGAAAGATGGATGGATCACTAGAATTCTTGCAAAAACAACCCTTTTATATACGTATGATCTATAGATCATGACCATTAGATCTTCATACGACCGCTAGATCTTCATCATTGTACCCGGACAGATCACACAGTTAGATTTTCATAATTGTATTTAAATAGTTTCACATCCATTAGATCTTCATAATTTTATTTAAATAGTTTCTTTGGAGAACCGTCTGCTATAGCCTACACCACAGCCGGTTTAAATTACGCTGCGATGGATCCAAACATCACACACGTTGTTTTTAGATGAACTGTGTGATGGATCCAGACATCACGCATGTTGCCGAAATGCGTTGTATCAACTGTATTGGCTCTTCTTCTTTAATATATAATACGCACAGTCGTGTGTATTCGAGAAAAAAAAAAGATGAACTATATGTATGCTGTCGCACACAGTTTAGCTTCACAGGTCGTGAGTTGTGGTCCAACGATCGCACATATTTAATTCTTCGACAAACGGTTTTGTTTCCTTACCGTGGGTGATGTGGTCATTCCACACATGTTTTTGTGGCCGTGTGCAATTGGGGGGCTTAATAGCCCCATCGGGTATTTGAGCTAGTAGTAGGTCTAGGGTAGCGTGACGGGAAAAACAGATGCCGTTTTTGAACACATGGTTTTGTAAATCGTGAGAAACTTGTTCATTCATGTTTGTTTTGATACATGGTTGTAAACCATCGCTTACTTTTGCCTTTTCAATGATCCATGCTACCAACAAATTTTATTGATGAAAGGAAGTTTGTAGCTGATTGTGGACCATCTTTCTGTTTCTTTTTCTTTTTTCAGTATCCCTTGTTTGTTGATCCTCTATACCAGCTCCTTTTTTGTTTGCCGGTACTGCAAGTTCAAAATGCTACAAACTTCATTCAAGCAAGCTACAACTAAACCCATGCAGAAAAATGCATCTGGATAATTAAACTAAAATGGTACATTCCTGCACTTTTTCTTGCTGGGAACTTATATATAAAAAATTACAACCATTGGTGAGGTTTGTTGCAAAGTTTATCCGAAAAATCAATTGCAAAACAGATTCTAAATCCAAAATGCTGCATACATTCAATCATTATGCTGGGAACCCAAATCCAAAATGCTGCAAACTTTTCTATTCATTTCCCTCTTTTTTGATGACCCCCTGCATATAAATTTATCTGTTTAGTTGATGTATATTTTTGCCGGAACTGCATTTTGAAAATGCTACAAAACTCTGCCAAGCAAGTTACAGCCAAACCCATGCATTTTTTAATCTGAAAAGTATAAAACTAGAATGCTACATTCTTGCAATTTATTTGCTGGAAACTCATAGAAAATAGCTACAACCATTCTTGAGGTTTTTTGCACAGCCAAACCTCAGAAATCCAAATACAAAACAGAGTTTCGGTCACAATAGCTACATACCTTCAAGTATTATGCTAGAACCACAATTCAAAAAGCCGCAAATCTTATTTTTTGTTGCTACATCAGTCTTTTCAATTTCCAAAAAATATATATCTATTTAAATATGCTACAACCAACGTCTTAAAATACCATAAACATTTTGTTTTGTGTTGTTTCAGACAATTTTTTGTTGCCCCACATACTTATAAACATCACCCCCCGCCTACGCCCATAAGGCATGTAGTGTTGCATCCATGGAAAAAGCTAGTTGTTACTGTCATATTTTTTGCTACAATCAGTGAATATATTTGTTAGTATCAATTTTCCAAAACAAGAGAACAACATGATGCTTTACTTTCATTATATTTAAAATGTTTCAACCATACAAGGCTCATGCTACAAACATTCCCCAACTTTGTTTCACAAACTTAAAATCTTTTTTTTCTAATAGCAATAATTATCCATACATGTAGTCTCACAAAAAAATAGCTGCAACTCTTTTTGAGGAGCAAAGTTGCAACCAGGTATTTATGGGAATGCTGAAACAAGGGGGACAACGTAATATATCACCACTCACACATATCATCCTAAAGGGTAAGGATCGTTTCTACATCTGAAGCTCTCGCTGCCACCCTCGACACTATCACGACAGCAAGGTATCGGCAGTTCTTGACATTGTGCATCTCGCCAGAGAAATACAAGAATTAAGTCTCCCCCCCCCTCCCTTGGCTTTCGAGCTCTCTTGGTTTTCGCATCATACTTCTTTGCTTTTTTCTTCTTTTCATCTTCTCGCAACTCAACTAGTGGTTTCCTTCTCTTTCCTGTATTTCCTTTTGCCGATCCTTCTTGGCTTACCGTGGTGGGTTCTGCAATCCTTCGGAAGTCAGAACATGTTGATCTACATTTGTATTTGGAGCTTGTGGATGTTCATTTGCTTTCGGATCTTGCACTTCTTCGTTTCTTGCAACACCATTTCTTGCTCTCGCTTTCCTCGCAACAAACCCAACCTTCACCTGTTCAACTAGGCCAGAGACATATCGATAATCTTCGGTGTTGAAGCCAGGGTGCCAAACTTCTTGTAGAGAGAATTGTAGTTGAGGGTTTCTATCACGGGTATGCCAAAGTGCATAGCCCTATGCTCGTTGCCTAGATGGGGTGCATGAGTTGTTGCTTGTTGAGACCATATTTCAAGCATGTAAGGTGCATGTATCGTTGCACCTTCGGATGCACCAAAATTCGGAAGATATGTGGACAGATCAGCCCACACATCTCAAACATGTTGCAGTTGCGCATGTACTTCTCATCTTCAAGTACCATATGCACCATGTACTATTCGTGTCCACATTGTCATTTGCAACAAGTTGAAACAAGAGGTCATCAGCTTGCACCTGCAGCAAAGCAAATCCTGTGGATTTAGCCACGAGATTCTAAAATTTGGAAAACATATCTCTTGTATAGAAGTCTGCAGTTTGCTTGCTACAAAGGTTCCAAGAAATGTTGCAACTAAATTTTCTTGCAAAATAGCATGTCCAAAACAGGTCCAAAACAGAAAAATAGATGATGAGACTTACTTGCCCCATAGCGGCGGCCTAGTCTCTGTTGGGGAACGTAGTAATTTCAAAAAATTTCCTACGAACACGCAAGACCATGGTGATGGCATAGCAACGAGAGGGGAGAGTGTCCGTCCACGTACCCTCGTAGACCGAAAGCGGAAGCGTTATATCAACGCGGTTGATGTAGTCGACGTCTTCACGATCCGACCGATCCAAGCACCGTTACTCCGGCACCTCCGAGTTCTTGGCACACGTTCAGCTCGATGGCGATCCCGGGCTCCGATCCAAAGAAAGCGTCGGGAGGAGTTCCGTCGACGACGGCGTGGTGGCGATCTTGATGTTCTACCGTCGCGGGGCTTCGCCTAAGCACTGCTACAATATGACCGAGGTGGAATATGGTGGAGGGGGCACCGCTGCGGCTAAGGAACGATCACGAAGATCAACTTGTGTGTTCTAGGGTGCCCCCTGCCCCGTATATAAAGGAGCAAGGGGAGGGCCGGCCGGCCCTAGGAGGCGCGCCAAGGGGGGAGTCCTCTTCCTAGTAGGAGTAGGACTCCCTTTCCTAGTCCTACTAGGAAGAAGGAAGGGGAAGGAAAGAGGGGAGGGAGAGGAAGGGGGCCGCGCCCCCCTCCTGTCCAGTCGGACTCCCCATGGGGGCGCGCCTCCTCTGGTGCAGCCCTCTCTCCCCTCTTGGCCCAATAAGGCCCATTACTTCCCGGGGTTCCGGTAACCCTCGGCACTCCGGTTTTCTCCGAAACTTCGGAACCTTTCCGGTGTCCGAATATAGCCGTCAATATATCAATCTTTATGTCTCGAACATTTCGAGACTCCTCGTCATGTCCGTGATCACATCCGGGACTCAACTCCTTGGTACATCAAAATACATAAACTCATAATATAACCGTCCATCGAAACCTTAAGCGTGCGGACCCTACGGTTCGAGAACAATGTAGACATGGCGAGACACGTCTCGGTCAATAACCAATAGCGGGACCTGGATGCCCATATTGGCTCCTACATATTCTACGAAGATCTTTATCGGTCGGACCGCATAACAACATCGTTGTTCCCTTTGTCATCGGTATGTTACTTGCCGAGATTCGATCGTCGGTATCCAATACCTAGTTCAATCTAGCATCTTGGTAAGTCTCTTTACTCGTTCCGTAATACATCATCTCACAGCTAACTCATTAGCTGTAATGCTTGCAAGGCTTAGTGATGTGTATTACGAGAGGCCCAGAGATACCTCTCCGACAATCGGAGTGACAAATCCTAATCTCAAATCGCCAACCCAACATCGCCTTTGGAGACACCAGTAGTACTCCTTTATAATCACCCGATTCGTTGTGGCGTTTGGTAGTACCAAAGTGTTCCTCCGTAAACGGAGTTGCATAATCTCATAGTTATAGGAACATGTATAAGTCATGGATAAAAGCAATAGCAACATACTAAGCGATCGGATGCTAAGCTAATGGAATGGGTCATGTCAATCAGATCATTCAACTAATGATGTGACCTTGTTAATCAAATGACAACTCCTTTGTCTATGGTTAGGAAACTTAACCATCTTTGATTAACAAGCTAGTCTAATAGAGGCATACTAGTGACACTCTGTTTGTCTATGTATTCACACATGTATTATATTTCCGGTTAATACAATTCTAGCATGAATAATAAACATTTATCATGAAATAAGGAAATAAATAATAACTTTATTATTGCCTCTAGGGCATATTTCCTTCAGTCTCCCACTTGCACTAGAGTCAATAATCTAGATTACATAGTAATGATTCTAACACCCATGGAGTCTTGGTGTTGATCATGTTTTGCTCGTGGAAGAGGCTTAGTCAACGGTCTGCTACATTCAGATCCGTATGTATCTTGCAAATCTCTATGTCTCCCACGGACTAAGTCCGGATGGAATTGAAGCGTCTCTTGATGTGTTTGGTCCTCTTGTGAAATCTGGATTCCTTTGCTAAAGCAATTGCTCGATATTGTCACAAAAGATTTTCATTGGACCCGATGCACTAGGTATGACACCTAGATCGGATATGAACTCCTTCATCCGACTCCTTCATTAGCTGCTTCCGAAGCTGCTATGTATTCCGCTTCACATGTAGATCCCGCTTCTGACGCTTTGTTTAGAACTGCACCAACCGACAGCTCCTCCGTTTAGTGTAAATCGTATCCGGTTTGCGATTTAGAATCGTCGGGATCGGTGTCAAAGCTTGCATCAACGTAACTGTTCGATGAGCTCTTTGTCACCTCCATATCGAAAACATATCCTTAGTCCTTTTCGGTATTTCAGGGATGTTTTTGACCGCTGTCGATGATCCACTCTGGATTACTTTGGTACCTCCTGCTAAGCTTATAGCAAGGCACACATCAGGTCTGGTACACAGCATTGCATACATGATAGAGCCTATGGCTGAGGCATAGGGAACATCTTTCATTTTCTCTCTATCTTCTGCGGTGGTGGGGCATTGAGTCTTACTCAACTTCACACCTTGTAACACAGGCAAGAACCCTTTCTTTGCTTGATCCATTTTGAACTTCTTCAAAACTTTGTCAAGGTATGTGCTTTGTGAAAGTCCAATTAAGCGTCTTGATCTATCTCTATAGATTTTGATGCCCAATATGTAAGCAGCTTCACCGAGGTCCTTCATCGAAAAACTCTTATTCAAGTATCCCTTTATGCTATCCAGAATTCTATATCATTTCCGATTAGTAATATGTCATCTACATATAATATCGAAATGCTACTGAGCTCCCACTCACTTTCTTGTAAATACAGCTTCTCCAAAAGTCTCAGATAAACCCAAATGCTTTGATCACACTATCAAAGCGTTTATTCCAACTCGAGATGCTTGCACCAGTCCATAAATGGATCGCTGGAGCTTGCACACTTTGTTAGCTCCCTTTGGATCGATAAAACCTTCGGTTGCATCATATACAACTCTTCTTCCGAAATCCATTCAGAATGCAGTCTTTACATCCATTTGCCAAATTTCATAATCATAAAATGCGGCAATTGCTAACATGATTCGGACAGACTTAAGCATCGCTACGGGTGAGAAGGTCTCATCGTAGTCAATCCCTTGAACTTGTCGAAAACCCTTTGCGACAAGTCGAGCTTTGTAGACAGTAATATTACCGTCAGCGTCAGTCTTCTTCTTGAAGATCCACTTGTTTTCTATTGCTTGCCGACCGGGCAAGTCAACCAAAGTCCATACTTTGTTTTCATACATGGATCCCATCTCAGATTTCATGGCTTCAAGCCATTTTGCGGAATCTGGGCTCACCATCGCTTCTTCATAGTTCGTAGGTTCATCATGATCTAGTAGCATGACTTCTAGAACAGGATTGCCGTACCACTCTGGTGCGGTTCTTACTCTGGTTGATCTACGAGGTTCTGTAGTAACTTGATCTGAAGTTTCATGATCAACATCATCAACTTCCTCACTATTTGGTGTAGATGTCGCAGAAACCGTTTTCGTGATAAACTACTTTCAAATAAGGGAGAAGGTACAGGTTACCTCATCAAGTTCTACTTTCCTCCCACTCACTTCTTTCGAGAGAAACTCCTTCTCTAGAAAGGATCCATTCTTAGCAACAAATGTCTTGCCTTCGGATCTGTGATAGAAGGTGTACCCAACTGTCTCCTTTGGTTATCCTATGAAGACACATTTCTCGATTTAGGTTCGAGCTTATCAGGTTGAAGTTTTTCACATAAGCATCGCATCCCCAAACTTTAAGAAACGACAACTTTGGTTTCTTGCTAAACCATAGTTCATAAGGTGTCGTCTCAGCGGATTTTGATGGTGTTCTATTCAGCGTGAATGCGGCCGTCTCAAGAGCATAACCCCAAAACGATAGCGGTAAATCTGTAAGAGACATCATAGATCGCACCATATCTAGTAAAGTGCGATTACGACGTTCGGACACACCATTGCGCTGTGGTGTTCGGGTGGCGTGAGTTGCGAAACTATTCCGCATTGTTTCAAATGTAGACCAAACTCGTAACTCAAATATTCGCCTCCACGATCAGATCGTAGAAACTTTATTTTCTTATTACGATGATTTTCAACTTCACTCTGAAATTCTTTGAACTTTTCAAATGTTTCAGACTTATGTTTCATTAAGTAGATATACCATATCTGCTTAAATCATCTGTGAAGGTGAGAAAATAACGATATCCGCCACGAGCTTCAACATTCATCGGACCACATACATCTGTATGTATGATTTCCAACAAATCTGTTGCTCTCTCCATAGTACCGGAGAACGGGGTTTTGGTCATCTTGCCCATGAAGCACGGTTCGCAAGTGCCAAGTGATTCATAATCAAGTGACTCCAAAAGTCCATCAGTATGGAGTTTCTTCATGCGCTTTATACCGATATGACCTAAACGGCAGTGCCACAAATAAGTTGCACTATCATCATCAACTCTGCATCTTTTGGTTTCAACATTATGAATATGTGTATCACTACTATCGAGATTCATTAAAAATAGACCACTCTTCAAGGGTGCATGACCATAAAAGATATTATTCATATAAATAGAACAACCATTATTCTCTGATTTAAATGAATAACCGTCTCGCATCAAACAAGATCCAGATATAATGTTCATGCTCAACGCTGGCACCAAATAACAATTATTTAGGTTTAAAACTAATCCCGAAGGTAGATGTAGAGGTAGCGTGCCGACTGCGATTACATCGACTTTGGAACCATTTCCCACGCGCATCGTCACCTCGTCCTTTGCCAGTGCTTGCTTAATCCGTAGTCCCTGTTTCGAGTTGCAAATATTAGCAATAGAACCAGTATCAAATACCAGTACTACTGCGAGCTCTAGTAAGGTACACATCAATAACATGTATATCACATATACCTTTGTTCACCTTGCCATCCTTCTTATCCGCCAAATACTTGGGGCAGTTCCGCTTCGAAGACCAGATCTGCTTGCGAGAAGCACTCGGCCAGGTTTAGGTCCAGACTTGGGTTTCTTCTCTGATCGACAACTTGTTTGCTGTTCTTCTTGAAGTTCCCTTCTTCTTCCCTTTGCCTTTCTTCTTGAAACTAGTGGTCTTATTGACCATCAACACTTGATGCTCCTTCTTGATTTCTACCTCCGCAGCCTTTAGCATTGCGAAGAGCTCGAGCATAGTCTTTACTAACCCTTGCATATTATAGTTCATCACGAAGCCTTTGTAGCTTGGTGGCGGTGATTGAAGAATTCATCAATGACACAATCATCCGGAAGATTAACTCCCGTTGAGTCAAGTGATTGTAATACCGGACATTACGAGTATGTGCTCACCGACAGATCCATTCTCTTCCATCTTGCAGCTATAGAACTTATTGGAGACTTCATATCTCTCAATTCGGGCATTCTGTTGAAATATCAACTTCAACTCCTGGAACATCTCATATGCTCCATGACGTTCAAAACGTCGTTGAAGACCCGGTTCTAAGCCGTAAAGCATGGCACATCGAACTATAGAGTAGTCATCGGCTTTGCTCGCCAGACGTTCTTAACGTCGTCGGTTACATCGGAAGAAGTCTGGCACCTAGCGGTGCATCCAGGCGTAACTTTTACGTGCAGCAATGAGGATAATCCTCGAGTTACGGACCCAGTCCGTGTAATTGCTACCATCATCTTTCAACTTTGCTTTCTCAAGGAACGATTAAAATTCAACGGAACAACAAAGACGAGCCATCTATCTATAAACAAACATAAACAAGCAAGATACTATCAGGTACTAAGTTCATGATAAATTTAAGTTCAATTAATCATATTACTTAAGAACTCCCACTTAGACAGACATCTCTCTAGTCATCTAAGTGATCACGTGATCCAAATCAACTAAACCATAACCGATCATCACGTGAAATGGAGTAGTTTTCAATGGTGAACATCTTATGTTGATCATATCTACTATATGATTCACGCTCGACCTTTCGGTCTCCGTGTTCCGAGGCCATATCTGCATATGCTAGGCTCGTCAAGTATAACCTGAGTATTCTGCGCGTGCAAAACTGGCTTGCACCCGTTGTAGATGGACGTAGAGCTTATCACACCCGATCATCACGTGGTGTCTCGGCACGACGAACTTTTGGCAACGGTGCATACTCAGGGAGAACACTACTTGATAATTTTTTAGTGAGAGATCATCTTATAATGCTACCGTCAATCAAAGCAAGATAAGATGCATAAAGGATAAACATCACATGCAATCAATATAAGTGATATGATATGGCCATCATCATCTTGTGCTTGTGATCTCCATCTCCGAAGCACCGTCATGATCACCATCATCACCGGCGCGACACCTTGATCTCCATCGTAGCATCGTTGTCGTCTCGCCAACTATTGCTTCTATGACTATCGCTACCGCTTAGTGATAAAGTAAAGCAATTACATGGCGTTTGCATTTCATACAATAAGCGACAACCATATGGCTCCTCGCCATTGCCGATAACTCGGTTACAAAACATGATCATCTCATACAATAAAATATAGCATCACGTCTTGACCATATCACATCACAACATGCCCTGCAAAAACAAGCTAGACGTCCTCTACTTTGTTGTTTGCAAGTTTTACGTGGCTGCTACGGGCTGAGCAAGAACCGTTCTTACCTCGCATCAAAACCACAACGATAGTTTGTCAAGTTAGTGTTGTTTTAACCTTCGCAAGGACCGGGCGTAGCCACACTCAGTTCAACTAAAGTGAGAGAGACAGACACCCGCGGTCACCTTTAAGCAACTAGTGCTCGCAGCGGTGAAACCAGTCTCGCGTAAGCGTCTGCGTAATGTCGGTCCGGCCGCTTCATCTCACAATACCGCCAACCAAAGTATGACATGCTTTGGTAAGCAAGTATGACTTATATCGCCCACAACTCACTTGTGTTCTACTCGTGCATATGACATCAACGCATAAAACCAGGCTCGATACCATCATTGGGGAACGTAGTAATTTCAAAAATTTCCTACGAACACGCAAGACCATGGTGATGGCATAGCAACGAGAGGGAGAGCGTCCGTCCACGTACCCTCGTGAGACCGAAAGCGAAGCGTTATATCAACGCGGTTGATGTAGTCGTCGCGTCTTCACGATCCGACCGATCCAAGCACCGTTACTCGGCACCTCCGAGTTCTTGGCACACGTTCAGCTCGATGGCGATCCCCGGCTCCGATCCAGCAAAGCGTCGGGGAGGAGTTCCACAAGACGACGGCGTGGTGGCGATCTTGATGTTCTACCGTCGCAGGCTTCGCCTAAGCACTGCTACAATATGACCGAGGTGGAATATGGTGAAGGGGGCACCGACACGGCTAAGGAACGATCACGAAGATCAACTTGTGTGTTCTAGGGTGCCCCTGCCCCCAGATATAAAGGAGCAAGGGGAGGGCCGCCGCCCTAGGAGGCGCGCCAAGGGAGGGGGAGTCCTCTTCCTAGTAGGAGTAGGACTCCCTTTCCTAGTCCTACTAGGAAGAAGGAAGGGGAAGGAAAGAGAGGAGAGGAGAGGGGAAAGGGGCCCCCCCCTCCTTGTCCAATTCGGACTCCCCATGGGGGCGCGCCTCCTCCTGGTGCAGCCCTCTCTCCCCTCTTGGCCCAATAAGGCCCATTACTTCCCGGGGTTCCGGTAACCCCTCGGCACTCCGTTTTCTCCGAAACTTCCGAACCTTTCCGTGTCCGAATATAGCCGTCAATATATCAATCTTTATGTCTCGAACATTTCGAGACTCCTCGTCATGTCCGTGATCACATCCGGACTCGAACTCCTTGGTACATCAAAATACATAAACTCATAATATAACCGTCATCGAAACCTTAAGCGTGCGGACCCTACGGTTCGAGAACAATGTAGACATGGCCGAGACACGTCTCTGGTCAATAACCAATAGCGGGACCTGGATGCCCATATTGGCTCCTACATATTCTACGAAGATCTTTATCGGTCGATCCGCATAACAACATCGTTGTTCCCTTTGTCATCGGTATGTTACTTGCCCGAGATTCGATCGTCGGTATCCAATACCTAGTTCAATCTCGTTACTGGTAAGTCTCTTTACTCGTTCCGTAATACATCATCTCACAGCTAACTCATTAGCTGTAATGCTTGCAAGGCTTAGTGATGTGTATTACCGAGAGGGCCCAGAGATACCTCTCCGACAATCGGAGTGACAAATCCTAATCTCGAAATACGCCAACCCAACATCTGCCTTTGGAGACACCTGTAGTACTCCTTTATAATCACCCGATTCGTTGTGACGTTTGGTAGTACCAAAGTGTTCCTCCGTAAACGGAGTTGCATAATCTCATAGTTATAGGAACATGTATAAGTCATGGATAAAAGCAATAGCAACATACTAAACGATCGGATGCTAAGCTAATGGAATGGGTCATGTCAATCAGATCATTCAACTAATGATGTGACCTTGTTAATCAAATGACAACTCCTTTGTCTATGGTTAGGAAACTTAACCATCTTTGATTAACAAGCTAGTCTAGTAGAGGCATACTAGTGACACTCTGTTTGTCTATGTATTCACACATGTATTATGTTTCCGGTTAATACAATTCTAGCATGAATAATAAACATTTATCATGAAATAAGGAAATAAATAATAACTTTATTATTGCCTCTAGGGCATATTTCCTTGATCTCCCACTTGCACTAGAGTCAATAATCTAGATTACATAGTAATGATTCTAACACCCATGGAGTCTTGGTGTTGATCATGTTTTGCTCGTGGAAGAGGCTTAGTCAACGGGTCTGCTACATTCAGATCCGTATGTATCTTGCAAATCTCTATGTCTCCCACCGGACTAAGTCCGGATGGAATTGAAGCGTCTCTTGATGTGTTTGGTCCTCTTGTGAAATCTGGATTCCTTTGCTAAAGCAATTGCTCGATATTGTCACAAAAGATTTTCATTGGACCCGATGCACTAGGTATGACACCTAGATCGGATATGAACTCCTTCATCCGCACTCCTTCATTAGCTGCTTCCGAAGCTGCTATGTATTCCGCTTCACATGTAGATCCCGCCTGACGCTTTGTTTAGAACTGCACCAACCGACAGCTCCTCCGTTTAGTGTAAATACGTATCCGGTTTGCGATTTAGAATCGTCCGGATTAGTGTCAAAGCTTGCATCAACGTAACTGCCATTTATGAGCTCTTTGTCACCTCCATATCTGAGAAACATATCCTTAGTCCTTTTCGGTATTTCAGGATGTTTTGACCGCTGTCCATGATCCACTCTGGATTACTTTGGTACCTCCTGCTAAGCTTATAGCAAGGCACACATCAGGTCAGGTACACAGCATTGCATACATGATAGAGCCTATGGCTGAGGCATAGGGAACATCTTTCATTTTCTCTCTATCTTCTGCGGTGGTCGGGCATTGAGTCTTACTCAACTTCACACCTTGTAACACGTGCAAGAACCCTTTCTTTGCTTGATCCATTTTGAACTTCTTCAAAACTTTGTCAAGGTATGTGCTTTGTGAAAGTCCAATTAAGCGTCTTGATCTATCTCTATAGATTTTGATGCCCAATATGTAAGCAGCTTCACCGAGGTCCTTCATCGAAAAACTCTTATTCAAGTATCCCTTTATGCTATCCAGAATTCTATATCATTTCCGATTAGTAATATGTCATCTACATATAATATCGAAATGCTACTGAGCTCCCACTCACTTTCTTGTAAATACAAGCTTCTCCAAAAGTCTATAAACCCAAATGCTTTGATCACACTATCAAAGCGTTTATTCCAACTCCGAGATGCTTGCACCAGTCCATAAATGGATCGCTGGAGCTTGCACACTTTGTTAGCTCCTTTGGATCGATAAAACCTTCTCGTTGCATCATATACAACTCTTCTTCCGTAAATCCATTCAGAATGCAGTCTTTACATCCATTTGCCAAATTTCATAATCATAAAATGCGGCAATTTCTAACATGATTCGGACAGACTTAAGCATCGCTACGGGTGAGAAGGTCTCATCGTAGTCAATCCCTTGAACTTGTCGAAAACCCTTTGCGACAAGTCGAGCTTTGTAGACGATAATATTACCGTCGGCGTCGGTCTTCTTCTTGAAGATCCACTTGTTTTCTATTGCTTGCCGACCGGGCAAGTCAACCAAAGTCCATACTTTGTTTTCATACATGGATCCCATCTCAGATTTCATGGCTTCAAGCCATTTTGCGAATCTGGGCTCACCATCGCTTCTTCATAGTTCGTAGGTTCATCATGATCTAGTAGCATGACTTCTAGAACAGGATTACCGTACCACTCAGTGCGGTTCTTACTCTGTTGATCTACGAGGTTCAGAGTAACTTGATCTGAAGTTTCATGATCAACATCATCAACTTCCTCACTATTTGGTGTAGATGTCGCAGAAACCGTTTTCGTGATAAACTACTTTCAAATAAGGGAGAAGGTACAGATTACCTCATCAAGTTCTACTTTCCTCCCACTCACTTCTTTCGAGAGAAACTCCTTCTCTAGAAAGGATCCATTCTTAGCAACAAATGTCTTGCCTTCGGATCTGTGATAGAAGGTGTACCCAACTGTCTCCTTTGGGTATCCTATGAAGACACATTTCTCCGATTTAGGTTCGAGCTTATCAGGTTGAAGTTTTTTCACATAAGCATCGCATCCCCAAACTTTAAGAAACGACAACTTTGGTTTCTTGCTAAACCATAGTTCATAAGGTGTCGTCTCAACGGATTTTGATGGTGTTCTATTCAGCGTGAATGCGGCCGTCTCAAGAGCATAACCCCAAAACGATAGCGGTAAATCTGTAAGAGACATCATAGATCGCACCATATCTAGTAAAGTGCGATTACGACGTTCGGACACACCATTGCGCTGTGGTGTTCGGGTGGCGTGAGTTGCTAAACTATTCCGCATTGTTTCAAATGTAGACCAAACTCGTAACTCAAATATTCGCCTCCACGATCAGATCGTAGAAACTTTATTTTCTTATTACGATGATTTTCAACTTCACTCTGAAATTCTTTGAACTTTTCAAATGTTTCAGACTTATGTTTCATTAAGTAGATATACCATATCTGCTTAAATCATCTGTGAAGGTGAGAAAATAACGATATCCGCCACGAGCTTCAACATTCATCGGACCACATACATCTCAGTATGTATGATTTCCAACAAATCTGTTGCTCTCTCCATAGTACCGAGAACGGGTTTTGGTCATCTTGCCCATGAAGCACGGTTCGCAAGTGCCAAGTGATTCATAATCAAGTGACTCCAAAAGTCCATCGATGGAGTTTCTTCATGCGCTTTATACCGATATGACCTAAACGGCGGTGCCACAAATAAGTTGCACTATCATCATCAACTCTGCATCTTTTGGTTTCAACATTATGAATATGTGTATCACTACTATCGAGATTCATTAAAATAGACCACTCTTCAAGGGTGCATGACCATAAAAGATATTATTCATATAAATAGAACAACCATTATTCTCTGATTTAAATGAATAACCGTCTCGCATCAAACAAGATCCAGATATAATGTTCATGCTCAACGCCGCACCAAATAACAATTATTTAGGTTTAAAACTAATCCCGAAGGTAGATGTAGAGGTAGCGTGCCGATCGCGATTACATCGACTTTGGAACCATTTCCCAGCGCATCGTCACCTCGTCCTTTGCGATGCTTGCTTAATCCGTAGTCCTGTTTGAGTTGCAAATATTAGCAATAGAACCAGATCAAATACCTGTACTATGCGAGCTCTAGTAAGGTACACATCAATAACATGTATATCACATATACCTTTGTTCACCTTGCCATCCTTCTTATCCGCCAAATACTTGGGGCAGTTCCGCTTCCAAAGACCAGTCTTTGCGGTAGAAGCACTCGGTTTCAGGTTTAGGTCCAGACTTGGGTTTCTTCTCTGATCAAGAACTTGTTTGCTGTTCTTCTTGAAGTTCCCTTCTTCTTCCCTTTGCCTTTCTTCTTGAAACTAGTGGTCTTATTGACCATCAACACTTGATGCTCCTTCTTGATTTCTACCTCCGCAGCCTTTAGCATTGCGAAGAGCTCGAGCATAGTCTTTACTAACCCTTGCATATTATAGTTCATCACGAAGCCTTTGTAGCTTGGTGGCGGTGATTGAAGAATTCATCAATGACACAATCATCCGGAAGATTAACTCCCGTTGAGTCAAGTGATTGTAATACCCGGACATTACGAGTATGTGCTCACCGACAGATCCATTCTCTTCCATCTTGCAGCTATAGAACTTATTGGAGACTTCATATCTCTCAATTCGGGCATTCTGTTGAAATATCAACTTCAACTCCTGGAACATCTCATATGCTCCATGACGTTCAAAACGTCGTTGAAGACCCGGTTCTAAGCCGTAAAGCATGGCACATCGAACTATAGAGTAGTCATCGCTTTGCTCGCGACGTTCTTAACGTCGTCGGTTACATCAAGCGGCGGGCACTGGCACCTAGCGGTGCATCCAGACGTAACTTTTACGTGCAGCAATGAGGATAATCCTCGAGTTACGGACCCAGTCCGTGTAATTGCTACCATCATCTTTCAACTTTGCTTTCTCAAGGAACGCATTAAAATTCAACGGAACAACAAAGACGAGCCATCTATCTATAAACAAACATAAACAAGCAAGATACTATCAGGTACTAAGTTCATGATAAATTTAAGTTCAATTAATCATATTACTTAAGAACTCCCACTTAGACAGACATCTCTCTAGTCATCTAAGTGATCACGTGATCCAAATCAACTAAACCATAACCGATCATCACGTGAAATGGAGTAGTTTTCAATGGTGAACATCTTATGTTGATCATATCTACTATATGATTCACGCCGACCTTTCGGTCTCCGTGTTCCGAGGCCATATCTGCATATGCTAGGCTCGTCAAGTATAACTCGAGTATTCTGCGTGCAAAACTGGCTTGCACCCGTTGTAGATGGACGAGAGCTTATCACACCCGATCATCACGTGGTGTCTCGGCACGACGAACTTTTGGCAACGGTGCATACTCAGGGAGAACACTACTTGATAATTTTTTAGTGAGAGATCATCTTATAATGCTACCGTCAATCAAAGCAAGATAAGATGCATAAAGGATAAACATCACATGCAATCAATATAAGTGATATGATATGGCCATCATCATCTTGTGCTTGTGATCTCCATCTCAAGCACCGCCATGATCACCATCATCACCGGTAGCGACACCTTGATCTCCATCGTAGCATCGTTGTCGTCTCGCCAACTATTGCTTCTATGACTATCGCTACCGCTTAGTGATAAAGTAAAGCAATTACATGGCGTTTGCATTTCATACAATAAAGCGACAACCATATGGCTCCTGCCAGTTGCCGATAACTCGGTTACAAAACATGATCATCTCATACAATAAAATATAGCATCACGTCTTGACCATATCACATCACAACATGCCCTGCAAAAACAAGCTAGACGTCCTCTACTTTGTTGTTTGCAAGTTTTACGTGGCTGCTACGGGCTGAGCAAGAACCGTTCTTACCTACGCATCAAAACCACAACGATAGTTTGTCAAGTTAGTGTTGTTTTAACCTTCGCAAGGACCGGGCGTAGCCACACTCGGTTCAACTAAAGTGAGAGAGACAGACACCCGCCGGTCACCTTTAAGCAACTAGTGCTCGCAGCAGTGAAACCAGTCTCGCGTAAGCGTCTGGCGTAATGTCGGTCCGGCCGCTTCATCTCACAATACCGCCAACCAAAGTATGACATGTTTGGTAAGCGGTATGACTTATATCGCCCACAACTCACTTGTGTTCTACTCGTGCATATGACATCAACGCATAAAACCAGGCTCGATACCATCATTGGGGAACGTAGTAATTTCAAAAATTTCCTACGAACACGCAAGACCATGGTGATGGCATAGCAACGAGAGGGAGAGCGTCCGTCCACGCACCCTCGTGAGACCGAAAGCGAAGCGTTATATCAACGCGGTTGATGTAGTCGACGTCTTCACGATCCGACCGATCCAAGCACCGTTACTCCGGCACCTCCGAGTTCTTGGCACACGCTCAGCTCGATGGCGATCCCCGGCTCCGATCCAGCAAAGCGTCGGGAGGAGTTCCGTCAAGACGACGGCGTGGTGACGATCTTGATGTTCTACCGTCGCGAGGCTTCGCCTAAGCACTGCTACAATATGACCGAGGTGGAATATGGTGAAGGGGGCACCGCACACGGCTAAGGAACGATCACGAAGATCAACTTGTGTGTTCTAGGGTGCCCCCGCCTCGTATATAAAGGAGCAAGGGGAGGGCGGCCGCCCTAGGAGGCGCGCCAAGGGAGGGGGGAGTCCTCCTCCTAGTAGGAGTAGGACTCCCCTTTCCTAGTCCTACTAGGAAGAAGGAAGGGGGAAGGAAAGAGAGGGAGAGGGAGAGGGAAAGGGGGGCCGCGCCCCCCCTCCTTGTCCAATTCGGACTCCCCATGGGGGCGCGCCACCTCCTGGTGCAGCCCTCTCTCTCCCCTCTTGGCCCAATAAGGCCCATTACTTCCCGGGGTTCCGGTAACCCTCCCACTCCGGTTTTCTCCGGAAACTTCCGGAACCTTTCCGGTGTCCGAATATAGCCGTCCAATATATCAATCTTTATGTCTCGAACATTTCGAGACTCCTCGTCATGTCCGTGATCACATCCGGGACTCCGAACTCCTTCGGTACATCAAAATACATAAACTCATAATATAACCGTCATCGAAACCTTAAGCGTCACGGACCCTACGGTTCGAGAACAATGTAGACATGGCGAGACACGTCTCGGTCAATAACCAATAGCGGGACCTGGATGCCCATATTGGCTCCTACATATTCTCGAAGATCTTTATCGGTCGACCGCATAACAACATACGTTGTTCCCTTTGTCATCGGTATGTTACTTGCCCGAGATTCGATCGTCGGTATCCAATACCTAGTTCAATCTCGTTCTTCGGTAAGTCTCTTTACTCGTTCCGTAATACATCATCTCACAGCTAACTCATTAGCTGTAATGCTTGCAAGGCTTAGTGATGTGTATTACCGAGAGGGCCCAGAGATACCTCTCCGACAATCGGAGTGACAAATCCTAATCTCGAAATCGCCAACCCAACATCCGCCTTTGGAGACACCTGTAGTACTCCTTTATAATCACCCGATTCGTTGTGACGTTTGGTAGTACCAAAGTGTTCCTCCGTAAACGGAGTTGCATAATCTCATAGTTATAGGAACATGTATAAGTCATGGATAAAAGCAATAGCAACATACTAAACGATCGGATGCTAAGCTAATGGAATGGGTCATGTCAATCAGATCATTCAACTAATGATGTGACCTTGTTAATCAAATGACAACTCCTTTGTCTATGGTTAGGAAACTTAACCATCTTTGATTAACAAGCTAGTCTAGTAGAGGCATACTAGTGACACTCTGTTTGTCTATGTATTCACACATGTATTATGTTTCCGGTTAATACAATTCTAGCATGAATAATAAACATTTATCATGAAATAAGGAAATAAATAATAACTTTATTATTGCCTCTAGGGCATATTTCCTTCAGTCTCTTCATTTATGAACCCTGCATTATCTCGTGGTTTAGCATCAGCTCCTGACACAACTCAAATTGTCGCACAAAGGTGCAAACCGAGTCTTCGTTAAAATCTTGAAGTAGGAATTCAGCCTCTCAGACCGCCCGGTTGTGCCTGTGAATGGGAAGAGTTTCTGCCCGAAGTACATAGGCACCCATGTCTTACTAGTTCACCACATATTTTTGAGGTGCTTCTTATCAAACCAACCAAAGAATTTAACCATTTGCTACCATTTTATCTCAAACTCCTTGTCGGTATCTAAATTGTTGACTCAACTGTAGAAAGCCTTAGCAAAAGGCTCGTACTTACCCGGCAACTTCCCTAGCTTGGTTCTTGTAATTCAAAAAACATGCCACTTGCAACATTTGTGGATTAAGTCCAGGAATAACATGTAGATGGCTTGAGCCATTGCTTGGTCTTGATCAGTCATTATGTTCAACGGATGCTCATTATTCATTGCCAACATCCACTTCTCAAAGATTTCATTTGAAAGTTTTGATCTCCTCGTCAGGCAGCAAAGCACAAAACAAGTAGACTGCCTCTGTGTGTGTGTGTGTGTGTGTGTGTGTGTGTGTGTGTGTGTGTGTGTGTGTGTGTGTGTGTGTGTGTGTGTGTGTGTGTGTGTGTGTGGTGTTTTATTCCAACAATTGATGCAAAAGGCAGGTTGTAGCCATTGAGGTAGAAAGCGATGTCGAAAAATATACAATCTTTATACTTTGGGTATAGTGCCCTTGTTCTTCCATCAAGCCAGGAAAGCGCCCTGACAGCTCCGTCAGCATCAACTAGTTTTTTAAAGAAGTTGGGCTTCTCTACTTGACTTCTTTTGAAGTACTCAACAGTTAGCTTCAAGTCATGTTACGATAGGCCCTGTCCCAGCTTTGCTCTTGCATTTGTCACGTCTCTCTTCACATATGGCAAACTCCTCAAGTCGCAACAATGTGCATCTTGATACATCCATTTTGCATTACTATTTTCTATTTTAATTTATCCCTTTTCAATGATATATTTCACATTGTGATGCAACAATAATGCATTTTCTCTCTTAAATTGCAAAGTATACATAGAGAGGGAAATTACCGGACACTTGAAAATCTGCACCTAATTTGCAATAGAAGAAAAAACAATTTTCTGGAGCTCCAAATCTGCGGGTATTCTACCGAGGAACCTTCCCTCTAGGAAATCGAAGCCATCGTCATCACCTACACTCCGCGCATCATCGGAGTCATCATCTCGATCAACATCTTCACTAGGACCATCTCCATCATCAACCCTAGTCCATCCATCTATTCAATCTATCACAACCTCAGATCAGTTGTTGAGAGTACTTTTATGTGTTGATTACATCTTGTAGTTGAAGCTTATGAATTTTATCAGTGAAAGTTTGTTATGTTTATATTATTTACCATCTATTCATACCCACTTATCATGGGAGAAGTCTTGTTGCTAGTAATCATGTGAAGTTGAATATTGTTTAATGTATTGATTTTATGTTGTGGTGTTCTTCCTTTATTGGTGTTATGTGAACGTTAACTAGATAACACTTCACCATCATTGGGCCCAGGGGAAGGCATTGTGGAATTTTTTTGTAGATGATGAGTTGGAGAAGTGATAAAAGCCTAAACCCTAATTTATGAATTACTGCACAAGGGTTGTTTTGGATTCAAAAGTCTAATGCTATAGTTAGACTTATCTTAATTACCTCTCTTGTATTTGCATATGCTTACATGGAAAGTATAATCATATGTATATATTTGTCCAAGTAAGGACAATACCTTAGCATAGGTCAAGCCACACAACACTTACCAAAACAATGAAAGGCAACTCAATGAAACTTGATGAAAGTGACTTGAAAAAATGCCTGTATGTCCTCAATGTTGGATGATGCTCCAGAGCCCTATTCGAAGGCTCATTCAGATCAAAGCCACCCTCTTGTGCCCTAGCATTTCACTCATCATCGTCAATGAAAATTGATGGCTTTGGAGCATCATCCTGCAACAAATCTGTGTCCCAAGTTACTTTTCTACTTCACATATGCAATGCCCGCTGGTGGAAGAAGAACAAAAACATAAGTTAGGGTATACTTGAAGGGGCTTTTTTCATTTGAAATTCAAAATATTCAACAACAATTTTCTAAAACCGGGATCTTAATCCCTTCAAGTTTCTAAAACCAGACAAATTGCCCCTAAGACTCTGGTAGGTGGTTTCGGATGGTAGTTTTGCTCACGTGACGGTGAAGTGAGATGGGAAACAAACAATGTGATCGACATTCTGTCGAACACTTTACGTGCACCCATTAGCATGCTCCCGACGTACATGTTGACCGCGTCTGCTCCAAGACCTGCCACGGGATGAACCTAGTGAGCACATACGCACGACTAACTCTACAGACTACAACCCATACACATGCCTCCACAAGGCCTGCCTCAACGGAAGCACACTGGAGGACACAAGGAGTAGAGCGGCAACACGTGTTCGCAGCCGGTGGCACGACCATCTACCTCACTTCCGACCCACTGTCGCGTGAGTACATCCTCTATAAATCAAACTCAGTAAATCAAACTCATCTCTGCCCAACAATGTTGCATGCTCGAACATAACATGGGGTTCCTATAATGTTGTTGTGTTTGTTGCAGCATGGATTCACCACTATCGACGACGAGCGTATCTGAAGGTACTCGACGAGCAAGGGCACCGGAGCTCGTCCCGGCAGCAGAGCTTGAGCCGAGATCCATGGCAGCCGGTAGCTTCTAACGGAGGTAATTCATTGTTGCATCAATTCCAAGGACAGGTGGTTTGTTGGGGAGCTCGACGTGAGCCCTGCTGGCCGGCGGACACAGATCTCTGACGGATGTGAACGCCCAGGGGACGAGGCGACACAAACACAGCTCCCTCTCTCGGGAGTTGGTGGGGGAAGGACACAAACGGTGCAACAAATATGCAAACATTTTTGCACGTTTGTTCTGCGGGGCCGCAAACATATCAAGCTGTACGGACTCTAGATACCGGTTGGGACACGATCGAACGATTTTTGGGCCGGTCGACCGGCCTTTCCGAAATGCAGACGCTGTGGCTTATTCCAACATGGGGAGCCGTTTGAGGAGGAAGAAGACGACTGTTTAAACGGGCGCACCGGCGCCCATCAGTCGCCAAAAATAAAGTCTGGCGAGGGATCTCGTGGTGGGTTCGGCTCAGGTGCAGGGGTCACCCGCACCTATTATGGTGCAGGCCCAACATGCCACGTATGTTTGTAGGCCCAAGCAATTAATTCATTCATTCTTTAATTAATCCTTCAGTGGATCGCTTTCCTTCCAAACTCTCGGTGCTATATCTAATTTATTTGTTGTTTATTTTCTCTGCTGCAATTGCAAACTTGCAAATCTCTTATGAAATATAGTTTGGATAGTTTATTCTCTGTTGCAAATCTCCATCGCTGTTTGTCCATGCAGCAGCTAAATAGCTAATCTTCATCGGCCGGGATGTGTGCGTGCTCGAGGACCCTAGGAGACCTAGGTTACGGCATGCTTGCTAACCCGCTCGTTGTGCTCTCAACAATCTTGCCGTCAGACAATCAAAAGTACTGGCCGGCTGGAGTCAGATCCGAAGAGAAAACAACATGATGGATCATTTGATCAATACCATCGACGAGTGTGTGCTCACGTCGACGGCATGTAAGAGTGCTTGCATGCTCATCAAAAAATGCAGTACGTTGTAGTCGAGAAGATTGGAGTATTAGGGAAGAGGGTGGAGTTCGTCATGATGTGTGCTGGGTGAAGACGGCGGAGGTCGTCATAACAGGAGTACCTTGCCGTGTGATCCGACCTGTTTGCATGGAATTGAAGAGAGGATGGAGATTAATCAAAAGATTAACTTTAACTCCTTAAATAGCTGACGTGCAGCTCTGAATAATTCCATTTTCTGCTCTGAACAGTAGCTCTGATTCGATGCAGCTCGACGGGAGCAAAATCCACAACAGCGAGCCAGACGGCCGACGGACTGGTGAGGCGGGGTCGGTGGCAGACGTCATGGAGGCACCGGAGGTCGCAGCCGTCAGACGGAGCTGCGTTTCCGGCGGCAGCGAGCACCGGATCAAGCCGGTCGGCCGGCGAAGAGGTACAGGCAGGGTTTGGCGGCGGTCTTCAGGGAGTCGCCGGAGGTCGCGGCCATCTGGGCGATGGGGGTACAACGGAGGAGCTCCTTTCAGAGGGGATAGCAGCAAGAAGAAAGAGATTAGAGAGGAGGAAGGAGGATGGAGGGTATGAAAAGGAGCAGAGGGGGCGACGGCGGCGAGGCTCGCCGGAGGAGAAGGCAGCGACGCTGAACGGCGAAGACGGGCGGCGCTTATGGTGCTCGGGAGCTCCTCCCCTTGAGGCGAGGCGCGCTCGAGCGCTGCAGGGGACGGCATATCGGTACAGGGCATCGCTAAGGGGCGATTTGGATCGAACGACAACGAGAGCGTGTAGCAGTTTTGCAATCTGCCACACAGTTGCCGGATACATATTTCGTTACTTTTATGATACATGAACGCTACATTTATTATACATGAAGTTTTAAATTTATTTTTTGTTCCTTTTTAGTAAACACATGAATATTTTCATGTGAAATAGGTGCTTATTTGAAACATGCGGATGTTTCTTTCCATAGCATGAACATCTTTTTTACGATATATGAGCATTTTTTAATCACACTAGATGTTATCTCATGTGTTGTTGCGGATATCTTGTTGGAAGAAATGCATAAATAGGTGCTACAAAAAAAAAACGGGTACTAATGCAAAGCCAATGTAAGAGTGTTCTCTATTTGCATTTTTAAATATCAAATAAAAAAATTGAAGCAGGTAACAAAATTATGTATAGAAAGATAATACATACAGTATATTGCAGTTAATGGAATTTCATTTCTAACAAATTGCGAAGCATGAACTATATAGGTACGCTCCAAACGTCCAACACATGCAGTATGCATGATAACATAAAATTAATGAAAAAAAGTTAATTGTGCCTAGAATGCATGACTTGCTGATGTTGCAGAGTTACATGGATAGAAAAGATAATTAATGCAAAAAAGGTAGGTTATGACTAACATGTATGACTTGTTGATATATCATGGTTGCATGTATATATATGAAAATATGTAGTGGGTTGCAATTGTTTTTTAAGAAACTTATGGCTGACATGCATGAATTACTGATGTGGAAGAGCCACATGGATAGGAAACATAACTAGTGCAAAGAATGTTTAACCTAGCCTAATCTGCTTGAGTACTTGGTGATGTTTGGGCGTGCATAGCAACAAAGTACGTACATGCTCATGGCCTGGTTATGTTTCATTATCACACTAGCGCTGGGGTTGGTTTGTGCGACCATATCAGGCCGATACTCTCTTTTTTTCGAATTATTCCACCATGAAGAACATAGATTGAGGGGTGGTTATGTCTTCCTTTATACGAGGCAGTAGCACCGCTTTTTTTAGGAGTGCGTAACTTTATTCATATTTCAATATTTTGGGGAATACATAAATGGTCCGGTGGATCAATCAACTATACATGTCGACCTACACTAAGAGAAGTTGCCATCTTAGCCAACCTATGGCCCTATGGGGTTTCCCATTGTGCTCACACCGCTCATGACTGAACTTGCACACTCGCATCCCTGCAGCTTTCTCACGTATCTCCTTGAGTATCATGCAGTAAGATCTCAGGTGGTCCATTGAACGCAACTCATTCACGACTCTCAGACAGTCAGATGCCACATTTACTGTATTGACATGCAGGTCTTCGGCTAGGCACATGGCCTCCCTGCATGCATGAGCTTCTAGCGTTGCCGGGTCCGTGACACCATCCAGCACCCAAGAACTGGCCCTCCTCATCTCTGCAGGCCACTGCAGCTGCTCCCCTGATTGTGTTCTTTGCAATGGCACCATCAACATTCAGTTTAACACATCCCGCGTTTGGCCAGATCTACATGCCACCAAATCTTGTAGGAGCCAAGGCAGCGGATGTTGTTGGCTTTGCACATACCTCCAGATCTTGCAAATAACGTCTTATAAACAGATGCATGGAGAGTGGGCTATGGTATTCTTCCTCATGAATGGCTTTTCTTCGCGCCCACCAGATCGCCCAAAGCGTGACCAGAACCTCCACGAACTAAACATTAGCAACTGTGTTACTTAGACTAAATAACCACAATTTAGCATTAGTGGTCACATCCTCGACCAGCGGGATCAACACATCATCATCCTGGAGTGCCCACACACTTTTTGCCATATTGCAATCAAGTAATGCGTGCCTCCACGAGTCGCTTGCAACTCTACAGATCGGACAGATGGAAGAATCCGTCATGTCTCGTCGAGTTCGCTCCTCGCCGGTTGGTAGGGATGAGCGAGCTAAGCGCTACGCAAACACCCGGAGTTTAGCAGGAACCTTTATCTTCCAGAGCCGTTTCCAACCCTGCTCTTCTGTTGCCAGGTTAGATTATTCAGTCATCCCCAGCCAGCTCTCACGCTGCAATTTTGTTTCAACAAGCATCCTTTAGGCTGACCTCACAGTGTATGTTTCATTCTTTTCATGCTGCCAAGCCCAGAAATCATCTTGAGACTTGAAACTAATTGTATTTTCAATATTACCTCAACATCCATTGGTAACATATGCTTTTGTAGCATCTCCAAGTTCCATTCTCTAGTAGCTGAATGAACAAAATCAGAGGCACACATAGGAGGGTCTGTTGTGATTGCACATGTTGGCTTCATTCGGAAATCTCTCGGAACCCAATTATCATTCCAAGCATTCGTCGATCTTCCATCTCCAATCCTCCTTATGAGCCCCACACGCAATATATCTCGTCCTTCACACAAGGACCTCCAAACTTGCGACGATTGAGGGCCAAGCTCTGCCGAGAGTATATCACCTGTTGGAGAGTAAGCCGCTTTAAGAATGCGTGCACACAATGTAGAGGTGTTATGCACCAGCCTCTACACTTGACGCGCTAGTAGACTAGGTTAAACAGCTCCATGTCTCGAAATCCCAGCCCACCTGGATACTTGGGCACTACTCACATACAAGGAGCTAGTATTGGGTCGGCCCGATAGTCACGTGGGTTCAACATGTTGATGTCTCACTTGTGTCTATTTTGTTTATGTCTTGAAAAATGCTAAATATAGATATTAAAAAAATTTAATTTTTAAAGCGTTCAACGCACATTTAAAAAAATGTTCATGCAATGCAAAACGAATGTTTGCCTAACTTTAGAAAATGATTGTAACATTCAAAAACTGTATGTGACATTTAATAAATGTTCATGCGCTTCAAAACAATATAAGTTACATTTTACAAAAAAATGCAATGTAACAAAAATTGTCTAATTCAAAATGTTTTTCCATTAAAATTTTAACATTTCATTTTAGAACACATTTCAATATTTGAAAAAATAATCATTTATTTGAAAAACATTGAACGTGCATAAAATGTTCTAGATGTATATGAAAAATATGCAAAGCGTATCAAAAATTATAAAAAATATTTTTAGAAAATAGTATTTATTTATTTTTAAAAATGTTAAACACCTAAAAAAATGTTCCTAATGTATACGAAAAATGCACAATATGTGTGAAAATTATAGATATGTATTGGAGAAAGAACAAAGAAAAGCGATGAAACTGAAGAAAGAAACAATGAAAAATAAAGAAAAAATGAGAAAGGAAAAACCGAAGAAAACATATGCAAACAGTGAGAAAGTGAAAAGGAAAACCTTGGGAAAAAATCACGCTTGAATTACCGTACTGGGCTGGCCCAATAATGCCTCTCCCAGAGGCGACAGCCAATTAAGCCTCGCAAGGGGCAAGAAATAGCTGCCGCGATAGATTTGATTGCATGCTATATGTCTTGCTTGTAGCGAGGCTGATCCTCGTCGCCTTGCCTAATTAGAAAAAAGCATTCAATTTTCGAATAATACGCAACGGAGATGCAAAATACACATATGCAATATGCAAGGGAGATGCGTTGGGGCAGGCATAAAAAGCATTCGATTTTCTTTCATGAGGGTAATACGCCATGACTCAAAAAATGAAAAGGGGTATTGTGCCATTGTTTTTTCCAGCATCACACGACAATTTTCCAGGATGCATGTTTTTTTTTCTATTTTACTAATTTTAGCAAATATTGATGAAATGTAGAAAATCATTTGTCTAATTTTTTTAAAAATGTAACACGTTAAAATATGTTCATGAAAATTAAAAAAAATGTCATGAAAATGCAAAAAATTGTTCATGTAATTTAAAAAAACTATTGTATCATTCAAAAAGTGTTCATGACATTTAAAAAATGCTCCTGAAAGTAAAATTTTGTTCGCATAATTTTTGAAAAATGCTCATAGCATACGAACAATGTAGAAGATCTTTTTTTAAAAAAACAGGGGGAATGCAAAGGAAACCCCATAAAGAAAACACTTAAAATAGGGAAATAGAAAGAAAAAACAATCAAAACCTTCTTCAAACCGGGCGAAAGGTTCGCAGAACCAATGCCCACTTGTTTCGAAAATGGAACCGAAACACAGACTGCTCCTTCTACCTCACAGAAGGCGGGGTATAGCTTCTCCGAGATTTGACTAGCTGGATCCATTGTAACCACAAAAGATTCAAATTTTGTTTGGAGTTTGGACGCCCATGATCACCTAGCCGGGTCTCTCCACCTTGTAGTGTAGATACAGGCTACTTTTCCAAGACTAATTGGCGCAAAAGAAAAAGGTAGTACTAGCATTTATTTAATTTTCAATCGTTCAACAAACATTTAAGTAATGTTCATGCAATGTAAAACAATGTTCACCCAACTTTTAGAAAATATGTTTATCATTCAATAAAATGTATGTGACTTCGTATAAATGTACATGTGTTTCAGAAAACAATATGTCACATTTTTTAAAATGTTATGCAATGTAATAAAAATGCTCTTATAATTCAAAAAATGTCTTGTACCATTAAAAGGTTAACTTTTCATATTTTTTTTGAAAAATGTGAAATTTTAATTAAAATGTGTGCATAGTTCTTCCTATCGTCCATAAAAATGTTTCAACGTCTATTGGAAAAATATTTAAAACATATTTGAAAATAGGTCTTGTGATAGATTTGACAACAAGTGCTATAGGTCTCGCGATAGATTTGAAAAATGTTTAAAAATACGCGTTGGGTTGGCATAAGAAGCATGCAATTTACTTTCATGACGGTAATACGCCATGACTCAGAAAATGAAAAAGGGTGGTGTGCCATGGTTTTTTCCAGCATGCACGCCACAGTTTTCCAGGATGCATTTTTTTTCTATTTTACTAACTTTAGCAAATATTGATGAAGTGTAGAAAATCATTTGTGTAATTTATAAAAAATGTGTGTGACATCTAAAAATTCACACGTTAAAAATATGTTCATAAGAATTAAACAATATCATGAAAACATAGAAATGTGTTTGTGTAATTTAAAAAAAATGTTCGTATCATTCAAAAAGTGTTGACGGCATTTAAAAAATGTTCACATGTTTAAAATATGCTCATGAATGTAAAATTTGTTTGCATAATTTTTTTTAAATGCTCATAACATACAAAAAATGTAGAAGAAAAAACATTTTTAAGAAGGGAGAAAAAAAGAAACCCCATAAATAAAACACGTAAAATAGGGAAATATAAAAAAACGAAATCTTCGGAAAACTAGGCGAAAGGTTCGCGGAACCGATGCCCACTTGTTTCGAAAACGAAACCGAAACACAGACGGCTCCTTCTGTCTCACCGAAGGCGGGATGTACCTTCTCTCGGAGTTGACTAGCTGGATCCATCCCGTTTGGAGGAGTTATTTGCAAGGAACTACCACACTTCAGCACGTTGTAATGAGTCAGTACCACTAGTCATTTTTTTGCCATGCAGTACCAACTCTAAGCCTAAGTGTTGCATAACGGTCTGACAGCCGTATAAGCGTGTATGACCCGATTCGACCTAAAGGGCCCATCGGTCGTGCCCTGTGGCTTACCCACAGCACCCGCTCGGTAAGTTTCGCACCCGCTCGGTCGCTCCATGTAGCCTGGTCCGGTCGAACCCGTACGCAGCCAGCCGCACTCGACACTACACTCTGTCCCTCTCCTCGCCGCATCGCCCTCGTCTCTCCAGCCGCCGCCGCCGCCACGTCCGCCCCCGCTGACGCGCCATGGTCTTCGAGGATGAGAGCAGCGACGACTTGTCCAGCCCGCAGATCTCCTCCGACGACGACGGGATGCATTATCAGGTCAGTGGTAGAGCTAGGGTTAGGGTTATGTGATTTGGGTATTTGGGGAATTGGGGATTTCATGATCTGGTTTTCCGATTTGAGTATTTGCTCCCTGTAGATTCCTGCTAGTATTGAAGACCAAGACTACAATGGCTTGGAGACGGCACCGGAGGGGCTCTGCGTGGAGCATCGGCTGCCAACTGAGTGTCGTGTAGCTTTTGAATCATTTGAGACTGGCAGGAGGTTTCTAGTTTGTGCTCAGCCTGTAAGTCACCGAAGCTTAGTAGTTTTGATGCTTATAGTACTGATGGTCACTGCAATAGCTTAGTTGGCTATGTTCACTGTAATATATATAAGTTTGATGCTTATGTTGACTGTAATATTTATATGGGCAGCAGCTTAGTTGGCAGTGGAGAAGCTCATAGTTTAGTTAGTTATTAGTACTGAAGCTCACAACAACATGTTGTGTAGGCATGTGCTGTTAGTTGATTGAGGCAGTGTAGATGCTAATAGTTTAATTGAGGCAGTATAGGTTGCAGTAGAAGTAGCATTGTTTGGTTGGCCACATGTATAGGTTGTACTTCTTATGTTGTTAGTTGATTTTTTGGAAGTGGTAATTCTTCAGAGAGTAACAATATAATTGTTTGCTATATTGCAGGAAGCTGTCAATTGTGGTTTCCTTGCTTGGGTTGACCCAGAGTGGCCTCCCACAATGCAAAATGCATTGTTGAAGCTTTGGGAAATGTTTGAAGATAGCAGGACTGCTAGGAGGAAGGATAACCTGGAAAGTTCACTTATTATCCACCACCTTAAAGAAGAGAAAAGGAATCTGGATGCCAACTATGACAAACTAGTTGAAGATGTCCATCAACTTCTCAATGCCCAGGAGGACAGGGTGTTGGATTTAAGTTATGTGCAGGCTAAGAGAAGAAAGTTGAGGCTGCCACTGCATCAGTTGTGGTTGCCATGAAGAATGAGATGGAGAAGAAAGAAGCAGAGAACTACAAGATGCAAGAGAAGTACAAAGTGCTGATGAACCTGGTAGAAGCTCAAGGCAGTGTCTTTAGGAACCTGAAGATGAATCATTTGAAAGAGAAGGAAAAGCTAGCTGAAGGCAACAACAATTTAAAGATTCAGGTTGATGAGCTCACCTAGTCTATGAAAAAACTAACAGAAGAGAATGTGCAGTTCAAGAGGGGACATGAGAATCTGATAAAACGCAGGGATGAGTTAAAGCCCCAGCTTGCTGTGCAGTTCAAGTCACTTGAGAAGAGCAAAGAGAAGTTGAAGTTGATCCATGACATCTTGAAGGAATGAGGCAGATGAAGATGATCTGGGTAGATGAGGCAGAGCATACCTATCATGATATAAGTTGGTTTGATAGAAGGCTTTGCTAATCTTTTGTGAAGGGTGGTTTAGTTAAGTGTAATGTATGGATATAGTAGTTGTGAACAATGTTGGAGACTCCGCTATGCTATGATCTTTAGCTAATGTTGTAAGAATCTAGTAATTATGTAAGAATCCATGGTCATGTTGAACTCCTGTATGCTCAAGTTAGATGGCTCAAGTTATCTCCTCTTGAACCTGTGATGAAATATTTAGCTAATGCTCAAGTTAGATGGCTCAAGTTATTTAGCTAATGAAACTCTGGCCAAATCAAACAACAGAGCAAGAAAAAGCTGCTGGTGCCCTCACAACAAACCAAATCAAACTCTGGCCCTGGTTATTAAACAGAGCAAAAAAACAGAGCAAAAATGCTCAACAGTGGTGGCCCTGGTTATTAAAGCAATGAGCTGGGCCGAACAGGAAACGGATTGTGCATTTGGGGGAAAACTAGGGTTAGGCGACGGCGGAGGCGATTCCTGAGCGGACCGGCGGCGGAGGCGATCTCGCAGTCGGCGCCGGCGGCGGCTACGTCCAAGTCAATGTCCATGTCATGGTCTTCGGGTCATTCTCAGGCCCCCCAGCTTCCGTCGAGCCTCTGGAAGGAGAGGGGACGAATCCAGGTCTCCGGTGCCCTACCGTGAGAGCCCGATGGCGTATGAGCCAGAGAAGCTCTGCTGGTGCAGGCCGCGTAGGAAGGCGCCGAGATGGATCTCATGGAGCCGTCAGAACCCAGGCCGGAGGTACTACGCCTGCGTGGATGCCATGGTAAGTTTCATTGTTGTTCTACTTTTCTGTTCATTAGATCTTCTCCCCTCTCAAACCCTATTCTGTTGGTACAGCAAGGTGGTTGTGGCTACGTTGAATGGCATGATGATCCTCTGCCGAAGTTTTTGAGTGATTTGATTGGAGATTTGCGAGATGAAGTGCGTAGGCTGAGAGGTGAATCAAGTGTTGCTGTGTTTGAAGATCACAGTGCAGTTGTTGCTTTGCCTGAAGCTCAAAGAGGAAGAGAGGTGCTGGCTTTGGAAGATCAACTCAAGGAGAAAAATGCAGAGCTAGATGCACTGAAGGGGAAATATCAGAATGTTGTCTTCCTTTTTCTTGTCTTTGTGGTAGGTTTAGTCACAGCCAAGATGCTGCTGCAGTAAGATAGTGTCAGGTAGATCCTTGCAAGTTAGTGTCAGTTGTGGTCAGGTTGATCTTTGCAAGTTAGTGTAAGGGGTTGCAAGTTAGTGCTAGGTTTCATCCTACTGATGTTGATCTAGTAATGTGTCAGGTGTCTTTGTAATAAAATTTTGGTATGTTCATCCTAGTAATGAAGTGCAAATGTTCACAAGTGACAAATGTTGAACACCTCAGAGATGCCAAATGCCAAATGAGCATTGAGTTGAGTTGTTCATAAGTGCCAAATGTTGAACACCTAAGAGATGCCAAATGCAAATGTTGAACACCTAGTAATAAAATTTACAGGAGCATTGAGTTGTTTCACAAATGCCAAATGAACATGACAAAAAGCATTGAGTTGCTCACAAGTGCCAAACGACCAAATATTGCAGATATTGCAGGCATAATATGTTCACAGGAGCATTATAAGTTCACAAATGACCTAAGCACACAAACTTAGTACTCCATTACAACATACATCAGTTTTGTAGCACAAATAACTTAGTTTTCTAACACTCAACTCTGGTACTCCATCATAACAAAGTAGCAACAATTCTCTCACTCAGGTGTTACCACTGGCAGTGAAGAATGACATCAAACGAGTATATTTCCCTGGGGCACTGGAAGAAGGAGCACCAGAAGATGAAGCTCCTGCAGAAAATCTTGGGGTAGTGAAAGGCCTTGCAAATCTTGCACTTGCACTAGCTGACCCTCTAGCACTTGCACTTCCAGTTCTTGCAGTAGTAGCTCTTGCACTTGCTGACCCTCTAGCACTTGCACTTGCAGTTCTTGCAGAAGCAGTTCTTGCAGAAGAAGACCTTGCAGAAGCAGACCTTGCTGGTGGCTGTTGTGATCCTGATGGAGTACCTTCATTCCTTGATCTTGCAGCTTGACTATCTTCATTCCTTGATCTTGCAGGTGCCTTGCAAACATAAAAGAAACATGCTAGTTAGTCACAAAGGTTTAGAACAAAAAACATAGAAGGAAAGAAGACTAATTAACAATGACAATTCACAAGGGTTTACCACATGCTTGTTTTTCCTCATAGCCAACTCTGGTCTCAACTCTTTCTTGCAGTTGGTGTACCTATGGCCTTGGAGCCCACAATTGCTGCATGTTATAATGGCCATTCTTGAACTGTCCTTTGGTTTAGGCACCTCAAATCTGCCCTTTATTCTCTTCTCTTTCCTTCTCCCCTTCTTCACATGAAATTGGGGTGGCTCTATGTCTGGTCCACTTGTCCTTGTCCAATCATGTTCACCAGGAACTGGATATATCATTGGTTCATATGCAGCAAGGTAAAAAGGTTTTTTGAAGAAATTGCAAACATAGTCCTCTGGAAATCTTTTTGCCTTGTTAATTGCTGATATGGCATGGTTGCATGGTATGCGAGACAGGTCCCACTTTCTGCACCCACATGTATAAGCTTCCAAGTTTACAACATGTGTTTGCTGGCCACTAGTCACTTGCCAAAGATTTACACCAGCTTGGATAGGTTTGCAGAATTTGGCCCTTTTCTTTTCCTCCTCAAGCTTCTCAGCATAATGTGGTGTGATCTCCCACGGAGATTCCCTTCCTTTCTCTCTGTTCCTATGCCACCTCACCATCTGCTTGTCCTTAATACCATCAATCATGGTCCTAATAGGTTTTTTCCTAAAATCTAAGATGTACTTGTTGAACACCTCAGAGAGGTTGTTAACAACCAAGTCTGTCTTGCAGTTAATGTCAAAAGCATGCCTAGCCCATGTGTGCTTAGGTATTCCACTAAGCCACTTACAAGCTTCCACACTCTCATTTTTCAAGTCATTCATGGCAATGTTAAAATTGTGTTGATTATAGGCATAGCTGGCATTATCCATGCATTTCTTAAGATCTTCCCCCCTAAACCCAACATTCTGGAAATTTGCATAGAGGTGTCTAAGGCAAAATCTTTGATGACAATTTGGAAAAACTTGGTTTAATGCATTTAGTAGCCCCTGTTCACATAGCATGCTAGACTTAGCTGTTGTACTAGTAAAAGAAAGAACATAAAAGCAAGAACATAACAGAAAGATGCATGCATACCTTCTGTCTATCAGACATGATAGTATAAGGCCCAAATTTGCCAACTTCTCCTCCTAGACATATCTTCAGTTGGTGTAGAAACCAACACCAGTTAGCTGTGTCCTCTTGTCCAACAACAGCAAATGCAAGTGGGAAAAATATTATTATTCCCACCTATTCCAGTGGCAGCTAGGATTTGAGCACCAGTGGTGAGCTTAATAAAGCATCCATCAACACCTGTTGTTGCAACCAAATAACAATTTAAACTTCTACAAAGCATTACTAAACTTTATATTTAAGTATAAAGAACTATAAAGCACCACTACATCCATTGGCAAATAACTACAAAGCATTACTAACCAATGAATGGTCTGCATCCACTGAGAAATCCCTCCCTTGCTCCATTTATGCAGAAGAACATAGCATGAAACCTTGGTCCTGGATGTGGTATTTTTGTAGTTGGTCTTGGAGTAACTGTTGCAACTACAACTCTACTACCAGGGTTTGTATCCATGATGGTCTGAGCATAATCCCTAAGCCTGGGATACTGCTTCTTGTGCTCCTAGCACAGCTTCCACAGCAAGGTTTTTGGCCCTATAGGCCATGTGCCAACACCATACTTCTCATTGCAGTTGTCAATCAGAGTGTGTATGCTGGTGGTTGGATCAGACCTGAACAAGGACTCATAGGTCTTTGCAAGCCACTTGGCACTTATCCTAGATGTCTCAGTGCTACTAGGGCAAGTGTGATCCAGCCTTATTTTCTTGTTAGCAAAAGTTTTCTCCCCCTTGATAACTGCAGCAACTATGCAAAACTGGCAGTGCTCTTGCTTACAACAGGCAATGATCCTTTGGTCTGAATTTCTGTGATACCTGAAGTCTCTGGCCTGTGTGATGTGCAAGCTCAACAAAGCATATCTGAATTGCGGTTGATTCTTAAAGCACATGTACAGACATAACTGCTGATGTGGTTGCTCAAGTTTGTCATTGTACCAGATCCTTGGCTTCCTTTTCTTGGCCCTACTCTTCCTCCCTTTGGGCAGAACAAATGACAGTGGCTCATGTCCATCATCTTCATCCTCAAACAGCAACCCATCATCTTCTTCATCTGATGAAGGAATGAAATCAGGTTGCACCTCCTCCAACACACTTGAGTTCCTAGTAGTAGGGCCTCTCCTAACTGCCAGCTTCTTCCTCTTTTTTGCAGGTTTTTGCATTGGTGCTTCTTCTGTTGCAACAACTTTGACCTCATCCTCCTTCTCCTGTTCCTCCTCCTCCTCCTCCATCTCAAACAAGTCCTCAACCTCAGTGTCACCCTCATAATGTAATTGTTCCTCTTCTGGATCCTCATCTGAATCTTCATCTTCAACTTCTTGCTCTGCTAGTTTATTCCCCTCAATTATCTCTGTGTCTTCAATTATCATGTACTTCTCCATGCAGAAAGGATTGGTATCACTATCATATGCAACAGCCTCAGAGTCATCACTGTTATTATGTCCCTCTTCTACCACTGCATCTTCCTCCATTACAGCTTTCAGCTTGCCCTTACTAAAATTTCTGCTCTCTTGTGTGCACTGACTATGAAAAACAACACCTTGTTGATCAACAGCAAGAACTGCAGGCTCACTGAGATCATAAACAACAGCTGGTCTATATAATATAGTTGCTAAATTTTCTTCTCTCCTCTGACAGAAATTGCTATAGTTTGATCTCAGTAAATCTTCTTGTTCTATCTGACATACAAAAGGTGTTGTTGCCCTCACTAGCAAATTCAGAACTAAACTATGCTGATATTCCTTCTTAAGTTGCTGCGGTTTGATGTTTGTGTCAATTAAGTCTAACCCAAGCTCTCTTTCCTCCCCTCTGCCTAAATTCTTCATGTGGTACAGTTCATCAGACAAAGAATAACCTTGTGTGTGCATCAGTGCATATAAGTTCAGAAATGTGACATCTGAGCTGCATATCTTCCTATTCAGATTGTGGTGTGCATCAAAATGAATCCGAACATCCCAAACAGCATCATCCAAACTACAATTGACAGCACAAATTACAGCATCATCTAAACTGTCATCAACAACACTAACCCTAGCCCCCTGTTTTGGATACAGAAAGAAGCATAGAAGAGAAGGACTTACAACACGCCTCCAGCAGCTCCACTGGTCCACTCATGGCTACTGCTAGGGTGGGCCACCCATATCTCTGCCAGCTTCACCCTGTCCTCCATGGACAGCGCGGCCTCCTCCTCCAAAACCTCGTCGTCTGCGCTGGAGTAGTACGAACTGGAACCGTCGACGTCGTCCAGACCTAAGTGGTCATCGGGCCGAGGCTGAAGGTCCCGTACCCGCGCCAGACCGTCCAAGGCCGGGAGTCGCCGCCGCCATCGCCTGAGAGGGAGTGGAGAGGGAGACGAGGGAGGGGGGAGAGGAAACTAGGGTTCGTTGTGTACGGGTTCGACCCGACCCAGCTACTTGGTGCGACCGAGCCAACTGGGAGGAGTGACCGAGCGGGTGCGAGCGGGTGCGCGCGGGTAAGCCATGGTGGCACCTGACCAGTGGGCCCTTTAGGTCAGGTACGGGGTCAATACACGCTTATACGGCTGTCAGACCGTTATGCAACACTTAGGCTTAAAGTTGGTACTGCATGGCAAAAAAATGACTAGTGGTAATAACTCGTTACAACGTGCTGAAGTGTGGTAGTTCCTTGCAATTAACTCCGTTTGGAGTTTGGACGCCCATGATCAGCCTAGGCCTAGCCGGGTCTCTCCGCCTTCTTCTAGTGTAGATACAAGCTACACTAGCCCAAGCCTAATTGCCGCAAAAGAAAAAGGTACTCCCTGTGCTAGTGATCTAAAAGATGTTATATTAGTTTACAAGTACTCCCTCCGTTTTTCTTTAGTGTGCGCATAAGGCCATGCCCGCATACCAAGGAGAGGCTCGCTGGTTTTTTCCTTGACTGTTTTGCCCATGCGCCTGTAGAGATCAGAAGCTGGCCGCTATTAACTTGCATGCAGCCGATTGTGCCTTCTCAACCGTCTCCTTATTTTATGGGAAACATTTTGCGCCAGCGCGTCGGCCGAAACATTCAGCCGGTCGCAGGCGCGTGTAGCTACGATGAATGAAGCTGGGGTGGACGGGCCCACCACGTTATCTCTTACCCACCCTCCACCTCCCGCATCCTTCTCCTTCCGTTTCACCTGATCTCTTTTCTTCCTCACCTCCCAGCTGCCATGGAAGTCCTGCTCGGCGATCTCCTCCGGTGAGCCCCCTCCCCTTCCCCCTCTTTTCTTCTCCAGCGAGCACCCCCGAAGCCAACCCCTGAGCCAGCGTCCTCCCCTCCATTCCCCCTCTCAACTCCATCTACCACTGCTCCGTGATAGCCGGACTGCAATCGGTGTGGTCGGCGAAGTTGCGTCCATGGTCAGAGCTGCACTGAATACGGTGCTACAACCAGCATCCGCCGGAGCTGGAGACGGCGACCATAGGTGCTGCAACCGGCAAGAAAAAAGCTTCAACCGAAGGGACGACGGAAGCTGTGCCGGCACCACAAAAGCTGCAACCGGCGTCTAAGAAAGCTACATACATTGATGGAAAAAGCTTCAACTAGCAACAAAAAAGGCTTCAACCGGAGGGGACATAAGCTATAAAGGACGTGAAAAGCTGCATCCGGCTACGGTGAAGCTGCATCCCAACGCCAATTTTGCTACAACCATCCTTTTGTGTTTTTGCTGGAACCAACGCCCACACCCTGGCCATGGCCGGTGACCCCCAAGTGTGTGTTGGAAATATGCCCTAGAGGCAATAATAAATTAGTTATTATTATTATATTTCCTTGTTCATGATAATCGTTTATTATCCATGCTATAATTGTATTGATAGGAAACTCAAATACATGTGTGGATACATAGACAACACCATGTCCCTAGCAAGCCTCTATTGGCTAGCTGGTTGATCAATAGATGGTTACGGTTTCCTGACCATGGACATTGAATGTCATTGATAACGGGATCACATCATTAGGAGAATGATGTGATGGACAAGACCCAATCCTAAGCCTAGCACAAAGATCGTAGTTCGTATGCTAAAGCTTTTCTAATGTCAAGTATCATTTCCTTAGACCATGAGATTGTGCAACTCCCGGATACCGTAGGAATGCTTTGGGTGTACCAAACGTCACAACGTAACTGGGTGACTATAAAGGTGCACTACAGGTATCTCTGAAAGTGTCTGTTGGGTTGGCACGAATCGAGATTGGGATTTGTCACTCCGTGTCAACGGAGAGGTATCTCTGGGCCCACTCGGTAGGACATCATCATAATGTGCACAATGTGACCAAGGGGTTGATCACGGGATGATGTGTTACGGAACGAGTAAAGAGACTTGCCGGTAACGAGATTGAACAAGGTATCGGGATACCGACGATAGAATCTCGGGCAAGTACAATACCGCTAGACAAAGGGAATTGTATACGGGATCGATTGAGTCCTTGACATCGTGGTTCATCCGATGAGATCATCGTGGAACATGTGGGAGCCAACATGGGTATCCAGATCCCGCTGTTGGTTATTGACCGGAGAACGTCTCGGTCATGTCTACATGTCTCCCGAACCCGTAGGGTCTACACACTAAGGTTCGATGACGCTAGGGTTATAAAGGAAGTTTGTATGTGGTTACCGAATGTTGTTCGAGTCCGGATGAGATCCCGGATGTCACGAGGAGTTCTGAATGGTCCGGAGGTAAAGATTTATATATGGAAGTCCTGTTTTGGTCACCGGAAAAGTTTGGGGTTTATCGGTAGCGCACGGGACCACCGGAGGGTCCTGGGTCCACCAAGTGGGGCCACCAACCCCAGAAGGTTGCGTGGGCCAAGTGTGGAGGAACCAGCCCCAAAGGGGCTGGTGCGCCCACAAGAGGCCCAAGCGCAAGGGAGAGTGGGAGGGCAAACCCTAGGGCGATGGGCCCTAAGGCCCATCTAGTGGGCGCCTCCTCTCCCTCCCTCTTGGCCGCCTCCCTTGATCCCATCTAGGGCTGCCGCCTCTAGGGGTGGGAACCCTAGAGGGGCGCACCTCCTCCCTTCCCTATATATATGAGGCCTAGGGGCTGCCCATAACGCGATTCGATCTCTATTTGGCGCAGCCCCTCTCCTCCTCCTCCTCTCCCGTGGTGCTTGGCGAAGCCTCGCTGGATTGCCACGCCCTCCATCACCACCACGCCGTTGGGCTGCTGCTGGATGGAGTCTTCCTCAACCTCTCCTCTCTCCTTGCTGGATCAAGGCGTGGGAGACGCCACCGGGCTGTACGTGTGTTGAGCGCGGAGGTGCCGTCCGTTCGCATCGATCGCGGTGATTTGAATCACGACGAGTACGACTCCATCAACCCCGTTCTCTTGAACGCTTCCGCTTAGCGATCTACAAGGGTATGTAGATGCACTCTCCTTCCCTCGTTGCTAGAATCTCCATAGATTGATCTTGGTGATGCGTAGAAAATTTTGAATTTCTGCTACGTTCCCCAACAGTGTGCTACAACCAGTGACCAAAAGTGCTACAACCGGCAAGAAAATTTGCTACGACGGGGCAAAGGTGAGGTGCTGCAACCGGTGACTGGCCAGAGCTATGAACTGCGACCACCGGTCCGGCGAGCAGCTACCGCGGCGTCGAGTGCTGCAAGCTCGTAGGCGGTTGCTAGAACCCGACGAGGGGCGGCCATCCATGCTGGAAAGGGTGTCTACAGGGAGCCGCAAACAACCATTTTTGCAGCCCGTCAGGATGATTGGCGAAGGGGCGGCGGCCGATGAGGACGGCCGAAGACAGGGGTGGCGGGGGAGGAGGACGGCGAGTGCAGCCATGGGGAGGGGGTGGCGGCGCAGAACTCCCGTTGGGTGTATTTTGCAGCGAAGGAGAGGTCAACGGGAGGTGGAAGAAGGAGATCGAACGGCTGAGGGATATGAGACGCAACGGCTAGCGCGGGACCGGCCCAAATTTGGGCCGGCGCGCCGGCGCCTAGCGCTGGCCTTTTATTTTATTCCCCGCATGCGTGCATTGAGCCTATCACTCTATATGCCAATAATTATGAGCCGTTGCATGCGGAGGGAAAAGCAGGGGCACCAGTGGAAACTATGGCTGAATCACTGGAACGCGCGGAGTATTGAGGGAAAAAAAGGAAAAATGTTATACGCAGACTAATTAGGATCGGAGGGAGTACTAGCTAGAGCCTGAATTTTGCCGTTTTTAGAGACAAACGGATAACGACGACGACGACGACGACATCCGATCCATTGGCGCTGCAGCCAGCCAGCATCCACCCAACTAATCCCATGCCGTCTCGTCTCGATCGACCAGTTTGTGTCACACTCACACTCCTACGTACTGTCTCGTTGTCCCACCACCCGCTCGTAGCTTCCACGTAACGCGTCCTTTATCCGGTCGCTGCAACCCCGGAACCACCATTCCAACTCCAACTACGCCACATAAAATACGCAGTTCCGATCCGAGGTGTGTATGCATGCATGCATGCATGCATCCATCGGCCGGTGACGGAGCGCACGGCCGGCCGGCGGAAGCAACCGTGATGCATGTGGAAGTGGAACGGGAGTTGGGGACTGCACACCAGACCCAAGCTAGCTAGTTCGCCAACCCCAGCTAACAACGTGGGAAAGCAAAGCAAAGCGGGGAGGGTACGTACGTAACGGGGTAGCTAGGGACGATGGCGATGACGATGCATGGCTGGACCTGAATATATATTTCCTACCTAAAAGCCACCCAGTCTTGTGGCCTCGTCTCTCCAAACTGCGCCCGGCCCCATCTGGCTAACGGCTTCGATCGAGCGAGCGAGGCTCAACGGCTCATGAAACTCTCTTAGATGCAAGTCTATCCCTTTTTTTTTTCCTTTTCAAAATGTTATGCAGCGAACGTGCTCTGGGAGGGGCTCTCCGAACGAATTACCAGAACTCCAAAGTTACTGTGATTCGTACAATTCCAAAGTTTAAAAGTAACTGGTAAAGTGGTAATACTTGATAACTACTCCATTCGTCTCAGAATGTAAGACTTTTTTTCTTTTGACACTGAGAGAACAGAAGAGGCGGCTCATCCACCGACAGGGACGTGGTAAAGCGCACAGCAGCGACATGACGAAACGCACGCACGCACGAGGAAGCGGGAGAGACCACCGGCTACATAAATGGAGGCGCGCCTGCGTTTCTTCCACCACCATCAGCCGCTTCACTGCCAACCGGCCCCCCTTCGCCTTCCCCTCCTCGCCGGCCGGCCGGCCATGTCGCCCGTCAAGGCCGAGGACCTGGTGCCGCACCCCTGCAGGGAGCAGTTCGCGGAGCTCGACTACTGCATCACCAGCCCGCCGCCATGGAGTGCGTGCCCTCGCCACTCACTCATCCGCAGCTAGCCGGTAGGCCGGTTCACCAGTGGTTCCGAGTTCTCACTGACGTCTCTCTCCGCTTCTCCTTCGCCGCAGTCACCACGGTGGTCGTCGCGTTCCAGCACTACCTGGTCATGCTCGGCACCACCGTCATCATCGCCACCATCCTCGTCCCCATCATGGGCGGCGGCCATGTCAGCACTCCCTCCCGGCCAATCTTCCTTTAGTACATTCCTGTGCTCCTCGTCGTGACCATCGAGCTCGTGTGCACTGCAGGAGGAGAAGGCGGTCGTGATCCAGACCATCCTCTTCCTGGCCGGGATCAACACGCTGCTGCAGGTGCACTTCGGCACGCGGCTCCCGGCCGTCATGGGCGGCTCCTTCACCTACATCTACGCCGCCGTCGCCATCATCATCAGCCCACGCTACATCCTCTTCATCGGCGCCCCCTTCGAGGTCCGGCCCGGCGTTTCTGCGCTTCTCCCTGCTCTGCTCTGTCCCCTCCTGCCCTGGTCCTCCACCGCAGCAGCTGGTGGCTGCACGACTGACTGACTCATCGACCGATGCTGTTTCCTTTCAGAGGTTTGTGTACACCATGCGGTCGCTCCAGGGCGCGCTCATCATCGCCGGCGTCTTCCAGGCCGTCATCGGCTTCTTCGGCATATGGAGGGTCTTCATAAGGTTGTCCGACGATCCCTCGCTCCCTGCCTCATGCCACCATCTCCGATCGCCGTCGATACCTTCTCTCTGTTATCAGTTGCACTGACGCTGCTTGAGCCGTTGGTGCCAGGTTCCTGAGCCCCCTCGCCGCTGTCCCCTTCGTCACCCTCTCCGCGCTCGGCCTCTTCTACTTCGCCTTCCCAGGGGTAAGACAGGAGCTCTTGATGCCATGGCTGTCGTCACTCTTGCTTCTGTTTGGATTGTTCCCCTCTTGATTCAGTCTCTGAATTCTCTCGACACACTTTGGCCGTCCTGCAGGTCGCCAAATGCATCGAGATCGGTCTCCCGACGCTCGTGCTGCTCCTAATATTCTCAGAGGTATCAGGAGAAGTTGGTCTCTTTTTCTCTAGACTAGATTTGTAACTGAGAATTCTTTTCCTGACCTCCTTCTCTTCTTTTGCCCTTGCAGTACGCGTCCCATTACTTTGCCAAAGGGAGCTTCGTGTTCGGCCGGTGCGCGGTGCTGGTGACGGTGATCATCGTGTGGATCTTCGCCGAGATACTGACGGCGGCCGGCGCCTACGACGAGAGGAACCCCGTGACGCAGTTCAGCTGCCGCACCGACCGCTCCGGCCTCATCCACGCCGCGCCCTGGTATGGCCTCTCACTCTGAACCCTTACTGCCTAGTCTTGTTGCTCCCTGGAGCGGTTCGCTGACAGACATATGCCTCGTGTTGCTTCTGCCATGAGCAGGGTCAGATTCCCTTACCCGTTCCAGTGGGGATACCCCATCTTCTGTGCCCAGGACTGCTTCGCCATGATGGCCGCTTCCTTCGCTTCGCTTATTGAGGTACGTACACATCTTCAGTTCTGCACTTCAGTGAAGTTGGGACTGTATCAGATCGCCGCAATTCTGCAAAACAGAGTAGCATTAGGTACAAGGAATTTCTTGGGTTTAGTCTGATGAACAATTCTACTTTCAGTCTACTGGCACGCTGATCGCAGTGTCAAGATACGCAGGCGCGACATTCGTCCCGCCTTCAGTTTTCGCTCGTGGAATTGGCTGGCAGGTACTTGAATAACACAAAATTAAAAGCTTGAACCTTCTCATGAATATTTTGCTCCCAGCACACTCACTGCCAAGCAATTTCCAAAACTATCAGGGTATATCTATCATACTAGATGGGATGTGCGGTACGTTGACAGGCACAGCAGCTTCAGTGTAATGAGCTCTACATCTATCTCCAATACTTTAGCCTGCTAAGAACCATTGCTCAGAAATCACCTAAATGAAATATCTAACTGACTGTCCTTGTTTGATTGTGCAGTGAGAACTGCGGTCTACTGGCCTTGACGCGAGTTGGAAGCAGACGGGTCATCAAGATTTCCGCTTTGTTCATGATCTTCTTCTCGCTGTTTGGTAGTGATCCTATTCTCTGAATCTTTCAGCACTATCAGTGATCAGCGATCACCATTTACAGTCAGCGACTTCATTTGGCTGACATGGCTTAACAATCAACAGGAAAATTTGGGGCAATTCTTGCATCTATTCCGTTGCCGATTTTCTCTGCGCTTTACTGTGTGCTCTTTGCGTATTCAGGTGAGCATTACATACCAATCCACCAGAGTTCTATGGAATCAAATCCTCGAATGTTCATAACATTTTTATTTCTTTGATCTTGTTTTCTGCCTGAAACAGCTGCTGCAGGCCTCTGCTTCCTTCAATACTGCAACCTTAACACCCGGAGAAGCAAGTTTATACTCGGCATCTCCTTGTTCCTGGGGCTATCCATACCACAGTACTTCCGGGAGTTCGAGACATTCTACGGCTTTGGACCAGCTCACACGCGTTCACTGGCGGTATGTAGACTCAACTACAGGGTGACACAACCTAGTTATTATAAATATAACTTTCACACTGATCATTACCTAAACCTTATCTTGTTCATTGAAATTTCAGTTCAATGTCATTGTCAACGTGATATTCTCCTCGCCCGCGACTGTTGCTGCCATACTTGCCTACCTTCTCGATTGCACACACCTCTACTGGGAACCCCATGTGAGGAGGGACAGGGGCTGGCTGTGGTTGGAGAAATTCAAGTCCTACAGGCATGATGGCAGGAGCGAGGAGTTCTATGCTCTACCGTATGGTATGAGCAGGTACTTCCCCTCGCTTTAGGAGAGGTAACAGTGCGAGGATGAAGCGGTGGGAAGTAGAAATTAGACGTGATTCAGGGGATCATCAGTATATGCAGCAATATGTGATGTTTTGGTTCTAGCATGCAAAACATTTTGGATGAGAAATGTAGCATACTCACTGTGATATTCGGATGAGGATACTGTCATATCAACCAAGGGGAGCTAGCAATGCTTCTACACCAGTTTAACCCTTTTTGCTTTTGTCTTGTCTCTGATTTGAAATAGCAGAACACAAACACCTTGTAGCTTGAATTTTATCGCTGACTGGGAACAGCAGATGTACACCTTCCATGAGAAGTTGGATTGAGGAAACAGGCATCAGTTAGTAAACCAGAAACAGCAGAATGTATATGTTTCATGAGGAATTTAATTGAGGAAACATGCATCAGTCAGTAAATTTTCACAGCAACCAGTGAAATGTATTGCGCATACAAGTTAATTCTAGTTCACCATCCTCACCTGTAATTCCATGCCTTTTTGTTTATGCGATCTGTTTGGAACCCAAGAATCTTGTGCCAGTTTCACAAAAAAATGATAATGATTTAATTGCAGCAGGAATCTACGGAGATTACAATATTACTCCAAAACCAATCTGGCAATAGCTAAGTCCAGCAAACCAATTTGACAATCTCAAAGCCCACAAACCCTACATATATTCTACATGAACTTAATATTTATAAATAAGATCTACCACTGGCACATGTTACCACATATATTAGTACTAAATATACTTCCCGTCTATGGAAAGTTTCCGACTTCGGAACGGACCAGCACAGCAGTAACCATGGGCACCAAGATGCCACAGTGCTGCCTTGCGGCGCCATTCGCCAAGTAACATGAGGAATTGAAATGAGGAAACATGCTTCAGTTTTCAGAGTTGAACTCTGCATCAGTCAGTAAATTTTCACAATGATCAGTGAATGTATTGCACATACAAGTCAATTCCAATTCACCATCCTCACCTGCAATGCCACGCCTTTTTGTTTATGCAATATGTTTGGAATGCAAGGATCTTGTGCAAATTCCACCAAAATATTGCAATGATTTAATTACAGCAGGAATCTACATAGATTACAATATTTTTATTACCCCAGAACCAATCTAGCAAATATCAAAGTCTGGCAAACCAATTTGGCAATCTCAAAGCCCGCCGGCCCTACATGAGCACCTACATTCTACATGCACTTCCTATTTATAAATAGGATTTAGCACCTTCATTTGTCGAAAATCTACCACTGGCACATCTTGCCACATATTACTACTATATATACTTCCTGTCTATGGAATGTTTCCGACTTCGGTGCGGACTGGGACAGCAGCAGCCTTTGGAACCCAGACGCTGCCGGGCTGCCTTGTGGGGCCATTCACTCGGCTGCAACCGCCAGGCCGCTGCCCACGGTAGGTCTTTACAGCTCTCATCTCCACAAACGGCTGCTTCTCCCCGAAGCGCTCAGATTTTGCCTCCTGGTTCATCCCTTGATCGCCGCTGCTCCTTCCCACCGGCTGCTTATCCCCGAAGTCCTCAGATTTTGCCTTCCTGGTCATTCCTTGATCACCGCTGCTGCTTTGATAGCTACTGCTGTCAGCAGCCGGATGCGGATGCGCCCTCATCTCAACCACCGGCTCCTTCTCCCCAGAGTCTTCAAATTTTGCCTTCCTGATCATTCCTTGACCACTGCCCCTCCTTCTGTTGCTGCTGCTCTCAGTGGGCGGATGCGAGTGGGCCTTCCCCTCCACCTCCGGCCGCTTTCCCCCAAGGCCATCGGATTTTACTTCCCAGACGGCTCCTTGACCATCGCCGTTCCTCCGGCCACGGCTGCCCTCGGCGACCGGACGGGGCTGGTCCCTCCTCCCATTCGGCCAATCGCCGCTCGGTGCTGCGCCTGCCTGCCTTCCTCCTGAGGGTTTATTCTTCTTCTTCCACTTGTTATCCGACTTGACTCCTTGCAGTGGTGAATCCTCAGCTGCCTCGCCCTGTGAGCTTGCCGAAGCTTTTCCAGTGCTCTGATTACTGGATCCAGCCTCCCCCTTGTTCTCTGAATCGACGACTCGCGGTGGCGATGCCTTTACCGCCTCAACCAATGAGCCGGTCATGGCTGCTTCTGTGCTCCGGCCATCCAAACCCTTCTTCCCCTTGTTCTTGTACCTGGGCTTGACGCCGCCTCGGTATGAAGCAGTGTCCGCCTCGGCCAGCTCGCCTGGCAAGCCACTCGTCCCCAATGCCGTGCCCTGACATCCAGATGCCTCCCCCTTACTCTTCTCCTCCGGCTTGCCGCCGGTAGCTGTCTCGGCTGGGTCGCCGGCAATCAAAACCGCGGAGGCCTTCCCCTTCCCATCATCCCGCGCCCTGCCTCCACCTCCGCCGCCTAGGGTTCCATCGGCCGCGTCGCCGCCCGGCCCCTTGCTGCCTCCCGCGACGCCACCACTATTCAGGGCCGAACCCTCCCCGCGCGGCGGCGGCGGCGGGCGATGCGCCACGACCACCACGCGCGGCCTCTCATTATACCTGAAGGAGCCGCGCGACGAGGAGGAGGAGCCCTTCACCTCCGCCGCCGCCGCCGCCGCATCCCTAACCCTCCTCGCCGCGGCGGCCTCCTCCTCCTTGGCCCTCCTCGCGGCGGCCTCCGCCTCCGCCTCCTTCCGCAGCCGCCGCTCCTGCTCCTCCGCCTCGGCCTCCCTCCTGGCGGCGGCCTCCTCCGCCTCCTGGCGCCGCCGCCGCTCGGCCTGCTCCTTGAGGCGGAGCTCCTGGAGGTCCCGGAGGCTGACGTAGTTGGGCGGGATGAGGGGCCTGTCCCGCCTCGCCCCCGCGCGCCGCGACGGCGCCGCCGCGTCCATCCCCTCCGCTCCTCTCCGGCGATCGCCGCAAGGGGGAAGAAAGGACTGGCGTTACTGGTTGGAGCTAACACTACTTTTTTTTCCCTGGTTCTCCTCGGTGAGGAAGGGAAATAAAATATTCCCGTCGCCCCACCGCCCGTGACCCGTGTGGTTTTATGGCGTTGAAACTGTGGGCCCGCTGCGTCTTCTGCCCCCCACCGGCTTCAGAAAGTTCAGTCAACCCCACAAGAAGATTCAGGCATGGGACACATGGTACAGTACAGCTTTGGTATTTACTGTTCTTAAATACAAATCTTTTTAAAGATTTTAATATGGACTGCGTATCAATGTATATAGACGCAGTTTACAGTGTAGATTCACTCGTTTTGCTTCGTACGTAATCCATATCGGAATCTCTAGACTTATGTTTAGGGACGGAGGGGGTGTTTAGGGAACCGGTGGCGACGGTTTATTCATGGTTTCACACCTCATCCTCGTCCCTCTTCGTAAACCCTAAGATAGCGGGCATTTTACAAAACCCTGTGAGCTCACGCCGTGCAATAAAGGCGCCGGTTTGATTGATGCCGTTCTAAATGGTAGTCGTATAGAAAAACGGCTTTCAAATCCTACTAACGGTCATCCCCTCTCCCTAGCTGGTATGTGCATGCATCAATTTGTAGTTACAGTCACAATATGGTTTTCCAACCAAGAGCGATCAATGATCACGTTCCGTTTCCATGCAGTGGCCCTTGATCTGCCATAATCCTCGGTCTAGCCACAATGGCCCACCCGCCCACCGGGCGGCATCGCCCTTGGTTGTTATATCCCTCTATCTAGTTCCCACGCGCAATTGCGCCCTCTCCTCCTGCTTCGTTGAATGTTGGTACCGCAAAATGACGAAGGTGGATCCCCTTTGGGGCTACGAGGCAGTCGTGTCAACGCATAGTGGTCGGGTGGATGTTTCGTCATAGACCCAGCTGTGTCGTCATGCCATCGTCGTGTTTTCACATTTCATGACTGGCCATGGAGTCATGGGTCCGAGGAAGCCATGTATTCATGTTAGGTCATCACACGTTACTTACCCCATCATGTAAGAACTTCTTCTCCTCCGTCGCGGCGGCCGCCTCCTCCTCATGCCACTGCCGCTCCTCCTTGGCCCTCTTTGCCTCGGCCGCGGCGGCCCCCCTCCTTTCGCGGTTGCCGCTCCTCCTCCTCCTCAGCCTCCCTCCTCGCAGCGGCCTCCTCCTCCTCCTCCTCCTGGCGCCGCTGCTGCTCGGCCTTCTCCTTGAGGCGGAGCTCCTGGAGGTCTCGGAGGCTGACGTAGTTGGGGGGATGAGAGGCCTGTCCCTGTTGGAAATATGCCCTAGAGGCAATAATAAAATGGTTATTATTATATTTCCTTATTCTTGATAATTGTCTATTGTTCATGCTATAATTGTGTTATCCGGAAATCGTAATACATGTGTGAATACATAGACCACAACATGTCCCTAGTGAGCCTCTAGTTGACTAGCTCGTTGATCAATAGATGGTTACGGTTTCCTGACCATGGACATTGGATGTCATTGATAACGGGATCACATCATTGGGAGAATGATGTGATGGACAAGACCCAATCCTAAGCATATCACAAGATCGTGTGGTTAAATGCGCTAGAGCTTTTCTAATGTCAAGTATCATTTCCTTAGACCATGAGATTGTGCAACTCCCGGATACCGTAGGAGTGCTTTGGGTGTACCAAACGTCACAATGTAACTGGGTGGCTATAAAGATGCACTACAGGTATCTCCGAAAGTGTCTGTTAGGTTGGCACGAATCGAGACTGGGATTTGTCACTCCGTATGACGGAGAGGTATCTCTGGGGCCCACTCGGTAATGCATCATCATAATGAGCTCAATGTGACTAAGTAGTTGGTCATGGGATCATGCATTACAGAACGAGTAAAGTGACTTGCCGGTAACGAGATTGAACGAGGTATTGGGATACCGACGATCGAATCTCGGGCAAGTAACGTACCGATTGGCAAAGGGAATTGTATACGGGATTGCTTGAATCCTCGACATCGTGGTTCATCCGATGAGATCATCGTGGAACATGTGGGAGTCAACATGGGTATCCAGATCCCGCTGTTGGTTATTGGCCGGAGAGCTGTCTCAATCATGTCTGCATGATTCCCGAACCCGTAGGGTCTACACACTTAAGGTTCGATGACACTGGATTATAAGGAAGATTTATATGTGATTACCGAATGTTGTTTCGGAGTCCCAGATAAGATCATGGACATCACGAGGATTCTGGAATGGTCCGGAGGTGAAGATTTATATATGGGAAGTCATCATACGGTCACCGGAAATATTCGGGGGTATACCGGTATTGTACCGGGACCACCGAAGGGGTTCCGGGGGTCTACCGGGTGCATCCACCTGCCCTGGAGGGCCTTATGGGCTGTAGGTGGAAGGGAACCAGCCCCAAGTGGGCTGGGCGCCAACCCCCCCAGGGCCCATGCGCCTAGGGTTGGGGGGGGAACCATAAAGGGGGCGCCCCCCTTGGCTTGGGGCAAGCCCCCTCCCCCCTTGGCCGTCGCCCCCCCCCCCCTCTAGATCCCATCTAGAGGGCCGCCCCTCCCCCTTCTCCCTATAAATAGAGGGGTGGAGGAAGGGGTGCAGCACCACATCAAAGGCGCAGCCCCTCCCCTCCCCAACACCTCTCCTATTCCGCAAGAGCTTGGCGAAGCCCTGCCGGAGAACTGCCACTCCATCACCACCACGCCGTCGTGCTGCTGTTGGAGCCCTCTTCCTCAACCTATCCCTCCTCCTTGCTGGATCAAGGCGCGGGAGACGTCACCGGGCTGCACGTGTGCTGAACGCGGAGGCACCGTTGTTCGGTGCTAAGATCGGATTCGGCCGCGATCTGAATCACTACGTGTACGACTCCTCCAACCGTGTTCTTGGAACACTTCCGATTCGCGATCTTCAAGGGTATGAAGATGCAATCCCCTCTCTCTCATTGCTAGTTACTCCATAGATTGATCTTGATGATGCGTAGAAATTTTTTAATTTCTGCAACGATCCCCAACAGTCCCGCTTCGGCCCTGCACGTCGTGAGGGCGCCGCCACGTCCATCCCCTCTGCTCCTCTCCTCTCTGGTGATCACCGCAAGGGGAGAGGGCTGGCATTACGAGTTGGATCTAGCACCAATATTATTATTTTTTTGGTTCTCCCCGGTGAGGAAAGAAAGAAAATATTCCGTCCCGTCGCCCCACCACCCGTGACCCGTGTGGCTTTATGGTGTTGAAACTGTGGGCCTGCCACGTCTTTTGCCCCCACCGGCTTCAGAAATCTCAGTCAACCCCACAAGAAGATTCAGGTCCGAGAGCTTTGGCTTGTGCCAAGGGCCATGGTCTTTTCTCATGTTTTTTCTTTTCTTTTCTTATTACATACTCCCTCCGTTTCTAAATAATTGTCTTTCTAGATATTTCAACAAGTGACTACATACGGAGCAAAATGAGTGAATCTACACTCTAAAACATGTCTACATACATCCGTATGTTGTAGTCCATTTGAGATGGCTAGAAAGACAATTATTTGGGAACGGAGGGTGTATTATTTTCGTCCCGAGTTACTCAATGTAGAGGTGGATGCTGCCCATGCCTCCCTATGAAAAAGTTACTATATCATTGCTAAAAGTTGTTATTATTATTTAAGAGGAGTTGATGATGGTTCATCCATAGTTTCACACTTCCTCGTTGTCCCTCCTCATAAACCATAAGATACCAGGGATGTGTGCCTTTACAAACCCTAAGAGCCCACGCACGTGCAATAAATGTGTCGGTTTGGTTGACGCCTTTCTAAATAGCAACCGTATAAAAAACGCTTCCATATTCTACATAATGGTCACCCTTTCTCTCTAGTCGACATGTGCCTCCATCAGTTTTGTAATTTCCATTACAATATGGTTTCCCAACCAAGATCAATCAATGGTAACGATCCGTTTTCATGATGTGGCCCTTGATCTACCACAATCCTCGCTATAGCCGCGATGAGCCCGCCCCTACCGCCCGCCGCCATCGTCCTTGGTTGTTGTATCCCTCTATCTAATTCATGTGTGCAACTTTGCCCCCCACCCCTTGCTTCGTTAACCCCTAGTACCGCAAAATGACGAAGGTGGAGCCTGTTTGGGCCATGAGGCAGTCGTATCAGCGTGTAGTGGTCATGTAGATGTTTCTGTTGGGGAACGTTATAGAAAATAAAAAAAAATCTACGCTTCACCAAGATCAATCTATGGAGTTATCTAGCAACGAGAGAGAGGAGTGCATCTACATACCCTTGTAGATCGCGAGCGGAAGCGTTCAAGAGAACGGGGTTGAGGGAGTCGTACTCGTCGTGATCCAAATCACCGAAGATCCTAGTGCCGAACGAACGGCACCTCCGTGTTCAACACACGTACGGTTGGGGAAGACGTCTCCTCCTTCTTGATCCAGCAAGGGGGAAGGAGAGGTTAATGGAGATCCAGCAGCACGACGGCGTGGTGGTGGAAGTAGTGGCGATCTCGGCAGGGCTTCGCCAAGCTCAGCGAGAGGGAGAGGTGTTACGGGGGGGGGGGGGAGGGAGGCGCCAGGGACTAGGGTGCGCAGCCCTCCAGGGGCTGGTTCCCTTCCCACTTCAGCCCATGTGGCCCTCCGGAATAGGTGGCCCCACCCGGTGGACCCCCGGGACCCTTCCGGTGGTCCCGGTACAGTACCAGTGACCCCCGAAACTTTCCCGGTGGCCGAAGCTGGACTTCCTATATACAAATCTTCACCTCCGGGCCATTCCGGAACTCCTCGTGACGTCCTATATCTCATCCGGGACTCCGAACAACTTTCGGGTTACCGCATACTAATATCTCCACAACCCTAGTGTCATCGAACCTTAAGTGTGTACCCTACGGGTTCGGGAATCACGCGGACATGACCGAGACAGCTCTCCGGCCAATAACCAACAGCGGGATCTGGATACCCATGTTGGCTCCCACATGTTCCACGATGATCACATTGAATGAACCACGATGTCGAGGATTCAGGTAATCCTGTATACAATTCCCTTTGTCAATCGGCACGTTACTTGCCCGAGATTCGATCGTCGGTATCCCAATACCTCGTTCAATCTCGCATCGCAAGTCACTTTACTCGCATCAGTAATGCATGATCCGTGACCAACCACTTGGTCACATTGAGCTCATTATGATGATGCATTACCGAGTGGGCCCAGAGATACCTCTCCGTCATACGGAGTGACAAATCCAGCCTCGATCCGTGTCAACTCAACAGATACTTTCGGGATACCAGTAGTATACCTTTATAGTCACCCAGTTACGTTGTGACGTTTGGTACACCCAAAGCACTCCTACGTTATCCAGGAGTTACACGATCTCATGGTCTAAGGAAATGATACTTGACATTAGAAAAGCTCTAGCAAACGAACTACACGATCTTGTGCTATGCTTAGGATTGGGTCTTGTCCATCACATCATTCTCCCAATGATGTGATCCCGTTATCAATGACATCCAATGTCCATGGTCAGGAAACCATGACTATCTGTTGATCAACGAGCTAGTCAACTAGAGGCTCACTAGGGACATGTTGTGGTCTATGTATTCACACATGTATTACGATTTCCGGATAACACAATTATAGCATGAATAATAGACAATTATCATGAACAAGGAAATATAATAATAATCATTTTATTATTGCCTCTAGGGCATATTTCCAACAGTCTCCCACTTGCACTAGAGTCAATAATCTAGTTACATTGTGATGAATCGAACACCCATAGAGTTACGTGTTGATCATGTTTTGCTCGCGGAAGAGGTTTAGTCAACGGATCTGCGACATTCAGATCCGTATGCACTTTGCAAATATCTATGTCTCCATCTTGAACATTTTCACGAATGGAGTTGAAGTGACGCTTGATGTGCCTGGTCTTCTTGTGAAACCTGGGCTCCTTGGCAAGGGCAATACCTCCAGTGTTGTCACAGAAGAGAGTGATCGGCCCCGACGCATTGGGTATGACTCCTAGGTCGGTGATGAACTCCTTCATCCAGATTGCTTCATGCGCTGCCTCCAAGGCTGCCATGTACTCCGCTTCACATGTAGATCCCGCCACGACGCTTTGCTTGCAACTGCACCAGCTTACTGCCCCTCCATTCAAAATATACATGTATCCGGTTAGCGACTTAGAGTCATCCAGATCTGTGCCGAAGCTAGCGTCGACGTAACCCTTTACGACGAGCTCTTCGTCACCTGCATAAACGAGAAACATATCCTTAGTCCTTTTCAGGTACTTCAGGATATTCTTGACCGCTGTCCAGTGTTCCATGCCAAGATTACTTTGGTACCTTCCTACCAAACTTACGGCAAGGTTTACATCAGGTCCGTACACAAGATGGCATATATAATAGACCCTATAGCGAGGCATAGGGATGACACTCATCTTTTCTCTATCTTCGTCAGGGTGGGACATTGAGCCGAGCTCAATTTCACACCTTGCGACACAGGCAAGAACCCCTTCTTGGACTGATCCATATTGAACTACTTCAATATCTTATCAAGGTATGTGCTTTGTGAAAGACCTATGAGGCGTCTCGATCTATCTCTATAGATCTTGATGCCTAATATGTAAGCAGCTTCTCCAAGGTCCTTCATTGAAAAACACTTATTCAAGTAGGCCTTAATGCTGTCCAAAAGTTCTATGTCATTTCCCATTAAAAGTATGTCATCCACATATAATATGAGAAATGCTACAGAGATCCCACTCACTTTCTTGTAAACGCAGCTTCTCCATAAGTCTGCATAAACCCAAACGCTTTGATCATCTCATCAAAGCGAATGTTCCAATTTCGAGATGCTTGCACCAGCCCATAAATGGATCGCTGGAGTTTGCATACCTTGTCAGCATTCTTAGGATCGACAAAACCTTCGGGCTGCATCATATACAGTTCTTCCTTAAGATAGCCGTTAAGGAATGCCGTTTTGACGTCCATTTGCCATATCTCATAATCATAGTATGCGGCAATTGCTAACATGATTCGGATGGACTTCAGCTTCGCTACGGGAGAGAAAGTCTCATCGTAGTCAACCCCTTGAACTTGCCGATAACCCTTAGCGACAAGTCGAGCTTTATATATGGTAACATTACCATTCGCGCCCGTCTTCTTCTTAAAGATCCATTTGTTTTCTATCGCTCGCCGATCATCGGGCAAGTCTGTCAAAGTCCACACTTTGTTTTCATACATGGATCCTATCTCGGATTGCATGGCTTCAAGCCATTTGTTGGAATCTGGGCCCGCCATCGCTTCTTCATAGTTCGAAGGTTCACCGTTGTCTAACAACATGATTTCTAGGACAGGGTTGCCATACCATTCGGTGTGGAACGTGTCCTTGTGGACCTATGAAGTTCAAGAGCAACTTGATCCAAGTACCTTGATCATCATCATTAACTTCCTCTCCGGTCGGTGCAGGCACCACAGAACATCTTCTGAGCTGCGCTACTTTCCGGTTCAAGAGGCGAGACTTCATCGAAGTTCTACTTTCCTCCCACTAATTTCTTTCGAGAGAAACTCTTTCTCGAAAGGACCCGTTCTTAACAACAAAGATCTTGCCTTCGGATCTAAGGTAGAAGGTATACCCAATGGTTTCCTTAGGGTATCCTATGAAGACGCATTTTTCCGACTTGGGTTCAAGCTTTTCAGGTTGAAGTTTCTTGACATAAGCATCGCATCCCCAAACTTTTAGAAACGACAGCTTAGGTTTCTTCCCAAACCATAATTCATACGGTGTCGTCTCAACAGATTTAGACAGTGCCCTATTTAAAGTGAATGTAGCTGTCTCTAGAGCGTATCCCCAAAATGATAGCGGTAAATCGGTGAGTGACATCATAGATCGCACCATATCCAATAGAGTGCGATTATGATGTTCGGACACACCGTTACGCTGAGGTGTTCCAGGCGGCGTGAGTTGTGAAACGATTCCACATTCCCTTAAATGCGTACCAAATTCGTGACTTAAATGTTCTCCTCCATGGTCTGATCGTAAGAACTTTATTTTTCGGTCACGTTGATTCTCTACCTCATTCTGAAATTCCTTGAACTTTTCAAAGGTCTCAGACTTGTGTTTCATCAAGCAAACATACCCATATCTACTTAAGTCATCAGTGAGAGTGAGAACATAACGATAGCCACCGCGAGCCTCAACGCTCATTGGACCGCACACATCAGTATGTATAATTTCCAATAAGTTAATTGCTCGCTCCATTGTTCCGGAGAACAGAGTCTTGGTCATTTTACCCATGAGGCATGGTTCGCACGTGTCAAATGATTCAAAATCAAGAGACTCCAAAAGCCCATCTGTATGGAGCTTCTTTATGCGTTTGACACCAATGTGACCAAGGCGGCAGTGCCACAGATATGTGGGACTATCATTAACAATCTTACATCTTTTGGTATTCACACTATGAATATGTGTAACATCACGTTCGAGATTCATTAAGAATAAAACATTGACCAGCGGGGCATGACCATAAAACATATCTCTCATATAAATAGAACAACCATTATTCTCGGATTTAAATGAGTAGCCATCTCGTATTAAACGAGATCCAGATACAATGTTCATGCTCAAAGCTGGCATTAAATAACAATTATTAAGGTCTAAAACTAATCCCGTAGGTAAATGTAGAGGTAGCGTGCCGACGGCGATCACATCGACCTTGGAACCATTCCCGACGCGCATCGTCACCTCGTCCTTCGCCAGCCTCCGCTTATTCCGCAGCTCACCTTGAGTTACAAATATGAGCAACCGCACCGTATCAAATACCTGGAGCTACTACGAGTCTTGGTAAGGTACACATCAATTACATGTATATCACATATACCTTTAGTGTTGCCGGCCTTCTTGTCGCTAAGTACTTGGGGCAGTTCCGCTTCGATGTCCGCTTCCCTTGCAATAAAAGCACTCGGTCTCGTGTTTGGGTCCATGCTTTGGCTTCTTCCCGATGGCGGCTTCTTGGGCGCGACAACTCCCTTGCCGTCCTTCTTGAAGTTCTTTTTACCCTTGCCTTTCTTGAAACTAGTGGTTTTATTGACCATCAATACTTGATGTTCCTTTTTGATTTCCACCTCCGCTGATTTCATCATTGAAAATACTTCAGGAATAGTTTTCACCATCCCCTGCATATTGTAGTTCATCACAAAGCTCTTGTAGCTAGGTGGGAGCGATCAAGGATTCTGTCAATGACCGCCTCGTCCGGGAGGTTAATGTCCAATGGGACAAGCGGTTGTGCAACCCGGACATTTTGAGTATGTGCTCACCGACGTAACTATTTTCCTCCATCTTATAACTATAGAACTTGTCGGAGACTTCATATCTCTCGACCGAGCATGAGCTTGGAAAACCATTTTCAGCTCTTGAACATCTCATATGCTCCGTGTTGCTCAAAACGCTTTTGGAGCCCGGTTCTAAGTCAGTAAAGCATGCCGCCGAACGAGGGAGTAGTCATCAACACGCGACGCCAAGCGTTCATAACGTCTTGGTTCATTGGGACGGTGCTTCACCTAGCGGTGCTTCTAGGACATATGCTTTCTTGGCAGCTATGAGGATGATCTCGTGTTCGGACCCAGTCCGTATAGTTGCTGCCATCATCTTTCAGCTTGGTTTTCTCTAGGAACGCGTTGAAGTTGAGGTTGACATGAGTGTGGGCCATTTGATCTACAAGGCATTTTGCAAAGGTTTTAGACTGAGTTCATGATAATTAAGTTCATCTAATCAAATTATTTAATGAACTCCCACTCAGATTAGACATACCTCTAGTCATCTAAGTGATACATGATCCGAGTCAACTAGGCCGTGTCCGATCATCACGTGAGACGGACTAGTCATCATCTGTGAACATATCCATGTTGATCGTATCTTCCATACGACTCATGTTCGACCTTTCGGTCTCTTGTGTTCCGAGGCCATGTCTGTACATGCTAGGCTCGTCAAGTTAACCTAAGTGTTTTGCATGTGTAAATCTGTCTTACACCCGTTGTATGTGGACGTTGGAATCTATCACACCCGATCATCACGTGGTGCTTCGAAACAACGAACTTTCCCAACGGCACACAGTTAGGGGGAACACTTTCTTGAAATTATTATGAGGGATCACCTTATTTACTACCGTTGTTCTAAGCAAATAAGATGCAGAAACATGATAAACATCACATGCAATCAAATAGTGACATGATATGGCCAATATCATATAGCTCCTTTGATCTCCATCTTAGGGGCGCCATGATCATCTTCGTCACCGGCATGACACCATGATCTCCATCATCATGATCTCCATCATCGTGTCTCCATGAAGTTGCTCGCCAACTATTACTTCTACTACTATGGCTAACGGTTTAGCAATAAAGTAAAGTAATTACATGGCGTTTAATCATTGGCACGCAGGTCATACAATAATTAAGACAACTCCTATGGCTCCTGCCGGTTGTCATACTTATCGACATGCAAGTCGTGATTCCTACTACAAGAACATGATCTCATACATCACATATATATCATTCATCACAACCTTTTGGCCATAGCACATCACAAGGCATATGCTGCAAAAACAAGTTAGACGTCCTCTAATTGTTGTTGCATGTTTTACGTGGCTGCAATAGGGTTCTAGCAAGAACGTTTCTTACCTACGTAAAAGCCACAACGTGATATGCCAATTTCTATTTACCCTTCATAAGGACCCTTTTCATTGAATCCGATCCGACTAAAGTGGGAGAGACAGACACCCGCTAGCCACCTTATGCAACTAGTGCATTTCAGTCGGTAGAACCTGTCTCACGTAAGCGTACGTGTAAGGTCGGTCCGGGCCGCTTCATCCCACGATGCCGCCGAAACAAGATAAGACTAGTAGTGGCAAGAAAATTGACAACATCTACGCCCACAACAAATTTGTGTTCTACTCGTGCAAAGAAAACTATGCATAGCCCTAGCTCATGATGCCACTGTTGGGGAACGTTGCAGAAAATAAAAAATTTCTACGCTTCACCAAGATCAATCTATGGAGTCATCTAGCAACGGGAGAGAGGAGTGCATCTACATACCCTTGTAGATCGCGAGCGGAAGCGTTCAAGAGAACAGGGTTGAGGGAGTCGTACTCGTCGTGATCCAAATCACCGAAGATCCTAGTGCTGAACGGACATCACCTCCGCGTTCAACACACGTACAGTTGAGGAAGACGTCTCCTCCTTCTTGATCCAGCAAGGGGGAAGGAGAGGTTGATGGAGATCCAGCAACACGACAGCATGGTGGTGGAAGCAGCGGCGATCTCGGCAGGGCTTCGCCAAGCTCAGCGAGAGGGAGAGGTGGTACGTGGGGAGAGGGAGGCGCCAGGGACTAGGGTACGGCTACCCTCCCTCCCCCCTCTTTATATAGGGGGCCTAGGGGGTGCGCCGGCCCCTAGAGATCCCATCTCCAAAGGGGGGGCGGCGGCCTAGGGGGGGACTTGTGTTGGGAAACGTAGTAATTTCAAAAAAATTCCTACGCACACGCAAGGATCATGGTGATGAATAGCAATGAGAGGGGAGAGTGTTGTCCACGTACCCTCGTAGACCGTAAGTGGAAACGTTATGACAACGCGGTTGATGTAGTCGTACGTCTTCACGATCCGACCGATCCAACTACCGAACGTACGGCACCTCCGAGTTCGGCACACGTTCAGCTCGATGACGATCCCCGGACTCCTATCCAGCAGGGTGTCGGGGATGAGTTCTGTCAACCTGACGGCGTGGTAGCGATGATGATGTTCTACCGGCGCAGGCTTCGCCTAAGCACCGCAACGATATGACCGAGGTGGAATATGGTGGAGGGGGCACCGCACACGGCTAAGGCGATCACGAAGATCAACTTGTGTGTCTAGAGGTGCCCCCCGCCTCGTATATAAAGGAGCCAAGGAGGAGGGGGCGGCCGGTCAAGGAGGCGCGCCAGGGGAGTCCTACTCCCACCGAGTAGGACTCCTTCTTTCCTAGTTGGAGAAGGAGAAAGGGGAAGGAGGAGGAAGAGGGAAGGAAGGGGCGCCACCCCTCTCCTTGTCCTATTCGGACTAGGGAGGAGGCGCAGCCCACCTCTTGCCTCCTCTCCTCTTCTCCCTTAGGGCCCATGAAGGCCCAATAACCCCAGTGCTCGGTAAAATCCCGATTTCACCCGTAACCATTCGATATCCAAATATAGGCTTCCAATATATCAATCTTTATGTCTCGACCATTTGAGACTCCTCGTCATGTCCGTGATCACATCCGGGACTCAACAACCTTTGGTACATCAAAACTTATAAACTCATAATAAAAGCATCGCCATCGTAACGTTAAGCGTGCGGACCCTACGGGTTCGAGAACTATGTAGACATGACCTAGAACTATTCTCGGTCAATAACCAATAGCGGAACCTGGATGCTCATATTGGCTCCTACATATTCTACGAAGATCTTTATCTGTCAAACCGCATAACAACATACGTTGTTCCTTTGTCATCGGTATGTTACTTGTCCGAGATTCGATCGTCGGTATCCAATACCTAGTTCAATCTCGTTACGGCAAGTCTCTTTACTCGTTACGTAATGCATCATTCCGTAACTAACTCATTAGCTACATTGCTTGCAAGGCTTATAGTGATGTGCATTACCGAGAGGGCCGAGAGATACATCTCCGACAATCGGAGTGACAAAACCTAATCTCAAATCGCCAACCCAACATGTACCTTCGGAGACACCAGAGCTCCTTTATAATCACCCGATTCGTTGTGACGTTTGGTAGCACACAAAGTGTTCCTCCGTAAACGGGAGTTGCATAATCTCATAGTTACGGGAACATGTATAAGTCATGAAGAAAGCAATAGCAACATACTAAACGATCAAGTGCTAGGCTAACGGAATGGGTCATGTCAATCACATCATTCTCCTAATGATTTGATCCCTTTAATCAAATGACAACACATGTCTATGGTTAGGAAACACAACCATCTTTGATTAATGAGCTAGTCAAGTAGAGGCATACTAGTGACGTTATGTTTGTCTATGTATTCACACATGTATCATGTTTCCGGTTAATACAATTCTAGCATGAATAATAAACATTTATCATGATATGAGGAAATAAATAATAACTTTATTATTGCCTCTAGGGCATATTTCCTTCAGTCTCCCACTTGCACTAGAGTCAATAATCTAGATTACACAGTAATGATTCTAACACCCATGGAGTCTTGGTGCTGATCATGTTTTGCTCGTGGAAGAGGCTTAGTCAACGGGTCTGCAACATTCAGATCCGTATGTATCTTGCAAATCTCTATGTCTCCCACCTGGACTTGGTCCCGGATGGAATTGAAGCGTCTCTTGATGTGCTTGGTCCTCTAGTGAAATCTGGATTCCTTTGCCAAGACAATTGCACCAGTATTGTCACAGAAGATCTTCATTGGTCCCGATGCACTAGGTATGACACCTAGATCGGAAATGAACTCTTTCATCCGGACTCCTTCATTTGCTGCTTCCGAAGCAGCTATGTACTCTGCTTCACATGTAGATCCCGCCATGACGCTTTGTTTAGAACTGCACCAACTTACAGCTCCACCGTTTAATAAAAACATGTATCCGGTTTGCGATTTAGAATCGTCCGAATCAGTGTCAAAGCTTGCATCGACGTAACCATTTACGACTAGCTCTTTGTCACCTCCATATACGAGAAACATATCCTTAGTCCTTTTCAGGTATTTCAGGATGTTCTTGACCGATGTCCAGTGATCCACTTCTGGATTACTTTGGTACCTTCCTGCCAAGCTTATTGCTAAGCATACGTCAGGTCTGGTACACAACATTGCATACATGATAGAGCCTATGGCTGAAGCATAGGGAACATCTTTCATTTTCTCTCTATCTTCTGCTGTGGTCGGGCATTGAGTCTGACTCAATTTCACACCTTGTAATACATGCAAGAACCCTTTCTTTGCCTGATCCATTTTGAACTTTTTCAAAACTTTATCAAGGTATGTGCTTTGTGAAAGTCCAATCAAGCGTCTTGATCTATCTCTATAGATCTTGATACCCAATATGTAAGCAGCTTCAACGAGGTCTTTCATTGAAAAACTTTTATTCAAGTATCCCTTTATGCTATCCAGAAATTCTATATCATTTCCAATTAATAATATGTCATCTACATATAATATCAGAAATGCTATAGAGCTCCCACTCACTTTCTTGTAAATCGAGGCTTCTCCAAAAGTCTCAGATAAAACCATATGCTTTGATCACACTATCAAAGCGTTTATTCCAACTCCGAGATGCTTGCACCAGTCCATAAATGGATCGCTGAGCTTGCACACTTTGTTAGCACCTTTTGGATCGACAAAACCTTCTCGTTGTATCATATACAACTCTTCTTCCGAAATCCATTCAAGAATGCAGTTTTGACATCCATTTGCCAAATTTCATAATCATAAAATGCAGCAATTGCTAACATGATTCGGACAGACTTAAGCATCGCTACGGGTGAGAAAGTCTCATCGTAGTCAACCCTTGAACTTGTCGAAAACCTTTCGCAACAAGTCGAGATTTATAGACAGTTACATTACCATCAACGTCGGTCTTCTTCTTAAAGATCCATTTATTCTCAATGGCTTGCCGATCATCGGGCAAGTCAACCAAAGTCCATACTTTGTTCTCACATGGATCCCATCTCGATTTCATGGCTTCTAGCCATTTTGCGAATCTAGGCTCATCATCGCTTCCTCATAGTTCGTAGGTTTGCCATGGTCAAGTAACATGACTTCCGAATAGGATTACCGTACCACTCAGTGCGGATCTTACTCTGTAGACCTCGAGGTTCAAGAGAAACTTGATCTGAAGTTTCATGATCAATATCATTAGCTTCCTCACTAATTGGTGTAGTTGTCACAGAACCGGTTCTTGTGATGGACTACTTTCCAATAAGGGAGCAGGTACAGCCACCTCATCAAGTTCTACTTTCCTCCCACTCACTTCTTTCGAGAGAAACTCCTTCTCTAGAAAGGATCTGAATTTAGCAACGAAAATCTTGCCCTCAGATCTGTGATAGAAGGTGTACCCAACAGTCTCTTTTGGGTATCCTATGAAGACACATTTTTCCGATTTGGGTTCGAGCTTATCTGGTTGAAGTTTCTTCACATAAGCATCGCAACCCCAAACTTTAAGAAACGACAACTTTGGTTTCTTGCCAAACAACAGTTCATGAGGTGTCGTCTCAACGGATTTTGATGGTGCCCTATTTAACGTGAATGCGGCCGTCTCTAAAGCATAACCCCAAAACGATAGCGGTAAATCAGTAAGAGACATCATAGATCGCACCATATCTAGTAAAGTACGATTACGACGTTCGGACACACCATTTCGTTGTGGTGTTCCGGGTGGCGTGAGTTGCGAAACTATTCCGCATTGTTTCAAATGTAAACCAAACTCGTAACTCAAATATTCTCCTCCACGATCAGATCGTAGAAATTTTATTTTCTTGTTACGATGATTTTCCACTTCACTCTGAAATTCTTTGAACTTTTCAAATGTTTCAGACTTGTGTTTCATTAAGTAGATATACCCATATCTGCTCAAATCATCTGTGAAGGTGAGAAAATAACGATACCCGCCGCGAGCCTCAATATTTATTGGACCACAAACATCAGTATGTATGATTTCCAACAAATCAGTTGCTCGCTCCATAGTTCCGGAGAACGGCGTTTTAGTCATCTTGCCCATGAGGCACGGTTCGCAAGTACCAAGTGATTCATAATCAAGTGATTCCAAAAGTCCATCAGTATGGAGTTTATTCATGCGCTTTATACCGATATGACCTAAACGGCAGTGCCACAAATAAGTTGCACTATCGTTATCAACTCTGCATCTTTTGGTTTCAACACTATGAATATGTGTATTACTACTATCGAGATTCAACAAAAATAGACCACTCTTCAAGGGTGCATGACCATAAAAGATATTACTCATATAAATAGAACAACCATTATTCTCTCGATTTAAATGAATAACCGTCTCACATCAAACAAGATCCAGATATAATGTTCATGCTTAACGCCGCACCAAATAACAATTATTTAGGTCTAAAACTAATCCCGATGGTAGATGTAGAGGTAGCGTGCCGACCGCGATCACATCGACTTTGGAACCATTTCCCACGCGCATCGTCACCTCGTCCTTAGCCAATCTTCGCTAATCCGTAGTTCCCGCTTCGAGTTGCAAATATTAGCAATGTAACCAAGATCAAATACCGTGTACTCTGCGAGTATTAGTAAGGTACACATCAATAACATGTATATCACATATACCTTTGTTCACTTTGCGATCCTTCTTATCCGCCAAATACTTGAGGCAGTTCCGCTTCCAAAGGTCCATGCGCTTGCGGTAGAAGCACTCAGTCTTAGGCTTAGGTCCAGACTTGGGTTTCTTCTCTTGAGCAGCAACTTGCTTGCTGTTCTTCTTGAAGTTCCCCTTCTTCCCTTTGCCCTTTTTCTTGAAACTGGTGGTATTGTTGACCATCAACACTTGATGCTCCTTCTTGATTTCTACCTCCGCGGCTTTTAGCATTGCGAAGTGCTCGGGAATAGTCTTGTCCATCCCTTGCATATTATAGTTCATCATGAAGCTCTTGTAGCTTGGTGGCAGTGATTGAAGAATTCTGTCAATGACACTATCATCAAGAAGATTAACTCCCAGTTGAATCAAGTGATTATTATACCCAGACATTTTGAGTATGTGTTCACTGACAGAACTATTCTCCTCCATCTTGCAGCTATAGAACTTATTGGAGACTTCATATCTCTCAATCCGGGCATTTGCTTGAAATATTAACTTCAACTCCTGGAACATCTCATATGCTCCATGACGTTCAAAACGTCGTTGAAGACCCGGTTCTAAGCCGTAAAGCATGGCACATCGAACTATCGAGTAGTCATCGACTTTGCTCACCAGACGTTCTTAACGTTGTCGGTTGCATCAGCAGCAGGGCGGCACCCAGCGGTGCTTCCAGAAGTAATTCTTCTATGCAGCAATGAGGATAATCCTCGAGTTACGGACCCATTCCGTGTAATTGCTACCATCATCTTTCAACTTTGCTTTCTCAAGGAACGCATTAAAATTTAACGGAACAACAAAGACGAGCCATCTATCTACAACAAACATAGACATGCAAAATACTATCGGTACTAAGTTCATGATAAATTTAAGTTCATTTAATCATATTACTTAAGAACTCCCACTTAGATGACATCTCTCTAGTCATCTAAGTGATCACGTGATCCAAATCAACTAAACCATGTCCGATCATCACGTGAGATGGTGTAGTTTCAATGGTGAACATCACTATGTTGATCATATCTACTATATGATTCACGTTCGACCTTCGATCTCCGTGATTCGAGGCCATATCTGTTATATGCTAGGCTCATCAAGTTTAACTCGAGTATTCTGCGTGTGCAACTGTTTTGCACCCGTTGTATTTGAATGTAGAGCCTATCACACCCGATCATCACGTGGTGTCTCAAAGACGAAGAACTTTCGCAACGGTGCATACTCGGGAGAACACTTCTTGATAATTTTAGTGAGAGATCATCTTAAAATGCTACCGTCAATCAAAGCAAGATAAGATGCATAAAGGATAAACATCACATGCAATCAATATAAGTGATATGATATGGCCATCATCATCTTGTGCTTGTGATCTTCATCTCCAAGAACCGTCGTGATCACCATCGTCACCGGCGCGACACCTTGATCTCTATCGTAGCATCGTTGTCGTTACGCCATCTATTGCTTCTACGACTATCGCTACCGCTTAGTGATAAAGTAAAGCAATTACAGGGCGTTTGCATTTCATACAATAAAGCGACAACCATATGGCTCCTGCCATTTGCCGATAACTTCGGTTACAAAACATGATCATCTCATACAATAAAATATAGCATCACGTCTTGACCATATCACATCACAACATGCCCTGCAAAAACAAGTTAGACCTCCTATACTTTGTTGTTGCAAATTTTACGTGGCTGCTACGGGCTGAGCAAGAACCGTTCTTACCTACGCATCAAAACCACAACGATAGTTCGTCAAGTTAGTGCTGTTTTAACCTTTGTAAGGACCGGGCGTAGCCACACTCGGTTCAACTAAAGTTGGAGAAACAGACACCCGCCAGCCACCTGTGTGCAAAGCACGTCGGTAGAACCAGTCTCGCGTAAGCGTACGCGTAATGTCGGTCCGGGCCGCTTCATCCAACAATACCGCCAACCAAAGTATGACATGCTGGTAAGCAGTATGACTTGTATCGCCCACAACTCACTTGTGTTCTACTCGTGCATATAACATCAACGCATAAAACCTAGCTCTGATACCACTGTTGGGAAACGTAGTAATTTCAAAAAAATTCCTACGCACACGCAAGGATCATGGTGATGAATAGCAACGAGAGGGGAGAGTGTTGTCCACGTACCCTCGTAGACCGTAAGCGGAAGCGTTATGACAACGCGGTTGATGTAGTCGTACGTCTTGACGATCCGACCGATCCAAGTACCGAACGTACGGCACCTCCGAGTTCAGACACGCTCAGCTCGATGACGATCCCGGACTCGATCCAGCAGGTGTCGGGATGAGTTCTGTCAAGACGACGTGGTGGCGATGATGATGTTCTATCGACGCAGGCTTCGCCTAAGCACCGCAACGATACGACCGAGGTGGAATATGGTGGAGGGGCACCGCACACGGCTAAGGAACGATCACGAAGATCAACTTGTGTGTCTAGAGGTGCCCCCGCCTTTGTATATAAAGGAGCCAAGGGGAGGGGCGGCCGGCCAAGGAGGGCGCGCCAGGGGGAGTCCTACTCCCACCGGGAGTAGGACTCCTTCTTCCTAGTTGGAGAAGGAGAAAGGGCGCCGCCTCCTCTCCTGTCCTATTCGGATTAGGGAGGGAGGCGCAGCCCACCTCTTGCCTCCTCTCCTCTTCTCCCTTAGGGCCCATGAAGGCCCAATAACCCCCGGTGCTCCGGTAAAATCCCGATTTCACCCAGAACCATTCTGATATCCAAATATAGGCTTCCAATATATCAATCTTTATGTCTCGACCATTTCGAGACTCCTCGTCATGTCCGTGATCACATCCGGGACTCTGAACAACCTTCGGTACATCAAAACTTATAAACTCATAATAAAACTGTCATCGTAACGTTAAGCGTGCGGACCCTACGGGTTCGAGAACTATGTAGACATGACCTAGAACTATTCTCGGTCAATAACCAATAGCGGAACCTGGATGCTCATATTGGCTCCTACATATTCTACGAAGATCTTTATCTGTCAAACCGCATAACAACATACGTTGTTCCCTTTGTCATCGGTATGTTACTTGTCCGAGATTCGATCGTCGGTATCCAATACCTAGTTCAATCTCGTTACCGGCAAGTCTCTTTACTCGTTACGTAATGCATCATTCCGTAACTAACTCATTAGCTACATTGCTTGCAAGGCTTATAGTGATGTGCATTACCGAGAGGGCCCAGAGATACCTCTCCGACAATCGGAGTGACAAAACCTAATCTCAAATCGCCAACCCAACATGTACCTTCGGAGACACCAGAGAGCTCCTTTATAATCACCCGATTCGTTGTGACGCTTGGTAGCACACAAAGTGTTCCTCCGTAAACGGAGTTGCATAATCTCATAGTTACGAGAACATGTATAAGTCATGAAGAAAGCAATAGCAACATACTAAACGATCAAGTGCTAGGCTAACGGAATGGGTCATGTCAATCACATCATTCTCCTAATGATGTGATCCCTTTAATCAAATGACAACACATGTCTATGGTTAGGAAACACAACCATCTTTGATTAATGAGCTAGTCAAGTAGAGGCATACTAGTGACGTTATGTTTGTCTATGTATTCACACATGTATCATGTTTCCGGTTAATACAATTCTAGCATGAATAATAAACATTTATCATGATATGAGGAAATAAATAATAACTTTATTATTGCCTCTAGGGCATATTTCCTTCAACTTGCCCCCCAAGTCAAGTGGGGCGCTCCCCCACCCCTAGGGTTTCCAACCCTAGGCGCAGGGGAGGCCCAAGGGGGAGGGGGCGCACCAGCCCACCAGGGGCTGGTTCCCTTCCCTCTTCAGCCCACGTGGCCCTCCGGGATAGGTGGCCCCACCCGGTGGACCCCCGGGACCCTTCTAGTGGTCTCGGTACAATATAGGTGACCCCCGAAACTTTCCCGGTGGCCGAAACTGGACTTCCTATATACAATTCTTCACCTCCGGACCATTCCGGAACTCCTCGTGACGTACGGGATCTCATCCGGGACTTCAAACAACTTTCGGGTTACCGCATACTAATATCTCTACAACCCTAGCGTCACCGAACCTTAAGTGTGTAGACCCTACGGGTTCGGGAATCACGTAGACATGACCGAGACAGCTCTCCGGCCAATAACCAACAGCGGGATCTGGATACCCATGTTGGCTCCCACTTGTTCCACGATGATCTCATCGGACGAACCACGATGTCGAGGATTCGAGTAATCCCGTATACAATTCCCTTTGTCAGTCGGTACGTTACTTGCCCGAGATTTGATCGTCGGTATTCCAATACCTCGTTCAATTCGTTACCGGCAAGTCACTTTACTCGTACCGTAATGCATGATCCCGTGACCAAACACTTGGTCACATTGAGCTCATTATGATGATGCATTACCGAGTGGGCCCAGAGATACCTCTACATCATGCGGAGTGACAAATCCCGGTCTCGATCCGTGTCAATCCAATGATACTTTCGGGATACCGTAGTATACCTTTATAGTCACCCGCTTATGTTGTGACGTTTGGTACACCCAAAGCACTCCTACGGTATCCGGGAGTTACACGATCTCATGGTCTAAGGAAAAGATACTTGACCTTGGAAAAGCTCTAGCAAACGAACTACACGATCTTGTGCTATGCTTAGGATTGGGTCTTGTCCATCACATCATTCTCCCTATGATGTGATCCCGTTATCTATGACATCCAATGTCCATGGTCAGGAAACCATGACTATTAGTTGATCAACGAGCTAGTCAACTAGAGGCTTACTAGGGACATGTTGTGGTCTATGTATTCACACATGTATTACGATTTCCGGATAACACAATTATAGCATGAAAAATAGACAATTATCATGAACAAGGAAATATAATAATCATTTTATTATTGCCTCTAGGGCATATTTCCAACAGGCATATGCTGCAAAAACAAGTTAGACATCCTCTAATTGTTGTTGCATGTTTTTACGTGGCTGCAATAGGGTTCTAGCAAGAACTTTTCTTACCTATGTCAAAACCACAACGTGATATGCCAATTTCTATTTACCCTTCATAAGGACCCTTTTCATCGAATCCGATCCGACTAAAGTGGGAGAGACAGACACCCGCTAGCCACCTTATGCAACTAGTGCATGTCAGTCGGTGGAACCTGTCTCACATAAGCGTACGTGTAAGGTCGGTCCGGGCCGCTTCATCCCACGATGCCGCCAAAACAAGATAAGACTAGTAGTGGCAAGTAAATTGACAAAAATCTACGCCCACAACAAAATTGTGTTCTACTCATGCATAGAAACTACGCATAGACCTAGCTCATGATGCCACTGTTGGGGAACGTTGCAGAAAATAAAAATTTTCTACGCTTCACCAAGATCAATCTATGGAGTTATCTAGCAACGAGAGAGAGGAGTGCATCTACATACCCTTGTAGATCTTGAGCGGAAGCGTTCAACAGAACGGGGTTGAGGGAGTCGTACTCGTCGTGATCCAAATCACCGAAGATCCTAGTGCCGAACGGACAGCACCTCCGCGTTCAACACACGTACGGTTGGGGAAGACGTCTCCTCCTTCTTGATCCAGCAAGGGGGAAGGAGAGGTTGATGGAGATCCAGCAGCACGACGGCATGGTGGTGGAAGTAGCGGCGATCTCGGCAGGGCTTCGCCAAGCTCAGCGAGAGGGAGAGGTGTTACGGGAGGGGGGGGGGGAGGGAGGCGCCAGGACTAGGGTGCGCAGCCCTCCCTTCCCCCTCTTTATATAGGGGCCCTAGGGGGCGGCGGCCCCCTAGAGATCCCATCTCAATGGGGGGGGGACTTGCCCCCCAAGTCAGGTGGGGTGCCCCCCACCCCTAGGGTTTCTAACCCTAGGCGCAGGGGGAGGCCCAAGGGGGGCGCACCAGCCCACCAGGGGCTGGTTCCCTTCCCACTTCAGCCCATGTGGCCCTCCGGAATAGGTGGCCCACCTGGTGGACCCCAAGGACCCTTCCAGTGGTCCCGGTACAATACCAGTGACCCCCGAAACTTTCCCGGTGGCCGAAGCTGGACTTCCTATATACAAATCTTCACCTCCGGACCATTCCGGAACTCCTCGTGACGTCCGGGATCTCATCCAGGACTCTGAACAACTTTCGGGTTACCGCATACTAATATCTCTACAACCCTAGCGTCCCCGAACCTTAAGTGTGTAGACCCTACGGGTTCGGGAATCACGCAGACATGACCGAGACAGTTCTCCGGCCAATAACCAACAGCGGGATCTGGATACCCATGTTGGCTCCCACATGTTCCACGATGATCTCATCGAATGAACCACGATGTCGAGGATTCAGGTAATCCCGTATACAATTTTCTTTGGCAATCAGTACGTTACTTGCCCAAGATTCGATCGTCGGTATCTCAATACCTCGTTCAATCTCGTTACCGGCAAGTCACTTTACTCGTACCGTAATGCATGATCCCGTGACCAACCACTTGGTCACATTGAGCTCATTATGATGATGCATTACCGAGTGGGCCCAGAGATACCTCTCCGTCATACGGAGGATTTGTTGGGGAACGTAGTAATTTCAAAAATTTTCCTACGATCACGCAAGACCATGGTGATGGCATAGCAACGAGAGGGAGAGGTCCGTCCACGCACTCGTGAGACCGAAAGCGAAGCGTTATAACAACGCTGTTGATGTAGTCGACGCCTCCACGATCCGACCGATCCAAGCACCGAACGTCGGCACCTCCGAGTTCTCGCACACGCTCACTCGATGACGATCCCGGACTCGATCCAGCAAAGTGTCGGGATGAGTTCCACAAGACGACGGCGTGGTGGCGATGTTGATGCTCCACCGACGCAGGGCTTCGCCTAAGCTCCGCGACGATATGACTTCTCCGCGCAGGCTTCGCTTAAGCTCCGCGACGATATGACCGAAGTGGAATATGGTGGAAGGGGCACCGACACGGCTAAGGAAAGATCCGTAGATCAACTTGTGTGTCTTGGGGTGCCCCTGCCTCAGATATAAAGGAGACAAGGGGAGGTGGCGGCCCAAGGGGAGGCGCACAAGGAGGAGTCCTACTCCCACCGGAGTAGGACTCCCCCTCTCCTAGTTGGAGTAGGATTGGGAGGGGAAGAGGGAAGGCGCGCCCCTCTCCTTGTCCTATTCGGACTGGAAGGGGAGGGGCGCGCAGCCCACCTGGCCGGCCCTTCTCCTTCTCCCTTGAGGCCCATGAAGGCCCATATACCCCCGGGGTTCCGTAACCCCGGTGTTCCAGAAACATCCTGCTTTCACTCGAACCATTCCAAGTCCAAACATAGGCTTCCAATATATCAATCTTTATGTCTCGACCATTTCGAGACTCCTCGTCATGTCCGTGATCACATCCGGACTCAACAACCTTCGTGCATCAATACTTATAAACTCATTATGAACTGTCATCGAACGTTAAGCGTGCGGACCCTACGGGTTCGAGAACTATGTAGACATGACCTAGAACCATTCTCGGTCAATAACCAATAGCGGAACCTGGATGCCCATATTGGTTCCTACATATTCTACGAAGATCTTTATCGGTCAAACCGCATAACGACATACGTTGTTCCTTTGTCATCGGTATGTTACTTACCCGAGATTCGATCGTCGGTATCCAATACCTAGTTCAATCTCGTTACGGTAAGTCTCTTTACTCGTTCCGTAATACATCATCTCACAACTAACTCATTAGTTGTAATGCTTGCAAGGCTTAAGTGATGTGCATTACCGAGAAGGCTCGAGATACCTCTCCGACAATCGGAGTGACAAAACCTAATCTCAAATACGCCAACCCAACAAGTACCTTTGGAGACACCTGTAGTACTCCTTTATAATCACCCGCTTCGTTGTGACGCTTGGTAGTACCAAAGTGTTCCTCCGTAAACGGAGTTGCATAATCTCATAGTTACAGGAACATGTATGGGTCATGAAGAAAGCATTAACATACTAAACGATCAAGTGTTAAGCTAACGGAATGGGTCATGTCAATCAGATCATTCAACTAATGATGTGACCTTGTTAATCAAATAACAACTCCTTGTTCATGGTTAGGAAACATAACCATCTTTGATTAACAAGCTAGTCAAGTAGAGGCATACTAGTGACATACTGTTTGTCTATATATTCACACATGTATTATGTTTCCGGTTAATACAATTCTAGCATGAATAATAAACATTTATCATGATATAAGGAAATAAATAATAACTTTATTATTGCCTCTAGGGCATATTTCCTTGATCTCCCACTTGCACTAGAGTCAATAATCTAGATTACAAAGTAATGATCCTTACACCCATGGAGTCTTGGTGCTGATCATGTTTTGCTCGTGGAAGAGGCTTAGTCAACGGTCTGCAACATTCAGATCCGTATGTATTTTGCAAATCTCTATGTCTCCCACTTGGACTTGGTCCCGAATGGAATTGAAGCGTCTCTTGATGTGCTTGGTCCTCTTGTGAAATCTGGATTCCTTTGCCAAGGCAATTGCACCAAGATTGTCACGAAGATCTTCATCGGTCCCGATGCACTAGGTATGACACCTAGCTCGAAATGAACTCTTTCATCCGCACTCCTTCATTCGCTGCTTCCAAGCAGCTATGTACTCCGCTTCACATGTAGATCCCGCCACGACGCTTTGTTTAGAACTGCACCAACCGACAGCTCCACCGCTTAATAAAAACACGATCCGGTTTGCGATTTAGAATCGTCCGGATCGGTGTCAAAGCTTGCATCGACGTAACCATTTACGACTAGCTCTTTGTCACCTCCATATACGAGAAACATATCCTTAGTCCTTTTCGTGTATTTCAGGATGTTCTTGACCGCTGTCCAAAGATCCACTCTGGATTACTTTGGTACCTTCCCGCCAAGCTTACAGCTAAGCATACGTCAGTCCGTACACAGCATTGCATACATGATAGAGCCTATGGCTGAAGCATAGGAACATCTTTCATTTTCTCTATCTTCTGCTGTGGTCGGGCATTGAGTCCGACTCAATCTTACACCTTGTAACACGTAAAAACCTTTCTTTGCTCGATCCATTTTGAACTTTTTCAAAACTTTATCAAGGTATGTGCTTTGTGAAAGTCCAATCAAGCGCCTTGATCTATCTCTATAGATCTTGATGCCCAATATGTAAGCAGCTTCACCGAGGTCTTTCATTGAAAAACTTTTATTCAAGTATCCTTTATGCTATCCAGAATTCTATATCATTTCCAATCAATAATATGTCGTCCACATATAATATTAGAAATGCTACTGAGCTCCCACTCACTTTCTTGTAAATACAGGCTTCTCCAAAAGTCTGTATAAACCCATATGCTTTGATCACATTATCAAAGCGCTTATTCCAACTCCGAGAGGCTTGCACTGCACCATAAATTGATCATTGGAGCTTGCACACTTTGTTAGCACCTTTTGGATCGACAAAACCTTCTGGTTGCATCATATACAACTCTTCTTCTAGAAATCCATTCAAGAATGCAGTTTTACATCCATTTGCCAAATTTCATAATCATAAAATGCGGCAATCGCTAACATGATTCGGACAGACTTAAGCATCGCTACGGTGAGAAAGTCTCATCGTAGTCAACTCCTTGAACTTGTCGAAAACCTTTTGCAACAAGTCGAGCTTTGTAGGCGCTACATTACCATCGGCGCTACCTTCTTCTTAAAGATCCATTTATTTTCAATGGCTTGCCGATCATCGGCAAGTCAACCAAAGTCCATACTTTGTTCTCATACATGGATCCCATCTCAGATTTCATGGCTTCCAGCCATTTTGCGAATCTGGGCTCACCATCGCTTCTTCATAGTTTGTAGGTTCGCCATGGTCAAGTAACATGACTTCCGAATAAGATTACCGTACCACTCACAGTGCGATTTTACTCTGGTTGACCTCGAGGTTCAAGAGCAACTTGATCTCAAGCTTCATGATCATCATCATTAGTTTCCTCACTAATTGGTGTAGTTGTCACAGAACCATTTCTTGTGATGAACTACTTTCCAATAAGGGAGCAGATACAGCTTATCTCATCAAGTTCTACTTTCCTCCCACTCACTTCTTTCGAGAGAAACTCCTTCTCTAGAAAGGACCCGAATTTAGCAACGAAAATCTTGCCTTCAGATCTGTGATAGAAGGTGTACCCAACAGTCTCCTTTGGGTATCCTATGAAGACACATTTTTCCGATTTGGGTTCGAGCTTATCTGGTTGAAGTTTCTTTACATAAGCATCGCAGCCCCAAACTTTAAGAAACGACAACTTTGGTTTCTTGCCAAACCACAGTTCATAAGGCGTCGTCTCAACGGATTTTGACGGTGTCCTATTCAACGTGAATGCGGCCGCCTCTAAAGCATAACCCCAAAACGATAGCGGTAAATCGAAATAGACATCATAGATCGCACCATATCTAGTAAAGTACGATTCGACGCTCGGACACACCATTTCTCCGTGGTGTTCCGGTGGCGTGAGTTGCTAAACTATTCCACATTGTTTCAAATGTAAACCAAACTCAGAACTCAAATATTCTCCTCCACGATCAGATCGTAGAAACTTTATTTTCTTGTTACGATGATTTTCCACTTCACTCTGAAATTCTTTGAACTTTTCAAACGTTTCAGATTTGTGTTTCATTAAGTAGATATACCCATATCTGCTTAAATCATCTGTGAAGGTGAGAAAATAACGATACCCGCCACAAGGCCTCAACATTCATTGGACCACAAACATCAAGATGTATGATTTCCAACAAATCAGTTGCTCGCCCATAGTTCCGAGAATGGCGTTTTGGTCATCTTGCCCATGAGGCACGGTTCGCAAGTACCAAGTGATTCATAATCAAGTGATTCCGAAGCCCATCAAGATGGAGTTTCTTCATGCGTTTTACACCGATATGACCTAAACGGCAAGATGCCACAAATAAGTTGCACTATCATTATCAACTCTGCATCTTTTGGCTTCAACATTATGAATATGTGTATCACTACCGTCGAGATTCAACAAGAATAGACCATTCTTCAAGGGTGCATGACCATAAAAGATATTACTCATATAAATAGAACAACCATTATTCTCTCGATTTAAATGAATAACCGCCTCGCATTAAACAAGATCCAGATATAATGTTCATGCTCAACGCCGCACCAAATAACAATTATTTAGGTCTAAAACTAATCCCAAGGTAGATGTAGAGGTAGCGTGCCGACCGCGATCACATTGACTTTGGAACCATTTCCCACGCGATCGTCACCTCGTCCTTTGCGATGCTCGTCTATTCCGTAGTCCTGCTTCGAGTTGCAAATATTAGCAATGTAACCAAAGATCAAATACCAGTGCTACTACGAGCTCTAGTAAGGTACACATCAATAACATGTATATCACATATACCTTTGTTCACCTTGCCATCCTTTTATCCGCCAAATACTTGGGGCAGTTCCGCTTCCAATGTCCGGTCTGCTTGCAGTAAAACACTCGGCCAGTCTTAGGTCCAGACTTGGGTTTCTTCTCTTGATCAGCAACTTTCTTGCTGTTCTTTTGAAGTTTCCTTCTTCTTCCCTTTGCCCTTTTCTTGAAACTAGTGGTCTTGTTGACCATCAACACTTGATGCTCTTTCTTGATTTCTACCTCCGCAGCTTTTAGCATCGCGAAGAGCTCGTGATTTGTCTTAGTCATCCCTTGCATATTATAGTTCATCACGAAGCTCTTGTAGCTTGGTGGCGTGATTGGAGAATTCATCAATGACACTATTATCCGGAAGATTAACTCCCAGCTGAATTAAGTGATTGTTATACCTGCACATTTTGAGTATGTGCTCACCGATGTAACTATTCTCCTCCATCTTGCAGCTATAGAACTTATTGGAGACTTCATATCTCTCAATCCGGCATTTGCTTGAAATATTAACTTCAACTCTGGAACATCTCATATGCTCCATGACGCTCAAAACGCCGTTGAAGACCCGGTTCTAAGCCGTAAAGCATGGCACACTGAACTATAGAGTAGTCATCACTCGCTTTGCCAAACGCTCATAACTTCGCTCAAGATCTGCAGCAGAGTTCGCTACCCAAATGGTGCTTCCAGGCGTAATTTTTCCGTGCAGCAATGAGGACAATCCTCAAATTACGGACCCAGTCCGTAATTGCTACCATCATCTTTCAACTTTGCTTTCTCAAGGAACGCATTAAAATTCAACGGAACAACAAAGACGAGCCATCTATCTACATTAAACATAGACAAGCAAAATACTATCGGTACTAAGTTCATGATAAATTTAAGTTCAATTAATCATATTAAAAACTCCCACTTAGACGTACATCTCTCTAGTCATCTAAGTGATCACGTGATCCAAATCAACTAAACCATGTCCGATCATCACGTGAGACGGAGTAGTTTCAATGGTGAACATCACTATGTTGATCATATCTACTATATGATTCACGTTCGACCTTTCGGTCTCCGTGTTCCGAGGCCATATCTGTTATATGCTAGGCTCGCCACGTTTAACCCGAGTATTCAGCGTGTGCAACTGTTTTGCACCGTTGTAGATGGACGAGAACTTATCACACCGATCATCACGTGGTGTCCGGGTACTACGAACTTTGGCAACGGTGCATACTCGTGGAGAACACTTCTTGATAATTTTAGTGAGAGATCATCTTATAATGCTACCGTCAAACAAAGCAAGATAAGATGCATAAAGGATAAACATCACATGCAATCAATATAAGTGGTATGATATGGTCATCATCATCTTGTGCTTGTGATTCCATCGCCAAGCATCGTCATGATCACCATCGCCACCGGCGCGACACCTTGATCTCCATCGTAGCATCGTTGTCGTCTCGCCAACTATTGCTTCTACGACTATCGCTACTCCTTAGTGATAAAGTAGAGCAATTACATGGCGTGTGCATTTCATACAATAAAGCGACAACCATATGGCTCCTGCCAGTTGCCGATAACTCGGTTACAAAACATGATCATCTCATACAATAAAGTATAGCATCACGTCTTGACCATATCACATCACAACATGCCCTGCAAAAACAAGTTAGACGCCTTCTACTTTGTTGTTGCAAGTTTTACGTGGCTGCTACGGGCTGAGCAAGAACCGTTCTTACCTACGCATCAAAACCACAACGATACTTCGTCAAATAGACTCCGTTTAACCTTCTCAAGGACGGGCGAGCCACACTCGATTCAACTAAAGTGAGAGAGACAGACACCCGCCGGTCACCTTTAAGCAACGAGTGCTCGAGCGGTGAAACCAGTCTCGCGTAAGCGTCTGGCGTAATGTCGGTCCGGGCCGCTTCATCTCACAATACCGCTGAACCAAAGTATGACATGCTGGTAGGCAGTATGACTTGTATCGTCCACAACTCACTTGTGTTCTACTCGTGCACATGACATCAACGCATAAAACCAGGCTCGATACCACTTTGCTGGGGAACGAGTAATTTCAAAAATTTTCCTACGATCACGCAAGACCATGGTGATGGCATAGCAACGAGAGGGAGAGTGTCCGCCCACGCACCCTCGTGACCGAAAGCGAAGCGTTATAACAACGCGGTTGATGTAGTCGACGTCTCCACGATCCGACCGATCCAAGCACCGAACGTCGGCACCTCCGAAGTTCGCGCACGCTCACTCGATGACGATCCCGGACTCGATCCAAAGAAAGTGTCGGGATGAGTTCCACAAGACGACGGCGTGGTGACGATGTTGATGCTCCACCGATGCAGGGCTTCGCTAAGCTCCGCGACGATATGACTTCTCCGCGCAGGGCTTCGCCTAAGCTCCGCGACGATATGACCGAAGTGGAATATGGTGGAAGGGGCACCGCACACGGCTAAGGAAAGATCCGTAGATCAACTTGTGTGTCTTGGGTGCCCCTGCCTCGTATATAAAGGAGACAAGGGGAGGTGGCGGCCCAAGGAGGCGCGCAAGGAGGAGTCCTACTCCCACCGAGTAGGACTCCCCTTCTCCTAGTTGGAGTAGGATTGGGGAGGGAAAGAGGAAGGGCGCCGCCTCTCTCCTTGTCCTATTCGGACTGGAAGGGGAGGGGCGTGCAGCCCACCTGGCCGCCCTTCTCCTTCTCCCTTGAGGCCCATGAAGGCCCATATACCCCGGGGTTCCGGTAACCCCGGTGTTCCGTAATATCCTGCTTTCACTCGGAACCATTCCAAGTCCAAACATAGGCTTCCAATATATCAATCTTTATGTCTCGACCATTTCGAGACTCCTCGTCATGTCCGTGATCACATCCGGACTCAACAACCTTCGTGCATCAATACTTATAAACTCATTATGAACTGTCATCGAAGCGTTAAGCGTGCGGACCCTACGGGTTCGAGAACTATGTAGACATGACCTAGAACCATTCTCGGTCAATAACCAATAGCGGAACCTGGATGCCCATATTGGTTCCTACATATTCTACGAAGATCTTTATCGGTCAAACCGCATAACGACATACGTTGTTCCCTTTGTCATCGGTATGTTACTTACCCGAGATTCGATCGTCGGTATCCAATACCTAGTTCAATCTCGTTACGTAAGTCTCTTTACTCGTTCCGTAATACATCATCTCACAACTAACTCATTAGTTGTAATGCTTGCAAGGCTTAAGTGATGTGCATTACCGAGAAGGCACGAGATACCTCTCCGACAATCGGAGTGACAAAACCTAATCTCAAATACGCCAACCCAACAAGTACCTTTGGAGACACCTGTAGTACTCCTTTATAATCACCCGATTCGTTGTGACGTTTGGTAGTACCAAAGTGTTCCTCCGTAAACGGAGTTGCATAATCTCATAGTTACAGGAACATGTATGGGTCATGAAGAAAGCATTAACATACTAAACGATCAAGTGTTAAGCTAACGGAATGGGTCATGTCAATCAGATCATTCAACTAATGATGTGACCTTGTTAATCAAATAACAACTCCTTGTTCATGGTTAGGAAACATAACCATCTTTGATTAACAAGCTAGTCAAGTAGAGGCATACTAGTGACATACTGTTTGTCTATATATTCACACATGTATTATGTTTCCGGTTAATACAATTCTAGCATGAATAATAAACATTTATCATGATATAAGGAAATAAATAATAACTTTATTATTGCCTCTAGGGCATATTTCCTTCAGTGACAAATCCCAATCTCGATCTGTGTCAACTTAACAGATACTTTCGGGGATACCTTTAGTATACCTTTATAGTCACCCAGTTATGTTGTGACGTTTGGTACACCCAAAGCACTCCTACGGTATCCGAGAGTTACACGATCTCATGGTCTAAGGAAATGATACTTGACATTAGAAAAGCTCTAGCAAACGAACTACACGATCTTGTGCTATGCTTAGGATTGGGTCTTGTCCATTACATCATTCTCCCAATGATGTGATCCCGTTATCAATGACACCCAATGTCCATAGTCAGGAAACCATGACTATCTGTTGATCAACGAGCTAGTCAACTAGAGGCTCACTAGGGACATGTTGTGGTCTATGTATTCACACATGTATTACGATTTCTGGATAACACAATTATAGCATGAATAATAGACAATTATCTTGAACAAGGAAATATAATAATAATCATTTTATTATTGCCTCTAGGGCATATTTCCAACAGTTTCGTTGTAGACTCAACCGTGTCACCATGCCACTGTACCGTTCTCACATTTCATGACTGACCATGGAGTCACGGACCCAAGGGAACCATGTGTTCATGTTAGGTCATCACACGTCACTTACCCCATCATCTAAGAACTTCTTCTTCGGTCCCACAGTTCTCTCCACTTACCCCATCATCTAAGAACTTCTTCTTTCTTCCTGCGGTTCTCTCCACTTACCCTATCATCTAAGAACTTCTTCTTTTGTCCCGTGGTTTTCTCCACTTACCCCATCATCTAAGATCTTCTTCTTCGGTCTCACGGTTCTCTCCACTTACCCCATCATCTAAGAACTTCTTCTTCGGTCCCGCGGTTCTCTCCACTTACCCCATCATCTAAGAACTTCTTCTTCCGTCTCGCGGTTCTCTCCACTTACCCCGTCATCTAAGAACTTCTTCTTCGATCCCGCGGTTCTCTCCACTTACCCCACCATCTAAGAACTTCTTCTTTCGTCCCGTAGTTCTCTCCACTTAACCCCATCATCTAAGAACTTCTTCTTACATCCTGCGGTTCACTCCACTTACCTCACCATCTAAGAACTTCTTCTTGGATCCCGCGGTTTTCTCCACTTAAAGTGTCTCATAGGTAGGCAACACCCGCCTTCCAACAACCAACTTGACAAAAGGTACATGACTGCCAACTTTGCGATGAGGATGAGTTGGTTATTGTACCATGCATAGGTTGTTGCCTGCACATGAACAAGATGTGTGGCTGCACTTGATGATGGCAGTTTCTATCGCCGTTTCATGGCTTGCAAAGCCAGTGTGACAAATGCTTGGCTAGTGGTGCCGAATATGTGGGTTTATTTGGCTTGTGATGCCATCTTGACAAGTCATTGGCTAGTGGCATCGAACACGTGGTGTCTTATGTGACTATTCATAGCAAAGTGCATTTGTTATATTTAAAACTTTTTTGAATGTAGGAGGGGTTTGCAAACGTACTTGACAACTTCCCTCCAATTTAGTCAAATCTTACCATATCCACGAATCCATGACCAAGGTTGTGGTGTAGGTCATTTTCCATAAGAGGTAAACTTTATCTTTTATTTCAATGGATAGTTTGTTTTTTGATCCCAAATTGTTTTTTGTCGTTATTCGGCTGGTTTGGCATGGTAAGTTCAAATTAGGTGTTAATATTGTTCATGTTTGGCGATAGATGAAATCCTCTTGAATGTGTATGGCTTTCTCACGAGGTTATTGGTGGCAGTGTTGTAGAGTCACCATACCTACTTGAACGTTTTATGACAATTTGCATGATATATCAAATTGGTATTTGAAGTGCTCATTTTCCATTTGAATTTTGTATTATTAGCTCACAACAAACCATTTGTGGCATGTTTTACATTTTAATAGCCGGGTCAAATTCAATCAAATTTTATGACCGGATACACCAAGACATTTGTACATGCATTTGGAACACAAACTAGATTCAAAATCATAGAACAAAATGATTGATGTACTGTTGTTCACTACTTTTGTCCATTTTTAGCATATAAGAAAGAGATAACATCTTTTTCTTCTTGTTCTTAGCGGAGTGTTTTCCTAGCAAAAAGGATAATTTCTTTGTGACCATCTGCAATGGCAAAAGGTTCGCCGACAAAAGCATCAGGAGCAGTTGATGCTTAACAAAAGAGCTTTCCATGACACCGAAGGCAGATCCTATCGCCGGGCATCCCTTCCATGACGCGGAGCTGATAGTGAAGCCGCATGGCCTTCGAGGTTTGATTCAAATGTTGATATGAGGTGAAGGGACGAAGAACACCCGTCTTTGCCGCACATATCTCGTGAGGTGAGGAGCTTAGTGCGCCACCATCCGTTGTAAACTCGTGATTTGTGTGAGTTGAGAGAGCGAGTAAAGTTGAGGGGGTGATGAAGGAGCGAAGCGATGGCAAACCAACAAAGGCAAAGGGGTGTGGAGGACACAACATATCTTTTTTCTAGAGTGAGGGTGGAGAAGGACACCTGACGAGAAGGGAGAGCACGGTGGTAAGTAGAGAGAAGATAAACGGGTGCAAAGAGTCGTGGTTCACATAATATGATGTTTCACTTGTTAATCCATATATTCATTTTTTAACCAAAATAATAAGTGCCACACGTGTGGCACGAAGTAACACCGCCCTGACATTTTTTACAACTATAAAATTGTCATCCAAGAAAAAACACCAAGAAAAACCGAAACTTGCCATCCAAATAGAAAGTTGCCATGCTTCACAACTAAAATTGCCATCCTCGGATAACTAAACTTGCCATCAAAAAACGTCAGAGCGAAATTGCTTGTGTGCCACACGTGTGGCACTTATCAGGGTCCTTTTTTAAACGTCCCAATTACTTGGCGTGCCGCCCTATATCATCCAAAGTTACCATGATCCGTTGGAATTGGGACAATACGAAGCAACTTGATGGCGCAACAACAACATAATAGCCATAATATGTGGACAAAGGGTGGAGGGTGGATTGAGGATTGTAAAACAACGGCTTGCGTTCTTGAGGAGAAATATTTGAAAAGGCTAGCAAAGGGTGGAAACATACTCTTTCGCATATGGCAATCATTCCATCAGCAACACAATGCCTGAATTATTGCACACAGAGCACATGCATGCATCCATAACAGATTCAGAGACACCAAGAACAGCACATTACTAAGGCGTACCACAAAAATTCCTCAACACACAATTTATCATAACCCTGCCTATGATCCAAGACGTGAAAAGATTCAGTTCTTGGTGAGTTATTATCAATCTGATGTAAACAGATCTATAGTTCAAAAAAAATATCATCAGTTCAGTTACTACGTTCCACCATGGAGGTTGATTACATGTTCAACATGGAGCACCCCATGACGAATCGCGTTGTAACCCCCCTGTAGTACCGTCGAATGTTGCTGAAATGCTGCCCGCTCAGAGATGCCCTTACTGACCCCTGCACAAAGCAAACACTCTTCGGTAAACAGATAGAAAAAAATGTGATTCATACAACAAAATTTACACGTAACGCTGATTTCTGCCTGAAGGCTTTCATGGAGCATAGTGCTACAATGTTTACTCAAGAAATTTAAGTACTATATAATACTGAATTAGGCTCCATGACTATGTACTTTAGACTAGAGGCCCCATTAAAAGCTCTTGCAGACACAGTTCGTGCAAAGTGCAAACAGTATCACAAAAACAGTGTACATCAACTACCTCCTACTAAAATGAAATGAGTTCTCACTCTGATGTGATGTGCCAATCACATAAATGGTATGCCTTGTAAGAAATTAATCTGCTCAACATACTCGACTTTCTATATCAGTAAATGCTAGTGGTTTGCCCATTACTCCTCATGCCCAATACAGTAAGTATTACGTATCTGACAGAGATATGGAGCCTTAGCACGGTGCCCCCAATCTGAGCTAGTACAGACCTAACAACATATATACAACATCGCAGTATAATGATTGCACCTGTGTGGTAATATTGTCATCAATGGGTATGAAAATGAATTATTTGCCTCCATTCTCTAATTATCTCAAGCATGTGATCAGTGCAGTAACATGTGTCATAAACTTTTCCATGATGATGCATCAGATATGAATAACCAATAACCACAATAATGTGAATACAGATGTGAAAGCTCTAGAAACCATGCAATAACCTAACCGTAAGCAGTCAGATAATGTTATTGTATCATACTTGTCCTGTGTATTACTGTCAGTGTGTGACCTATATTTGAATCTTTACCGTTTCCATTTGGGATTCTCCGCCGATTTAGTTCATCCAGTAACTCAACATATATATGCTGCACTAGCTATAACTGATCACAGTTACAACCTCAAGGCAATCCTAGGAGTAGCAATTTAAATTGTATCATCCATGACCCAACTGCTTGATCAGGAAGCAATGTAGTTGCAAGGCAAAGGTGCTAAGCAGAAAGTTGGCATGGAATAGTTCAGCTGGTCTTTTCAGTTAGTGCAGTTGATTGCGGGAATTGGTTTTGAAAAGTACTCCCTCCGTCCCATAATATAATACGGTATTACATCCAATATACTTAAATTAACCTCCTCGGAGCCAAAATAGGACAGTGCAGTGTTAGATTTGCTTTTCCAATTTTACCAGGATATTAGTTTTACTTTGTTTAGCATGTATTCTCTGAAATCATAGTAAATGAGAAATGGCAGCCCAGCAGAATTTGGAGTATAGACGTCTCATACAACTCACAAGTAGATGTTATGCACTATGACATTCAGTATGCTGACGCTGTCATAAGGAAACAGGACAGTTCATACTGGTTCATATGTGCATCCTTGACAGTTGATGTGGTTCATCACTCATTACTTCACCAGCATATACTAACACATTCTACATTTGCATTGCACCTCATGACCGGACGAATTCTATAGAGTTGATCTAACACTTTCAGTTAAATATCAGAGGTTTATGCCGTATGCTCAACACTGATGCAAACAAACAAAGGGGACTTCCCATGGAACAACTAATTGGACCATGGACTTCCGATTTTCAAAACCAAAAGGCATCACACCGGTGATAGGATTACCCAAATATGACTGTCTGCGGATATCTAACCTGAGGCCAACCTAATCCACTCCATCACAAAATCTTCTCCATGTTCAACAGCCCCTAGTTCTAAAGTAGCAAGCACATTTGCCCCCCAGGATAGTAATGACCGATCTCCATCTCAGGTTCTCACAATTTTGTAATCAATCACTCTAGCATTTCATCAAACACCTGCCATGCGAGACCTAACCCACACGCCCTTATATACACAAGTAAAACCGCAACCAGCATTTCGTCGAGCACCTGGGGAGCGCAACACAGCACGCCGCAGCAACCCGCAACCATCATTCACACGAATGTTGTACTATACTAGAGAAGGGGGAGCGGGAGCGGCGGTGGCGGTGGCGCTGACCTGATCTTCTTGATGAGGATGTCGCGGAGGCTCTTGCCGAGCTCCTGGGAGCGGACGCGCGCCATGAGCGCCTTGCGCGCGAGCACGCGCTTCTCCGAGTTCTTGACGTGGTGCTCCGTCCGGCGCTTGATGAGCCGCTCGATGCCGCTGGACCGCATCTTGCGCTCCATCACCTGCAGCGCGCGCTCCAGGTTGCCGTCCCTCACCTGCACCACGATCCCCCGCGCCTGCCCCCTTCCCCAAGCCGCCGCCGCCGCCGGCCAGAGCCCCCGGGCCGCTCGCGCCAGTGCCTGCATCCCGCCGCCGTTGCCCCGAACTATCGCTGCCTGAATGAAGCGTTGAGATTCGGGACGCCTCGCTCTCGGCCGGCCGTCTGTTTCTTCCGATGTTTTTTGTTTCACTTGGACCCCTGCGCTCTTCTGAATTTGCATTTCTGGCCTGTAGGGCGAAACGTCAGTGCCTGTGCCCCTCTCTCCGCCGCCGCCGCCGCCCGCCCCGACGGGAGCAGAGCGCCGCCGCCGTTTACCCCGTCCACGGTAAGACTCTCTCTCGATCTCGACCGGCAGCTGATGCTATCGTGGAAGCAGCTCCGGTTCCATGATCCTCGGATGATTCGTAGTGTGTGCTCTGCTCATACGCCAGTGGCATGCAGGGGCGATTCTTTTCCATGGACTGCAAGATGCTCCCCTGTATGCCACTCCCCAGTTCCATTTAGTGCCACTTTACATACATTTTACTGTGGAGAAACAGTTCAAGTTAGTTCATAAGCGCAGCGCAGTAGTAGGTCTTAAATTCAGATTGAGGGTTTCTGAAATCCGATGTATTTTCTGCAATTCCACAAGTCATTTCGTTTCCCCAGTTTCTTCGGTTATTCCGAGTTGATTGAACTGAATAAAATGCATTGCTTAAGCAAGTAGTCGGACTATTCAGCTTTAGGTGTATAAAGGAATAAGTACATTTACCTGATAGTGTGCGTGCCTGAAAATTCTATCTTCTGAAGAAGCAAGTTGCACCCTGTGCACATGCCCAACTGGTCATTGCATGGAAGAAAAAGAAAGGTAGCATCCAAAAGATAAGATGCCTGCCCGATACAATCTTCCTAGAGTAAAATTGTCATTTCCTGCTTGTGGTATTGTAAGCAAGTTCTGCAAGTCTCAAATGATATGACAACTTCATCAGTTTTTGTGACCACACAGGTGGATTTAGTTTACTTGTAGTATGGTTTCTTGAGGAGAACATTCCTCATTTGTTTCCTTGCGTAAGGACAGTGCTTGCTTACTCATTGTGATGTCAAGGGGGTTCCCAGTTCAGTCTGGAATTCAGCCTTGGATATGGCAGTGCAATATGTCTTGGCTTTGATTGAGTGCCTTTTGAATATATTGGTGCAAGTTTTTTTGTGTCTTCATTGAATTCTTGTGGAATCAAAATACTTCTTGACTAAAGCAATTTCCAGTACTTTGTCCACCTTATGAAATCTCCCTGAAGTAACATGCCTACTTTATATGCCACGGAAGAAAAGAATGGTGACATTCAAAGGACAACATGCCTACCTGATATAATCTTTCTAAAGTAAAATTTTCATTTCCTGCTTGTGGTATCGTTAGGAAGTTCTGCGAGTCTCAAATGAGAAAACATCCAAGCTGGATTTGTTATGCCCCTTTCAATGATGTTTGTCTGGTTTAGTACCGCTTATGCCCATATTAGTAGTTTAGTATGAGTATCATTTTCAGTTTTTCTCCTCAAGGTTCAGTGCTTGGATTATGTCAACTTGTTTAAATGGTTTGTGGTAAGTCTTGAATAAAATCTTAAGGAAGAAAAGACTGAATGACCATGTCGAGTGGACACTGTAACTAACCAACTAGTCTGTTATGGACTCTCCTAACAAATGTTATAATGTGTATTTGTATATGTGCTAAGATATCATTAACTTTCATGTTGCATACTAAAAAATTCTTCAGTTTTAGCAATAATGTTTTGAATTGATTACTGTTTAGTGGATCACTTTGTCAATACCAAACTATTGATGAAAGCTTCTCGTGAAAATTGTATTGCAAGAATAGTAAACTATGATGTAAACTATAACATGCCATTGTTGAAGCTAATCTTGTTATGACCTGGACAAAGAGTAGGAAAAAAACTGACTGATAGTTGCCTTAGTAAGTAAGAAAGGGCTGCAGCAAGCAGCAGTAAAAGCAAAGTTTGAGTTTGCTATGGTCATATGCTTTGTATGCAAGGAAGCTCGCTAGGCATGAGTAGTTGCTGGTAGAAAATACTATGCTAGGCATGAGTTGTGCCCAGTTGCTGGTATAAAATACTAGTCACATGCTAGTTTTCAGAAGGCTAGGTCGGTTCCTTAGTCCTATTAAAGGACCTGCATAGTCATTGTAGCATATAGTGAGCTTGTGCCAGGATGTAAGAGAGATGTAGCATATGTTGCAAGTAATAAGGGCATTTGCTCCCAGCCAAACTATTCTGTCTCTCCCTTGTTTTCTCCTCTGTTCTCTCTGCTCATGTGTGTGCGTATCCACCTAGAAAGAGCTGAGAGATTAAGAGATTGCTGCGCCCAACATTTGTTGAGGGATTGTGGCCAACAGCCATTGCCTCCCGTTTTCTGATTATCTCAAACGTATGATCAGTGCGGTAACATGTATCAGAAGATTTCCCATGATGATGCATCAGATATAAATATCCAATAACCACGATAACGTGGTAAATGGTGAGATGTGAGATTATTCAGCTGTAGGTATATAAAGGAATATATTACCTGATAGTGTGCAGAATGTGCCTGAAAGTTTTATCCTTTGAAGAAGCAAGTTGTATTCCATGCACGTGCCCAACTGTTTACTGTATGGAAGAAAAGAAAGGTAGCATCCAAAAGATAAGATGGCTACCTGATACAACCTTCCTAGAGTAAAATTGTCATTTCCTGCTTGTGGTATTGTTAGCAAGTTCTGCAAGTCTCAAATGATAAGACAGCTTCATCGTGTTTGTGACCACATAAGTGGATTTAGTTCAACTTTCAGTTGTGGTTTCTTGAGGAGAACATTCCTTGTTTGTTTTCTTCTATAGAATCATTCTTGCTTTATCATTGTGATTTCAAGGGGCTTCCCAGTTCAATCTGGAATTCAGCCCTGGATATGGCAGTGCAATATGTCTTAGCTGATATGTGCTTTCACTGCTTATTTGTGGATCTGAAAGTTACTTCACTTCCCCATTTTCTTTGATTAAAAGGCGTTGGTTGAACTGAATAGAATTCATCGACTAGCAGATGGTGAGATTATTCAGCTTTAAGTATATAAAGGAATACTTTTACCTGATAGTGTGCGGAATGTGCCTGAACATTTTATCCTTTGAAGAAGCAAGTTGCATCCTGTACACATGCCCAGCTGTTTATGGTATATATAGCAGTGCAATATGTCCTAGCTTTGCCTTTTGGTATTGAATATCCTGGTGGAAGTTTTGTATCTTCATTGATTTCTGTAGAAGCAAAATACTTCTTGATTAAAGCAATTTCCTACAGTTTGACTACACCCAACTTTATTTGCTACGGAAGAAGAGAATGGTGGCATTCAAAGGACAGCATGTCTACCTGATACAATCTTCCTAAAGTAAAATTTTCATTTCCTGCTTGTGGCATCGTTAGGAAGTTCTGCAAGTCTCAAATGAGAAAACATCCATGCTGGATTTGCTTTGATGTTCCTTGCAAAGATGTTTTTCCTGATTAATAACTCCTTTATGTCCATATTTAGTAATATCGTTTTCAGATTTTCTCCTCAGAGTTCAGTCCTTGGAGTATGTCAACTTGTTTAAATGGTTGCGGCTAATCTTGACTCTTGAATAAAAGCTTTAGGAAAAAAGGCTGAGAGTGGGACACTGGGACCAACCAACTAGTCCCTTATGGACTCTTTAACAATGTTATGCTGTGTCTGTATACTACGCATGTGCTAACTAAAAATTCTTATGGACGCTGGGGCACATTAAGTTTCATCCTGCATACTAAAAATTCTTCAGTTTCAGCAATACGTTTTGAATTGATCACTATTTACTGGATCACTTTGTCACGTTCTCAAATGCTAAAATTGTCACTGCAAGAATGATGAACTATGATGATCTAAACTGTAAACATGCTTTCCTTCGATTCAACTGACGATAAGCATCAAACTTGGATGCCTTTTGTATGATCCATTATAAATTTGTATGCAATCCTGGAGTTAGAATCTGAAACATATACCACCTTTTTTGTTGTGTACTAGCAATAACCATTTCTGCAGTTTTCTGAAACACTGGATGTATTTTTGGCTAACTTTCTTTTCCTATTTCCTGGCTTGCGCAGATCAGCTTAACTAGCCGATATGGTTATCCCTGCACCAGCTAGGGCACCTGCGATCACCAAGTTCCTGAAGCCCTATGTTCTGAAGATGCACTTCACAAACAACTTTGTGACGGCCCAGGTCATCCACACCCCATCGGCGACCATCGCATGCGCAGCCAGCTCACAGGAGAAGATCCTGAGGCCGAGCATGGAGTCGACGCGGGATGTGGCTGCGGCGGCCAAGATCGGGAAGCTGCTCGGTGAGCGCCTGCTGTTCAGGGGCATCCCCGCGGTGTCCGTCTCCATGTCGAGAGACCAGACATACCACGGCAAGGTCAAGGCCGTCATCGATTCTCTCACAGCCGCCGGCGTGAAGCTGCTGTGAACGGCGGTAGCCCATCATCAGTAGCCGATTTCCACCGGCTGTTTAGTCCTTGAAGTGAAGTGCAGATAAATAGTGCCTTCAGGCTTATGATGTTTTTTTTTTCAGTTTAGCTTCGCCGTGCTCGATTTCGACTTCTCGAACCTGTAACTGTCGCAGGCAGTACAATACAGATCAACATGTTTCTGTTCAGAACACGGGGTTTTCCGACATGTGTCGCGGGAAGGAAATTGCATCTTTTGAAACACCTGCGTTGGGAATAATACTGTTACTTGGGAATCACGTATTAACGTTGTTGGATTCCAAGTGTTGAGACTTTTCAGGTCAAGTCTCCCATGCCAAATATAGTATGAGACCCTGAAACTTGGCTACCACGGAATAACATAAGAAGTACAGTCAGCTCGCACTCACAAGGAAAGTTAAAGAAAAGAAAAGGCAGGGGCCAGTCCAAGAAACGTCAAACTTCCTTTTGTCTAATGGTGCATCAGCTCACACCTGCCGTGGCCCCTATATAAACGGCGATCGCGGCCGTCACGGAGGAAGTCAAAGCTGAAGGGTCACTGGCGGTTCCATCGAGTTCATCTTCATCCTACAGGTGAATCCAACAAGTTCGAGTGGGTGGTGTTCCTGTTCTTCTCTTCGATGGTGTTCTTGCTCTGCTTATGGACCTGCTTGTTTCTCATTGTGTGTTGATGCAGCAGCTGGAGACAGAGAAGAGGGGAGGCAGGCGGGACAGTTGATGGAACAGGAAGAGGACAACATGGTATCTTAATCAGCATCTGCACTTCTTCTTTTTCTTGTTTGTTTAGGTGTTTCTACTCTTGATTCATTGGTTCGGATGGCAGTAACCCTGGAAACTCGTCTCTCAGCCCTTACTAGGAAATTCCAGTTTGGTTGTCTTCTGATCTTTTACTCTGAATTTTCTCTTTTGCCTGTTGGTTTAGTTGTACTGCATGCGCTTAGCCCCTAATCTTTCAGCTTGGTTAGTCACGACTGGTGTTTATCTTCTTCATAGGATCTAGCTGGGGATGGCATCCTGCCACAACAACATGGTCCTGTTGGGGACGGTGAAGAAACAGATCCCACAGTCAGTTCTCCAAACTATCACCAGTAAGAAAATTATCAGCAGTAAGAAGCTTTGCTGATTCTGCTTCTTGCTGCAGCAATACTATGAAAATAGGCTAAAGATGCTCGATTCGCTTAGAAGTGAGGGCGTCGACCCCTATCCGCACAAGTTCGAGGTCGCGATCTCCATCGCGGACTATGTGGCCAAGTACAGCAGCTTGGGTGTCGGTGAACATTTGCTGACTGTCACTGAAAGCCTGGCTGGTATTGATTATTTCTATGTGAAAGTAACTGTAGTTAGCACTGCCAAAGTTTTCTGCTTCCTGACATTATTTGTTTGCGCCTGCAAGGGCGGGTTATGAGCAAGAGAGTTTCCTCATCCAAGCTCTTCTTTTATGATCTCTATGGCGATGGGGTGAAGGTTCAGGTCATGGCTGGGGCCAGGTATCAATTGCATTGTTTGGATCAAGATGATGAAATTAGCATATCAGATGCATTTCGTTTGTTCTTTATAATACCTGTTTCTTTATATATTTTTTCCATTACCAAAATATATGAAGTGATTTCTAGTCTCTTATCTCTCTGTTAGCTGCTCAGAGGTGGCCGAAACTGAATTCTACAAGTGCCACAGTGTTGTGAAGCGGGGCGATATTGTCGGTATAATTGGATACCCAGGTTAGTAAACTTGTGTGCTTGTCCAATTTAGCAGTTCCTCGTTGAGGATTATATCTTTTCTGTGTCTGAAAGTCTGAACAATGTTAGAGAAGTCCCTGAAACTGACACTTTATATAGGATGCTTTTTCTTTCAGCTATTTTTTCCTGGCATGGTAACACTTTATTTTGACATGCATATCAGGTAGGAGTAGCAGGGGTGAACTTAGCATATTTGCCAGAAATTTAATATTGCTCTCCCCATGCCTCCATATGCTACCGAACCAGAGAACTGGGCGTTGCACTGCTGTTGCTGGCAAGGTGAGATGGTATACTAACCATATATTCCTGATCTTGCCATATTTGTATTAGAGTAACACGTAGAAAGCGGAACAAATTACACCACCACCATGGGTGACAAGCACTGAAATCATAAACAATCAAACAAACAAATCTACTCTTAAGAGCTATACTTAGATATTTCACTGAACACTCATGCAGCTTTAATGATACAACATTTGGCAGACCGTGTAAAAAAACATATTAGCGAAATTGCTCCCATACTTCTCCAGAAGTAGAACTGCGTTATATGAAGTCGGCAAAGGGACTGATTGGCACAAATTAATTGTGCACACTTCGGAATTTTTGTAAATTCCTCTTGGGGGGAGTACCGTCCTGTCATGCCACATCATTTTCAGAATTTAAATTATTTATGAGATAATTTAGATAATATTTTTTATCTGTACATGTTTCTGATCACACTGCATTGTCAGCCATACAGGTATGTTACTCACTAAGGCACATAAAAAGTGGACAGATAAGAAAATGCAGTCCACTTTTACCTGAAAAACATCAATGTTGGATCCATCTATGTCAAGTTTAAATTCCTTGGAAATTAAGAGCATGTTATCCATGAGACCATGATATTCTACCTATACATCTGTAAAATAGATGGATACACCCTCTCAATATAAGATGTTAAAATGTTTTGTTATTTTACAGACAACAAGAGCAAAAGCTGGTGCTGATTGTTGGGTTCCAGGAACAGGAAGGAACACTGAAGCTTATGTTTTAAAGGACCAGGTTAGTGTCATCATGACCCCTTGACCGCCAAAACTCAGTTGAGATGAGAATTTAATGATGTGTTTGAGCCACACTCTATACAGTCAGTCATCAATGTTGAAAACTTGATATTAGTGCCCAGTAATGCTTTAATAGGTGGATATTATATAAATACTTTCATATCATCAATTGCTGGGGTGCATACAGATACAGTGCTTCAATTTTCTTGTTCTTGTGATACCTCTAAAAAAATTTAGAACAGTTTGTGTTTTGTCACTCGAGGTTATTTCTGTGTTAAAAAATGTCGACCAGTTTTGAGTGTTAGATCATAATTTCCTAGCTAGTTCCAACGATTTATCATCTTTTTACAGGAAACTCGCTACCGCCAGAGATATCTCGACCTCATGGTAAACCATCAAGTGAGACATATCTTTAGAACACGATCCAGGGTCATTTCCTTCATCAGAAGGTTCCTCGACGAACGCAACTTTTTGGAGGTGGGTCCTGAACCATTATGCATTCTCTTTGAAGCGCTTCTTTAAGAGAAGAGAAGTCATTCTCTTATTTGGTTAAATGGTTTCCCATCTTGGGGGTCATTTTCCAGGTTGAGACTCCAATGATGAACTTGATTCCTGGGGGAGCATCTGCAAAACCTTTTGTTACACATCACAACGAACTAAACATGGATCTCTACATGAGAATTGCTCCTGAACTCCATCTGAAGCAGTTGGTTGTGGGTGGCTTGGACCGTGTTTATGAGATTGGAAAGCAATTCAGGAATGAAGGGTTTGATTTAACTCACAGTCCTGAATTTACAGGATGTGAATTCTATATGGCTTATGCAGACTACAATGACCTGATGGAGCTTACTGAAACCATTTTGTCGGGTACGTACTTATTTTAGCAACGCATAATTTTGGCTCATGTTTACAGGCCAGACAGACCATGCCAAATGTTAGGTGTTGCACTTAGGCTAGCAAGTACCACACAAGTGATGCATCCATGACCACTCGAATCAGTTTGTGTATCTAAGTTTTGGTAACTATGGCAGGTATGGTGATGGAGCTGACTGGTAGTACTAAGATAAAATACCATGCGAATGGAGCTGATAACCCTCCCATAGAGATCGATTTCACACCTCCTTACAGGTAGTAGATATGGCTTCTGAACATCAGGGCTGCACCTGTGAAATATGATGATATTAACTAAGTTGTTTTCTCACTTGGGTTGTTTGGTGCTTCTATGTTATTGTAGAAGGATAGATATGATGCAGGAACTGAAATCTATCGCTGGGCTTAACATTCCATTAGATTTGTCAAGCGACGAGGCTAACAAATACCTCGCGGCAACGTGTGAGAAGTATGGAATCAAATGCTCGCCGCCTCAAACAACAGCACGGTTGCTTGACAAGGTTTCGTTCCCGTCTCTTGGATGCCAGCCTTTGTTAGAACTACTTGTTAGTTTTATATTAGTCTTGAGTTGTGACCATATACGGTACCCACTCCCAATACTGTTCATATTTCTCATAAGTATATCATGAGGAGGCAAAGCTGATTGTCTGATCGACATATGTTCTTTAGTTTCAAGGATGTAAGTTGTCCTCCAAAAAAAGTTGGCTTGTTTTACTTATTTTGCAACTTATGATTTCTCTGTTCACCGTAGTTTATCATAATCTATTAAGCCAAACATTCCAGCACTTGTATTGAGCATACTAGTTTCTTCTGTATCAGATTACTGGGCATTTTCTGGAGGCCACATGTGTGAACCCAACTTTTATCATCAACCATCCAGAGATAATGAGCCCACTGGCCAAATGGCACAGGACTCAGTTAGGACTGACAGAAAGATTTGAGCTATTCATCAACAAGCATGAGGTAAGTTCTGCTACAGTAAGCAGCAATGCCGCACATTTCCCCCTAATTTATGAAGCGTAATTTGGTGTTGCTGTAACCTCCTGATAGGTATGCAATGCCTACACCGAGTTGAATGACCCATTGGTGCAAAGACAGCGATTTGAAGAGCAGCTGAGGGTATGTAACCAGAACCCGAAACTTTCTGCTGAAACTTTAGATTAAATTTCTATAGCCATGTTTTCTGAAAACCTGCGTGCCATTCTGTGAAACCTTGCTCCCCCCAGAGCCGGCAATCGGGAGACGACGAAGCGATGGCGCTCGATGAGGCGTTCTGCACTGCTCTCGAGTATGGTTTGCCACCAACGGGCGGTTGGGGGATGGGAATTGATCGGATCGCGATGCTTCTGACGGACTCGCAGAACATCAAGGTTTGTGCAAGCTCCCTCTTTGCATCTCTGTTTTTCTGCGCCACGCAGCTCTTCTCTGCTCAGCGATTTCTAAGCCCCCCCGCACTGGCTTTTGTGAATTTTCAGGAGGTTCTTCTATTCCCAACAATGAAGCCCCAACTATCTGGGTAGTAGGAAACCGCTATTTCAACTGAAGAGGGACAACAAACAACACTATTACATGTACAGAATTAAGAAACATGCATGGTTTCACACGAGTATTGTATAATTGTTGAAGATTGCTACTTGGAGTGTTTGATATTTGTGGATTCGTGTTTGATTTGGAGTTGGAGTGGATCCATTGGCTATTGAGTTACTCAGATAGACCCGGAGTTGTCCATGTTTAAGCGCAGGCCAAGCGTATGAGCTTGCATAGTCCGGTGTCCTTCACACCCATCTCCAATATGGGAAAAAACTTCTCTTTGTGTATGTGGGATCCCATCCTCGGCCTACTTTCTTTCTCACAGCCTGTCACATACAGTATTTCATTAGAGGTAAATCATACAAAAAAAAAAGGATGTGTTCTTGGTTAAATCTCGTTTCCTATTTCCTGGCTTACCCGGATCAGCTTAACAAGGAGTAAATTGCCAAAAAAAATCACCATAATTGCATCGCACAGTGCCAAAAGCAGCTGTTTTCATAAAAGTTTGCTAAAAACATTAAAAACAATGCTTGACCACATTTTGACACAAAACTGACAGTGGGCCCCATCCATCAGGGCCATGTGGGCCAGGAATAACAGTTGGTGGGGGAGACCATCATGTTGCTGCCAAATGGGGTCCATCCGTCATACAAAGAAGAAAATATAAAGAAGTTGAATAAAAAAACTTGTATCTCCCCCACGAGGCCACGGGCCAAACAGTTAACCTTACGTAAAAAAGAAAAATAAAAAGTGATCGGATAAGGGAGGCAGCGCCTGGATCCATACGCACAGGAGGTCCGGCAGCCGCACCCGCCGGCCGGCGAGCGCCGTCGCTCCGACGAGCTGCTTCCCGTGACCTCTTCCTTCTCCTCCTATCATTCTCGCCGTGCCCTCTTCCTTCTCCTATCATCTTCCCCCAATCCCTAGCCGCCATGGCGCGGCGCCGCATGTCAACTCCGGCGCCTCTTCGGCCGCAGGAGCCTCCTAGCCATACGCCTCTGCTTGACCTCTCCAAAGTAACACCAGAAGCTCCGCCGGCCCCTGCGGCCCGCAGCGGCGACTAGCAGGGAGGTCGCGGCCGGAGGCCATGGCATCCATGGCGGGGCTCACCGGAGCGGGCTATGGCGCGGAACCTTTGCAGGAGGTGATGGCGGCTCATGGCGCCCGCATCCACAAGGCTGGCAACGAGCTCCGCCGGCTGGAGGTGGGCGCCCACCTGCCGGCGAGACTCCTCGTGGTGCTGCCGTCGTCGATGGAGAGCGCGCGCGAGGAGACCGCCGTCGACGTGGTGCGTTGGCAGGACGGAGGAGCGCGCCGTGGGCAGCCTGCAGCATGACTGGAAGCTCGCGGCGGCGGCGGTCTTCGGCACCGTCCACGCTAGGAGCTGGGGCGGCGGCCGGGTCGGCGACCGGATCGAGCACAGGAGGGCTCGGGTGAGGCGAGCAAGGAGGGGTGGGAGGGTCAGCGGTGGTACGGCGCTCCGGTGGCGAGCTCGCCGGCGGGAGCTGCTCCAGCGGTCGAGTGCGCCGCGAGCGAGCGAGCGTGGGCGGCAGTGGACGTGCTGTACACAAAAAATGCTCAATAAAATGCACGGGTGAAGTCTATGTGCTGACAAGTGGGCCCTTTGTGAGCTAAACGTCCAGCAAACGGCGTTAATTTTGGTGCCACGTCAGCCTTGACGGCGGGCCCAGCCTGCCATATTTCGCATCAGAGCATGGTTAATAGTATAGCCAGCTGCTGGCTATAAGCCAGTGTCATGTCATCTATAGCCCATCTCATAGTAAAAATATACAATAATAGATCAAAAGAGTATATTATTACTTTTTTATTATGTGGCCCACCTTTCATTCTCACAAAGTGCCTAGGAGTACGTGTTAGAGCTGGCTCTTCACGAAGAGCCCGCTTACCTTCTCTCTCCTCTTCTCTTTCCTCCAACTAAGCAGAAATATATTAGTTTATTCCTTATAGCCCGCTGACTCAGCTCTATTGTACTTGCTCTCAAGCGGCTCTCAGTCAAGCATTTAGTGTCTTCAGCAAACAATTACTTAAAATGAGTATCTTTGGCAAACTTTTATGGTTTTTTGCATTGCGCGACGCAATTATGGTGGTTTTGGCAATTTACTCCTTAACTATGTGATATGGTTATCCCTGCACCAGCTAGGGTGCCTGCAATCACCAAGTTCCTGAAGCCTTTTGTTCTGAGGATGCACTTCACAAACAACTTTGTAAGATCATCCACACCCCGTCGGCGACTATCGCATGTGCAGCGAGCTCACAGGAGAAGATCTTGAGGCCGGGCATGGAGTAGAAGCGGGACGTGGCCAAGATCGGGAAGGTGCTCAGCGAGCGCCTGCTGTTCCGGGGCGTCCCCGCGGTGTCTGTCTCCATGTGGAGAGACAAAACGTACCGTGTCAAGGTCAAGGTTGTCATCGATTCTCTCACGGCCACCGCGTGAAGCTACTGTGAACGATGGCAGCTGATCATCAGTAGTCGGTTTTCACCGGCTATTTAGTCCTGAGATATGGTAGTTGTTCTTGAAGTGGAGTGCAGATAAATAGTGTCTTCAGGCTTATGATGTTTTTAGTTTAGCTTCTTCCCCGTGCTTGATTTCGGCTTCTCAAATTTGTAAATGTCCCAGGCATCACTTCACAATACATATCAACATGTTTCTCTTCGAAACACGGGGTTTTCCGCACATTTGTTGGGATTGAAATTGCAACTGTTGGAACACCTGTGTTGGGAATAATGCTGTCACTTGAGAATCACGTTGTTGGATTCCAAGACTTAGAGATTTTTCTGGTCAAGTCAGTCTCCCGTGCCAAATATAGTATGAGACCCTGAAACTTGACCACCACAAAATAGCATCAGAAGTACAGTCAGCTTGCCACCGCAGCGGAAGGATTGCCGGGGGTTATCTTCATCCTACAGGTGAATCCAACAAGTTTGAGCGAGTTGTGCTCCTGTTCTCCTCTTGACTGGTGTTCTAGCTCTACTTTTGGACATGCTTGTTTCTCACTTGGTGTAGATGCAGACGGAGCGATTGATGGAACAAGAAGGGGACAACATGGTATCACAATCACCATTTGCACTCCTCCTTTTTCTTGTTTGTTTAGGTGTTTCTATAATCTCGAAACTCGTCTCTCAGTCCTTGCTAGGAGATTCCAGTTTGGTTGTCTTGTGATATTTTATTCCTCTGCTTGTTGGTTTAGTTGATTTTAGCTTGGCTTGGTCACAACTGGTGTTTATCTTCTTAGGGTCTAGCTGAGGATAGTATGCTGCCACAACAACATGGTCCTACTGGGGATGGTGAAGAAACAAATCCCATGGTCAGCTCTCCTAACTACCAACAATAAGAAAATTGTCAGCGGTTCCTCTGGCTTGCCCTTGGAGGCGCAAAAAAAGTTCATGGTGGTTAGCTAAAGAACTGCCCTCTCATGCCATCTCTTGTAATTATCAACCTCAAACGGAGGAGGTTTGGGAGTTGCAGCAAAAGCAATTGAAGAAAATTGCCTACACATATCAGATTTTTTGATTGTTGAATATTTGACAATTTTTCATTAAGTTCAATCCAAAAAAAGGTAGATAAAATATGACATAATAGAGATGATAATTGAATCAAGTAGCAAAGTGATGTAAGTAGTCATACAATTGGGTACATGACAGACGAACATCATCCCCATATCAATAGATAAAGGTAGTAGACCGATGCAATCCCTAACAAGAGAGAGAGAGAGAGAGAGAGAGAGAGAGAGAGAGAGAGAGAGAGAGAGAGAGAGAGAGAGAGAGAGAGAGAAATGTATATGTGTCGTTCGTCATGTTGCCGATGGGGTGGTCGATGTTAGGGAAGAAGTCTTTGTCCGGGAAGTCGTCTTGCTCAACCACGAAGGAGGAAGATCCAGCAGTCATGCTAGAGTGCTCCCCAAAAACCTGATTGCCTCTCTACTATACATGGTTGCAAGAGACAGGACTTCGGTGGTCTGCTGTCTCACTTTGTGTTGGGGAATTAAGTGCATTTCTACAGAAGAGGAGCGACCTTTCTTATAGACTATGGGAAGGGAAAGCGAAACTAAAACACTAATGGAGGGATGTAACGGGAACATTCACAACTAAAGAAAAAAAACGTTACAACTTCTTTCTTTTTCGAGGAATCGATAGGAGCGCTGCATTTTCATTGAAAAGAGGGAATAATGTACAGAGTGACATGTTTACGGAGGGTACGTGCCAGAAACCCCAAAACAAAATAAAATAAAATAGACCGCCTGCGAACTTCTCATAGTTCCGGATCACGCGAGGGCTAAATGCTAATGTCCATTATAGAATGTCCTCATAAGCCATGTGAGCGACCTCGATGTAAGTCATCCTCTTGCCGTACAAAATGTGACGGTTCCTCTCCTTGCTGAAGGAAATATGCCCTAGAAGCAATAATAAAGTTATTATTTATTTCCTTATTTCATGATAAATGTTTATTATTCATGCTAGAATTGTATTAACCGGAAACTTAGTACATGTGTGAATATATAGACAAAACATATTGTCCCTAGTATGCCTCTACTTGACTAGCTCGTTAATCAAAGATGGTTATGTTTCCTAACCATAGACATGTGTTGTCATTTGATGAACGGGATCACATCATTAGGAGAATGATGTGATGGACATGACCCATCCGTTAGCTTAGCATTATGATCGTTACAGTATCATTGCTACTGCTTTCTTCATGACTTATACATGTTCCTCAGACTATGAGACCATGCAACTCCCGAATACCGGAGGAACACCTTCTGTGCTATCAAACGTCACAACGTAAATGGGTGATTATAAAGATGCTCTATAGGTGTCTCCGAAGGTGTTTTTTGGGTTGGCATAGATCGAGATTAGGATTTCTCACTCCGTGTTTCGGAGAGGTATCTCTGGGCCCTCTCGGTAATGCTCATCACTATAAGCCTTGCAAGCATTGTGATTAATGAGTTAGTTGTGGGATGAAGTATTATGAAATGAGTAAAGAGACTTGCCGGTAACGAGATTGAACTAGGTATGATGATACCGACGATCAAATCTCGGGCAAGTAACATACCGATGACAAAGGGAACAACGTATGTTGTTACACTACTAGGGAAAACCTTATACACGGAATCTTAGCAGCAGCAGCACAAAAAAAGTTATCACTAATTAGCGATGGCGGATTTTAACCTCGCTACTACTAAGTTGATAGTAGTAGCGGGTTTTAACCCTCGCTACTACTAAGTTGATAGTAGTAGCGGGTTTTAACCTCGCTACTACTAAGCGGTCTCTACCATGCCCCCGACACATGCCATAGTAGTAGCGAGGCGATAAACCCGCTACTACTAAGTTGATAGTAGTAGCGGTTTTATACCCTCGCTACTGCTAAGTCGAGGTAGGTGAAGTCGCCATATCCTCGGCGAATCCCCATATCCTCCCCAAATCCTCCTCTCTTCCACCACTCTCTCCTCTCACTTTCCATACGCTCTCACATGGACCTCTTGCCCATGCACCCATCCTCCTCCATGGCGCCGAAAGAGGCCGCCGCCTCGCGCCACCGCCGTCTAGGAGCTCGCCGGTCTTCCACCGACGTCTAGGAGGCCGCCGCCCCGCGCCACCACACCGGAGCACCTCGCCACCGGTGACTAGCTCCGCTGCTCCCTACATCACCTTCCTCTCTCCCTCAGTTTTCCTTTTCTCTCTCTCCCTCTGGTTTGACTCACCCTCTGAAAGATCGAGGATGTCGCCTAGAGGGGGGGGGGGTGAATAGGCGTTTTAAAATAAATACGGTTTAGGCTTGAACAAATGCGGAATAAACCTAACGGTTAATTTGTCAAGCACAAAACCTACAACAACTAGGCTCACCTATGTGCACCAACAACTTATGCTTAGCAAGATAAGCAACTATGTGATAGCAAGATATATGACAAAGAACAATATGGCTATCACACAATAAAGTGCATAAGTAAAGGGGCTCGGGTAAGAGATAACCGAGGCACGCGGAGACGACGATGTATCCCGAAGTTCACACCCTTGCGGATGCTAATCTCCGTTTGGAGCGGTGTGGAGGCACAATGCTCCCAAGAAGCCACTAGGGCCACGTAATCTCCTCACGCCCTCGCACAATGCAAGATGTCGTGATTCCACTAAAGGACCCTTGAGGGCGGTCACCAACCCGTACAAATGGCAACCCTTGAGGCGGTCACTGCACCAGACACTTTGGCAACCCTTGGGGCGGTCACGGTGCCGTCAAATTTCTCAGGGCGATCTCCACAACCTAATTGGAGACCCCGACGCTTGCCCGGAGCTTTACACGACAATGATTGAGCTCCGAACACCACCAACCGTCTAGGGCGCCCAAGCACCCAAGAGGAACAAGCTCAAGGGCACCAAGCACCCAAGAGTAATAAGCTTCTCAACTTGTAACTTCCATGTATCACGTGGAGAACTCAAACCGATGCACCAAATGCAATGGCAAGGGCACACGGAGTGCCCAAGTCCTTCTCTCCCAAATCCCACCAAAGCAACTAATGCTAGGGAGGAAAGTGAGAGGAAGAATGAAAGAAGAACACAAAGAACTCCAAGATCTAGATCCAAGGGGTTCCCCTCACTTAGAGGAGAAAGTGATTGGTGGAAACGTGGATCTAGATCTCCTCTCTCTTTTCCCTCAAGAACTAGCAAGAATCGTTGGAGGGATTGAGAGTTAGCAAGCTCGAAGAAGGTCAACAATGGGGGAAGAAAACACGGGCTAAAGGGATAAAATCTCAATGGGGAAGAAGACCCCCTTTTATAGGTGAGGAGAAATCCAACCGTTATCCCCTCACTCAGCCCGCACGACGCGGTACTACCGCACGGAGCCGCGGTACTACCGCGGTTGGCTGCGGTACTACCGCTGCAGGTTGAGGTACTACCGCATGTGCAGATCGGCGGATGAAGGCTGTTGCACAGCAACGAGCGGTAGAACCGCCGGAGCGGTACTACCGTGCGCCCCTACGGTACTACCGTAAGGCAGGCAACACTAGGCGCAGAGAAAGCACGGAAGTAAAAAAATACTTCCGTACCTACTTCCGCTGAGGGAGGACCTGCGCAAAACTCCGGCACGGTACTACCGCACACGAAGAGCGGTAGTACCGCAGCCAACCGCGGTAACTCCGGCACGCGGTAACATGAAACCCAATTTTATTTTAGTTTCTTGCTTTTTGGTTCTGTTTGGGAGGCAACTCCGGCACAGTACTACCGCACACGAAGAGCGGTACTACCACGTAGGGCGCAGATGTAAAAAATTACATCCGCCCCTACTTCCGCTCATGCTGCTAAGCCTGGCCAGAGCCCACGGTACTCTGCTCCCACAGAGCGGTACTACTGTGAGCACTGATATACTACCGCAGGGACTGCGGTACTACCATTAAGGGCTGCGGTACTACCGCACCGGAGAGCAGACTACCGCATGCCCCGAACAGCAACACTAGGAGTCCTTCATTTTGCGAGAAGACAACAAAGGGATACAAGAAACCGAACGCCATAACTTCTGCAAATGAGCTCCGAATTGAGCAAACTCAAGCTTGTTGGATACAAGACAACGAGTAGCATCAAAACAGAGACTAGATGATGCAAGTGAACTCCGCTTTCGATGCAAGTGAGGTATGCCTAACAAAAGGAGGAGAGAAACCTCCAACAAAGAAGAACCGACATACCCTCCAACATCGAAAACATCATAGAAGATGCAAGTGAACTCCGTTTTCGATGAACTCGAGCTTGTCATAAAAATGACCATAAGCTCCAAATCTCACAAGGAGAAGAACCAAACAAGAACCAATAAAGATGATGCAAGGATGCAATGGTTTGAGCTCTCTACGAACGATACGATCAAGCAACTCATCGAGAGCCCCCCTTGATAGTACGACAATCGATCCTAAAACCCGGTCTCCCAACTACGACCATGAGACCGGTAAAATAGAAAACCTATCAAGGGCAAACCTTTGCCTTGCACAAAGTCCACTTGAGCTAGATGATGACGATCTTGACTCCCTCAAGTTGACCACCTTTCTTGATTGCGATGGTGCGATGAAGACTAGATGATTGCTCCCCCATAGTCCACTATGGGTGAGCCACTCTTCGGCTCATCTTCACAAGTCCAGTGACACCACAATGGACGGAAAGCTTCAAGCACTTGATCTTTTTGAGATGCATCACTTGAACTTGCACACCGCATCCTAACCCCACAAAGAACTCTCATGAAGACCATGGGTTAGTACACAAAGCATAATTGACAATGCTTACCATACCATGGGATCACTTGATCCCACTTGGTACATCTTCTATGCTTTGTGTGTTGATCAACTTGATTCACTCTTTGACTTAGTCTTGATCAACCTTGAATCTTTGCAACTCTCTTCATTTGGATGATGTCTTGAAGGTAAACATGAATGATCACACAACCTTCTTCTTCAAGACATGCTTGTAATAAGCTTAACACTCATATGACCAATCTTTGGATAATTCCTTAATAGCACCTTGGTCATCACAAACTCTCATTGAAACCAACAAATGGACTCCAAGAAAAGCCTATGGGCAAACCCTTCAAATATAACTCAAGGCAACCATTAGTCCATAGAGATTGTCATCGATTACCAAAACCACACATGGGGGCACCGCATGTCCTTTCACCCTCCCATGTCCATGCCCGTGCAGGTCGTCACCATGGATGACCCGGAGTTATCTGGCATGATCGGGAAGAGGAGCCCCACGCCGCGGCCTGGCTCTGCCATAGAAACGGGCCCTCTCCAACAGCCACTGCTGGATCTGGTCTTCCGCTGTCCGTTCATGCCTCCGGCGACGCCAATCATCGCTAGATCTTACCATTGCTGCCATTGACAGCATGCACGGGATCGAGATTTTTTTTTGTTTTTGAAAGTAATAGCGATGGCGCGGGTATAAGACCGCTCTGCTAATTAGCAGTAGCGTTGTTTGCAACGCACGCTATAGCTAACCATGTATAGCAGTAGCGTGTGTCAACATGCGCTACTACTACAAGTTAGCTGTGGTGCCGTATCAGTAGCGCGGGCACCCGCGTTACTGATACACCCAAAACCCGCGCTGCTGCTAGGCTTTTCCCTAGTAGTGTTATGCGGTTTGACCGATAAAGATCTTCCTAGAATATGTAGGAGCTAATATGAACATCCAGGTTCGGCTATTGGTTATTGACCGGAGATGTGTCTCGGTCATGTCTACATAGTTCTCGAACCTGTAGGGTCCACACGCTTAACATTCGATGACGATATGTATTATGAGTTATGTGTTTTTGATGACCGAAGTTTGTTCGGAGTCCCGAATGAGATCACGGACGTGACGAGGAGTCTCAAAATGGTCAAGACATAAAGATTGATATATTGGACCATGTTATTCGGACACCGTAACTGTTTCGGGAAGTTTCGGGTAAAACCGGAGTGTCAGAGGGGTTACCGGAACCCCCCGGGGAACTAATGGGCCACCATGCATGGGCCTTAGTGGAGAGAGAGGAGGGTCGCAGGAGGGCTGGCCGCACGCCCCCCTTGAGTCCGAATAGGACAAGGGAAGGGGGCGGCGCCCCCCTTTCCTACTCCCTCTCTCTCTCTCTCTCTCTTTTCCTTCCTCCCTCCTTCCTTGAAGTGGAATCCTACTAGGACTAGGAAGTCCTAGTAGGACTCCTCCCCTCTTAGGGCGCGCCCTAGGGGCTGGCTGGCCTCCCCCTTGCTCCTTTATATACGGGGGCAAGGGGGCACCCTAAAACACACAAGTTTCTCTTAACCGTGTGCGGTGCCCCCCTCCACAGTTACATGATACGTCTCCAACGTATCTATAATTTTTGATTGTTCATGCTATTATATTATCCATCTTGGATGTTTTATATGCATTTATATGCTATTTTATATGACTTTTGGGACTAACCTATTAACCTAGAGCCCAGTGCCAGTTTCTGTTTTTTCCTTGTTTTTTAGTTTTATAGAAAAGGAATACCAAACAGAGTCCGATTGACGTGCCAATTTTTGATGATTTTTCATGGACCAAAAGAAGCCCCCGAAGTAAAAGAGTTGGGCCAGAAGAGTCCCGAGCCATCCACGAGGGTGGAGGGCGTACCCTACCCCCTGGGCGTGTCCTCCCTATCTCGTGGATGACTCGGAGACCCCCGACGTGAGACCGATGCCAAAAATTCCTATAAATACAGAAACCCCCGAAAAGAAACCTAGATCGGGAGTTACGCCGCCGCAAGCCTCTATAGCCACCAAAACCCAATCGGGACCTTGTTCCGGCACCCTGCCGGAATGGGGATCCATCACCGGTCGCCATCTTCATCATCCCGGCGCTCTCCATGACGAGGAGGGAGTAGTTCACCCTCGGGGCTGAGGGTATGTACCAGTAGCTATGTGTTTGATCTCTCTCTCTCTCTCTCTCTCTCTCTCTCTCGTGTTCATGATATGTCACGATCTTGATGTATCGCGAGCTTTGCTATTATAGTTGGATCTGATGATGTTTCTCCCCCTCTATCTTCTTATAATGGATTGAGTTTTCCCTTTGAAGTTATCTTATCATATTGAGTCTTTAAGGATTTGAGAACACTTGATGTATGTCTTGCGTGGGATACCCGTGGTGACAATGGGGTATTCTATTGATTCACTTGATGTATGTTTTGGTGATCAACTTGCGCATTCCGTGATCTTGGAAATCTATGCATAGGGGTTGGCACACGTTTTTGTCTTGACTTCCGGTAGAAACTTCGGGGCACTCTTTGAAGTTCTTTGTGTTGGTTGAATAGATGAATCTGAGATTGTGTGATGCATATCGTATAATAATACTCGCGGATACTTGAGGTGACATTGGAGTATCTAGGTGACATTAGGGTTTTGGTTGATGTGTGACTTAAGGTGTTATTTTACTATGAACTCTAGGGTTGTTTGTGACACTTACAGGAATAGCCCAATGGACTGATCGGAAAGAATAACTTTGAGGTGGTTTCGTACCCTACAATAATCTCTTCGTTTGTTCTCCGCTATTAGTGACTTTGGAGTGACTCTTTGTTGCACGTTGAGGGATTGTTATATGATCTAATTATGTTATCATTGTGGAGAGTGTTGGAGAACGTAGCAGAAATTCAAAATTTTCTACGCATCACCAAGATCAATCTATGGAGATTCTAGCAACAAGAGAGGGAGAGGATGAGCATCTTCATACCCTTGTAGATCGCTAAGCGGAAGCGTTACAAAACGCGGATGAAGGAGTCGTACTACAGGCGATTCAGATCGCGGTTGATTCTGATCTAAGCACCGAACAACGGTGCCTCGCGTTCAACACACGTACAGCCGGGGCGTCTCCTCCTTCTTGATCCAGCAAGGGAGAGGAGAAGTTGAGGAGAACTCCGACAACACGGCGACATGGTGGTGATGGAGCTCGTGGTTCTCGGCAGGCTTCGCCAAGCACTACGGAGGAGGAGGAGGTGTTGGAGGAGGAGAGGGCTGCGCCGAGGGGAGTGCGGCTGTCCTCTCTCTCTCTCTCTCACTATATATAGGGGAAGGGAGGAGGGGAGGCGCCCTAGGGTTCCCTAGGGGAGGCGGCGCCATAGGGAAATCCTAGATGGGTTTGGCGCCCCACCCCTAGGAAACTTGCCCCCAAGCCGGGAGGGGTGGCTGCCCTAGGGGTGGCGCGAATTTCCTATTGGCGCTCACTGCGGCAAAATCTGGCGCTTATGCAGGGAACAACCGAGCGACGCTGCTGGGCGCCCACTTAGATCGTTACCAACTGCCCAATCCGGTTTTATGAACCTTCTAGAAGGTTCCCTGAACCGGGTTTTCGTTGCTTTCATCGGTTTTTCCTTTTTTTTTCTTTTTCTTTTTTTGTTTCTTTTTTTTCTTCTTTCTTTGTTTTTCTGTTTATTTATTTCATTTTTTCAATTCCTTTTCTTCTCTTTCTATTTCCTTTTTGTTCTTCAGATTTTCAAATTTCTTTCTGTTTCCTTTTTCTTTTCTTCTTTTTCGTTTTTTCTGTTTGTTTTCTTTATTTGGTTTCTTATTTCATTTCCTTTTTCTTTTCTCTTTTTTCAAAATATTCAAATTTTGTTTGCCTTTCCATAAAATGTTCAGTTTTTAAAAAATTGTTCTCAAAATTCAAAAATTGTTCTTGTTACACAAAAAAGTGCAAAACTTTCGAACTTAATATAATGTATTGAACTTCAACTTTTTTGTTCAGGTTTTCAAAAAATGTTTGCGCTTCCAACTATATTCGGGGTTTTTCGAATTTGTTCTCTGTTTCAAAATTTGTTCTAAATATTCAAAAAATGTTCGTGCTTTAAGAAATTGTTCGCGCTTCCAAATTTGTTCTATGTTTCAAAATTTGTTCTCAAGATTCCAAAAAAATGGTCATGCTTTTAAGAAAAATCCCCGCTTCCAAATTTGTTCTCTGTTTCAAATTTTGTTCTCAAGATTAAAAAAATGTTTGTGCTTTAAAAAATGTTCATGTTCAAATTTTGTTCTCAAATTTCCGCGCTTACAAATTTGTTCTCCGTTTCAAAATTTGTTCTCAAGATTAAAAAAATGTTCGTGCTTTAGAAAAATGTTCATGTTCAAATTTTGTTCTTGATTTCAAAATTTTGTTCTCTAAATTCAAGAAATGTTCGGCATTTTAAAAAGTGTTCAGTTTATCAAAAATTTGTTCAAGCCTTTTAGTTTTTCTTCTAAAATTTGGAAAGTGTTCTCTTTTTAAGAAACACCTTTTCAAAATAATTTTTGTGTTAGGAATTTGAGAAAATGTTCGGGTGTCCATTATATTTAGCTCCGCACGCCGTAGCAAACCAAGAAAGCTTGTCTATCGCGATGGCTTTGCTCGTGCATACAAAGATGGAGGTCCTTTGTTCGATCCCCCTCTCGAGCAGAGTTTTTTGGGATTTTTACAATGCGTTGCTGAATGGGCCGCCCAGTGGAGACGCTACCAGTCGTCCGCTCGACAATTTGCCGCAGCGAAGCGGTGCATAGGAGTTCGGTGGCGCCCCACCTCTCCGTGTTACGTGAGATGGGGTGGGAGGCGCCAGCCCCTAGTGGGCTGATGTGCCCTCTCCCTTGGCCCATAAGGCCCCCAAAGCTTGTCGGGCCTCTGAAACCCCTTTCGGACACGCTGGTCATCACCGGTACCCTGGAACAATTCCGGACTCCAATACCCTTCGTCCAATATACCGATCTTCACCTCCGGACCATTCCGTAGCTCCTCGTCATGTCCGGGTTCTCATCCGGGACTCAACAACCTTCGTAACCACATACTATTTCCCATAACAACTCTAGCGTCACCGAACCTTAAGTGTGTAGACCCTACAGGTTCGGGAACCATGCTGAACATGACCGAGACGTTCTCCGGTCAATAACCAACAAAGAGGATCTGGATACCCACGTTGGCTCCCACATGTTCCACGATGATCTCATCGGATGAACCACGATGTCAAGGATTCAAGCAATCCCGTATGCAATACCCTTTGTCTAGCGGTATTGTACTTGCCCGAGATTCAATCGTCGGTATGCCGATACCTTGTTCAATCTCGTTACCGGCAAGTCTCTTTATGTTGGGGAACGTTGCAGAAAATTAAAATTTTTCCTACGGTTTCACCAAGATCCATCTATGAGTTCATCTAAGCAACGAGTCATGGGAGAGTGATTGCATCTACATACCACTTGTAGATCGCGTGCGAAGCGTTCAATGGAACGGGATGATGGAGTCGTACTTTCGCCGTGATTCGGATCACCGATGACCTAGTGCGAACGGACAGCACCTCCGCGTTCAACACACGTGCGGAGCGGATGACGTCTCCTCCTTCTTGATCCAGCAAGGGGGAAGGAGAGGTTGATGATGATCCAGCAGCACGACGGCGTGGTGGTGGATGCAGCAGAACTCCGGCAAGGCTTCACGAGCAACTACGGGAGGAGGAGGAGGTGTAGCGAGGGGGGCGCCAAGGGCTTCTGTGGTGTTGCTGCCCCTCCTCCCTCCCTTTATATAGGTGCAAGAGAGGGAGAGGGCGCAGCCTTGCCCCTTCCTCCAAGGAAGGGTGCGGCCAAGAGGGGAGGAGTCCATCCTCCCAAGGCACCTCTGGAGGTGCCTTCCCCTTAGGACTCTCCTCCCAAGTCTCCTTGGCGCATGGGCCTCTTGGGGCTGGTGCCCTTGGCCCATATAGGCCAAGGCGCACCCCTACAGCCCATGTGGCCCCAGGCAGGTGGACACCCGGTGGACCCCGGACCCCTTCGGCACTCCGGTATAATACCGATAAAGTCTGAAACTTTTCCGACGACCAAAATAAGACTTCCCATATATAAATCTTTACTTCCGGACCATTCCGAACTCCTCGTGACGTCCCGGATCTCATCCGGACTCAACAACATTCGGTTTGCTGCATACTCATATTCATACAACCCTAGCGCCACCGAACCTTAAGTCGTAGACCCTACGGGTTCGGAGACATCTGAACATGACCGAGACGTTCTCCATCAATAACCAACAGCGGGATCTGGATACCCATGTTGGCTCCCACATGTTCCACGATGATCTCATCGGATGAACCACGATGTCAAGGACTCAATCGATCCCGTATACAATTCCCTTTGTCTAGCGGCATTGTACTTGCCCGAGATTCGATCGTCGGTATCCCGATACCTTGTTCAATCTCGTTACCGGCAAGTCTCTTTACTCGTTCCGTAACACATCATCACTTGATCAACCTCTTGGTCACATTGTGCACATTATGATGATGTCCTACCGAGTGGGCCCAGAGATACCTCTCCGTTTACACGGAGTGACAAATCCCAGTCTCGATTCGTGCCAACCCAATGACACTTTCGGAGATACCGTAATGCACCTTTATAGCCACCCGATTCGTTGTGACGTTTGGTACACCCAAAGCATTCCTACGGTATCCGGGAGTTGCACAATCTCATGGTCTAAGGAAATTATACTTGACATTAGAAAAGCATTAGCATACGAACTACGATCTTTGTGCTAGGCTTAGGATTGGGTCTTGTCCATCACATCATTCTCCTAATGATGTGATCCCGTTATCAATGACATCCAATGTCCATAGTCAGGAAACCATGACTATCTGTTGATCAATGAGCTAGTCAACTAGAGGCTTACTAGGGACATGGTGTTGTCTATGTACCCACACATGTATCTGAGTTTCCTTTCAGTACAATTATAGCATGGATAATAAACGATTGTCATGAACAAGGAAATATACTAATAACCAATTTATTATTGCCTCTAGGGCATATTTCCAACAGTCTCCCACTTGCACTAGAGTCAATAATCTACTCCACATCGTCATGTGATTAACACTGATAGGTCACATCGCCATGTGACCAACATCCAAAGAGTTTACTAGTGTCTGTAAACTAGTTCACATCATCATGTGATTAAGACTCAATGAGTTATGAGGTTTGATCATGTTTTGCTTGTGAGAGAGGTTTTAGTCAACGGGTCTGAACCTTTCAGATCCGTGTGCGCTTTGCAAATTTCTAGGTCATATTGTAAACGCTGCTTCCACGCTCTACTTGGAGCTATTCCAAATGGTTACTCCACTATACGTATCCGGTTTGCTACTCAGAGTCACTCGGATAGGTGTTAAAGCTTGCACCGACGTAACCCTTTACGCTGAACTCTTTATCACCTCCATAATCGAGAAACATGTCCTTATTTACTCCAAGGACAATTTTGATCATGTCCAATGATCCATTCTGGATCATTCTTGTACCCTTTGAGTGACTCATGGCAAGGCACACTTCGGTGCGGTACACAGATAGCATACCGTAGAGCCTACGTCTAAGGCATAGGGACGACCTTCGTCCTTTCTCTCTTTTCTGCCGTGGTCGAGCTTTAAGTCTTAACTTCATACCTTACATCTCGTGCAAGAACTCCTTCTTTGATGATCCATCTTGAACACCTTCAAGATCATGTCAAGGTATATGCTCATTTGAAAGTACCATTAAGCGGTTTTGATCTATCCTATAGATCTTGATGCTCAATGTTCAAGTAGCTTAATACAGGTTTTCACTTGAAAACACTTTTCAAATAACCCTATATGCTTTCCAGAAATTCTACATCATTTCGATCAACAATATGTCAACAACATATACTCATCAAAATTCTATAGTGCTCCCACTCACTTCTTTGGAAATACAAGTTTCTCATAAACTTTGTATAAACCCAAAATCTTTGATCATCTTATCAAAGAGTATATTCCAACTCCGAGATGCTTACTCCGGTCCATGGAAGGATCATTTGGAGCTAGCATACCTTTCAGCATCCTTAGGATCGACAAAACCTTTCTGATTGTATCTCATACAACCTTTCCTTACAGAAACTGGTAAGGAAACTCGTTTTGACATCCATCTGCTAGATTTCATAAATGCAGCTAATGCTAACATGATTCCGACGGACTTAAGCATCGCTACGGATGAGAAAATCTCATCGTAGTCAACTTGTGAAAAACTCTTTGCCACAAGTCGAGCTTCATAGACGGTGACATTACCGTCCACGTCCGTCTTCTTCTTAAAAATCCATTTATCTCAATAGCTTGTCGATCATCGGGCAAGTCCACCAAAGTCCATGCTTTGTTCTGATACATGGATCATATCTCGGATTTCATGGCCTCTAACCATTTGTCGGAATATGGGCCCACCATCGCTTCTCCATAGCTCGTAGGTTCATTGTTGTCTAGCAACATGACCTTCAAGACGGGATTACTGTAACACTCTGAAGCAGTACGCATCCTTGTCACCCTACGAGGTACGGTAGTGAGTTGATCCGAAGTTTCATGATCACTATCATAAGCTTCTACTTCAATTGATGTAGGTGCCACAGGAACTTCCTGTGCCCTGCTACACACTGGTTGAAGTGATGGTTCAATAACCTCATCAAGTCTCCACCATCCTCCCACTCAATTCTTTCGAGAGAAACTTTTCCTCGAGAAAGGACCCGTTTCTAGAAACAATCCCTATTGCTTTCGGATCTGAATTAGGAGGTATACCCAACCGTTTTGGGTGTCCTATGAAGATGCATTTTATCTGCTTTGGGTTCGAGCTTATCAACCTGAAACTTTTTCACATAAGCGTCGCAGCCCCAAACCTTTAAGAAACGACAACTTAGGTTTCTCCAAACCATAGTTCAAATGGTGTCATCTCAACGGAATTACGTGGTGCCCTATTAAAGTGATTCGGTTGTCTCTAATGCCTAACCCATGAACGATAGTGGTAATTCGATAAGAGACATCATGGTACGCATCATATCCAATAGGGTGCAACTATGATGTTCGGACACACCATCACACTATGGTGTTCCAGGCGGAATTAATTGTGAAACAATTTCCACAATGTCTTAATTGTGTGCCAAAGCTCGTAACTCAGATACTCATCTCTATGATCATATCACAGACATTTTATCCTTTTGTCACGATGATCTTCAACTTCACTCTGAAATTACTTGAACCATTCAATAATTCAGACTTGTGTTTCATCAAGTAAATATACTCAACATCTACTCAAATCATCTGTGAAGTAAGAACATAACGATATTCATCAGATGCCTCAAAGACTCATTGGACTGCACACATCAAAATGTGTTACTTCCAACAAGTTGCTATCTTGTTCCATCTAACTGAAAAACGAGGCTTTTCACCATCTTGCCCATGTGGTATGATTTGCATATCTCAAGTGATTCAAAATCAAGTGAGTCCAAACGATCCATCTGCATGGAGTTTCTTCATGCGTATACACCAATAGACATGGTTCGCATGTCTCAAACTTTTCAAAAATGAGTGAGTCCAAAGATCCATCAACATGGAGCTTCTTCATGCGTTTTATACCAATATGACTTACATGGCGATTGCCACAAGTACGTGGTACTATCATTGCTATCTTATATCTTTTGGCATGAAAATGTATCACTACGATCGAGATTCAATAAACCATTCCTTTTAGGTGCTAGACCATTGAAGGTATTATTCAAATTAACGAGTAACCATTATTCTCCTTAAATGAATAACAGATTATGTGACAGACATAATCCAATCATGTCTATGCTCAACGCAAACACCAAATAGCAATTATTTAGGTTTAACACCAATCTCGATGGTAGAGGGAGCGTGCGATGCTTGATCATATCAACCTTGGAAACACTTCCAACACGTATCGTCAGCTCACCTTTAGCTAGTCTCCGTTTATTCCGTAGCTTTTGTTTCGAGTTACCAACACTTAGCAACCGAACCGGTATCTAATACCCTGGTGCTACTAGGAGTACTAGTAAAGTACACATTAACATAATGTATATCCAATATACTTCTATCGACCTTGCCAGCCTTCTTATCTACCAAGTATCTAGGGTAATTCTGCTCCAAAGGGTTGTTCCCCTTATTACGTAAGCACTTAGTCTCGGTTTGGGTTCAACCTTGGGTTTCTTCAACTGGAGTAGCAACTGATTTGCCGTTTCATGAAGTGTCCCTTCTTGCCCTTGCCCTTCTTGAAACTAGTGGTTTCAACAACCATCAACAATTGATGCTCCTTCTTGATTTCTACTTTCGCGTGTCAAACATCGTGAATACCTCAAGGATCATCATATCTATCCCCGACATGTTATAGTTCATCACGAAGCTCTAGCAGCTTGGTGGCAATGACTTTGGAGAAACATCACTATCTCATCCGGAAGATCAACTCCCACGATTCAAGTGATTGTTGCACTCGGACAATCGAGCACAAGCTCAACAATTGAGCTTTTCTCCCTTAGTTTGCAGGCTAAGAAAATCGTCGGAGGTCTTATACCTCTTGACGTGGGCACGAGCCTGAAATCCCAATTTCAGCCCTCAAACATCTCATATGTTCCGCGACGTTTCAAAACGCCTTTGGTGCCTCAACTCTAAACCGCTCAACCGAACTATCACGTAGTTATCCAAACGTGTATGTCCGATGTTCAGTAACATCCACAAACGATGTTTGGGGTTCAGCACACCGAGCGGTGCATTAAGGACATAAGCTTTCTCTCGTCCGCATAATCGCCATCACAACTTTCAACTATATTTTTCTAGGAACATATCTAAACAGTGGAACTAAAGCGCGAGCATACGACATAATTTGCAAAGATCTTTTGACTATGTTCAGGATAATTAAGTTCATCTCATGAACTCCCACTTAGATAGACATCCCTCTAGTCATCTAAGTGATTACATGATCCGAGTCAACTAGGCCGTGTCCGATCATCACGTGAGACGGACTAGTCATCATCGGTGAACATCTTCATGTTGATCGTATCTTCCATACGACTCATGTTCGACCTTTCGGTCTCTTGTGTTCCGAGGCCATGTCTGTACATGCTAGGCTCGTCAAGTTAACCTAAGTGTATTGCATGTGTAAAACTGTCTTACACCCGTTGTATGTGAACGTAAGGATCTATCGCACCCGATCATCACGTGGTGCTTCGAAACGACGAACTTTAGCAACGGTGCACAGTTAGGGAGAACACTTTCTTGAAATTGTTATGAGGGATCATCTTATTTACTACCGTCGTTCTAAGTAAACAAGATGCATAAACATAATAAACATCACATGAAATTATATAGTAGTGACATGATATGGCCAATATCATATAACTCCTTTGATCTCCATCTTCGGGGCTCCATGATCATCTTGTCACCGGCATGACACCATGATCTCCATCATCATGATCTCCATCATCGTGTCTTCATAAAGTTGTCACGCTAACGACTACTTCTACTTCTATGGCTAACGTGTTTAGCAATAAAGTAAAGTAATTTACATGGCGTTCTTCAATGACACGCAGGTCATACAAAAAATAAAGACAACTCCTATGGCTCCTGCCGGTTGTCATACTCATCGACATGTAAGTCGTGATTCCTATTACAAGAACATGATCTCATACATCACATATATCATTCATCATTCATCACAACTTTGGCCATATCATATCACAAAACACTTGCTGCAAAAACAAGTTAGACGTCCTCTAATTGTTGTTGCAAGTTTTACGTGGCTGCAATAGGGTTCTAGCAAGAACGTTTTCTTACCTACGTGAAAGCCACAAGGTGATTTGTCAACTTCTATTTTCCCTTCATAAGGACCCTTTTCATCGAATCCGCTCCAACTAAAGTGGGAGAGACAGACACCCGCTAGCCACCTTATGCAACTAGTGCATGTCGGTCGGTGGAACCAGTCTCACGTAAGCGTCACGTAAGGTCGGTCCGGCCGCTTCATCCCACAATACCGCTGAAGCAAGATAAGACTAGTAGCGGCAAGAAAGTTGACAACATCTACGCCCACAACAAATTGTGTTCTACTCGTGCAATAGAGAACTACGATAGACCTAGCTCATGATGCCACTTTTGGGGAACGTTGCAGAAAATTAAAATTTTTCCTACGATTTCACCAAGATCCATCTATGAGTTCATCTAAGCAACGAGTCATGGGAGAGTGATTGCATCTACATACCACTTGTAGATCGCGGCGGAAGCGTTCAATGGAACGGGATGATGGAGTCGTACTGCCGTGATTCAGATCACCGATGACCTAGTGCGAACGGACAGCACCTCCGCGCTCAACACACGCGACGGAGCGGATGACGCCTCCTCCTTCTTGATCCAGCAAGGGGAAGGAGAGGTTGATGATGATCCAGCAGCACGACGGCGTGGTGGTGGATGCAGCAGAACTCCCAGGGCTTCACGAGCAACCACGGGAGGAGGAGGAGGTGTAGCAGAGAGGGAGGCGCCAAGGGCTTCGGGTGTTGCTGCCCCCTCCTCCCTCCCTTTATATAGGTGCAAGAGAGGGGAGGGCGCAGCCTTGCCCCTTCCTCCAAGGAAGGGTGCGGCCAAGAGGGGGAGGAGTCCATCCTCCCAAGGCACCTCTGAGGTGCCTTCCCCTTTAGGACTCTCCCTCCCAAGTCTCCCATGCGCATGGGCCTCTTGGGGCTGGTGCCCTTGGCCCATATAGGCCAAGGCGCACCCCTACAGCCCATGTGGCCCCCGGGCAGGTGGACCCCCGTGGACCCCGGACCCCTTTCGCAGCCTCGCCGCACAATACCGATAAAGTCTAAACTTTTCCTACGACCAAAATAAGACTTCCCATATATAAATCTTTACCTCCGGACCATTCCGGAACTCCTCGTGATGTCCGGATCTCATCCGGACTCGAACAACATTCGGTTTGCTGCATACTCATATTCATACAACCCTAAGCGCCACCGAACCTTATGTGTAGACCCTACGGGTTCGGAGACATGCGAACATGACCGAGACGTTCTCCCATCAATAACCAACAGCGGGATATGGATACCCATGTTGGCCCCACATGTTCCACGATGATCTCATCGGATGAACCACGATGTCAAGGACTCAATCGATCCCGTATACAATTCCCTTTGTCTAGCGGCATTGTACTTGCCCGAGATTCGATCGTCGGTATCCCGATACCTTGTTCAATCTCATTACGGCAAGTCTCTTTACTCGCTCCGTAACACATCATCCAGTGATCAACCTCTTGGTCACATTGTGCACATTATGATGATGTCCTACCGAGTGGGCCCAGAGATACCTCTCCGCTTACGGAGTGACAAATCCGCCTCGATTCGTGCCAACCCAATGACACTTTCGGAGATACCGTAATGCACCTTTATAGCCACCCGCTACGCCAGGACGCTTGGTACACCCAAAGCATTCCTACGGTATCCGGGAGTTGCACAATCTCATGGTCTAAGGAAATGATACTTGACATTAGAAAAGCATTAGCATACGAACTACGATCTTTGTGCTAGGCTTAGGATTGGGTCTTGTCCATCACATCATTCTCCTAATGATGTGATCCTGTTATCAATGACATCCAATGTCCATAGTCAGGAAACCATGACTATCTGTTGATCAATGAGCTAGTCAACTAGAGGCTTACTAGGGACATGGTGTTGTCTATGTACCCACACATGTATCTGAGTTTCCTTTCAATACAATTATAGCATGGATAATAAACGATTATCATGAACAATGAAATATACTAATAACTAATTTATTATTGCCTCTAGGGCATATTTCCAACAGTCTCCCACTTGCACTAGAGTCAATAATCTAGTCCACATCGTCATGTGATTAACACTGATAGGTCACATCGCCATGTGACCAACATCCAAAGAGTTTACTAGTGTCTGTAAACTAGTTCACATCATCATGTGATTAAGACTCAATGAGTTATGAGGTTTGATCATGTTTTGCTTGTGAGAGAGGTTTTAGTCAACGGTCCAACCTTTCAGATCCGTGGTGCTTTGCAAATTTCTAGGTCATATTGTAAACGCTGCTTCCACGCCTACTTGGAGCTATTCCAAATGGTTTCTCCACTATACGATCCGGTTTGCTACTCGAGTCACTCGGATAGGTGTTAAAGCTTGCACCGACGTAACCCTTTAGGCTGAACTCTTTATCACCTCCATAATCGAGAAACATGTCCTTATTTACTCTAAGGACAATTTTGATCATTGTCCAATGATCCATTCTGGATCATTCTTGTACCCTTTGACCGACTCATGGCAAGGCACACTTCCGGTCGGTACACATAGATAGCATACCGTAGAGCCTACGTCTAAGGCATAGGGGCGACCTTCGCCTTTCTCTCTTTTCTGCCGTGGTCGAGCTTTAAGTCTTAACTTCATACCTTACATCTCGTGCAAGAACTCCTTCTTTGATGATCCATCTTGAACACCTTCAAGATCATGTCAAGGTATATGCTCATTTGAAAGTAACATTAAGCGGTTTTGATCTATCCCTATAGATCTTGATGCTCAATGTTCAAGTAGCTTAATACAGGTTTTCACTTGAAAACACTTTTCAAATAACCCTATATGCTTTCCAGAATTCTACATCATTTCGATCAACAATATGTCAACAACATATACTCATCAAAATTCTATAGTGCTCCCACTCACTTCTTTGGAAATACAAGTTTCTCATAAACTTTGTATAAACCCAAAATCTTTGATCATCTTATCAAAGAGTATATTCCAACTCGAGATGCTTACTCCAAATCCATGGAAGGATCACCGAGCTAGCATACCTTTCAAAGATCCTTAGGATCGACAAAACCTTTACGATTGTATCTCATACAACCTTTCCTTACGGAAACCGGTAAGGAAACTCGTTTTGACATCCATCTGCTAGATTTCATAAATGCAGCTAATGCTAACATGATTCCGACGGACTTAAGCATCGCTACGGATGAGAAAATCTCATCGTAGTCAACTTGTGAAAACTCTTTGCCACAAGTCTAGCTTCATAGACGGTGACATTACCGCCCACGTCCGTCTTCTTCTTAAAATCCATTTATCTCAATAGCTTGCCAATCATCGGGCAAGTCCACCAAAGTCCATGCTTTGTTCGCACATGGATCCTATCTCGGATTTCATGGCCTCTAACCATTTGTCGGAATATGGGCCCACCATCGCTTCTCCATAGCTCGAGGTTCATTGTTGTCTAGCAACATGACCTTCAAGACAGGATTACTGCACCACTCAAGCAATCGCGCATCCTTGTCACCCTACGAGGTACGGTAGTGACTTGATCCAAGTTTCATGATCACTATCATAAGCTTCTACTTCAATTGATGTAGGTGCCACAGAACTTCCCGCCCTGCTACACACCGTTGAAGTGATGGTTCAATAACCTCATCAAGTCTCCACCATCCTCCCACTCAATTCTTTCGAGAGAAACTTTTCCTCGAGAAAGGACCCGCTTCTAGAAACAATCCCTATTGCTTTCAGATCTGAATTAGGAGGTATACCCAACCGCTTTGGGTGTCCTATGAAGATGCATTTTATCTGCTTTGGGTTCGAGCTTATCAACTCGAAACTTTTTCACATAAGCGTCGCAGCCCCAAACCTTTAAGAAACGACAACTTAGGTTTCTCCAAACCATAGTTCAAACGGTGTCGTCTCAACGGAATTACGTGGTGCCCTATTAAAGTGAGTGCGGTTGTCTCTAGTGCCTAACCCATGAACGATAGTGGTAATTCGATAAGAGACATCATGGTTCGCATCATATCCAATAGGGTGCAACTATGATGTTCGGACACACCATCACACTATGGTGTTCCAAAGCGGTATTAATTGTGAAACAATTTCCACAATGTCTTAATTGTGTGCCAAAGCTCAGAACTCGATACTCATCTCTATGATCATATCACGACATTTTATCCTTTTGTCACGATGATCTTCAACTTCACTCTGAAATTACTTGAACCATTCAATAATTTAGACATGTGTTTCATCAAGTAAATATACTCAACATCTACTCAAATCATCTGTGAAGTAAGAACATAACGATATTCATCAGATGCCTCAAAGACTCATTGGACTGCACACATCAAAATGTGTTACTTCCAACAAGTTGCTATCTTGTTCCATCTAACTGAAAACGAGGCTTTTCACCATCTTGCCCATGTGGTATGATTTGCATATCTCAAGTGATTCAAAATCAAGTGAGTCCAAACGATCCATCTGCATGGAGTTTCTTCATGCGTATACACCAATAGACATGGTTCACATGTCTCAAACTTTTCAAAAAACGAGTGAGTCCAAAGATCCATCAACATGGAGCTTCTTCATGCGTTTTATACTAATATGACTTACATGGCAGTGCCACAAGTACGTGGTACTATCATTACTATCTTATATCTTTTGGCATGAAAATGTGTATCACGATGATCGATATTCAATAAACCATTCCTTTTAGGTGCTAGACCATTGAAGGTATTATTCAAATTAACAGAGTAACCATTATTCTCCTTAAATGAATAACCGACATGCATGCATATAATCCAATCATGTCTATGCTCAATGCAAACACCAAATAGCAATTATTTAGGTTTAACACCAATCTCGTGAAGGAAATATGCCCTAGAGGCAATAATAAAGTTATTATTTATTTCCTTATATCATGATAAATGTTTATTATTCATGCTAGAATTGTATTAACCGGAAACATAATACATGTGTGAATATATAGACAAACAGATGTCACTAGTATGCCTCTATTTGACTAGCTTGTTAATCAAAGATGGTTATGTTTCCTAACCATGAACAAGGAGTTGTTATTTGATTAACAAGGTCACATCATTAGTTGAATGATCTGATTGACATGACCCATTCCGTTAGCTTAACACTTGATCGCTTAGTATGTTAATGCTTTCTTCATGACCCATACATGTTCCTATAACTATGAGATTATGCAACTCCGCTTACGGAGGAACACTTTGGTACTACCAAACGTCACAACGAATCGGGTGATTATAAAGGAGTACTACAGGTGTCTCCAAAGGTACTTGTTGGGTTGGCGATTTCGATATTAGGTTTTGTCACTCCGATTGTCGGAGAGGTATCTCCAGTGCCTTCTCGGTAATGCACATCACCTAAGCCTTGCAAGCATTACAACTAATGAGTTAGTTGTGAGATGATGTATTACGGAACGAGTAAAGAGACTTACCGTAACGAGATTGAACTAGGTATTGATACCGACGATCGAATCTCGGGTAAGTAACATACCGATGACAAAGGGAACAACGATGTCGTTATGCGGTTTGACCGATAAAGATCTTCGAGAATATGTAGGAACCAATATGGGCATCCAGGTTCCGCTATTGGTTATTGACCGAGAATGGTTCTAGGTCATGTCTACATAGTTCTCGAACCCGTAGGGTCCGCACGCTTAACGCTTCGATGACAGTTCATAATGAGTTTATAAGTATTGATGCACCAAGGTTGTTCGAGTCCCGGATGTGATCACGGACATGACGAGGAGTCTCGAAATGGTCGAGACATAAAGATTGATATATTGGAAGCCTATGTTTGACTTCGAAGTGTTCCGGTGAAATCGGATTTTATCGAGTACCGGAGGTTACCGAACCCCGGAAGTCTATGGGCCTTAATGGGCCATGGGAGAAGAGGAAGGGCAGGCCAAGGTGGGCTGCGCCCCCCCCCCTCTAGTCCGAATAGGACAAGGAAGGGGGCGCCCTTCCTCTTCCCCTCCTCCAATCCTAGTCCAACTAGGAGAGGGGGAGTCCTACTCCGGTGGGAGTAGGACTCCTCCTTGTCGCGCCTCCTCTAGGGCCGCCACCTCCCCTTGTCTCCTTTATATATGGGGCAGGGGCACCCCAATACACACAAGTTGATCTACGGATCTTTCCTTAGCCGTGTGCGGTGCCCCTTCCACCATATTCCACTTCGGTCATATCGTCATGAGCTTAGGCGAAGCCCGCGCCGAGAAGTCATATCGTCGCGAGCTTAGGCGAAGCCTGCGTCGGTGGAGCATCAACACCGCTCCCACGCCGTCGTCTTGTGGAACTCATCCCGACACTTTGCTGGATCGGAGTCCGGGATCGCCATCGAGCTGAACGTGTGCGTAACTCGGAGGTGCCGACGCTCGGTGCTTGGATCGGTCGGATCGTGGAGACGTCGACTACATCAACCGCGTTGTTATAACGCTTCGCTTTCGGTCACGAGGGTACGTGGGCGACACTCTCCCTCTCGCTGCTATGCCATCACCATGGTCTTGCGTGATCGTGAGGAAATTTTTGAAATTACTACGCTCCCCAACAATGGCATCCGAGCCTGGTTTTATGCGTTGATGTCATGTGCACGAGTAGAACACAAGTGAGTTGTGGACGATACAAGTCATACTGCCTACCAAAGATGTCATACTTTGGTTCAGCGGTATTGTGAGATGAAGCGGCCCGACCGACATTACGCCAGACGCTTACGCGAGACTGGTTTCACCGCCCGAGCACTCGTTGCTTAAAGGTGACCGGCGGTGTCTGCTCTCTCACTTTAGTTGAATCGAGTGTGGCTACGCCCGGTCCTTGAGAAGGTTAAACGGAGTCTATTTGACGAAGTATCGCTGTGGTTTTGATGCGTAGGTAAGAACGGTTCTTGCTCAGCCCGTAGCAGCCACGTAAAACTTGCAACAACAAAGTAGAAGACGCCTAACTTGTTTTTGCAGGCATGTTGTGATGTGATATGGTCAAGACGTGATGCTATACTTTATTGTATGAGATGATCATGTTTTGTAACCGAAGTTATCGGCAATCGGCAGGAGCCATATGGTTGTCGCTTATTGTATGAAATGCAACGCCATGTAATTGCTTTACTTTATCACTAAGGAGTAGCGATAGTCGAGAAGCAATAGTTGGCGAGACGACAACGATGCTACGATGGAGATCAAGGTGTCGCGCGGTGACGATGGTGATCATGACGGTGCTTGGCGATGGAGATCACAAGCACAAGATGATGATGACCATATCATATCACTTATATTGATTGCATGTGATGTTTATCCTTTATGCATCTTATCTTGCTTTGTTTGACGGTAGCATTATAAGATGATCTCTCACTAAAATTATCAAGAAGTGTTCTCCTCGAGTATGCACCGCTGCCAAAGTTCGAGTACCCGACACCACGTGATGATCGGGTGTGATAAGTTCTACGTCCATCTACAACGGTGCAAAACAGTTGCACACGCGAATACTCAAGTTAAACTTGACGAGCCTAGCATATAACAGATATGGCCTCGAACACGGAGACCGAAAGGTCGAACGTGAATCATATAGTAGATATGATCAACATAGTGATGTTCACCATTGAAACTACTCCGCCTCACGTGATGATCGGACATGGTTTAGTTGATTTGGATCACGTGATCACTTAGATGACTAGAGAGATGTCTGCCTAAGTGGGAGTTTTTAATATGATTAATTAAACTTAAATTTATCATGAACTTAGTACCGATAGTATTTTGCTTGTCTATGTTTAATGTAGATAGATGGCTCGTCTTTGTTGTTCCGTTGAATTTTAATGCGTTCCTTGAGAAAGCAAAGTTGAAAGATGATGGTAGCAATTACACGGATCGGGTCCGTAACGAGGATTATCCTCATTGCTGCACGTAAAAATTACGCCCCGAAGCATCGCTGGGTGACAGTTCTGCTGCAGATGCTTTGCCGAAGTTATGAACGTCCGCAAAGCGTAGCTGATGACTACTCTATAGTTCAAGGTGCCATGCTTTACGGCTTAGAACCGGGTCTTCAACGACGTTTTGAACGTCATGGAGCATATGAGATGTTCCAAGAGTTGAAGTTAATATTTCAAGCAAATGCCCGGATTGAGAGATATGAAGTCTCCAATAAGTTCTATAGCTGCAAGATGGAGGAGAATAGTTCGTCGGTGAGCACATACTCAAAATGTCCGGGTATAACAATCACTTAATTCAGCTGGGAGTTAATCTTCGGATGATAGTGTCATTGATGAAATTCTCCAATCACGCCACCAAGCTACAAGAGCTTCGTGATGAACTATAATATGCAAGGGATGACTAAGACAATTCTCGAGCTCTTCGCGATGCTAAAAGCAGCGGAGGTAGAAATCAAGAAAGAGCATCAAGTGTTGATGGTCAACAAGACCACTAGTTTCAAGAAAAGGGCAAAGGAAAGAAGAAGGAAACTTCAAAAGAACAGCAAGAAAGTTGCTGATCAAGAGAAGAAACCCAAGTCTGGACCTAAGCCTGAAATCGAGTGTTTTACTTCAAGCGCACGGACATTTGAAGCGGAACTGCCCCAAGTATTTGGCGGATAAAAAGGATGGCAAGGTGAACAAAGGTATATGTGATATACATGTTATTGATGTGTACCTTACTAGAGCTCGTAGTAGCACTGGTATTTGATACTGGTTCTGCTATAATATTTGCAACTCAAACAGGACTACGGAATAGACGAGCACTAGCAAAGGACGAGGTGACGATGCGCGCGTGGGAAATGGTTCCAAAGTCAATGTGATCGCAATCGCACGCTACCTCTACATCTACCTTCGGATTAGTTTTAGACCTAAATAATTGTTATTTGGTGCCGCGTTGAGCATGAACATTATATCTGGATCTTGTTTAATGCGAGACGGTTATTCATTTAAATCGAGAATAATGGTTGTTCTATTTATATGAGTAATATCTTTTATGGTCATGCACCCTTGAAGAATGGTCTATTCTTGTTGAATCTCGACAGTAGTGATACACATATTTATAATGTTGAAGCCAAAAGATGCAGAATTGATAATGATAGTGCAACTTATTTGTGGCACTTGCCGCTTAGGTCATATCGGTGTAAAACGCATGAAGAAACTCCATCTTGATGGGCTTCGAATCACTTGATTATGAATCACTTGGTACTTGCGAACCGTGCCTCATGGGCAAGATGACCAAAACGCCGTTCTCGGAACTATGGAGCGAGCAACTGATTTGTTGGAAATCATACATACTGATGTTTGTGGTCCAATGAATGTTGAGGCACGCGGCGGATATCGTTATTTTGTCACCTTCACAGATGATTTAAGCAGATATGGGTATATCTACTTAATGAAACACAAATCTGAAACGTTTGAAAAGTTCAAAGAATTTCAGAGTGAAGTGGAAAATCATCGTAACAAGAAAATAAAGTTTCTACGATCTGATCGTGGAGGAGAATATTTGAGTTACGAGTTTGGTTTACATTTGAAACAATGTGGAATAGTTTCACAACTCACGCCACCCGAACACCACAGAGAAATGGTGTGTCCGAACGTCAGAATCGTATTTTACTAGATATGGTGCGATCTATGATGTCTATTTCGATTTACCGCTATCGCTTTGGGGTTATGCTTTAGAGACGGCGCATTCACGTTGAATAGGACACCGCCAAAATCCGCTGAGACGACGCCTTATGAACTGTGGTTTGGCAAGAAACCAAAGTTGTCGTTTCTTAAAGTTTGGGGCTGCGATGCTTATGTAAAGAAACTTCAACCAGATAAGCTCGAACCCAAATCGGAAAAATGTGTCTTCATAGGATACCCAAAGGAGATGTTGGGTACACCTTCTATCACAGATCTGAAGGCAAGATTTTCGTTGCTAAATTCGGATCCTTTCTAGAGAAGGAGTTTCTCTCGAAAGAAGTGAGTGGGAGGAAAGTAGAACTTGATGAGATAATCAGATCTGCTCCCTTATTGGAATGTAGTTCATCACAAGAAATGGTTCTGTGACAACTACACCAATTAGTGAGGAAACTAATGATGATGATCATGAAGCTTCGATCAAGTTGCTCTTGAACCTCGAGGTCAACCAGAGTAAAATACGCACTGAGTGGTACGGTAATCTTATTCGGAAGTCATGTTACTTGACCATGGCGAACCTACAAACTATGAAGAAGCGATGGTGAGCCCAGATTCATAAAATGGCTGGAAGCCATGAAATCTGAGATGGGATCCATGTATGAGAACAAAGTATGGACTTTGGTTGACTTGCCGATGATCGGCAAGCCATTGAAAATAAATGGATCTTTAAGAAGAAGACTGACGCCGATGGTAATGTAATCGTCTACAAAGCTCGACTTGTTGCAAAAGGTTTTCGACAAGTTCAAGGAGTTGACTACGATGAGACTTTCTCACCAGTGGCGATGCTTAAGTCTGTCCGAATCATGTTAGCAATTGCCGATTTTATGATTATGAAATTTGGCAAATGGATGTAAAACTGCATTCTTGAATGGATTTCTAGAAGAAGAGTTGTATATGATGCAACCGGAAGGTTTTGTCGATCCAAAAGGTGCTAACAAAGTGTGCAAGCTCCAACGATCAATTTATGGTCAGTGCAAGCCTCTCGGAGTTGGAATAAACGCTTTGATAATGTGATCAAAGCATATGGGTTTGTATGCACTTTTGGAGAAGCTCAGATTTACAAGAAAGTGAGTGGGAGCTCAGAGCATTTCTAATATTATATGTGGACGACATATTATTGATTGGAAATGATATAGAATTTCTGGATAGCATAAAAGGATACTTGAATAAAAGTTTTTCAATGAAAGACCTCGGTGAAGCTGCTTACATATTGGGCATCAAGATCTATAGAGATAGATCAAGACGCTTGATTGACTTTCACAAAGCACATACCTTGATAAAGTTTTGAAAAATTTCAAAATGGATCAGCAAAGAAAGGTTTTTACCTGTTTACAAGGTGTAAGATTGAGTCGACTCAATGCCCGACCACAGCAGAAGATAGAGAGAAAATGAAAGATGTTCCTATGCTTCAGCCATAGGCTCTATCATGTATGCAATGCTGTGTACCGCACTGACGATGCTTAGCTGTAAGCTTGGCAGGAAGGTACCAAAGTAATCCAGAGTGGATCATCGGACAGCGGTCAAGAACATCCCAAATACCGAAAAGGACTAAGGATATGTTTCTCGATATGGAGGTGACAAAGAGCTAGTCGTAAATGGTTACGCCGATGTAAGCTTTGACACCGATCCGACGATTCTAAATCGCAAACCGGATACGTGTTTTTATTAAACGGTGGAGCTGTCGGTTGGTGCAGTTCTAAACAAAGCGTCGTGGCGGGATCTACATGTGAAGCGGAGTACATAGCTGCTTCGAAGCAGCAAATGAAGGAGTCGGATGAAAGAGTTCATTTCCGATCTAGGTGTCATACCTAGTGCATCGGGACCGATGAAAATCTTCCGTGACAATATCGGTGCAATTGCCTTGGCAAAGGAATCCAGATTTCACAAGAGGACCAAGCACATCAAGAGACGCTTCAATTCCATTCGGGACCAAGTCCAAGTGGGAGACATAGAGATTTGCAAAATACATACGGATCTGAATGTTGCGCACTGCTGACTAAGCCTCTTCCACGAGCAAAACATGATCAGCACCAAGACTCCATGGGTGTAAGGATCATTACTTTGTAATCTAGATTATTGACTCTAGTGCAAGTGGGAGATCAAGGAAATATGCCCTAGAGGCAATAATAAAGTTATTATTTATTTCCTTATATCATGATAAATGTTTATTATTCATGCTAGAATTGTATTAACCGGAAACATAATACATGTGTGAATATATAGACAAACAAGATGTCACTAGTATGCCTCTATTTGACTAGCTTGTTAATCAAAGATGGTTATGTTTCCTAACCATGAACAAGGAGTTGTTATTTGATTAACAAGGTCACATCATTAGTTGAATGATCTGATTGACATGACCCATTCCGTTAGCTTAACACTTGATCGCTTAGTATGTTAATGCTTTCTTCATGACCCATACATGTTCCTATAACTATGAGATTATGCAACTCCGTGCTACGGAGGAACACTTTGGTACTACCAAACGTCACAACGAATCGGGTGATTATAAAGGAGTACTACAGGTGTCTCCAAAGGTACTTGTTGGGTTGGCGATTTCGATATTAGGTTTTGTCATCCGATTGTCGGAGAGGTATCTCCGTGCCTTCTCGGTAATGCACATCACCTAAGCCTTGCAAGCATTACAACTAATGAGTTAGTTGTGAGATGATGTATTACGGAACGAGTAAAGAGACTTACCGTAACGAGATTGAACTAGGTATTGATACCGACGATCGAATCTCGGGTAAGTAACATACCGATGACAAAGGGAACAACGATGTCGTTATGCGGTTTGACCGATAAAGATCTTCGAGAATATGTAGGAACCAATATGGGCATCCAGGTTCCGCTATTGGTTATTGACCGAGAATGGTTCTAGGTCATGTCTACATAGTTCTCGAACCCGTAGGGTCCGCACGCTTAACGCTTCGATGACAGTTCATAATGAGTTTATAAGTATTGATGCACGAAGGTTGTTCGAGTCCCGGATGTGATCACGGACATGACGAGGAGTCTCGAAATGGTCGAGACATAAAGATTGATATATTGGAAGCCTATGTTTGACTTGAAGTGTTCCGGTGAAATCGATTTTATGAGAGTACCGGAGGTTACCGAACCCCCGGAAGTCTATGGGCCTTAATGGGCCATGGGAGAAGAGGAAGGGCAGGCCAAGGTGGGCTGCGCCCCCTCCCCTCTAGTCCGAATAGGACAAGGAAGGGGGCGCGCCTTCCTCTTCCCTCCTCCAATCCTAGTCCAACTAGGAGAGGGGGAGTCCTACTCCCGGTGGGAGTAGGACTCCTCCTTGCGCGCCTCTCTAGGGCCGCCACCTCCCCTTGTCTCCTTTATATACGAGGCAGGGGGCACCCAATACACACAAGTTGATCTACGGATCTTTCCTTAGCCGTGTGCGGTGCCCCTTCCACCATATTCCACTTCGTCATATCGTCATGAGCTTAGGCGAAGCCCTGCGCCGGAGAAGTCATATCGTCATGAGCTTAGGCGAAGCCCTGCGTCGGTGGAGCATCAACACCGCTCCCACGCCGTCGTCTTGACGGAACTCATCCCCGACACTTTGCTGGATCGGAGTCCGGGATCGCCATCGAGCTGAACGTGTGCGTAACTCGGAGGTGCCGTGACGTTCGGTGCTTGGATCGGTCGGATCGTGGAGACGCACGACTACATCAACCGCGTTGTTATAACGCTTCGCTTTCGGTCTACGAGGGTACGTGGACGGACACTCTCCCCTCTCGTTGCTATGCCATCACCATGGTCTTGCGTGATCGTAGGAAATTTTTTGAAATTACTACGTTCCCCAACATCTCGATGGTAGAGGGAGCGTGCGATGCTTGATCATATCAACCTTGGAAACACTTCCAACATGTATCGTCAGCTCACCTTTAGCTAGTCTCCGTTTATTCCGTAGCTTTTGTTTCGAGTTACCAACACTTAGCAACCGAACCGGTATCTAATACCCTGGTGCTACTAGGAGTACTAGTAAAGTACACATTAACATAACGTATATCCAATATACTTCTATCGACCTTGCCGACCTTCTTATCTACCAAGTATCTAGGGTAATTCTGCTCCAGTGGCTGTTCCCCTTATTACAGAAGCACTTAGTCTCGGGTTTGGGTTCAACCTTGGGTTTCTTCACTGGAGTAGCAACTGATTTGCCGTTTCATGAAGTGTCCCTTCTTGCCCTTGCCCTTCTTGAAACTAGTGGTTTCAACAACCATCAACAATTGATGCTCCTTCTTGATTTCTACTTTCGCGGTGTCAAACATCGTGAATACCTCAAGGATCATCATATCTATCCCTGACATGTTATAGTTCATCACGAAGCTCTAGCAGCTTGGTGGCAATGACTTTGAGAAACATTACTATCTCATCCGGAAGATCAACTCCCACTCGATTCAAGTGATTGTTGCACTCGGACAATCGAGCACAAGCTCAACAATTGAGCTTTTCTCCTTAGTTTGCAGGCTAAGAAAATCGTCGGAGGTCTTATACCTCTTGACGTGGGCACGAGCCTGAAATCCCAATTTCAGCCCTCAAACATCTCATATGTTCCGCGACGCTTTGAAAAACGCCTTTGGTGCCTCAACTCTAAACCGCTCAACCGAACTATCACGTAGTTATCCAAACGTGTATGTCCGATGTTCAGAACATCCACAAACGATGTTTGGGGTTCAGACACCGAGCGTGCATTAAGGACATAAGCTTTCTACTATCCGCATAATCGCCATCACAACTTTCAACTATATTTTTCTAGGAACATATCTAAACAAAGTGGAACTAAAGCGCGAGCATACGACATAATTTGCAAAGATCTTTGACTATGTTCGAATAATTAAGTTCTTCTCATGAACTCCCACTTAGATAGACATCCTCTAGTCATCTAAGTGATTACATGATCCGAGTCAACTAGGCCGTGTCCGATCATCACGTGAGACGGACTAGTCATCATCGGTGAACATCTTCATGTTGATCGTATCTTCCATACGACTCATGTTCGACCTTTCGGTCTCTTGTGTTCCGAGGCCATGTCTGTACATGCTAGGCTCGTCAAGTTAACCTAAGTGTATTGCATGTGTAAAACTGTCTTACACCCATTGTATGTGAACGTAAGGATCTATCACACCCGATCATCACGTGGTGCTTCGAAACGATGAACTTTAGCAATGGTGCACAGTTAGGGAGAACACTTTCTTGAAATTGTTATGAGGGATCATCTTATTTACTACCGTCGTTCTAAGTAAACAAGATGCATAACCATAATAAACATCACATGAAATTATATAGTAGTGACATGATATGGCCAATATCATATAGCTCCTTTGATCTCCATCTTCGGGGCTCCATGATCATCTTGTCACCGGCATGACACCATTATCTCCATCATCATGATCTCCATCATCGTGTCTTCATAAATTTGACACGCCAATGACTACTTCTACTTCTATGGCTAACGCGTTTAGAAATAAAGTAAAGTAATTACATGGCGTTCTTCAATGACACGCAGGTCATACAAAAAATAAAGACAACTCCTATGGCTCCTGCCGGTTGTCATACTCATCGACATGTAAGTCGTGATTCCTATTACAAGAACATGATCTCATACATCACATATATCATTCATCATTCATCACAACTTTGGCCATATCATATCACAAAACACTTGCTGCAAAAACAAGTTAGACGTCCTCTAATTGTTGTTGCAAGTTTTACGTGGCTGCAATAGGGTTCTAGCAAGAACGTTTTCTTACCTACGAAAGCCACAACGTGATTTGTCAACTTCTATTTACCCTTCATAAGGACCCTTTTCATCGAATCCGCTCCAACTAAAGTGGGAGAGCAGACACCGCTAGCCACCTTATGCAACTAGTGCATGTCGGTCGGTGGAACCAGTCTCACGTAAGCGTACGTGTAAGGTCGGTCCGGGCCGCTTCATCCCACAATACCGCTGAAGCAAGATAAGACTAGTAGCGGCAAGAAAGTTGACAACATCTACGCCCACAACAAATTGTGTTCTACTCGTGCAATAGAGAACTACGATAGACCTAGCTCATGATGCCACTATTGGGGAACGCTGCGAAAAATTAAAATTTTCCTACGGTTTCACCAAGATCCATCTATGAGTTCATCTAAGCAACGAGTCATGGGAGAGTGATTGCATCTACATACCACTTGTAGATCGCGTGCGGAAGCGCTCAATTGAACGGGATGATGGAGTCGTACTCGCCGTGATTCGGATCACCGATGACCTAGTGCGAACGGACAGCACCTCCGCGCTCAACACACGTACGGAGCGGATGACGTCTCCTCCTTCTTGATCCAGCAAGGGGGAAGGAGAGGTTGATGATGATCCAGCAGCACGACGGCGTGGTGGTGGATGCAGCAGAACTCCGGCAGGGCTTCACGAGCAACTACGGAGGAGGAGGAGGTGTAGCAGAGGGGAGGCGCCAAGGGCTTGAGGTGTTGCTGCCCCCCTCCCTCCCTCCCTTTATATAGGTGCAAGAGAGGGGAGGGCGAGCCTTGCCCCTTCCTCCAAGGAAGGGGTGCGGCCAAGAGGGGGAGGAGTCCATCCTCCCAAGGCACCCCTGAGGTGCCTTCCCTTTAGGACTCTCCCTCCCTGTCTCCTTGGCGCATGGGCCTCTTGGGGCTGGTGCCCTTGGCCCATATAGGCCAAGGCGCACCCCCACAGCCCATGTGGCCCCCGGCAGGTGGACCCCGGTGGACCCCGGACCCCTTCGGCACTCCCTGTACAATACCGATAAAGTGCGAAACTTTTCCTACGACCAAAATAAGACTTCCCATATATAAATCTTTACCTCCGGACCATTCTCGAACTCCTCGTGACGCCCTAGATCTCATCCGGACTCTGAACAACATTCGGTTTGCTGCATACTCATATTCATACAACCCTAGCGCCACCGAACCTTATGTGTAGACCCTACGGGTTCGGAGACATGCGATATGACCGAGACGTTCTCCGGTCAATAACCAACAGCGGATCTGGATACCCATGTTGGCTCCTACATGTTCCACGATGATCTCATCGGATGAACCACGATGTCAAGGACTCAATCGATCCCGTATACAATTCCCTTTGTCTAGCGGCATTGTACTTGTCCGAGATTCGATCGTCGGTATCCCGATACCTTGTTCAATCTTGTTACCGCAAGTCTCTTTACTCGCTCCGTAACACATCATCCCGTGATCAACCTCTTGGTCACATTGTGCATATTATGATGATGTCCTACCGAGTGGGCCCAGAGATACCTCTCCGCTTACGTAGTGACAAATCCCGCCTCGATTCGTACCAACCAATGACACTTTCGGAGATACCGTAATGCACCTTTATAGCCACCCGCCATGTTGTGACGTTTGGTACACCCAAAGCATTCCTACGGTATCCGGAGTTGCACAATCTCATGGTCTAAGGAAATGATACTTGACATTAGAAAAGCATTAGCATACGAACTACGATCTTTGTGCTAGGCTTAGGATTGGGTCTTGTCCATCACATCATTCTCCTAATGATGTGATCCCGTTATCAATGACATCCAATGTCCATAGTCAGGAAACCATGACTATCTGTTGATCAATGAGCTAGTCAACTAGAGGCTTACTAGGGACATGGTGTTGTCTATGTACCCACACATGTATCTGAGTTTCCTTTCAATACAATTATAGCATGGATAATAAACGATTATCATGAACAAGGAAATATACTAATAACTAATTTATTATTGCCTCTAGGGCATATTTCCAACACTTTACTCGTTCCGTAACACATCATCCCATGATCAACCCCTTGGTCACATTGTGCACATTATGATGGTGTCCTACCGAGTGGGCCCAGAGATACCTCTCCGTCAACCGGAGTGACAAATCCAAGTCTCGATTCGTGCCAACCCAACAGACACTTTCGGAGATACCCGTAGTGCACCTTTATAGCCACCCGATTCGTTGGACGCTTTGGTACACCCAAAGCGTTCCTACGGTATCCGGGAGTTGCACAATCTCATGGTCTAAGGAAATGATACTTGACATTAGAAAAGCTTTAGCATACGAACTACACGATCTTTGTGCTAGGCTTAGGATTGGGTCTTGTCCATCACATCATTCTCCTAATGATGTGATCCCGTTATCAACGACATCCAATGTCCATTGTCAGGAAACCGTAACCATCTATTGATCAACGAGCTAGTCAACTAGAAGCTTACTAGGGACATGGTGTTGTCTATGTACCCACACATGTATCTGAGTTTCCTATCAATACAATTGTAGCATGGATAATAAACGTTTATCATGAACAAGGAAATATAATAATAATAACCAATTTATTATTGCCTCTAGGGCATATTTCCAACAGAGAGAACTTGCGCTCGTGAAAGTATGAACCCTAGGCCTTGTATCGAAGCATTGCAATACCGTTTTCGCTCACTTTTACCACTTGCTACCTTGCTTTTTTATATTTTCATATTACAAAAACCTATATCTACCATCCATATTGCACTTGTATCACCATCTCTTCGACGAACTAGTGCACCTATACAATTTACCATTGTATTGGGTGTGTTGGGGACACAAGAGGCTCTTTGTTATTTGGTTGTAGGGTTGTTTGAGAGAGACCATCTTCATCCTACTCCTCCCACAGATTGATAAACCTTAGGTCATCCACTTGAGGGAAATTTGCTACTGTCCTACAAACCTCTGCACTTGGAGGCCCAACAACGTCTACAATAAGAAGGTTGCGTAGTATACATCAAGCTCTTTTCCGGCGCCGTTGCCGGGGAGGTTAGTGCTTGAAGGTATATCTTTAGATCTTGCAATCGAATCTTTTAGTTTCTTGCTTTATCACTAGTCTAGTATATAAAAGAAAATTTTAAAAAATGGAATCGATGTTGCCTCATATGCTTCATCTTTATAATGTCTTTTGTGAGAGTGATGGAAAGGAAAATTGTGCCAAGGTGTTAGAAGAAGAATGCATTAAAATGTTTGGCACTAAATCTTTGAATGATGAGCATGATTGCAATGTTGTTAGTATGAATTCCTTGAATAACCATGATGCTAATGATATGCAAAGCTACAAGCTTGAGGATGCTAAGTTTGATGAATATGATATTTTTAGTCCCCCAAGTTTTGATGAGCAAATTTATTATGATGATAGAATGCCTCCTATTTATGATGATTATATTGATGAAAGTGGGTTTGGAAGAGTGTCAACTTTAGGAAGTAATGATCCCACTATTTTGGAGGGTGTTGAATCTTATTGTGATAATTATGAAAGTGGATTTGGAGAGGTCATGACTTTATTTAGTGATGATTCCACTGTGCGGGAAGAGGTTCCAATTGATTATGAGAGCAAAGTTGCTACCTATCATGATTATGGTGATGACATGTATGCTATAAAGAACAATGATAACCATGAAACTTGTCGTCATGATTTTAATTTTCAATTGGATTATACCTCACATGATAGTTATTTTGTTGAGTTTGCTCCCACTACTATTCATGAGAAGAAATTTGCTTATGTGGAGAGTAATGAAAATTCTATGCTTATGCATCATGAAAAGAGTGCTTTATGTGATAGTTATATTGTTGAATTCATTCATGATGCTACTGAAAATTATTATGAGGGAGGAATATGTGCTTGTAGGAATTGCAATAATATCAAGTTTCCTCTCTATGTGTTGAAAATCTTGAAGCTATGCTTGTTTTGCCTTCCTATGCTAGTTGATTCTTGTTCCCATAAGTTGTTTGCTCACAAAATCCCTAGGCATATGAAGTGGGTTAGACTTAAATGTGCTAGTCATATTCTTCGTGATGCTCCCATTATGTTTCAATTCTTATCTTTTATGTGAGCATCATTGAACTCATCATGCCTAGCTAAAAAAAAGAAAAGCGGTTGTTGGGAGACAACCCAACATTTTAGAGTTACAGAAGTATTCGAAAGTTACAGATTGCTAACGACTATTCTGTTTTTGACAGATTCTGTTTTCAGTGTGTTGTTTGCTTATTTTGATGAATCTATGAGTAGTATAGGGGGGTATGAACCATAGAGAAGTTGGAATACAGTAGGTTTAACACCAATATAAATAAAGAATGAGTTCATTAAAGTACCTTAAAGTGGTAGTTTATTTTCTTATACTAACGGAGCTCATGAGATTTCCTGTTGAAGTTTTGTGTTGTAAAGTTTTCAAGTTTTTGGGTAAAGATTTGATGGATTTTGGAATAAGGAGTGGCAAGAGCCTAAGATTGGGGATGCCCAAGACACCCCAAGGTAAATACAAGGACAAACAAAAGCCTAAGCTTGGGGATGCCCCGGAAGGCATCCCTTCTTTCGTCTTCGTCTATCGGTAACTTTACTTGAGGCTATATTTTTATTCACCACATGATATGTGTTTTGCTTGGAACGTCTTGTATGATTTGAGTCTTTGCTTTTTAGTTTACCACAATCATCCTTGTTGTACACACCTTTTGGGAGAGACGCGCATGAATCGGAATTTATTAGAATACTCTATGTGCTTCGCTTATATCTTTGAGCTAGACAATATTGCTCTAGTGCTTCACTTATATCTTTTTAGAGCACGGTGGTGGTTTTATTTTATAGAAATTGTTGATCTCTCATGCTTCATTTAAATTATTTTGAGAGTCTTTTAGAACAACATGGTAATTTGCTTTGGTTATAAAATTAGTCCTAATATGATGGGCATCCAAGATGGGTATAATAAAAACTTTCATATAAAGTGGATTGAATACTATGAGAAGTTTGATTCTTTATGATTATTTTGAGATATGAAGATGGTGATATTAGAGTCATGCTAGTAGAGTAGTTGTGAATTTGAGAGATACTTGTGTTAAAGTTTGTGATTCCCGTAGCATGCACGTATGGGTGAACCGTTATGTGATGAAGTTGGAGCATGATTTATTTATTGATTGTCTTCCTTATGAGTGGCAGTCGGAGACGAGCGATGGTCTTTTCCTACCAATCTATCCCCCTAGGAGCATGCGCGTAATACTTCATTTTGATAACTAATAAATTTTTGCAATAAGTATGTGAGTTCTTTATGACTAATGTTGAGTCCATGGATTATACGCACTCTCACCCTTCCACCATTGCTAGCCTCTCTAGTACCGCGCAACTTTCGCCGGTACCATACACCCACCATTACCTTCCTCAAAACAGCCACCATACCTACCTATTATGGCATTTCCATAACCATTTCGAGATATATTGCCATGCAACTTTCCACCGTTCCGTTTATTATGATACGCTCCCTCATTGTCATATTGCTTTGCATGATCATGTAGTTGACATTGTATTTGTGGCAAAGCCACCGTTCATAATTTTTCATACATGTCACTCTTGAATCATTGCACATCCCGGTACACCGCCGGAGGCATTCACATAGAGTCATACTTTGCTCTAAGTATTGAGTTGTAATTCTTGAGTTGTAAGTAAATAAAAGTGTGATGATCTTCATTATTAGAGCATTGTCCCAGTGAGGAAAGGATGATGGAGACTATGATTCCCCCACAAGTCGGGATGAGACTCCAGACGAAAAATAAAAAACAGGAAAAAAAGAGGCCATAAAAAAAGAGAAAAGGCCCAAATAAAAAATAAAAAATGAGAGAAAAAGAGAGAAGGGGCAATGCTACTATCCTTTTACCACACTTGTGCTTCAAAATAACACCATGATCTTCATGATAGAGAGTCTCCTATGTTGTCACTTTCATATACTAGTGGGAATTTTTCATTATAGAACTTGGCTTGTATATTCCAATGATGGGCTTCCTCAAAATTGCCCTAGGTCTTCGTGAGCAAGCAAGTTGGATGCACACCCACTTAGTTTCTTTTTGAGATTTCATACACTTATAACTCTAGTGCATCCGCTGCATGGCAATCCCTACTCACTCACATTGATATCTATTGATGGGCATCTCCATAGCCCGTTGATACGCCTAGTTGATGTGAGACTATATTCTCCTTTTTGTCTTCTCCACAACCACCATTCTATTCCACCTATAGTGCTATGTCCATGGCTCACGCTCATGTATTGCGTGAAGATTGAAAAAGTTTGAGAACATCAAAAGTATGAAACAATTGCTTGGCTTGTCATCGGGGTTGTGCATGATTAAATACTTTGTGTGATGAAGATAGAGCATAACAAGACTATATGATTTTGTAGGGATAGCTTTCTTTGGCCATGTTATTTTGAGAAGACATGATTGCTTTGTTAGTATGCTTGAAGTATTATTATTTTTATGTCAATATTAAACTTTTGTCTTGAATCTTTCGGATATGAACATTCATGACACAATAAATAAATTACATTGATAAATATGTTAGGTAGCATTCCACATCAAAAATTCTGTTTTTATCATTTACCTACTCGAAGACGAGCAGGAATTAAGCTTGGGGATGCTTGATACGTCTCCAACGTATCTATAATTTTTTATTGTTCCATGCTATTATATTATCTGTTTTGGATGTTTAATGGGCTTTAATATGCTCTTTTATATTATTTTTGGGACTAACCTATTAACCGGAGGCCGAGTGCCAGTTTCAGTTTTTTTGCCTATTTTAGAGTTTTGCAGAAAAGGAATACCAAACGGAGTCCAAACGGAATGAAACCTTCGTGATGATCTTTCTTGTACCGAAAGCAAACCAGAAGACTTGGAGTTGAAGTCAGAAACGCCACGAGGCATCCACAAGGCAGGAGGGCGCGCCCCCACCCTCGTGGGCCCCTCGTAGCTCCACCAACATACTTCTTTCACCTATATATACTCTTATACCCTAGAAACATCAGGGGGAGCCACGAAACCACTTTTCCACCGCCACAACCTTTTGTACCCGTGAGATCCCATCTTGGGGCCTTTTTCGGCAATCTGCCGGAGGGGGAATCGATCATGGAGGGCTTCTACATCAACACCATTGCCTCTCCGATGAAGCGTGAGTAGTTTACCGCAGACCTTCGGGTCCATAGTTATTAGCTAGATGGTTTCTTCTCTCTCTTTAATTCTCAATACAAAGTTCTCCTCGATGTTCTTGGAGATCTATTTGATATAATACTCTTTTGCGGTGTGTTTGTTGAGATCCGATGAATTGTGGATTTATGAACAAGATTATCTATGAATATTATTTGGTTCTTCACTGAATTCTTATATGCATGATTTGATATCTTTGCAAGTCTCTTCGAATTATCGGTTTAGTTTGGCCTACTAGATTGATCTTTCTTGCAATGGGAGAAGTGCTTAACTTTGGGTTCAATCTTGCGGTGTCCTTTCCCAGTGACAGTAGGGGCAGCAAGGCACGTATTGTATTGTTGCCATCGAGGATAAAAAGATGGGATTTATATCATATTGCTTGAGTTTATCCCTCTACATCATGTCATCTTGCTTAATGCGTTACTCCGTTCTTATGAACTTAATACTCTAGATGCATGCTGGATAGCGGTCGATGTGTGGAGTAATAGTAGTAGATGCAGAATCGTTTCGGTCTACTTGACACTGACGTGATACCTATATTCATGATCATTGCCTTAGATGTCTTCATAATTATGCACTTTTCTATCAATTGCTTGGCAGTAATTTGTTCATCCACCGTAATACATGCTATCTTGAGAGAAACCACTAGTGAAACCTATAGCACCCGGGTCTCTTTTCTATTATATTACATCTCTTTTCCATTATATCGCATCTCGTTTACTATTTTGCAATATTTACTTTCCAATCTATACAACAAAAATACCAAAAATATTTACTTTACTATCTTTATTAGACCTCACTTTTGCGAGTGACCGTGAAGGGATTGACAGCCCCTTTATCATGTTGGCTGCAAGGTTCTTGATTGTTTGTGCAGGTACTAGGTGACTTGTGTGTCGTCTCCTACTGGATTGATACCTTGGTTCTCAAAACTGAGGGAAATACTTACGGTAATTTGTTGCATCACCCTTTCCTCTTCAAGGGAAAAATCAACGAAAGCTCAAGAGGTAGCAGTATGAACCATAGAGAAGTTGGAATACAGTAGATATTACACCAATATAAATAAAGAATGAGTTCACAACAGTACCAAAAGTGGTGATTTATTTTCTTATACTAACGAAGCTTACGAGTTTTCTATCGAGTTTTGTGTTGTGAACTTTTCAAGTTTTGGGTAAAGATTCGATGGACTATGGAATAAGGAGTGGCAAGAGCCTAAGCTTGGGGATGCCCAAGGCATTCCAAGGTAATATTCAAGGACAACCAAGAGCTTGAGCTTGGGGATGCCCCGGATGGCATCCCCTCTTTCGTCTTTGTTCATCGGTAACTTTACTTGGAGCTATATTTTTATTCACCACATGATATGTGTTTTGCTTGGAGCGTCATTTTGTTTTATTTTGTTTCGCTTGCTGTTTGAATAATATCCCAAGATCTGAAATTCTTAAATGTTAGAGAGTCTTCACATAGTTTCATAATTATTCGACTACTCATTGATCTTCACGTATATCTTTTGGAGTAGTTTGTCGTTTGCTCTAGTGCTTCACTTATATCTTTTAGAACACGACGATGGTTCTATTTTGAAGAAATAGATGAACTCTCATGCTTCAGTTATATTATTTTGAGATTCTATAAACCGCATGGTAATTTTCTTTGGTTATGAATTTAGTCCTAATATGATGGGCATCCAAGAAGGATATAATAAAAACTTCCATATAAGGTGCATTGAATACTATGAGAAGTTTCATTCCTTATGATTGTTTTGAGATATGAAGATGATGATATTAGAGTCATGCTACTGGAGTAGTTGTGAATTTGAGAGATAACTTGTGTTAAAGTTTGTGATTCCCGTAGCATGCTGATACGTCTCCAACGTATCTATAATTTTTGATTGTTCCATGCTATATTACTATGTGTTTTGAATGATTATGGGCTTTATTATACACTTTTATATTACTTTTGGGACTAACCTATTAACCGGAGGCCCAGCCCATATTGCTGTTTTATTGCCCGTTTCAGTATTTCGAAGGAAAGGAATATCAAACGGAGTCCAAACGGAATGAAACCTTCGGCATTGTTATTTTTGGGAAGAATATGATCCTGGAGACTAGGAGATCAAGTCAGAAGATACTCGAGGAGGCCAGGAGATAGGGGGCGCGCCCCCCTACTGGGCGCGCCCCCCCTGTCTCGTGGGCCCCTCGAGCACCTCCCGACCGACTTCTTTCGCCTATATAACCCTACGTACCCTAAAACCACCGAATATCAAGATAGATCGGGATTTCCGCCGCCGCAAGACTCTGTAGCCACCAAAAACCTCTCGGGAGTCTGTTCCGGCACCCTGCCGGAGGGGGAACCCATGACCGGTGGCCTTCTTCATCATCTCGGCGCTCTCCATGACGAGGAGGGAGTAGTTCACCCTCGGGGCTGAGGGTATGTACCAGTAGCTATGTGTTTGATCTCTCTCTCGTGTTCCTCTCGTGTTCCCTCTATGGCACGATCTTGATGTATCCCGAGCTTTGCTATTGTAGTTGGATCTTATGATGTTTCTCCCCCTCTACTCTCTTGTGATGAATTGAGTTTCCCCTTTGAAGTTATTTTATCGGATTGAGTCTTTTATGAGAACACTTGCTATATGTCTTGCCGTGCTTATATGTGGTGACAATGGTATTTCACGTGCCTCTTGATGTATGTTTTGGTGACCAACTTGCGGGTTCCGCCCATCAACCTATGCATAGGTGTTGGCCACGTTCTTGACTCTCCTGTAGAAACTTTGGGGCACTCTTTGAAGTACTTTGTGTTGGTTGGATGAATCTGAGATTGTGTGACGCATATCGTATAATCATGCCCGTGGATACTTGAGGTGACAATGGAGTATCTAAGTGACATTAGGGTTTTGATTGATTTGTGTCTTAAGGTGTTATTCTAGTACGAACTCTTTTATAGATTGATCCGAAAGAATAGCTTTGAGGTGGTTTCATACCCTACCATAATCTCTACGTTTGTTCTCCGCTATTAGTGGCTTTGGAGTGACTCTTTGTTGCATGTTGAGGGATTGTTATATGACCTATCTATGTTATTATTGTTGAGAGAACTTGCACTAGTGAAAGTATGAACCCTAGGCCTTGTTTCCTATCATTGCAATACCGTTTACGCTCACTTTTATCATTAGTTACCTTGCTGTTTTTATTATTTCGGATTACAAAAACCTTTATCTACCATCCATATTGCACTTGTATCACCATCTCTTCGCCGAACTAGTGCACCTATACAATTTACCATTGTATTGGGTGTGTTGGGGACACAAGAGACTCTTTGTTATTTGGTTGCAGGGTTGTTTGAGAGAGACCATCTTCATCCTACGCCTCCTACGGATTGATAAACCTTAGGTCATCCACTTGAGGGAAATTTTTACTGTCCTACAAACCTGTGCACTTGCAGGCCCAACAACGTCTACAAGAAGAAGGTTGTGTAGTAGAGATCAAGCTCTTTTCTGGCGCCGTTGCCGGGGAGGTGAGTGCTTGAAGGTATATCTTTAGATCTTGCAATCGAATCTTTTTGTTTCTTGTTTTATCACTAGTTTAGTTTATAAAAGAAAACTACAAAAAAAATGGAGTTAAGTTTGTCTCATACGCTTCGTCTTTTTAATATCTCTCGTGAGTTTGATGGAAAGGAAAATTGTGCTCAAGTGCTAGAAGAAGAATGCTTTAAAATGCTTGGTACTAAATCTTTGAATGATGAGCATGATTGCAATGTTGTTAGTATAAAATCCTTGAATATCCATAGTACCAATGATGATTGCTCTAGTCATGATGAAAATATCTCTCATGTTTGCATTAACACACCAAATAAAGAAGATATATATTGCAAGCGGCATAAGTATTTAGAAACTAAGAAGTTGCAAGAAAGGCTAGATAAGAGTGCGGAGAATTTAAGATATCTTTCCCGTTGTGAATTTTGCAATAAACAAGATCATTTACATCTCCAATGCAAATTGTTTGATGATCGGATCGTGTCCAAAAAGTGTGATGATTTGATCTCCCTTTCTCATTACAATGAACTTAGATTGCTTTTGGGTTGTGAAGAGTTGAAACGTTTAACTAAGCCTATTCCAGAATTTAATCTTAAGCATTTTCTTGATATTGATCTAGAAAAGATTTATATGTTTTGTGCGGAAAATTGCATTGAAAATCCTTATATTGCCAATTACCTAAAGAAAAGAAAGCAAATGGAAGATGATGAAAATACTAATGAAAGGGAAGATACTTCCCAATCTCCTCCTATTATTTCTTATGATGAATCAGGTAACGAGGAGGAGCTTTCTATTCAACCAATCTCATCAATAAGGAGCTCAAAGAGGAAGGTTGAACCTACACATACTGTGAAGAAGAAAAAGAAAAGAAGGAGCAACAAAGGTAGAAAGATATCCCTCCCAAATGATGTTGCTCCTACTACTCATTGTGATGATGATAATTGCTTTACTATTGGTGCTATCCATATTTTTAATGATGAGAGTGATTATGCTTATGATATGAAAGAGCCCAAGCTTGGGGAAGCTATGTTAGATGAGGATGAAATATTTGAGAATATATTTGCTGAAATTAATGTTTGTCCCAAGCTTGGGGATGCTATGTTTAATGAAGATGATATTTTTAGCACCCCAAATTTTGATATGCAAAGTTGTTATGATGATAGCATGCCTCCTACCTATGATGATTATATTGATGAAAGTGGGTTCGGAAGAGTGTCAACTTTAGAAAGTAGTGATCCCACTATTTTGGAGGATGTTGAATTTTATTGTGATGAATATGAAAGTGGATTTGGAAGAGTGTCAACTTTATTTAGTGATTCCACTGTCTTGGGAGAGGTTTCAATCGATTATGATGAGAACGAAGTTGCTACTTATGATGATTATTGCGATGAAACTTATGCTATAAAAAGTAGTGATGATTATATTTACAAATCTTGTCATGATTATGATTACCCTTTTTCTGAACATTACTCTTTTAATGTGGAAACAATTTTTAGTGTTCAAGTCTCTTATGATACTCCCACTACTATTCATGAGAAGAAATTTGCTTATGTGGAGAGTAGTAAAATTTCTATGCTTGTAGATCATGAAAAGAATGCTTTAGGTGTTGGTTATATTGTTGAATTAATTAATTATGCTACTGAAAATTATTATGAGAGAGGAACTTATGCTTGTAGGAATTGCAATAATATCAAGTTTCCTCTCTATGTGCTTAAATTTTTGAAGTTATGCTTGTTTTGTAATTCTATGCTTGTTGATTATTGTTCCCATAAGTTGTTTGCTCAAAAAATCCCTATGCATAGGAAGTGGGTTAGACTTAAATGTGCTAGTCATATTCTTCATGATGCTCTCTTTATGTTTCAATTCTTATCTCTTATGTGAGCATCATTGAAATCATCATGCCTAGCTAGGGGCGTTAAACGATAGTGTGCTTGTTGGGAGGCAACCCAATTTTATTTTAGTTTCTTGCTTTTTGGTTCTGTTTAGGAATAAATAATCCATCTAGATTCTTTTTATATGTGGTTTTGTGTTTTAATTAGTGTTTGTGCCAAGCTAGACCTATTGGATCTTCTTGGATGATAGTTATTTGATTTTGCTGTAATTTCCAGAAACTTTGTGCTCAGTGCCCGAATTATTAAAAGTCACCAGAACGTGATAAAATACTGATTCCAATTTATGCTGATCAATAAACAAACTTTCTAGGTCGTCTAATTTTGGTAGATTTTTTGGAGTTCCAGAAGTTTGCGTTAGTTACAGATTACTACAGACTGTTCTGTTTTTGACAGATTCTGTTTATCGTGTGTTGTTTGCTTATTTTGATGAATCTATGGCTAGTAATAGTTTATAATCCATAGAGAAGTTGGAATACAGTAGGTTTAACACCAATATAAATAAAGAATGAGTTCATTACAGTACCTTAAATTAGTCTTTTGTTTTCCTTCTCTAACGGAGCTCACGAGATTCCTATTGAGTTTTGTGTTGTGATGTTTTCAAGTTTTGGGTAAATTCTTTTGATGGATTATGGAACAAGGAGTGGCAAGAGCCTAAGCTTGGGGATGCCCATGGCACCCACAAGATAATCCAAGGACACCAAAAAGTCAAAGCTTGGGGATGCCCCGGAAGGCATCCCCTCTTTCGTCTACTTCCATCGGTAATTTACTTGGAGCTATATTTTTATTCACCACATGATATGTGCTTTGCTTGGAGCGTCATTTTATTTTGTTAGTATTTGATTGCTATTATTTAGATTAGTGTTTTGCATCTCTAGTTTCCATAAAAATGTCAAGGATAGCCTTTGCCATGCTTATTTTGCTAGTATACATGTTGCTGTTTGAAAACAGAAAGTTTACCGTTGTTGCAAAAATTCCCTAGAAAAGTCAGAGAATGATATAATGTTGAAACTTTTTGCATAATGAGCTATGATAAATTTACTACAGTGGGAATTTTATTTAATAATTTTTGGAGTTAGGGAAGTATTGATACTCTTGCATTCTTTACAGACTGTACTGTTTTGGCAGATTGCTGTTATGTTTGCATATGTTTGCTTGTTTAATGATTCTATTTGAGGATAGGAGTATTAAATATGCAGAGGCATTTAGTATTCAATGTTGAATAATAATTTTAGTGATTTGTTACAGTAGGAAATGATAAGGTTTTGCACTGGTTTATACTAACCTATCTCACGAGTTCTTGTTGAGTTTGGTGTGGATGAAGCTTTTGAGAAATAGAGAAACCATGATATGAGAGGAATTAAGGAGACATAAAAGTTCAATCTTGGGGATGCCCAAGGCACCCCAAGATAATATTTCAAGAAGTCTCAAGCATCTAATCTTGGGAATGCCCCCGTAGGCATCCCACCTTTCTTCTTCAACAACTATCAGTTAGTATCGGTTGAGCCTAAGTTTTTGCTTCTTCACATGAGTTGTGCTATCTTTGCAATGTAATTTTATTTTGTTTTGCTTGCTGTTTGAATACAATACCAAGATCTGAAATTCTTAAATGTTGGAGAGTCTTCACATAGTTGCGTAATTATCCGACTACTCATTGATCTTCACTTATATCTTTCGGAGTAGTTTGTCATTTGCTCTAGTGCTTCACTTATATCTTTTAGAGCATGGTGGTAGTTTTATTTTGGAGAAATATATGAACTCTCATGCTTCACTTATATTATTTTGAGAGTCTTAAATAGCATGGTAATTTGCTTAAATAATCCTAATATGCTAAGCATACAGGATTTGTAAGAATTCTTATGAGTGTGTTGAATACTAAGAAAAGTTTGATGCTTGATAATTGTTTTGAGATATGGAGATGGTTATATTAGAGTCATGCTAGTTGATTAGTTGTGAAATTGAGAAATACTTGTGTTAAAGTTTGTGATTCCCGTAGCATGCACGTATGGTTAACCGTTATGTGATGAAGTCGGAGCATGATTTATTTATTGATTGTCTTCCTTATGAGTGGCGGTCGGGGACGAGCGATGGTCTTTTCCTACCAATCTATCCCCCTAGGAGCATGCGCGTAATACTTTGCTTTGATAACTTGTAGATTTTTGCAATAAGTATATGAGTTCTTTATGACTAATGTTGAGTCCATGGATTATACGCACTTTTCTTCCTTCCACCATTGCTAGCCTCTCTAATACCGCGCACTTTTCGCCGGTATCATACACCCACCATATATCTTCCTCAAAACATCCACCATACCTACCTATAATGGCATTTCCATAGCCATTCCGAGATATATTGCCATGCAACTTTCCATCGTTCCGTTTATTATGACACGCTCCATCATTGTCATATTGCTTTGCATGATCATGTAGTTGACATCGTATTTGTGGCAAAGCCGCCGTTCATAATTCTTTCATACATGTCACTCATGAATCATTGCACATCCCGGTACACCGCCGGAGGCATTCATATAGAGTCATATTTTTTCCTAAGTATCGAGTTGTAATTGTTGAGTTGTAAGAAAATAAAGGTGTGATGATCATCATTTTTAGAGCATTGTCCAAAGTGAGGAAAGGATGATGGAGACCATGATTCCCCCACAAGTCGGGATGAGACTCCGGACGAAAAAAAAGAGGCCATAAAAAAAGAGAAAAGGCCCAAATAAAAAAATGAGAGAAAAAGAGAGAAGGGACAATGCTACTATCCTCTTACCACACTTGTGCTTCAAAGTAGCACCATGATCTTCATGATAGAGAGTCTCTCATTTTGTCACTTTCATATACTAGTGGGAATTTTTCATTATAGAACTTGGCTTGTATATTCCAATGATGGGCTTCCTCAAAATGCCCTAGGTCTTCGTGAGCAAGCGAGTTGGATGCACACCCACTTAGTTTGTTTTGTTGAGCTTTGATATGCTTATAGCTCTAGTGCATCCATTGCATGGCAATCCCTACTCACTCACATTGATATCTATTGATGGGCATCTCCATAGCCCGTTGATACGCCTAGTTGATGTGAGACTATCTTCCCCTCTTTTTGTCTTCTCCACAACCACCATTCTATTCCACATATAGTGTTATATCAATGGCTCACGCTCATGTATTACGTGAAGATCGAAAAAGTTTTGAAAATGTTAAATTATGAAACAATTGCTTGGCTTGTCATCGGGGTTGTGCATGATTTAAATACTTTGTGTGGTGAAGATAGAGCATAGCCAGACTATATGATTTTGTAGGGATAACTTTCTTTGGCCATGTTATTTTGAGAAGACATGATTGCTTTGTTAGTATGCTTGAAGTATTATTATTTTTATGTCAATATTAAACTTTTGTCTTGAATCTTACGAATCTGAATATTCATATCACAATTAAGAAGAATTACAATGAAATTATGCCTAGTAGCATTCCACATCAAAAATTCTGTTTTTATCATTTACCTACTCGAGGACGAGCAGGAATTAAGCTTGGGGATGCTTGATACGTTTCCAACGTATCTATAATTTTTTATTGTTCCATGTTATATTACTATGTGTTTTGAATGATTATGGGATTTATTATACACTTTTATATTACTTTTGGGACTAACCTATTAACCGGAGGCCCAGCCCATATTGCTGTTTTATTGCCTATTTCAATATTTCGAAGGAAAGGAATATCAAACGGAGTCTAAACGGAATGAAATCTTCGGCATCGTTATTTTTGGGAAGAATATGATCCTGGAGACTTGGAGATCAAGTCAGAAGATACTCGAGGAGGCCAGGAGATAGGGGGGCACCCCCCTACTAGGCGCGCCCCCTTGTCTCGTGGGCCCCTCGAGCACCTCCCGACCGACTTCTTTCGCCTATATAACCCCATGTACCCTAAAACGACCGAATATCAAGATAGATCGGGAGTTCCGCCGCTGCAAGCCTCTGTAGCCGCCAAAAACCTCTCGGGAGTCTGTTCCGGCACCCTGCCGGAGGGGGAACCCATCACCGGTGGCCTTCTTCATCATCCCGGCGCTCTCCATGACGAGGAGGGAGTAGTTCACCCTCGGGGCTGAGGGTATGTACCAGTAGCTATGTGTTTGATCTCTCTCTCGTGTTCTCTCTCGTGTTCCCTCTATGGCACGATCTTGATGTATCCTGAGCTTTGCTATTGTAGTTGGATCTTATGATGTTTCTCCCCCTCTACTCTCTTGTGATGAATTGAGTTTCCCCTTTGAAGTTATCTTATCGGATTGAGTCTTTTATGAGAACACTTGATGTATGTCTTGCCGTGCTTATCTGTGGTGACAATGGGATTTCACGTGCCTCTTGATGTATGTTTTGGTGACCAACTTGCGGGTTCCGCCCATGAACCTATGCATAGGGGTTGGCACACGTTCTTGACTCTCCGGTAGAAACTTTGGGGCACTCTTTGAAGTACTTTGTGTTGGTTGGATGAATCTGAGATTGTGTGACGCATATCGTATAATCATGCCCACGGATACTTGAGGTGAAAATGGAGTATCTAGGTGACATTAGGGTTTTGATTGATTTGTGTCTTAAGGTGTTATTCTAGTACGAACTCTTTTATAGATTGATCCGAAAGAATAGCTTTGAGGTGGTTTCGTACCCTACCATAATCTCTACGTTTGTTCTCTGCTATTAGTGGCTTTGGAGTGACTCTTTGTTGCATGTTGAGGGATTGTTATATGATCTATCTATGTTATTATTGTTGAGAGAACTTGCACTAGTGAAAGTATGAACCCTAGGCCTTGTTTCCTATCATTGCAATACCGTTTACGCTCACTTTTATCATTAGTTACCTTGCTGTTTTTATTATTTCGGATTACAAAAACCTTTAGCTACCATCCATATTGCACTTGTATCACCATCTCTTCACCGAACTAGTGCACCTATACAATTTACCATTGTATTGGGTGTGTTGGGGGCACAAGAGACTCTTTGTTATTTGGTTGCAGGGTTGTTTGAGAGAGACCATCTTCATTCTACGCCTCCTACGGATTGATAAACCTTAGGTCATCCACTTGAGGGAAATTTGCTACTGTCCTACAAACCTGTGCACTTGCAGGCCCAACAACGTCTACAAGAAGAAGGTTGTGTAGTAGACATCAAGCTCTTTTCTGGATAAAAACGGACGGAGTCCAAACGGAGTCAAACATATTGATCCAGTGCCCAGTGCCAGTTCCTCTCTGTTGCATGTTTTATGTTTCGCAGAAACGCCATATCAAACGGAGTCCAAGCGGGATAAAAATGGACGGAGAATTATTTTGGAATATTTGTGATTTTTGGGAGGAAGAATCAACGCGAGACGATGCCCGAGGTGAACACGAGATAGAGGCCCACGCCCACTTAAAGTGGGCGCGCCCCCCACCCTCGTGGGCCACACGTAAGGCGGTTGATGCCCTTCTTTGGCCGCAAGAAAGCTAATTTTTGGAAAATGATCTGGGCGAAGGTTTCAATCCAATCAGAGATACGGATCTCCAGATATTAAGGAAACGGTGCCAGGGCAGAATTCCAGAACGCAGAAACAGAGAGATAGATCCAATCTCGGAGGGGCTCTCGCCCCTCCCAAGCCATGGGAGCCAAGGACCAGAGGGGAAACCCTTCTCCCATCTAGGGAGGAGGTCAAGGAAGAAGAAGAAGAAGGGGGGCCCTCTCCCCCTTGCTTCCGGTGGCGCCGGAGCGTTGCCGGGGGCCATCATCATCACCGCGATCTTCACCAACACCGTCGTCATCTTCACCAACATCTCCATCACCTTCCCCCTTCTATATTCAGCGGTCCACTCTCCCGCAACCCGCTGTACCCTCTACTTGAACATGGTGCTTTATGCTTCATATTATTATCCAATGATGTGTTTCCATCCTATGATGTCTGAGTAGATTTTCGCTGTCCTATTGGTGGTTGATGAATTGCTATGATTGATTTAATTTGCTTGTGGTTATGTTGATGTCCTATTGTGCCCTCCGTGTCGCGCAAGCGTGAGGGATTCCCGCTATAGGGTGTTGCAATACGTTCATGATTCTTTTATGGTGGGTTGCTTGAGTGACAGAAGCATAAACCCGAGTAAGGGGATTTAAGGGGATTGTTGCATACGGGATAAAGGGGACTTGATGCTTTAATGCTATGGTTGGGTTTTACCTTAATGAATCTTTAGTAGTTGCGGATGCTTGCTAGAGTTCCAATCATAAGTGCATATGATCCAAGAAGAGAAAATATGTTAGCTTATGCCTCTCCCACATAAAACTTGCTATCGGTCTAGTAACGTAGTCAATTGCTTAGGGACACTTTCATAACTCCTACCACCACTTTTCCACACTCGTTATATTTACTTTATTGCATCTTTATCTAAACAACCCCTACTTTTTATTTACGTGTTCTTTATTATCTTGCAAACCTATCCAACAACACCTACAAAGTACTTCTAGTTTCATACTTGTTCTAGGTAAAGCGAACGTCAAGCGAGCGTAGAGTCGTATCAGTGGCCGATAGGACTTGAGAGAGTATTTGTTCTACCTTTAGCTCCTCGTTGGGTTCGACACTCTTACTTATCGAAAGAGTCTACAACTATCTCGTATACTTGCGGGTTATCACCTACCTATTATGGCATTTCCATAGTCAATCCGAGATATATTGCCATGCAACTTTCCACCGTTCTGTTTATTACGACACGCTCCATCATTGTCATATTGCTTTGCATGATCATGTAGTTGACATCGTATTTGTGGCAAATCCACCTTTCATAATTCTTTCATACATGTCACTCTTGATTCATTGCACATCCCGGTACACCGTCGGAGGCATTTACATAGAGTCATATTTTGTTCTAAGTATCGAGTTGTAATTCTTGAGTTGTAAGTAAATAAAAGTGTGATGATCTTCATTATTAGAGCATTGTCCCAGTGAGGAAAGGATGATGGAGACTATGATTCCCCCACAAGCCGGGATGAGACTCCGGACGAAAAAAATAATTAAAAAAGAAAAGAAAAAAGAGGCCAAAAAGTATGAGAAAGGCCCAAATAAAAAAATAAAAAAATGAGAGAAAAAGAGAGAAGGGGCAATGCTACTATCCTTTTACCACACTTGTGCTTCAAAGTAGCACCATGATCTTCATGATGGAGAGTCTCCTATGTTGTCACTTTCATATACTAGTGGGAATTTTCATCATAGAACTTGGCTTGTATATTCCAATGATGGGCCTCCTCAAAATGCCCTAGGTCTTCATGAGCAAGCAAGTTGGATGCACACCCACTTAGTTTCTTTTTGAGCTTTCATACACTTCTAGCTCTAGTGCATCTGTTGCATGGAAATCCCTGCTCACTCACATTGATACCTATTGATGGGCATCTCCATAGCCCGTTGATACGCCTGGTTGATGTGAGACTATCTTCTCCTTTTTGTCTTCTCCACAACCACCATTCTATTCCACCTATAGTGCTATGTCCATGGCTCACGCTCATGTATTGCGTGAAAGTTGAAAAAGTTTGAGAATACTAAAGTATGAAACAATTGCTTGGCTGAAACCGAGGTTGTGCATGATTTGAATATTTTGTGTGGCGAAGATGGAGCATAGCCAAACTATATGATTTTGTAGGGATAAGCTTTCTTTGGCCATGTTATTTTGAGAAGACATAATTGCCTTGTTAGTATGCTTGACGTATTTTTTTTATGTCAATATTAAACTTTTGTTTTGAATCTTATGGATTTGAATGTTCTTGCCACAATAAAGAAGTTACATTGATAAATATGTTAGGTAGCATTCCACATGAAAAATTCTGTTTTTATCATTTACCTACTCGAGGACGAGCAGGAATTAAGCTTGGGGATGCTTGATACGTCTCCAATGTATCTCTAATTTTTGATTGTTCCATGATATTATATTATCCATCTTCGATGTTTTATATGCTAATTTATGTGATTTCTGGGACTAACCTATTAACCTAGAGCCGAGTGCAAGTTTCTGTTTTTTTCCTTGTTTTTGAGTTTTACAGAAAAGGAATACCAAGCGGAGTCCAATTGACGTGCCAATTTTTGATGATTTTTTATGGACCAAAAGAAGCCCCCGAAGTAAAAGAGTTGGGCCAGAAGAGTCCCGAGCCATCCACGAGGGTGGAGGGCGCACGCTACCCCCTGGGCACGCCCCCCTATCTCGTGGATGACTCGGAGACCCCCCCCCTGACGTGAGACCGACGCCAAAATTTTGTATAAATACAGAAACCCCCTAAAACAAACCTAGATCGGGAGTTCCGCCGCCGCAAGCCTCTGTAGCCACCAAAAACCAATCGGGACCCTGTTCCGGCACCCTGCCGGAGGGGGATGCATCACCGGTGGCCATCTTCATCATCCCGGCGCTCTCCATGATGAGGAGGGAGTAGTTCACCCTCGGGGCTGAGGGTATGTACCAGTAGCTATGTGTTTGATCTCTCTCTCTCTCTCGTGTTCTGGATATGGCACAATCTTGATGTATCGCGAGCTTTGCTATTATAGTTGGATCTTATAATGTTTCTCCCCCTCTCCCTTCTTGTAATGGATTGAGTTTTCCCTTTGAAGATATCTTATCGGATTGAGTCTTTAAGGATTTGAGAACACTTGATGTATGTCTTGCGTGGGATACTGTGGTGACAATGGGGTATGCTATTGATTCACTTGATGTATGTTTTGGTGATCAACTTGCGGGTTCCGTGACCTTGGGAATCTATGCATAGGGGTTGGCACACGTTTTTGTCTTGTCTTCGGTAGAAACTTCGGGGCACTCTTTGAAGTTCTTTGTGTTGGTTGAATAGATGAATCTGAGAGTGTATGATGCATATCGTATAATCATACCCGCGGGTACTTGAGGTGACATTGGAGTATCTAGGTGACATTAGGGTTTTGGTTGATGTGTGTCTTAAGGTGTTATTTTACTACAAACTCTAGGGCTGTTTGTGATACTAGTAAGAATAGCCCAATGGATTGATCGGAAAGAATAACTTTGTGGTGGTTTCGTACCCTACAATAATCTCTTCGTTTGTTCTCCGCTATTAGTGACTTTGGAGTGACTCTTTGTTGCACGTTGAGGGATTATTATATGATCTAATTATGTTATCATTGTGGAGAGAACTTGCGCTAGTGAAAGTATGGACCCTAGGGCTTGTATCGAAGCATTGCAATACCATTTTCGCTCACTTTTACCACTTGCTACCTTGCTGTTTTTATATTTTCAAATTACAAAAACCTATATCTACCATCCATATTGCACTTGTATCACCATCTCTTCGCCGAACTAGTGCACCTATACAATTTACCATTGTATTGGGTGTGTTGGGGACACAAGAGACTCTTTGTTATTTGGTTGTAGGGTTGTTTGAGAGAGACCATCTTCATCCTATGCCTCTCACGGATTGATAAACCTTAGGTCATCCACTTGAGGGAAATTTGCTACTGTCCTACAAACCTCTGCACTTGGAGGCCCAACAACATCTACAAGAAGAAGGTTGCGTAGTAGACATCATTACACACCTTGATCATACCATCGTAGTGCTTAGGCGAAGCCCTGCGCCAGTAGCATCATCATCACTGTCGCCACGTCGTCGTGCTGACGAACTCACCCTCGTCCTCAACTGGATCTAGAGCACGAGGGATGTCATCGAGCTGAACGTGTGCTGAACGCGGAGGTGTCGTGCGTTCGGTACTTGATCGGTTGGATCGCGAAGAAGTTTGACTACATCAACCACGTTATTGAAACGCTTCCGCTTTCGGTCTACGAGGGTACATGGACACACTCTCCCCTCTCGTTGCCATGCATCACTGAGAGAGTTCCGGACTAGGGGGTGTCCGGATAGCCGAACTATCATCATCGGCCGGACTCCAAGACTATGAAGATACAAGATTGAAGACTTCGTCCCGTGTCCGGATGGGACTTTCCTTGGTGTGGAAGGCAAGCTTGGCGATACGGATATGTAGATCTCCTACCATTGTAACCGACTCTGTGTAACCCTAACCTATCCGGTGTCTATATAAACCGGAGGGTTTTAGTCTGTAGAACGAACAACAATCATACCATAGGCTAGCTTCTAGGGTTTAGCCTCTTTGATCTCGTGGTAGATCCACTCTTGTAACACACATCATCAATATTAATCAAGCGGGGCGTAGGGTTTTACCTCCATCAAGAGGGCCCAACCTGGGTAAAACATCGTGTCCCTTGTCTCCTGTTACCATCCGCCTAGACGCATAGTTCGGGACCCCTACCCGAGATCCGCGGTTTTGACACCGACATTGGTGCTTTCATTGAGAGTTCCTCTGTATCGTCACCAACAGCCCGATGGCTCCTTTGATCATCAACAACGACGCGGTCCGGTGAGACTTTTCTCCCGGACCGATCTTCGTGTTCGGCGGTCAGGCATCTGCGGGCCAATTAAGCAGCCATCCGGAGCAGATCGAAGCTACGCCCGCCGTCGTGTCAGATTTGGAAGTTTAAACTATACGGCCGATATTCGCGGAGACTTGATCTTCGACGGATTCGAGCCGTAGCTAGCAGCCGCCCATTGTCTCGATGGGCATGATCTAGCTCGCAATCAAGCGGTGCCACGAGGCCGCACTGAATCCGCCCGACCCTTAATCCGGGCCGGATTCCCCGATCGAGGACGAGTGGTTGGACACCGCCTCGGGGCTTTAATCTCTCGGCAATCGAGCGAACTCCATCCCGTCGCTGCGAAGACCTCGACTCGTGGTGCGGACTCCTCCCGACTCAACCTCCGCGCCCTTGCCAATCGAATCCGATTGGGCGCCCGTTATGGAGTTCGCGTCGGACATCTTTCAAAGACTTCGCCCTTGGCGACATCCTGAATTCACTAAAGTCTCTCTCTTTATCCGGAGAGCCTGGCGGACTACGGACAGAAGGTTGGGATGCGGAGGATGAAGAAACTCAATGCCCACCCACCACCCACTTCATAGCCATCTTTCGAAAGCTTACACGTCGAGCTCGATTTGACTCGAGGACACCGACGGTATGGACGACGATGTAGGAGACAACAATGAACCAGCACCTATAGGATGTCGGACAACCTCATCCCATGATGTATACATGGTGGATACACCTAAAGGAATGAAGACGAGGAACAACGGGGCGCCACGAAGGATAAATCCTCGGCGGTCAAAAACGGCAACGTAAACGCTGAACAAAGTCCCCTCAACAAAGACCCAGCCATAGAGCAGGCGAACCGTGGACAACGAACAAGCTATCGAGCAATCGTCCTAACAAGACAACTTGGATAAACAATCTGTCCCGGTGAAGACAACAGTCCGGACGATCTCACCGGACAAACCATTGGAACAAAATGACCTCCAGAAAAGGCTCGTCGACTGCTGCAGAGCTGAAAAAAGCGAAGCGAAGCTCAAAACAGCGGAAGATGCACTCGAGGATTAGATGGAGCAAAGTATTCAGCACCATAGATAAGTCGGCGACGATCGCGAACAAAGAGCTACCCAAAAGAAAGCTACGCTGAATTGACGAGGAGGCCTTAGAGCCCCCACAATTAAAAAGCAAGAAGGCCACCCGTCGGATGGACGACCCCGACAAAAAAGAGAACGATTTAATGGTGCCGCACACAAGCCAATATGCGATCCGCCTAAGGATTCACATCAAAAGGATGGCCCATTAGGTCCATCTATGGGCCAAGAAAGCACGCCGTCAAAGCAATGCAACACGCAAAAATTCCGAAAACCACGGCACACCCAAATATAGGGGCGCCGCACACCCCCTATGTTTCACCGATGAGGTGCTGGATCATGAATTTCCAACGGGGTTCAAACCCGTAAACATAGAGGCATACGACGGAACAACAGACCCTGGAGTCTGGATCGAGGATTACATCCTCCACATACATATGGCAAGAGGAGACGATCTCCATGCCATAAAATACCTACCCCTCAAGCTCAAAGGGCCGGCTCGGCATTGGCTTAAAAGCCTCCCAGAAAATACGATTGGAAGTTGGGAAGAGCTTGAGGATGCGTTTCGAGCAAATTTTCAGGGGACTTATGTCCGCCCTCCGGATGCAGATGGTCTAAGTCACATAACTCAACAACCCGGAGAGTCAGCCTGGAAATTCTGGAACAGGTTCCTTACTAAAAAGAACCAAATAGTCGACTGTCCGGACGCCGAAGCCTTAGCAGCTTTCAAACACAACGTCCGAGACGAATGGCTCGCCAGACACCTCGGCCAAGAAAAGCCAAGAACAATGGCCGCATTAACAAGCCTCATGACCCGCTTTTGCGGAGAGGATAGCTGGCTAGCAAGGTGCAGCACCAATGACCCGAGTACATCCAAATCAGGGATGGAAATGAAATCACGACGCAGAAAAGATCAAATACGAATAAGGAAAATGGCCCAAATAGTACGGCGGTCAACGCCGGATTCAAAAGCTCTCGGCGAACAACAAAACACTGCCCTAAAGGATAATAAAGGACGAGCTATCCAACCTAAACAAGATTCGGATAGATCGTGTCAAATACATGGTACCTCCGGAAGCTCGCAAACCATACCCACAAAGATTGTTGGGTCTTCAAGCGATCCGGCCGACTTAACGCCGAACACAAGGGGCTCGACACACCAAGTGCAAGTGACGAAACCCAAAAGCAAACTACTGGAAAACAAAAGACTTTCCCACTAGAAGTCAAAACAGTGAACTCACTTCATGTGATAACACACAGCAGCACACTGCCATACCAGACACCGTCCGCATAATGGGGATAGAACCTACCAAAATTCGCTATAGCAGCACTTCCTTCAAAGGAATGACGCCAGGCCTTCTTTATTATACAGGCTCTGTACCACTAGAGGTTGTGTTCGGTTCATACGACAACTCCCGTCGCGGAAAGCTCACTCCCCATCGCCCCATTCAGCAGTAGCCCTTAAGCACTACTGAGGCGTACAGCTTTCGCCCGCTTTTACGCAATACCGCATTATGCATCTCTAAATGCCCGGTCCACGCGGCATCGTCTCGTTAAAAGGAAGTATTAAGTGTTACTCGAGCACGGAAGAATGGGAGACTGCCTTGACAGCCCCACAGCTATCCGGCTCTGCTAGGCAAAGAACCTGAATTGGTCATTCAAACCCCGGACACGGCTAGACGAGTCCGGCGCCTAATAGCGGCATACCCCCATACGAGGGGCTGCATGCATGTATAACAAGAGACAATAAAGCTCCATTTTATTCACTTCTTCGAACCGTACTTTGTTTATTTAATATTAAGTACATTTTTCGCACGATCCTTTTTCTTTTAAAAACTAAGTTCCTCTCTTTTACAGATGAACAACGTGCTACACCCGTCCAGGATACGGCACAACAGAGACACAGGCGCAGACGTGCAAGAGGGACCCATTGCAAGGATTCTTTTGATTAAGACCTGCGTAAACCTTTTTCACTGTCTCTTGTTGATATACATCCCCGGTTCCTTAATATAACCGAGGAGGAGGTTGGTGCTTTGGCATTGGCCGCACTAGAATTTTTGCGCGTGCACTGACACGGGGCTTAGGGCATTATTCGCCCATTTTCATAAAGACTGAATACCTTAGGGAGTATTCGGCGTCTCGAGTTAGGCCTTATATGCATCAGCTCCAATCATGTCTTTGGTCAAATGTTGGGTTGCCTGGCTCCTGTGTTTTGCTGCCTTACGTTCGCTTTTCGCGGCTAACGCGGCACCGGGAGAACTCTCGCGATTGTGCCTCGGTTCGCCGGCGAGCACCTCGAGAGAAAGCCAAAAACTGATCGTCATGATATAGCGAGACCGGTCAACCACTCGATGACTCACGGGAATGTTTAGGATTCCTCCGCATTAACGAAGGACCGGTTTTCGTCAGCACATACGCACTCTGAATTCGGGAGAGTGCGGTGCCCCGTGGGCTATATAGTAGCCCCACCCTCGAACTCCTATGGCTAAGTGAAAGTGATAAAGCATTATAGTACGGTTGCCGGTTTGGTACGCTATCACCTCCTTAACAGACCAAGACGTTGGATTAAGTGTGAAAAAGCGCTTTTTGCAAACACCCCGCACTATGTGCGTGGGGGCTGAAACCAAGGACTGCCATCTTTCAGTTATATACACATATACATAAGCGGCCGCACAGGGGTAGTTTACTACTTGAACGCACAAGTATAAAAAGCACTTATATTACATTGAAACATTGTTTTCACAAATCATACATGTCATTTAAACATAATATCCTTCGAAACAAGCGTCTCTATTAAACGAGCGCCCGCAGACCTCTTCAAAGTAGTGCTCGGCGGTACTCGGCCTCTGTCCGAATCCTGGGATGCAACGTCAGTGGCCTTCATCTCTGCCCAGTGTGTCTTGACACGGCAAGAGCCATCCGCGCTCCCTCAATACACGCCGATCGCTTCATTGCGTCGATACGCGGCACCGCACCAAGAAACTGCTGCACTAAACCAAAATAGCTCTTCGGCTGGGGTCCGTCCGGCCACAAGTGAGTCAAGACATGCTTCATGGCAACTCCGGACAATCGATTCAGCTCGCCCATTCGCCAACCGATCGGTCGTGGCAGAGGACGCTCCGGACTATGGAATTGCGACCAATATAGCTCTTCCTTTGTGCCCCTTCCGCCCCGAAGTGCTCAACCGCGTCCACAAAGACTTTCGCCGCCAAGTCCAGATAAGCATCCTCTCGAACTCCACAATTTATCCAACGAGCATACTTTGGATCAGATATTTCCTCCGCAGCGAAAACGGTTTTCCAGCCGCAATTGCCCCGCCCGACTCAGCTCCTCCTTGGCAGCTCTCAAAGCCGATTGGGCACTCTTGGATTCGGCGGCCTCCTTTAGGCCCTCTTGTTCCGCTTGACGTTCCTTTTCAAGAACCGCGCAGCGATCGGTAGTATTCCTTAACTTTCTGGCCATATCGGCCATCTCCTCTTTGCTTCGGCAGTGAGCAGCCCGTTCAACTTCTAGCTCTTGGCCGCCTTTACAAAGAGCCGCATTACTAATTTCGCTTGCTCTTTCGCTCGGCGAGTTCTGCCCGCAGCTCCTCCATGGCAGCGGCACCATCTGCATTAAGCATACAAACAGTAAGACATGGGCGTCAAGCTCCCTTACCAGGTGTCCGCATAGAAGTCGCATACCTTGCGACTCGTCAAACCATTCATTGACCAAAGCGATGTCGCATCCGCCTCATCAAGCTGCCGCTTTAGTTCGGCATATTCATCGATCCGGTGGCCTCGGACGCCCGCCACCTGTTTAGGAGCGGCGATATGTTATAATCGAGATTTGATCCTCGACACGTCGTCAATTTTGACAACATACCGAGTCTCGGGGCTACTATCTATACATGGCGCATTTTATATGCATAAGCGTCGAAGGTACATTATTTTTGCATACCTCAAACCCCGCCAAGAAGCTTCGACGGCCGTGCAATCCGCTCTCTGCGGATGCAATTCTTTCAATCACCGTACCCATTAGAGCACGGTGATCTTCTGAAATAGCCGCGCCTGAAAGCAGATCCTTCAGCTCCTCCGACCGCACGCCATCGGCGCGGACCTTCCGCCCCGCGGACTTGGGGAACCCTCGCGGCGACACCTCCGGGTCGTCCGCTTCATGAGGGTGCGACAGTGGGGCGTTGCTCCATCATCTCCGAAGAAGATCCTCAAGACGAGCTCTGCTAAGAAGGGCTGAGGTCCGAACTACAAGGTACAATTTCGGTTATCTTCATAAATAAATACAGGGATGTTCCTTATTTACAAGACCCCTTCTTTTTACTTACGGCTCCCTGGAGGGCTGATCCCCTTGGGGAAATAGTGCGGCTGGGTTACTTCCCAGCGCCGGATTCTCCGACGAAGATTCCCTTCCCCTCTTTGAGGCCTTGACCTCCGGATCTTTCGAAGCAGTCCTCTTCCCCCCCTCGAAAGACGTGACTTTTAATCCCTCCTTCCTTGATAGCCTCCTTCATGGGGGCAGTCGCTTCCCCGCTCCCCCCTTCGCCTTCTTCAAAGGGCGCGACCTTCAACATCTTGGTCAGCATGGGATCCGGCGTGGTCTCTGGGAGGGGAGCCGGACACCTTATTAACTTTGCCTTGGCTATCCACTCCTGTTCAAGAAACGGCTCCTTTAAAGGGCATATATATAAAATAAATGGATGAACAACTTGTCCGGTTACAGGACTACTTACTTGAGCATCGTAGGCGATTGCAGCTTAGTCCTGCGTCCTCGGTCAAGTCCGGACACTTCTCTTGTGATCCAAGAACAATTTATACATCTCCACAGGCGTCGTGCCCACAAAATTTTGGAGAGCTCATGGTCCCTCCGGTTGAATTCCCACATGCGGAGGGGCGGCGTTTGAGGTGAAGGCGCGGATCACCATAACTCGCGCCATCGCAACCAGATTGATCCTCTTTCTGGAGGTCTCGAATCGGCCTCGCAGCGAGAACGCCCTTGGGCGACCCCAGTCGAGCCCCTTGTTGACCCATGATGCCAGGACCGGAGCGGAAGGCAGGGAGCGCCGCCCATTTGGTGCCGCTGGGAGCGGTGGTATAAAACCACTCCCGTTGCCAACCAAGCTCCTCTTGAAAAGAGCCCTCGGGCCACGGAGCATCAGCACATTTGCTTATGGCCGCCCCTCCGCACTCCGCTTGCTGCCCCTTGATCATCTTTGGCTCCACCTTGAAGGTCTTGAGCCACAATCCAAAGTGGGGGGTAATATGGAGGAAGGCCTCACATACGACAATGAATGACGAGATATGGAGGATGGACTCCGGATTCAAGTCATGGAAATCAAGCCCATAATAAAACATGAGCCCCCGCACAAAGGGGTCCGTCGGGAAGCCTAAACCCCGAAGGAAGTGGGACACGAACACAACGTTCTCGCCGGGCTCAGGAGTGGGAATGACCTGCCTGGAGCAGGCAGCCTATGCGAGATCTCGCCGGCCAGATACCTGACGTCTCGCAGCTTTAGCACATCTTCTTCTGTGATGGAGGAAGACATCCATCGGCCGTGCTGGTCGGAGCCGGACATCGTCGAAAGTCCTAAGCGCCTGAATCTGAAGCTTTGGGTGTTGGAACTCGAAGCGCGAGGCAAACTCGATGGAGGGTGTAAAGAAGAAGAGGCCTTGGTCTCATCATAAAGAGCTTGAATACCAAGAGCCCACCCCGTGGTCGATTAGGACTCGCCTTCGATAGAGAAGGCAGGCCAACGGGCATGGTTGGGTTACCCACGTCCGTATTGATGAGAATCTCGGAATAAGGGGGCACGATCTACGCTTTAATAAGACGTGCCAAGGAAACCGCCTCGCTAAACACGCCGAGGTGGAACAATAAAAACGATTCATATAAAGGCTCGGCCGTGGTGTGATGTCACGCCGCGAATACGCCAGCAGATCTGTGCAAAAATTATTCTCTCTACGGTGTTATGTGGAACTTGTTTTGCGAGCGGACACTATCCTTGTGTTCAAAACCTCCTATGAAGTATTCAGAGGAGGAACCCGCCGCAATGTCAAGACAATCAACGCCACGGACTCATCGTCATTGAAGCCTGGTTCGAGGGCTACCGAGGGAGTTCCGGACTAGGGGTGTCCGGATAGCGAACTATCATCATCGGCCGGACTCCAAGACTATGAAGATACAAGATTGAAGACTTCGTCCCGTGTCCGGATGGGACTTTCCTTGGCGTGGAAGGCAAGCTTGGCGATCGGATATGTAGATCTCCTACCATTGTAACCGACTGTAACCTAACCTATCCGGTGTCTATATAAACCGGAGGGTTTTAGTCTGTAGAACGAACAACAATCATACCATAGGCTAGCTTCTAGGGTTTAGCCTCTTTGATCTCGTGGTAGATCCACTCTTGTAACACACATCATCAATATTAATCAAGCAGGACATAGGGTTTTACCTCCATCAAGAGGGCCCAAACCTGGGTAAAACATCGTGTCCCTTGTCTCCTGTTACCATCCGCCTAGACGCACAGCTCGGGACCCCCTACCCGAGATCCGCCGGTTTTGACACCGGCAATCACCTAGATAGATCTTGCGTGATCGTAGGATTTTTTTTTCAAATTACAGCGTTCCCCAACACTTGCATAGGTGGGAGGCATTCTCAGGAGCCCGAAGACAGAACTGGCATATTGGGTCGTGCGGCCACCCTCTCAGAGCCAGACGATCCGCAGTCAGGATCCTATTGTGGAGCAAGAGCCAAGAGAACAGTTTGCACTTCTGAAAGGATCGATACAGTCGACTAGAGGGGGGGGGGGGTGAATAGGGGACTACAAATTTTTAACTTTTTTGTCAATTTTAAGGTTTAGCGGATAAATATGGTTCACTAGATATGCAACTAGGTGAACACAGCCTATATGACAAGCAAGCTTAAAGCAAAGTATGGTAGGCAACAATCTAATTAGCAAGCCAACAAGCATACAAGGCAAGGTAAAGAGCAGGAAAGGATTAACCACAAGTGAGGTGAGGACGCGGATTTATCATGAAGTTCACTCTCCCTTGGGGAAGATCTACTCTCCGCCACGAAGGCTCACCATAGTCTCTTTCGAGTCACCCCCAATGGATGAGCCTCGAATCAATCGGGGTTGGTCTTTAAGGCGACCACCACACATTTACAAACTTCTCAGGAGCACACGACAAGTAAGGAAGCTTCCGGAGGAACCTTTACCCGCCTAGGAGCCCAAACTCCAAGAGTAACAAGTCAATGGGGAAGAAATGTTGTGGAGAACGCGATTTGGTTTGGTCAAGTTGTAGATCGGGTCTTGCTCTCCCAATCCCCAAAGTTTCAACAAGTTTGGGTGGAGGGATTGAGAGTATTGAGCAAAATGAGGTGTAGCAATGGTGGAGCTCAACAAGACATTAGGGTTAGGGATGGGGAAGAAGAAGGGGGGCTTTTATAGTGTTTGTGCACGGGTGGCCGTTTCTGCCTATTGGACCCCGTGCACACGGGCTAAGTCAGCCCCGTGCGCATGGGGTACTCAGACACTTTCACACCACCCCATGCTCACGGGGGTCAAAAGACCCCGTGCGCACGGGGTACTCAGAGACTTGAGTACCCGTGCGCACGGGGGTCAAAAGACCCGTGCACACGGGTAATTAGAGAGATCTGTGATAACCCAGTGCACGGGTACCCAGAAACTTTCTGTTGCAAGCACTCTGAGTACCACATGCACGCACACTATGGATTTTAGTGATAGGAATGGGTAGGCTGGTGTATATGTTTCGGCAATGACATTCCCACACAACACATATCCACACTGACCCCTCTTAATAGTGCGGTCTTTCCTACAACATGAAGTAAACCAAAAATAAAAACCTTAGAACCACCGGAAGACCACTCCTTTGATCTTTTTGAATTGGGGGGCACATCTCCATCAACCGCAATATGGAACCAATATCCTGAGATAAACTATAGCACCAGATATTAGTTCCACTAACCACATTGTCATCACACCAAAATAAAGTTTAAGTGCTAATGCACTTTCAACTTCGGCTCGGCATAGGCCTCCCAAATCTTCGCTCGCGAGAATTTGCAGTGTGACCCCAAGAATTGCATCAGATACTATTTCTCTCTATGTGCACTAACAGAGAAATCAGTCCCTTACTGTTTCTGACAAACATCTCCAAAACCCAAGGGGACAAGTCATTGCACCAACAATGGTCACTACAACAAAGGCTCTGACAAGTTATTGATAACGAATTAAATTCTAGTTTTTCAACCGGACCTTTAACAACCTTTTTGGGTGTAAACACTAGTATTAAAATAGGCATGTGCATGAGGTATTACTCTCTCAACCTTATATATGTGAGTGGGAACTCATCTTAATAATAAACATAGCTCTGGAAAATAACTGCTATTATGTGATTGCGATGCGATGATGTGGGAGATATGTCCAAAGTACGTCATGATCGGTGCGCAGCCTCCATCAAGAGTCAGTTGTACAACCAACGGTCCTTATCATCGCGTAGGGTTATCTCGAGTATTAAGAATAAACATTCAAACAAAAGCATTAGGCGTTTAATGACTATGCCTCATTCGTCCCCAAGGAATAGCTTTCCCCTACCGTATTAACCCCTTCTCTCACAGTTTTTCGGGAAAGTGTTATACGTCCACCTTGCACCTTATTACCTCCTTCTTGATCGATCACAGAATCATGGGTGTCCATAGGCCTTATAGCGAGAAGAAGACAAGATACAACTCCATTGCAATCGGACACATACAAATAACGTCGATTACTAAAAGTCATTCCAACGATCCCTTGCACAAATACAATCGAGTTGCAAGGCCTTGCTTCAACCCATTGCCATACCGAATTACTCACACATGATAGTCAGATCGAAAGATGAACTCATTGAAGACAAATAATGATTAATGATTGATTGGTAATATGCCTTACAATAGTTGGTGGATGCAATACAATGGTTACAAATATGACTAACTTGGAGAGGATGGTTGAGGTGATGATGGTAGTGGTTATGGGGATGAGATGGTAAATGGAGGTAGCTAGGGTTGGAAGATTGGTTTTGATCCACCATGTCGCCAATGGTGCTCTCCCTGTTGAGATTCTGGTGTCGACCCCTTTATAAAGGTTGATCGGGTGGACCTTCTAGAGTTGATGCTGTGTGGTACGAACTATGATACGATCGGGCTTGCTTGTACCGTGTGCCTTCTTGATAGGTCCTTTCACTGATCCAGTAAAGGAGCAGAAATGATTCTCGCTTTTTTCTCGAGAGGTGACCACGAATTATCGAACCAACGAGAGGAAGACACCTTTAAAGGCAAGGGTTTCTACCCAGCTTTTGCAAGAGTATTAATTCCATCTTTTGACTGGATCGGTATCAAGTTGAAACTAAAAACACTTATAATAAAAATAGGCATGACTACGAGGACTTACGGCGATATATCTGCGAATGGGGTCATTATGATATTAATTTGTGCCCTCGAAGTCATCCATCGAGATGTCCTTGCAGCGTATCAAAGTGTGTGTGTGTGTGTGGAGGGGGGTGTCCAAATTACGTATTGACCAGAGCAGGTTCTGCATCAAGAGTAAGTTGTCCAACCGAAAGGCCCTATCCGTCGGTGCAGGGTTTCATCGGTAATTAAGATAAAATCGCACAAGAGCATTGGGCGTTTAATCACTACACCTCTTGCATTCCAACTCCCAAGGATAGGATCGTGTTACCGTACTAAACCTTATGTCACTGGTGTTCAGGTAACACTTCACAGTCTCCCTGCCCTTAGCCTGTCCGTGGCTCGCTCTCCATGATCCTGCGTACTTGCGAGACGAAGAACACATACGAGACAAAAAAAAACTACGAAGCAATTTTATGTTAAACATACGGGCCGATAACTCGAAGTACTTCCACCAATCTCTCCAACAAATACATAGGGTTGTATGGCTATGCCTCAACCCATGATCTTACCGAACTACTCACACATGATGATCAGATCACAAGGAGAACCCATTGAAGATCACATTAGAAGATTGATTGATTAACAATATGTCTTACAGTAGATGACAGATGTGATACACGGTTAAAAAGTATGTCTAGTTGGATGAGTGCTACGGTGATGGAGATGGCATTGGCTATGGAGATGGAGATGGAAAATGGCGGCGGCGTGGTACTGTGGATGACGAAGATGGAGGTCTCGGTGATGTTCTGTAGCTCGTTGCATGAGACCCTTTATAAAGTCTGTTCGATTCGATCAGGGGACGTCGTTGAGTCCATACGGGCGCATGAACCGTAAACATAAAAAATGAATGATTAGGCGAGGGATCTTTCGGCATATGAACATCTTTTTTAGGAGAAGTGCCACATTTATATTAATAATATCAGTAAATTGTAGCAAATGTAGCATCTCTCAGGAGAAATCCAAAGGGATAGCACACCAACAGAAAGTACAGGAAATATTCCCAACAAAAGAAATTTGCAAAAAAATTCTTCTTCAATCCTGTAATCACCAACACATTGACCAAAAACTTCGACCACCGCCGTCACTGGAGAGAACAAACGGTCTCCAGTCCACTAAGCCAAGATCCAAGAGAAAGCCATAGCAGCAAAGTTGCGTTATGAGCCTCTGATCAGGCTCCACCGCGAACGGCGCCGCACTTGTCGTTGTGGGTTGTCGGATGAAACAAATCTCCACCCCTCTTGGATTACGACCCTGATGGTCTCAAACGACGTTCCTGTCGAGAGACTCTAGAGTAGTCAACCATCTTCTGCCGATGAAGAAACTCTTGGTGCACCATCGCTCGAATGAGACCGGCACCGCAACGCCAACCACCTCCAGCACAAACACTTTCGGCTCCGCGATAACGATGGAGGAACCGCCCACGCGACGTGGAGAGAGGCCGAAGAAACAAGACCCCCGACAAGACCATCACCGACGTCTTGAAGGTCTCGTATGGTCACAAATCCGCGGTTCCTCGACACAGTCGTCAAACGCCGTCGAGGCGATGGCTCGAAAACTTTTATTGGCGATGACGAGCTTGGGACCGACCAAGCGTCACCAGACAAACTAGTCCTATACCTGAACACTTGAGAGGAGAACCCGGGGCTCACCCGCCCAGCCGCCGCCGCCGGAGCGACGGGCAGAGGAAGGGGAGCCAGCGGGTGCAGCGGCGTAGGTACAAGAACCGCTCGCCTCGATCGTGTGTATGAAACCAAGACCCTGCTGAAAACTCGGGAGAGCTAATGGGCGTAGCACATTTAACAAAGTGCCACCGGGTTGTATCGGTTTGGTGGTAATTTGGGAGGTTCCATGATTGAATAAAGTGCAGCAATTTCCAGCTATAAAGAAAAGAAACACGCGAGTGGCCATCGGCCCCAAGAACAACAATTAGTAGTAATCATTTTCTCCAAAATCAATCATATATAAATAAATAAATAAAGTAAGGAAACTTAATCACTGGCTGGTACGGTGGTACCCTGTAAAAAACGAAAAGAGACAAGGTACGCGTGCAGCGAGGGCACGAAAGGTATTTCATCCGGGGTAGGGGTAGGATTGGGATTTGACGTCCTAGGGTTGCACAAATAGCCCAGCCGCATCCCACATCCCCTCTTGACGCCCCCTCCTCTATCCATCTCCTGCGGCGCGCTCCACTTTTCCACGCCGCCAGCTGCTCCGTCTCTCTCCTGCGTTGCGTGCGCAGGTAAGAAAGGAAAGGAATCTGGTCATGGAGTGGGAGATTTGCTCCGGAGAGGCGCGAGGGGGAAGCCTGCCTGCCTCTCTCTCTGCGCCCCCCTCTCTGCGAAAAGAGAGAGTACGGAGACCCAATCTTACGCCGCCTGCGTCATCCGGTATATAGTATTTGTTTACTGATTTCTTGGCCCTGCCTTTTCCCCCTTTCGGTATTTGATTTCCCCCTCATCCTGCATCCTGCAGGGACTGTTGCTTGATGCGATGCATCCCATCCCATCCCAACCCCAGGAGCGATGCATCCGTACGCACGCGGTCACGGATCTGCCTGCACGCCCTACGCCCTCCCTAGCCTGTTACGAGCGGTGGCAGGATATTACCACATGTGTCAGATGCTTGTTAAAGTGTGAGATGCAACCCATCTGTTTTCTTCTTCTTTTTTTTAACCCAAGGAAACATCGGGTCATTTTCCTTCTTAAAATTCTCGTATAGATTTTGATAATGGTAGATGGATCTTTTCATTAGAAAAAGAAACGGTATTGTACAGAAGGATTACGCGTATTTTCCAGTGGAGAAGGGAGGAGGAAGAATAAGTCGTTTCTGATTTTTGGACCAATTTTCAATGGAGACGATTTATGCTTTGTATTTTTTTTCTTATCTTGTTCTTTTTGCAAATGATTTTGAAGGGTGATAATCATTGTAGCGTTTAAGTACTTTTTTTTTGTCACGGTGGGATTTGCCAATGCAAGACTCTAAATTGTACTATCGTACCTTTCAAGCCTGCAAGCGCAGATTGAGTGATGCATAATATCTGGACTGAGATAGTCTGGATTGGTTGACAGTTTGTTTCTTGTCCCTATGCGTGCCAAAGTAAATTCTAATATGTTTATTTAATCAAATAAATAAGCTTGTGTACCAGGACAATTCTACTCCAGGACGGCATGTAGTAACGTTACTTGCACCCATAGACCTATCGTAAGAAAATATTTCTTTTCACGGGACAATAATCCGGGCTTACATAGGATGGTAGCACTTTCATCATGTTCAATGCATCTCTCATCACAAACATAAAGTAGTTTTAAGGTTTATCCCAAGGCAAATCTCTTAACTTTGACTGTCAATAGTTTTGCAGTACAAGGTTTAATTTCTACCCGATTCATCATGAAAAGTAGTTTCATAATATGTATTTGTTCTACTTGTAATTGTATATATATGTCATAAACTGCTTATAGGAGGGTCAGTGTAGTGAATAACTTTGTTTTGACTCCTTGATCAATTTTTTTTCCATTTGGCATGTAGATTACATTCACGGCGCAACAAGTGAGATCTGGTGAACATTCATGTGGCACTTGCAAAGCTCCATTGGGACGAACTTCCTTACCAACCAGATGATTATTCGGTGAGTAAGAGCATCTACAACCACACACACCAATTTGAGCCCCCCAAATGTCGGCGGATGTGTCCGGGTGCCAGTCATACCGAGCATTTGGGCTGGGTTTGCGGGTCCGGTTGGGTGCCATTTTCCTGTTCTGGCAGTGACCGGGCAGGCCGCCCGTACGTTTAGGGTGGTACGGGGGCTCCATTTGTAGATGCTCTAATGACAGCCGGCTAAAATATAATATGAAAACTTTGTCAAAACTATATTTGCACGGCTCCTGAATTTTTGTCAAGTTGATGTCATTATTTGCATGTTTTTTTCCAAAATAAAAACTAGCACTCATATATACGATTTGTTTGGAGTTTTTAAGTTTTTAACTTAACCAATTTTTCTTGGATATGCTGAAGGCAATGGGGAGCTAGTGGGAGCCGAGAACACTTGATGAAATCCTCTAATTAGTACCACATTGTTGAATAGAAGTTAGTAGGGGTCTTTATTTGGCAACTGCTTAGACTTAATTCTTGTCATTTGGTCCTCCATTTTTTTCTTAGTTCCGTTCATGTGCTCCTATGCGTTACTAGTTCATATTTGGCTTTGCTACTTTGTGATGAAGTATATTTACAAATTTCACTTGAGCAATGATGCAGATTTCATATCTTTGATACTATCTTCAAGGGGGGAGTGCACGTGGAAGTTGATACTATCTTCAAGGGGGGAGTACACGTGGAAGTTGAACAAAGGTGTCCTTACAGTTACTCTTTTGCTTTGCTTGAATTCGATGGAGTCATGCAACTTTTACCTGCTTATGATTGAAATGTCGTTTATTCCATCATGATTGTGGAATTTTAGTCTAGAAGTTACAATGATGCGTCGGTCCTTGCTACTCAGAAGATGATACTTAAACACCGTCAATTGGTCAGTGATAATGGGATTTCAAAACTAAACAGGGGATGAATTCAGATAATATGTGATTGATATTATGTGATTTATACTTATTAGATTCTCGTGCGACAAAGTCATTTGAATAATAAGCTTAACTTAATGCCGACTATGTTCTTTTTTTTTTTTGAGAGCATCATGCCGACTATGTTCATGTTGTAATTTTCGGACATAGCCATTTTTACGACTCACTCCCTGGTTTGGCCCACGATAACATTCCATGGGCTTACCTGTAGCCAAGAAAACCAAACCCAACAACAACGATTGGGGCCGGCCCATTTCCAACCCAACGGCCTGATTTAGTCCAGTAAAGCCGAGCGCACCACCACATATAGAGCCTCTTCCTCCCCGAAACCCTGGTCAGGTTTTGTAAGGCGACGGCGGGGTGAGGGTTTCCGGCCAAAGTTGGGAACGCGGAGGCAGCAGAGAGCTTCCTTCCAGATTGGGAGGAGGCCGCGTGAGAAGGGTCGTCATGAAGCCATCCAGAGCTTGGATGAGTGGTGTGAGAAGAAGGGCGCATCTCGCTTGGCTAGGGAGCCAGCAGGGGAGGCTCCACAGGGAGCAGGCTGATGGCGGTTCCATCCTCCCAGAGCCCAACCTTACTCAAGGTCCAGCTCGAAACATGGCTCTTCTTCCAGGTAATTTGTCTAAGCCACACAAAACCATGTTTTCTATTGGTGAAAATCACCAGATCTTGCACAAACGTTTCCTAAAGAAAGCCCTTTTTTGCCTGATTCAGTATCTTGCACCAATGCATGCCAAGGAATCCTTTTTTTTTGGCATGGTTGATTAGGTATCTGGCACCATATATCCCAAGAGAAGGGTTTTGACATAGCTGATTCAGTTATTTGCCAGCGTTCTGTAGAAATGACAGCACTTTGTGGGTGGTTACAGTTCAGTTCATTTGAAAAAACAGAGAAAATGTCATGTTAAGACCTTGTCCTAAGTTCACCTTCTGTAGAACTGGTCTAGAAAAGGTTTAGATTGGCTTTGCAAAATTCGTGGGTTGCTGGCTTTGCAAAATTCGTGGGTGCTATGTGTCAAACACTTAGAAGTTAAATTAGCAAACTTTGGGGTTTGATCAGTACAGGTCTCATGTGTATATTAGATCAGATTATGCCGCTTCTTTTTAATGCATCTAAATGCCTGCTACCTGATGCAACTTTTAATTTCATGATGTGTTACAGGTTTATCTTCAGCACCAGTCACACAAAATGCTATTGCCACATTGGCATTGGCAAGTCCACCAACAAGTTGTGGTATACCAACGGTTGTTTCAACTGAAGGTAAAGTGACAAACTAACATGCTTCTATGATCTATGGTACTTATCTTTCATACTTGGGTGATCCCAACTACCCAACTAGTAGGCATCTTGACAAATGCATCTTGACAAATGCAGCTAAATCACCACGCAGTTTACCGGTGCTGAGAAGTCCATCCTTGGGCACTACATTTGTTGCACCATTCTCGCCTACTGTGGTCGGTAGCATACCAAGCCGGTGTAAAAGCAGTGTACTCTCTTTACTGAAGAATGCTGGTATATTAACGAAACGCTCCCGTTTTCTACATTTTTGTAATCATCAATGGTTGAATGTTAGCCCTCCCGTTTTCTGCATAGTAAAAAGCTCAGTCTGCCCAACTGATACATTCTATCATTAGCTGTACTAGTTATAGTTAGTCATCAATGGTACTCCCTCCGTCCGGGTTTATTAGGCCCTTTAGCAACTCTGCCATGGTATGTTTTTTTAAGGCCCCTCTAGATATACGTGTTTGCTTTCCTCGATCTCCTCCGCTGAACTCGTGCGCGTTTGGGCTGCTGCTTCCATTGAATCGCTGCATGTAGAAAAGTAGCATGCAACCAGCTGTAGGCAATAATTACCTAGCGCTGTATGTGTGTGTGGTTGGTTGCATGCAAAAGCGGAGCGGGCAACCGGCTGCTGTGATGCTTTGGAATAACCGCTAATTAATCTAATTAGCTGTTGCTACATTCGAAATTCACGTGTGGCTACCAATAGTATTCTTCCTTGGTCTTTGTGATTTGGTCGGTAGGTCCAATAAACCCGGACGGAGGGATTTGAATGTTAGTCTATCTGTGCCCTTTTTAAGTTGGTCAACTTTTTGCCGGTGGCAATCCTGTTGCCTCCACATACATTTGGTACCCTGGCAGGCTCTTCTTTTTTGGATCTGTTGCAATTGTTCTCATTAAATATAACATAGATTTTTCTTAATGCAGACATGGTTATCCACTGCCCCTTTTAATTGCTTTGCTTGTTGCAGGTTCCTCTGCTACACTGGGGTCACAGATGAGACACCGATTTTGTACCTTGGCTGGAGACCAGTCAGTCACAAATTCAGGTTACTTTCATCCCTTTTGTTAAATACACCTGCTTTCTGGTACGTGCAGAAACACTGCTAGATATTCTGTTGATTCACAATTTTTGATTGTCAATTGTCAGCTGTATTCTCTGCATATAGCGATGCCAACCTGTTGTATGTGTGTGCATTTTGGTACTTCTAACCTGTATGTATGCATTTTAAGTTCCCATGACACGGTATTATGTGCCACCTCTCATTTCATTTACTTGAACACACAATTGTTGTTTGTATGGATGTGTTCTCTGTTTATTCTTTTTGGTTATCATCTGCATATTAAGATTATGGCAAGAAGTTTCTCATCGGTTCTCGCATTCAGAGTCTCTTCTTTCACATGGTTTTTCTAGCCCTTATGCTAATGTTTTGCAAATTTCGAACGAGCTATGATCACTTACCGATCACCATATATGTACAAGTTCTATTTTGAGAAAACTTCCTAAGAAATTCTGTTGCCATATCTGTTTATCTGTTTCATTTCTACACTTGTTACACACATTGTAAACAAGTAAGCTTATGGTTTCTCAGTGCAGTCCTAAATTTGGCTACCTTTTAACTTGTGCAATTTGTTGCAGGTGACGACAATGATAGCAAATTTCATCATGGTGATGTTCAAGCTTTGCGCAAGAGGATTGCAGAGGACACCAGTCATACAACTGCTAAGGTCCTTGATTTTCGGACTAGGTACAAGAACTATTTTAGGCCCCAGCTTGTGTCGCGATGTTTGATTAGCCCTTGTCCTATCAATGATCGATGGATGGTATTTCTGCAACGTCAGACGTTTGAAATTTGTCGGCATAATCCTTGTTATCTGAGTTGCTTTGACATTATGTGTTACGAGCATGGCTGCAAAGATGGCGAATGGGAGCTGTTTCTGAAGCACCTACTTGACAAGAAAGTTTATGTCATCGAGGATTGGGATTCATCATATTCCACCATCGAGACCTTGATGTATTATTACGGAATTAGGCAGCCGGATGATGGGACTGGGGAACAATTCTTCAAAGGAGAATGTGACGCTTCATTTGATAGTGTCACTAACACAGCAAGCTTCTCTTACATAATCTGGAAAGATGATGAAATTGTTCATTCAGAGGTTTTCTCGGGCCTTGTGTGCTCTTCATCGGTCGAAGCGGAAATGTATGCTGCGTATGCCCTTCTGTACAAAGCGGAACAGTTGAAGATACGGAAATTGCTTCTATGGACTGATTCCAGAGCAACAGCGGATGTCCTAACTGGCGAGCATCCAATCAGTAGGGGTGATGAGCACTGTGATTTTTATCTAACTTTAAGGGCGATGAGAACTCGGTTCAGTTGGTTGATGGTAACTTGGAAACCGAGAGAACTGATGTTTTTTGTGGATGATCTTGCAAATCTTGCTAAGCTCCCTATCAGTGATTTCTTTTCTGCTGCTAAAGTTGCTGTTCTGAAATGGGCCAACCATCTCCGGGGTTTACCAGTCTTCAGAGTTGAACGGACAAATATCACCCAAACAGCTGTCAAGAAATTTAGTATGTTCATTGAACCTTATTATATGCTACTTAGTGTTCTGTAGCTGTGCATCATAGGTTTACAACCTGTTACTCTAGTTGTGCTTTGTCATGGGAACTTACAGCTTTCATAGTAGGGTCCCATGATAGGTCTACTGGTCTAGTACTCGTTTAAGTAACATATTCGTGGCCTGGACCTTGTAGTTGTAGGCGTACAGTTTTTTTTTATAAGTAGCCTATTTCTGTTTGATGTTAGTTCAGAGTTAAATTTGTACGGATACCTTGAACTAAGACATATTTATTCTGCAGAGAAAGTAATATTGGATGATGCAACTTATGGCGTCAAGGGCCCTAACGTCTATTTTGTTGAAATCGAAGAGGGCCGTAAGTTGGAATGCTTGGTTGCGCTTAAAGAGGCTCTCAAGCCAAGTCAACTGACAGTGTTCGTTGACAGTTATGATGATAAGTGTGATTCGTTCAAGGAACAATTGGAAACTGTCACTCGCAAGAAATCACGCAAAAATCTTGGAGGGCCGCATGGTACATTTAGCACTTTCACTAGTGAATCTCTTCCCGCATTGCCACCGCGTGATGCGTCCAACACTTCATCAAGCAGCAAATCTGTGAACGGGTCTCCCCCCACTAAAGATTTGATGGTGTTTTTGGATTATTCAGTTCCTAGGGATCTTTATTATGACGGTGGTGCTTTTCATGTGGTACTCGTTACGCGGAGTGAGCGTGAGAGTATGACTGAGGAGATCCCAGAGTTGACTGCATTAGGTTTTGTGTACTTCAACAATGGTTGGTATCATAATGCACTTAGTGTTGTTTGGTCCATAGGTGCTATCTCTGATGGTGTGTTTGTGTGTTTGCAGTTAGATTCCCATTGAATGAGAAGAAAAAGGAAGCTGAAGATGGGCAGAAGTAGAAGCAATGAGGTGCGTTTATAATCCACTTGAGTGCATTAATGTGTTTTTTAATGATGTCCTGTTTATAACTTGTTAGAGAGGCTATATGGTGGTTAGGCGGTAGTAATAATTGGTGCTAGCTCTGTACACTAGTGTAGGACGTTTCAGTTTGAACTGCAAAAACGTCTCAATTGGTGTACAAACGGAGTAGTTGGTTAGTTGATATCTTGTCACGGCTTGTTGTCTTCAATGGTGGTTATAGGAGGCAGTAATAATTGGTAGAGTAGTTGTTGAGTTCATTTGGATTTGGATTTGGTGTCACACTACTTGTTGTCAGTTAACTTGCTGCTGCTGTTACCCTACCTACCAGCCAGCGGGCTGATGAATGAAGTTTATGTGTGCAGAAAATACCTGGTGTACAGTGGAAGCTTGGGGCTCTCAAGGGTGAGAAGATTTTGCATTGAAGCAGTTTTATCAGCCAAACGGCGGCTTGTTCTGCCAAGTAGTACTCCCTCCGTTCCTAAAATATATGGCGTTTTGGTAGTTCAATTTGAACTAGCAAAACGTCATATATTTTAGGAACGGAGGGAGTAGTTCTTAGGCAGGACGTTTTTTGTAGCTGGTCTGAGAACATGATGTTGTGCGCTGATGGTGGTACATGTGCTGAAAGTAGCTTCGAATCAGCTGTGTAATGGAGTATAAATTTACATCAAGACATCCTAATACTATGCGATGCAGTCTATCTAGCTGGTACAGTAGCTCTGAATCAGCTCATGTTATGCTTCCGTTTCTCTACCTGCATCACTTGCTATTGCCATGTGATAGAATCTCCTTTGGTCGGCCCTTTTTGTTTGGGAGAAAAAATCCTTGTAGAGAAGGAATTGCCATGTGGTAGAATCTCCCTGTCTTTGAACGAACCCTATCCCCAGGCTCGGGATGGCGTTTGCAGAGAAGGAAAGGGGATTTGGTCTGAAGCGAGACTCTGCTCAAGAGGCTGCTGAATCAGGCCATTGGGGGAGGTGATTTTAGTCCATGAGCTCGAATTCAATGAGCTCTTAAGTTTGCCTTAAAACAAGGTTACTTTGTCAAGGTCTCTTCTGTACAAGTATACTTCTCCTGTGCATTTTTTCTTTTATGGAACTAAGGCAAAAGATTTTCCATTTTCATCACTAAAAAGAGTACACATCACTCTCGCGGCATTACTACATTACTCAAATGCTGCTATGCCCGACAGCGTCGACCTCCGCTCCGCCTAGGACTCGTACTGTGCGCCGCCGGCGTCATGACTTGGGTCTGCCGCCCCCCTGCGAGAGGACGGCCGAGGTGTTCACCGTCCTCCACTCCACCCCTGCGATGCTTCAGGAAGCCGCCCTGCTGGCCTCAAAGCTGCGGTGGCATGGCTGGAACGTGACCGGCGTGCGTCAAACAGATGAGACCGCCGCGGCCGCCTGCGAGGCGCTAGGCGCTCGGCGCTCTGCCTGGAGACATCTCCGTCGTCCTGCACCACCCGGGGAAAAAAATTCCGTGCATACCGGTTGTAAACCTCGTCCTTTACAACCCGACGTCATCTGCTGCCACGTGTTCAGGCTAGGCATCGCACGGTGTCCTCACTTTTGCCCAGCGATACGCAGCTCGGCTCCAATCGGCACACGCGCCCCGCACTCGGCTCGCGCGGCTCGGCTCCTTTCCTCTACAGCGGCTCGGTTCGCACAGAACAGCATTCGATCCCGACTCCCAGACTCTGCGCACATAGCCGCTCCGCCGCCGCCGCCGCCGTTGGGATTCGCTTCCGCGCCGCCACCGGGAATCGCATCTTCGCCGCCGGGAGTTGCCTTGACTCCACGCCGCCGCTGGGAGTCGCCCCCGCCGGGAGTTGCCTTGACTCCGCGCCACCGCTGGGAGTCGCCCCCGCCGGTCCCTGGAGTCCCATCCGCCAAGGCCGCCTGTGTCCCAAACTCATGTAGGCAAGAGGTAATTTCCCCGGCCAGTTCTCTTCCTTCCGTGAAGTGCTTTGGTACATCTTTGTGCCAAGCAACCTAATAGTAGTAGACGTAGATGCCCTTTGATGAAGTTTGTTCCAAAAATTGTAGCTGATACTTTGTAGTTTGATTCTAATCCCGATTAATGATCAATAAATCTCTTTAAGTTTGAAAAGAAAAGAGATAGAGTACCTAATTAGCCATTGAATTTAGAATTGTGAACCATTCATAATTTGTAGGCATAATTTTGTCCATCATCCTACACATGTGTCATATGGATTGTTGATTTACCGGCTGATGCCATATCAATTGATAGTGTAATCATGTGCCTCCTTTTTGACATGATGATTTATATGTACTGAATTGTTTTTTCAACCTTGTATGAATAATTGGTAATGCAGGGTCTTGGACTTGTGATTAATCCAGGTAGCTGTATCTCTTTGCTACAATCCGAAGAAGTGGAGGGCAAGGAAATCGAATCTTATTTACTGTCTGTATAAGACTAGAGTCAATTGGATTGCTGCTGGGAGAGCTCCAGTCAAGATGGCGTTGCACAACATTGGTGCTTCGAACAAGGATGATGCCTTGTACACGTGCAGGATGCCCAGAATCTTAACCGAAATGCAAAGTTGTGGTAGGCATCAACATGAGGAACGAAGAGCGAACTGGAGGCCATTTACACACGCAACAGCTACATTCCGCCATCGTTCTTCTATTCGAAGACCCTCAAGGATACTGCTGGAACAACACAGCTGCTGAGAAAACCGTTGAAGAAGACCCAATGGTTGCGGATGGAGTATACTTTAGTCTAGGAATGTCAAATCTTGCAAATTTGATGTTGAATTCATGACAACTATTGTACCAACCTATAGCTGATTGCTCTCCCTGACAATGTACTAATTAGTATACAATGTATCTTTTCCTATCAAATACATATGGATAATATAAAATCTTCATTTTGCTGGATGTGTTTAAAAAAATCTGAATGTTTCTCCACGTTTCTTTGATTTGCTATATACTGTAGCGAAGGTGCTATTTTTTCTACTGTCCTTGAGTAGGCCTAAACTTCAGTGTGAGACTCATTTTTTACTATGAAATCTGACAACCATTTAGACGGGCAATTGGAAAGTACTTGTATTCTAATACACCAGTTCATAAATTCTATAACTTTTTTAGAAACTTGGCGTACAAACTCATGAAAACCTTGCAACTGGCACAATACTCAAACATTGTAAATGAAGACAAAACCCAGTGTGCTACAGTACATCAACTAAAATTCATGGGTACACCAAATCACATAAAAAAGATCATACTCCTTATATGTTGCGCCAAATACTATTCATCAAAATGTAACTTTTTAGCAGACGAGGACAGTGTGGCATCCTGATGAACTCCAAGCAAAAGACTTGTGAATTCGCCTGGGATGGAAGGAGCATACATAGCTGAAGGTTGCCCGTACGCATCATTTGCAAAGGTTGGAATCGCGGCTTTAGTAAATCCACCTTGGATCAACGGAGCAGCCATGGACGAAGACTGCCCATACACATCATTTTGAAAGTTTGGCACTGTACTAGAAACGTCAATGCTACCAGTCCTAACATCCTGTGTCATATAATACAAAATTGTTCATATAAATATGTAAGGAAAATATGAAAAGTGAATACTGAGTCCAAGTGATATGTTTTACCATCAATTCCTGTGGATGAATGCCATCATCCCTATTTCGTACTGCATTTTTTGGATCTTCTCCTATTTTCAGACAAGAGTTGAAAGATAAATTAAACACTAACTACAGAAGTATATAATAGAAAAGGCTTGCTAGAATGTGTAGGATCAGTACCTTTCTTTTTAATACTATTCTTTTTCTTCCCTTTCTTCTTCTCAAAGGAGAGTTTTGACCGTTTAGTCTTTGCACCTTTTACCACCGGAGGAACTCTAATTGATATTGTACCTTTTAGTGTGTCGGTAGAAAGGCCAGTTGAAACTAGCGGAACCTCATTTGATTTTTCCTCCATCTTGCTGAGGGAGTTATCTGCTTGTACGTCAAACTTATCTATAACTTTCTCGAAATCAATAAGAAGTTCCTTTGATCGGGTACACTTCAATGCAACGGACGTGGCCTTCCGTGAGACACGTGCAGCATGCGTTTTCAAACTTTCCTCCTCGGTTCCTAGTTTTTCAACATAATATCCTCTCTTTGCATATTTTGTCCATCTTTTTAGTATATATTGTGATGGCAAAACGAAAACATCATTAACACTGAAAACTTTAAAAGCATGTTTGCACAATATACCTGTAAAATACGGATACCATATTTCATCAATTTGTATTAGAAACTAGAATATTGGAAATTAAATAAAGCATACATACCTATGGATTCATACTTTCTGCAGCAACATGTAATGGTAGTATCCGCATTGTTGAATATAACTTTTGTTCCATACTCACTATTCATATGTGTAACCGAATTTGAGCCGAGCCCGCCATACCTGAATTGTTTGCTCTCCATTTTCTCCACGACCATTCGTAACTGCGTCATCTTGCTGGCCTCGTCCTGACATGACTTGTGGCGGCGGCAAATCCATGGTGCATGTCGTGGCTTCTGACATCGTATACGACGGACGGTACAAGTTGGAGCAGCAACTCTTGGCATCAACGAGGTTTACATGGTGCAAGCCAGAGGTAGAACCACCATGATCGTCGTTCCAGGCGACGGTGTGAGATTCCGGCATGGCCACTCCCGACCTTCTCGACTACAGCTCTGTTTCAGATTGCGGCAGCACGGCCAGTGGCTGCCCTTCCAGCCCGATCCCGTCATGCAAGGGAGAGGGCGTGTTTCGACAACCGGCGGACATGGCTATTGTTCCTCCTGCTGCAGTGAGCGTCGGGCCAGGGAACTGGCGGCTAGTCGCATCGCCTGGAGGAGCATGTACCGGTCGCTCAGCCATCAGAAATTCTCGATTGGATTGATGGAGGATTGGAGGCGGACAAGGCTGCAGCTGCGCATCTGATCGGGGCTGTGATCTGATCGGAAGCAATCACGTAACTATGGGAGCCAATATCGCTAGTACAGGTTCAGTTTTGGAGCCAAGCCATACGCATGCGTGCAGCGAATGGAGCCGAGCTGGATATCGCTGGGCAAAAGTGAGGACGCCGTGTGATGCCCAGCCTGAACACGTGGCAGCAGATGACGTCCGGGTTGCAAACGATGAGGTTTGCAACCGATACGCACAGGATTTTTTTCCCCACCCGGAGGCCTTCCTTCCTCCTGCGCTTCATGCATCGACCACCGTTCGGCTCCAACCGCCTCCAAGTGCGTGCATGTGCATGGCGCGACTCGAGGCGCACGCCGAGAATGTGGATCAGCTCCACCACGTGCGGCTCTGCCTTTTTTTTTTTTGAGGGTTGCGTGCGGCTCTGCCTGGAGGGCCTGCCGCGGCATGTGTGACGGAGACCAAGGTGGTTGGTCTATGGCCATGGGCCTGGACCGCGTGCCCCAGCCGCGTCCCGCGCATCGACTTGGAGCACCGTGTGTACGGCGAGTCCAGGCCGCGCGACCGGCGGGAGAGGATCTCGCGGCCCGTGGACAGACACCACCGCGACCGCGACCGCCGCCGTGGCGTGGACCAGGACCGTAGGGGACGGGACGCTGGGCGACCCCGCGCGACACTGACGTCCGTCGTGACTCTCGTGGAGATCGCGATGGTGGCCGTCGTCGCCCGGCGGATGGTGGCCTGCAGCCCTGCACCCTGGTGGATGGCGCTATGCAGGCCAGCGCCCCTGTGGAGGGCATGCTATTGCTGTCTGTCAGCGGTGCTTTGGCACGCGCAGGGGAGTCCACCCTCATCAGCCCCGTTGCGGAAGAGGAACGTGGCCGCTGCCCCGCGTTCATGTCGCGCGGCGCCGCTCCAGGGACAGCCTAACTCCCCCTCTCTCGCCCACCTCGGTCCTCCCCGCGCAGCCGTTCTCCAAGCGGGCTGAGGCGCGTGCTCCTGAGATGGTTGAGCTATGCTGCTCCAGCCGGTTGCATCTCCAACACTCTTCCGCCCGCCCGGCTTTGAGAGCTCTCCAACACCGCCGCTGATGGAGGATGGACCCCTGCAGCGCGCCCCATCCTCGCCAACGCCCGTTCTGCCGCCTGCTGATGCTGCTGCCCGGGATGCACTGCTGGCTGCCTTGGACGCACTCTTTCTGCCGCGCCAGGAGCCCCTCCTTCCTTGGCCTGGGTCCACGCCCCCAAGGCCACCGGCTGCTCGCCGCAAAACCTTGGCAGGAGTCGTCATCTCCAACTCCGGTGGCTTGTCGCTGCGACGGACTCCCGTGGTGCTGCGGCCAAGAAAGCACCAGCGGCAAACTCAGCCGAGCTGCTGGTCTGCCGCAACCTCGGCGTCTTGCGTGACGGCCAAGACATTACCGCGGCGGCACTGGATGAATTTGCCGCCATGTTCAAGGAGCAGCTGTCTCCTGAGGCCATTGCTGCTATGCGTGCTCTGTTTCGGCTGGAGGACGCGCAGGCAACTGCAGCCGAGGACGCCCTCGTCAGCCATGGTGGTGCCGATGCCGTTGACCACGAAGATGCCTCGGCGACGGAGCCGACGGAAGCAGTCTGATCACTTAGCTCTGTCTCGCCCTGCAGCTGGTTGTTTCTCATGTTAGCTACTCCGTCGTTGCCCTCTCGACGACGGAGCCCTGTCGAGAGGGCTCCGTCGTTGTTTGGTTGGAGCTGGGCTGGCTACTGTAGCCTGGTGTGCTCTGTTGTTGTTGTAGGTGCCTCCAAGCAGTGGGTGTGTGCGTTCCCAGCTTGTCTTGCAAGCGTCCTGAAGCTGTAAGTGTTGGCTGTCCTAGTTGGTCCAACTATTGTGTCACCTTGCAATGTACTACTACTCCTCCCTCTCTTCCTAAATATAATAAGTCCTTCTAAAGATTTCACTATAAACTACATGCAGATGTATATAGACGTAGTTTAGAGTCTAGATTCTTTCATTTTGCTCTGTACGTAGTCCATATTGAAATCTCTAGAAAGACTTATAATATTTAGGAACGGAGGGAGAGAGTCCCTTGTTTTCAAATGTCAGAACACAGCTGTAATGTGCCCAGCTGGAATGTTAGAGGTTTTAACTGCCCGGACAGACGAGCAGCTGTCTGCGAGACGATTGCCTCCTTTTCCTGTCAGGTTGTCTGACTACACGAAACTAAGCTCCACGTTGTTGACCAGTTCACCGCAGCTTTCCTTGGGGGGAATAGACTGCGCAATTTCGCCCAGAGGCCGGCCATTGGTAGTAACTAGGGGTTGGGGCGCCACCTTGTGGTGCCTCCTGAGAGGAAGCTGTGCGGTGCTAGATTGGCAGCCGCCCATTTCAGTTTCTTTTTTTTTTATCTTTGGTAACACATGGACATGGCATTTAGGAAGTTGCACTACAAAATTTGAAGGAGCTAAATAAAGGACACTAAAATACAAGGAGATTAGGGAATCTAAAACACAAAACACTGAAAGACATGATATAGAATCAGAGGGAGAGAGGCCACACATACTCATGAAGTAATGAATTCAGCATTCAGTTGTTACATGAAGTGCTACACCAAAACAATAAGAATACAAGGACTGGAAATTTAAGGGCTTCAAGCTGAATACTCAAATTGTAAAGTCATCAAGAAATGCCACTCAGTTCCATGGAGATCTTTGGCTATCAGTTCTTGACATGGTGGATTCTGAGACGTGCCCTACAAAGCAACAAGAGGAAGACACTCTTCAACTTGTCTCCTAAGAACAGAGACAGGGATACATGCAGAGGAGACGGGGAGCTTGTCTCCAAGTTTAGTCACCAAATTTGCATTATCCATTCTCCCTTTTAAGAGACAACGGAGCCAATAGTCACATTCCTATGGACAGAGATCAGGCCATAAGAATTTAAGACAAACATATAAGCACTAAAGTATATGGGACATCATTCAAAATTTTAGTAAACCTTTCATACAGACCCAAGCAAATCTAATACTTAATCGGAGATGGTGAAAAAATGATGGAAGAGGAGGTGCCGCCGCTTACCTCGCTGCTGGTGCCATGGATCTAGAGCTCGAGGGAGAGGGAGTGCCACTGCTTCCCATTTGCCTTGCCTAATCTCGACTGGGAGAGGGGGGCTCCTAATGTTATGCATGTTAGACTTCTTCAAACTTCCCAATATCCGACAGTCATATTAGGATGGCTGGTTGGATCCTGATCTTTAGAAATGAGGCTGGTTGGGTCCTGATCTTTAGAAATGAGGCTGGTTGGGTCCTGATCTTTAGAAATGACCAACACTCCCTGATCTCAGCTTAGCAAGGCAGAAATAGTTACAACATGAATTTAGAAATGACATCTAACATTCATATAAGAGACCTATCTCAATAGCTGCACATACACAATAACAACAAGAATATGTGAATGTCAATGAAAGCACAATCTGAGCATCAAAGGTGACCTGAAGGAGCACAATCGAAATATACGCCAATTGTGCACCTCTTAAGATGTATCCATATGATATTGTTTATTGGGTTTCACCACTTCCTTTATGAGCACATGAATTCACTCTACAAACTTAGTTGTTGTACAACCCGTGCATTCCATAGCCATATCAGTAACCATGCACTTAAATTCACTACTAAAAATCTCTAAGACATGAGTCAGCTTTTAGCAAGCCTACGCATGTCACGGACGACTCGATTTGGAGTTTCCTTCAAAGGGAAGGAATCGAGACGAAGACCTTTTTCTATGGAAGCACCTGTTCTTCTAACATTGGCAGATGACATATCTCCAACGAAACTTGAAATCCATGAGGACACAGCCCAGTAAAATTGTAGTAATAAAATATAATCAACAAACTAAATTAGAAACTATCTCAATGAGCTAGAATGGTCCAAATTTTTGTAAAAATGAGGCAAACCATTGAATTCATTAGGCATCCTTTTGTAGAGGCATATACTGAGAGGAGGATATTTCAGTTTATTGTGCATTAAGGCAACATTAGTACCGTGTCGATAAACAACCAATGTTCACATCGTTACATCCTCAATTATTCTCGTCGATTAGAGAGGATATTTGTGAGGAAACATTTAATATCACGTATCTTTTCTACAGCGTAACAAAGAAAAAGATGTAGTTTGTCATTGAAGAAATTGTTCCTTTCATTTAAAACAAAATTTAATGAGCCAAGATTTATTTGCTAAAATCTTAGGCATGGGTGGGTGTATTTATAGAAGTCTTATCCTCCGAAGCATAAGTAAATGTATGTTTATTGAATATTTTAATTATACAATCACTAAAAGGTAGAATAGATTAAAGTGAGAGAAGGGCAAAATATAATGAAGAAAATAGCTAGGGGTATTTACCTACTTATGCCTTGATCAAATTCCCTCCTCATGCCGCTACATTATTGATCTTGGTAGCCTGGCAAACGATGGAGGAGGTCCGAGATGCCGGTGTTTCAGTTTTAAGTTACTTTGCTTGCATCTAGCGGACAATATATACTTCTAATTTTCTGTTTCTAAAGATTAGGCGGAATCTTCAAAGGAACCTACAATTAGTAAATAGTAGTTGAAACTTTAAGAGATTCTTCCATCTTGAAAACTGAAATAGAGCGAGGCCCAAGGACTCACCAGTAGATGCACATAGTTCAAATTTTGTGTAAAACACTTGAGGTGCTAAAATCAAATTAAGCAAACTACTAAAGAGCAGTACCTCCATTACAACAGAAGTTTTTTTATTAACTATGATGCATCTGACACAGAAAATAGCATGTGGCGGCGGGGGCCGCTTGTGGTAGTGGATCATAGTTAAAGTTGGCTCAATCCCTTTTTGCTCTTAGGCGGGATTGTGCGCACTAATCAAGTTGTTGTATTTGTTAAGTGTTGGTATAACAATACGCTTAGTTAGCGAGAAGGCAGGCAGCGCAGATGAGGCGGTATTATTTGGAGCTAACATAACCTTTTCTATTACACGAATCACTATGACACTATGACAATTATCCTCAAAAGGGTTACCAGCCAAAAAAACCTAAGTACTTGACACTTAGAAGAGCTAGTGTATTTTGGCTAGTGTAATTTCACAGAAATAATAAGCTAACAATATATATTTGGTCGATGGAGATGTCCAGATCATGACCAATATGTTACTGTGCGCACTAATCAAGTTGTCGTAGTTGTTAAAGTGTTGACAGTACAAATAAGAGACATTTTTCATGCTTTGCTCAAATCTTCTCTTCAGGTCCATCTCTCTTTAAGATTTCTTGTGAGCTTTATCAACATACCAATTTCACAAATAATAGCACTCTTTTAAATCACATTCGTACACCTCTTATCAAAAGACCGAACAGATTATTCATTGCCAAACCAGAAAGTACCATTCATGTACATCAGAAAAAGAACATTTATAACTAAAATAGCACCCCCCACATTAAGATCAGTCAACTGCTATGAATCTAAAAACTCAGGGGGTACATACAATTAATCCAAGCAAAGCACTCACCGTACATGAATTACACACCTCTGGCAGCTTCCTACTTCAATCCTAGTACAGACTACAGCCCCATCAGTGAACCATGGGAGGAAGAGAAAAGCAAGCAACAGTCGATCATCTTCAAGACAGGAAGAAACCGGATCATAAACTGGAAGAAAAATTGGGACAGCAGAACCCTCACCTCATAATGGACCTTGTGTTTCTTGTCTCTCATGCAGGTTCTGCAGAATAAGATTGTACAACAAATGAGCAGAATCTATAAGCATTGTCTCTTCAGATTATTTGTAATGGCAGCATAACACTTGGTTCAAGAAAACGATTGGTGCTGCTGCTAGTCCTATTTTTTCAGGAGCAGAGCAAATTGTACATCAAATAAATCACCCATATATACAAGTATGGAACGAATTATACTAAGCTCTGATATAACTCCCAAACATAGTGACATTTCAGGAGCAGAGCAAATTGTCCAACAAATAAATCATCCAATACAAGTATGTAATGAATTAGACTAAGTTACTCTATCATACACCTCATATTTGAACCAGGCATGTGTGTGCAATATACAAATTATTTCTGTCATAAACTTGAAACACGACAAGTTGCCCTTACTCATGACTGGTCAAAACATAAAATAAATGGGTGTAAATTAAGCTACCTCAAGCTCCACACCATGATCTGAAAACCAGTGCATATAACATGACATGTAGTAAGCAACTCAATCATTTTCATGGTTGCTGGTCAAAATGGTACACACATTAATTGCCACCATTTCATTCAGACAATCAACAGAAAACCAAATCACTGACACAAAACAGACAGGTACAACATGTGTTCCTAGCATACAGGCATTACACGACGTCTAGGCCACAATTACAGTGCAGATTATGCAATCAAAAGGCAAGACAGTATGCGGCGTACACGTACCGATGGCTCGAGATGGTGCCCGTTGGCCTGCCGCCAGAGATCTTGACCTACAAACAGCCATTCACACTGACTGGAGGAACACCAAAGCAGCAGATTTGCAGCCCAATGGGAATCAAGGTATTGGTATGGTACCTTCCATTCATAAGAACATTCCTTTCTGATATATGACCACCACGTTGATGTTGCATCTCAGGTTCTCCTGCAGCAGAGAAAGATCTTCACAATGCACCACATAAAAATTCAGAAAGAGTAGAACATCAGAAATGGAAATTTTACTAAATGGAAGTTAGAGAGATAAATGACAGTTCATGTGGCAACTTCTTGATTCTCTCCAAATCCCCACTACCGTAATCAACGAATCATCACTAAATCCATCAAAACCAATAGAGGCATTATTCAATAGCACAAAAGCATGTTTCTGCTATGCTACAAGATTCAGAAAGGTAAAAGATAAATAATATTCAGTACCGTCGTAGTCGTATACCAACAAGAAATGCATCACACAGCCACACAAGATTTACCTGTTCTTTTCCCTTGCTTTGCCTTGTAATGGAAACAAACCAAACATATGTTGTCAAAGAAACTGTCAACATCGCCACAATGTCAGGATCACATCCTAGATTATTTTTTTTTCCTATTTTCTTTCACTGTTTTATGTGGTAGCTCCATTGGTTCCTTAGTTTGTTCTCTTCAGAGAAGTATGCCAGATGATCATCGTGAAAAAGGTACAGCCATCCAGGTTCCCACCTTTATATTCAGTACAGCGTAGACTGTTTTTTACTGCTAATTAAGTGGTTAAACCTTTATATTTCAGTACAGTGTAGACTGTTTTTACTGCTAATTAAGTGGTTAACTATCATTACTTTGTTCTATATTAAGTTCCATGTGCATTTTACACAACATTTATCTTCCGAGAGATCTCTTCAGTTCGAGCAAGCATAAAACAAGGTTGCGCGTATCACTTCTCATTAGATGCGAAGCTACTTCCTGTTGGGGGGTCACGCTGATAAGGTAAAGATGTGTGTTCATCCTAATTATGCCAACTTGTAAGCTCTGTGAGTGTAGAGGTAGCTCAGGATTTTTATAGTTTTATTTTATTGAGATTCAGGAACTAAACATAAGAAGTAGGAAAACTCTCACATTGCCATGTCGCATAGAAATGTCCGTCTAGCCTGAAAGCCCTAGCAATTGTGAGAACATAACGAACCTAAATCTCTTCACTCGCTTAGCCCCAATTTAAAATCATAGTGGGAACTTGAAGAAACACAATAGCATGCCTTCGACAGGATTACTACGCACTGCAAATCCGAAACGCTACATCTAAATAATTCTAACCAATAGAGTTACTCCAATTAGCAACTAACGATCTGGAATGACAGCCGAATCAAACAGGGGGAGATGGATAGAGCCACCGGGAAGAGAAGAGGGGCAAGAGCACCTTGATCGCGGATGCCGTGCTTGTCGTCCGTGCGTGGAGCAGCCCTTGGTCATCAGCCGCGCGACTGCAATCGCGGTGCAGGGCGAGCTAGAGGCCATGCTTGGTCGCAGCCAGCTCGAGGCCTTAACAGCGACCTGCGTGACCGTATCAGGAAGTAAAGCAAATCGGACCTTCATGAGTAACAACAACGCAACATCCAAATCGAATCGAATCGAAGCAAGGGCAGAAAAGAGAGACGCGAGAGGCGTCAGAGGGAACGGCATCCTGATGTAGCTCGGCATCTCCCGCTCTTTCATGGTGCGGTCCTGGATGTCTTATGAAGGCAGAAGTATTAATTAATTCTCATTCAAACGTAGCTAATAACATCACAGTATATAGTATTCAAAGCACAGGAGCATCTGTTGGGACATTACCTCAAACACCTGTTGCGCATCTAGAACTGGGGCTCGATTCCCGGCCTTGAGATCGCCGTCCTCCCCAAGGCGGTAGACATGCACCCGGCGCTGTTGACTATGCCCTTATGCGGCGCTGAGTGACCGATGGACACGGACGGGGCGGCGCGGCCCTCGGCGGCAGCCGCCACGGCCAGGCGCGGCAGGAGCTAGAGCACAGCATGAGGTGGTTGGGGGAGTCATCGGAGGTGTGGGTGCCGAGGACGAGGCTGTGGGAGCGGGTGGAGGCCGGCGACTGAGAGGAGCCACTGGAAGTCTGGAAGGTGAGCGAGGACAACTCGAGCGGCTGGGACATGACGAGGTCGTAGAGCACGGGCGCGCACTTCTTCCAGTCCAGGTACTCCATCTCCATCGTGGCGGCGGGGGCGACGGCTCCTCTGCGAGCCATGGAAGAGCAACTCTTCCTCCTCTCTGAGGCGAGACAAGGCGGGCGGAGCAGGATTGGGGCGGCGGCGGCAACCCTAGCCGGCACTCGGGGTGGGAAGAACGAGCCCCTCTCGTTCGGCCTCCACCGCTTTTCTCTCGTCTTTTAATTTTCCTTGCACCCAGCCGCTTCTCTCCTTTTCAACTCCGCACAGTAATAAGGGACACGTGGATTACCTCCTCGCTCGCCCCATCTGCACACGTTAATGTTTTTAATTTCTTACGTATAGTGCTAGACTAGAGGGGGCATACTGCTTCTATGGGACGATCATAGTGTCGAGGTCTCAGATATCAACTGCACAGCCTACTGTCTCTCTGCCTTGATCCACATCCGTGGATCCGACATTCGCTTCAAGATCACTACCGTGTATGGCCCGACCGCCTCCTCATGCAAGGATGCCTTTTTTGCCGAGCTTGTTGCTCATAAGCCAGATCTTCCGGGCCAGAGATAAGAGCAAGCGCAATGTCAATATGAGTCGCATTTCTCACTTTCGAAATGCCCTAAAAAGTTGTGAGCTAAAGGAGTTTCATTTGCAAAACAAGCGTTTCACATGGAGCAATGAAAGAGTGAACCCGACCTTGAGCAAGCTCTCCTCTTTACTCTTTGTCATCGCTATTGACCCTCTCCAAAAGATCCTTCAATTGGCCACTAGGAAGGGGCTCGTTCACAAGATTCGAGGATGTGGTGCAGTGGTACGGACCTCCCTATATGCAGATGACGCGGTGGTATTTACGGCATCCATCAAAAGAGACATTGATAATCTTTCTGGCATCCTCAAAAGTTTTGGTCAAGTCACGGGCCTTTGTACCAACTTCCATAAGTGCTCGGTCGTGTCCATTCGGTGCAACCACGTTAACTGGGACCACATTCTCCAAAGCTTGTCGGCCGCAAAGACGTCCTTCCCTTTGCGATACTTGGGTCTCGCGCTACCGGTTTGGAAACTCAAAACAGTGGACTTGCATTTTTTGGTAGACAAGATGGCCATGAAACTCGTCCCTTGGGAAGGCCAAAACATCACAACCATTAGACGCACGAGCCTCATCAAGTCGGTGCTTACCTCCCAAGTGGTGTATTTTATTACATCACTCATCGCCCCCCCCCCCCAAGCACGCTCCACAACACTAACAAGCTTGAAAGGGCTTTTCTTTGGTCCGGGTTAGACAAGACAACCGGTGCAAAGTGCAAAGTTAATTGGAGTGACGTGTGTCGCCCCTTGGCCTATGGGGGTCTTGGAGTTTTCAACACAAATAAGTTAGCGTGGGCACTTAGATTGAGATGGCCTTGGTATGAATGGATATAACCGAGCAAACTTTGGGTGGGCAAGGGCAACCCTTGTGATGAGGGAGATCTTGATTTCTTTTACGCCTCCACCACCATCACCATTGGGAATGGTGCCAAGACCCCATTTTGGGACTCCCCTTGGCTCCCAGGGAGGAAGCCGAAATATATAGCTCCACTCATTTTTGAGGCGTCTACAAGGAAAACGTGGAAAGTTCAGGAAGCTCTCAATGACAATGCTTGGATTTCAAAAATCAAGCTAAGCAATGCTTTCTCTTGCCACCATGTTCATGAGTTTGTGGCACTTTGGTCCCTAATCCAAGTCGTTCACTTGGATGAGCATGTGGAGGACGATATTACTTGAAAGTACACAGTTAGTGGGCATTACACGGCGGCGTCCGCTTACAAAGCACAACTTTTTGGATCCACATTCTGCCCTATGGAGCAAGCGGTTTGGAAGGCTCCCCCCCCCCCAAATGCCAAGTTCTTCACGTGGTTGGTAATTCAAGATAGGATTTGGACCGCTGATCGTTTGGTGATACGTCTCCAACGTATCTAATTTTCCAAACACTTTTGCCCTTGTTTTGGACTCTAACTTGCATGATTTGAATGAAACTAACCCGGACTGACGCTGTTTTCAGCAGAACTGCCATGATGTTGTTTTATGTGTAGAAAAGAAAAGTTCTCGGAATGTCCTGAAAATCCACAGAGGCACATTTTGGAATTAATAAGAATTTCTGGGCGAAAGAAATACACCAGGGGCCCCAGGGTCTGTCCACGAGACAGGGGGCGCCCCCCCTATAGGGCGCGCCCCCTATCTCGTGGGCCCCCTGGACCTCCACCGACCTCAACTCCAACTCCATATATTCACGTTCGGGGAGAAAAAATCAGAGAGAAAGTTGCATCGCGTTTTACGACACGGAGCCGCTGCCAAGCCCTAATCTCTCTCGGGAGGGCTGATCTGGAGTCCGTTCGGGGCTCCGGAGAGGGGGATTCGTCGTTGTCGTCATCATCAACCATCCTCCATCACCAATTTCATGATGCTCATCGCCGTGCGTGAGTAATTCCATCGTAGGCTTGCTGGACGGTGATGGGTTGGATGAGATTTACCACGTAATCAAGTTAGTTTTGTTAGGGTTTGATCCCTAATATCCACTATCTTCTGAGATTGATGTTGTTATGACTTTGCTATGCTTAATATGCTTGCCACTAGGGCCCGAGTGCCATGATTTCAGATCTGAACCTATTATGTTTTCATGAATATATGTGTGTTCTTGATCCTATCTTGCAAGTCTATAGTCACCTATTATGTGTTATGATCCGACAACCCCGAAGTGACAATAATCGGGATACTTCTCGGTGATGACCGTAGTTTGAGGAGTTCATGTATTCACTATGTGCTAATGCTTTGTTCCGGTTCTCTATTAAAAGGAGGCCTTAATATCCCTTAGTTTCCGCTAGAACCCCGCTGCCACAGGGGGGGGGGGGGTAGGACAAAAGATGTCATGCAAGTTCTTTTCCATAAGCGCGTATGACTATTTACGAAATACATGCCTACATTACATTGATGAACTGGAGCTAGTTCTGTGTCACCCTATGTTATAGCTATTACATGAGGAATCGCATCCGGCATAATTATCCATCACTGATCCATTGCCTACGAGCTTTTCATATATTGTTCTTCGCTTATTTACTTTTCCGTTGCTACTGTTACAACTACTACAAAAACCCAAAAAACAATTATCTTTACTTTTGCCACTGTTACCTTTATTATCATACTACTTTGCTACTAAATACTTTGCTGCAGATACTAAGTTATCCAGGTGTGGTTGAATTGACAACTCAACTGCTAATACTAAAGAATATTCTTTGGCTCCCCTTGTGTCGAATCAATAAATTTGGGTTGAATACTTTACCCTCGAAAGCTGTTGCGATCCCCGCACTTGTGGGTTATCAAGACTAATTTCAAGCGCCGTTGTCGGGAGCATAGCTCTATTCTCCGAGTCACTTGGGATTTATATCTGTTGATCACTATGAAGAACTTGAAAGACAGCGAGAACCACGATTTTGCCCTCAACTACGAGGGGAGGTAAGGAACTGCCATCTAGCTCTGCACTAGATTCTCCTTCCGTTATTAGTAGGCTTGCAACACCTAAACCTGCTACTGCTATGAATTCTGATATGTCGCATGTTATTGATGATGCCACTTCTGCTATGCATGATGAAACTACTTCTGTGCGTGAGACTACTTTGCCTTTAGGTGAATTTCTTGATGACCAACTTGCTAGAGTTAGGGGGAATGAAAATATTGAAGATGCTATTATTGATGATAGTGATGATGAAAATTCTCCCAATGATTATGTATTGCCTGTTGTTCCTGAGGGTTATGTTATGAATGAAGAAGCTGCCAGGGAAATCTTTGCTTGCAATGATAGATATGATCTTAAGGAATTATTAGCTAAATGGAAGCATCAGTCTCTTAATGCTAGAATGAAACCTGACCCTGCTTTTGCTACTTCACCTATCTGTGTTACTGATAAGGATTATGAATTCTCTGTTGATCCTGAGATTATTACTTTAGTTGAATTTGATCCTTTTTATGGCCTTGAATCTGAAACTGTTGTGGCACATCTTACCAAGTTGAATGATATAGCCACCCTGTTTACTAATGATGAGAAGTCTCGCTATTATTATATTCTTAAGATATTTCCGTTCTCATTAAATGGTGATGCTAAGACTTATTATAATTCTCTTGCTCCTGGTTGTGTGCGTAGTCCCCAGGATATGATTTATTACTTCTCTGCTAAATATTTCCCTGCTCATAAGAAACAAGCTGCCTTGCAGGAAATATATAATTTTGTGCAAATCAAAGAAGAGAGTCTCCTACAAGCTTGGGGGAGGCTTCTCTGGTTACTTAATGCTTTGCCTGATCATTCTCTCAAGTAAAATGAAATACTTGATATCTTTTATAATGGACTAACCGATGCTTCCAAGGACTACTTGGATAGTTGTGCTGGTTGTGTTTTCAGGGAAAGAACAGTCGACGAAGCTGAAATATTATTGAATAATATGTTGACTAATGAAAATAATTGGACTCTTCCTGAGCCAATTCCTGAAGCAATTCCTGAACCAATTGAGCCAACTCCTGAGCCTATTCCTAAACCCACTCCAAAGAAGAGAGGTGTTTTATTTCTCAGTCCCGAAGATATGTGATACGTCTCCAACGTATCTATAATTTTTTATTGCTCCATGCTACTTTATCTACTGTTTTGGACTATATTAAGCTTTATTTTCCACTTTTATATTACTTTTGGGACTAACCTATTAACCGGAGGCCCAGCCCAGAATTGCTGTTTTTTTTACCTATTTCAGTGTTTCGAAGAAACGGAATATCAAACGGAGTCCAAACGGAATGAAACCTTCGGGAACGTGATCTTCTCACCGAACGTGATCCAGGAGACTTGGACCCTACTCCAAGAAGTGCCAGAGGCGGTCACGAGGGTGGAGGGCGCCCCTACCTCGTGGGCCCCCTGACGCTCCACCGACATACTCCTTCCTCCTATATATACCTACGTATCCCCAAACGATCAGAAGAGGAGCCAAAAACCTAATTCCACCGCCGCATCTTCCTCAGATCCACGAGATCCCATCTTGGGGCCTGTTAGGAGCTCACGGGGGGCATCCACCACGAGGGCTTCTACATCAACACCATAGCCCTCCGATGAAGTGTGAGTAGTTTACTTCAGACCTTGGGTCCATAGCTAGTAGCTAGATGGCTTCTTCTCTCTTTTTGGATCTCAATATAATGTTCTCCCCCTCTCTCATGGAGATCTATTCGATGTAATCTTCTTTTTGCGGTGTGTTTGTTGAGACCAATGAATTGTGGGTTTATGATCCAGCTTATCTATTTGAATCTTCTCTGAATTATTTTATGTATGATTGAGTTATCTTTGCAAGTCTCTTCGAATTATCCGTTTGGTTTGGCCAACTAGATTGGTAGTTCTTGCAATGGGAGAAGTGCTTAGCTTTGGGTTCAATCTTGCGGTGTCCTTACCCAATGACAGAAAGGGTTGCAAGGCACGTATTGTATTGTTGCCATCGAGGATAACAAGATGGGGTATTTATCATATTGCATGAATTTATTCCTCTACATCATGTCATCTTGCTTAAGGCGTTACTCTGTTTTTTAACTTAATACTCTAGATGCATGCTGGATAGCGGTCGATGAGTGGAGTAATAGTAGTAGATGCAGAATCGTTTCGATCTACTTGTCACGGACGTGATGCCTATATACATGATCATACCTAGATAACCTCATAACTATGCTCAATTCTGTCAATTGCTTAACAGTAATTTGTTCACCCACCGTAGAATATCTATGCTCTTGAGAGAAGCCACTAGTGAAACCTATGGCCCCCGGGTCTATTCTCATCATATCAATCTCCGTCACTTTTATACTTGCTTTGTTTTTACTTTGCTTTTACTTTTTACTTTGCATCTTTATACCAAAAATACCAAAAATATTATCTCTATCAGATCTCACCCTCGTAAGTGACCGTGAAGGGATTGACAACCCCTAATCGCGTTGGTTGCGAGTAGCTATCGTTTTGTGCAGGTACGAGGGACTTGCGCGTGGCCTCCTACTGGATTGATACCTTGGTTCTCAAAAATTGAGGGAAATACTTACGCTACTGTGCTGCATCATCCTCTCCTCTTCGGGGAAAACCAACGCAAGCTCAAGACGTAGCAAGAAGGATTTCTGGCGCCGCTGTCGGGAGGTCTCACGAAAGTCAACATACCAAGTACCCATCACAATCCCTATCTCTCGCATTACATTATTTGCCATTTGTCTCTCGTTTTCCTCTCCCCCACTTCACCCTTGCCGTTTTATTTGCCCTCTCTTTCCCAATCTCCTCCTCCTTTTTTCCTTTGCCTTTTTGTTTGCTCGTGTGTTAGTTTGCTTGTTCGTCGCGATGGCTCAAGATGCTACCAAATTGTGTGACTTCACCAATACCAATAATAATGATTTCCTTAGCACTCCGGTTGCTCCTCTTACCAATACTGAATCTTGTGAAATCAATACTGCTTTGTTGATTCTTGTTATGAAAGATCAATTTGCCGGCCTTCCTAGTGAAGATGCCGCTACTCATCTGAATAGCTTCGTTGATTTATGTGATATGCAAAAGAAAAAAGATGTCGATAATGATGTCGTTAAATTGAAGCTATTTCCTTTTTCGCTTAGAGATCATGCTAAAGCGTGGTTTTCATCTTGCCTAAAAATAGTATTGATTCTTGGAACAAGTGCAAAGATGCTTTTATCTCTAAGTATTTTCCTCCCGCTAAGATTATCTCTCTTAGGAACGATATTATGAATTTTAAGCAACTTGATCATGAACATGTTGCACAAGCTTGGGAGAGAATGAAATTAATGATACGTAATTGTCCTACTCATGGTTTGAACTTGTGGATGATTATACAAAAAATTTATGCTGGATTGAATTTTGCTTCTAGAAATCTTTTAGATTCTGCATGGGAGGCACTTTTATGGAAATCACTTTAGGAGATGCTACTAAACTCCTAGATAATATTATGGTTAATTATTCTCAATGGCATACTGAAAGATCTACTAATAAAAAAGTGCATGCTATAGAAGAAATCAATGTTTTGAGTGGAAAGATGGATGAACTTATGAAGTTATTTACTAAGAGTGTTTCTTCCGATCCTAATGATATGCCTTTGTCTACCTTGATTGAGAATAATAATGAATCTATGGATGTGAATTTTGTTGGTAGGAATAATTTTGGTAACAACGCATATAGGGAATTTTAATCCTAGGCCTTATCCTAGTAATCCTTCTAATAATTATGGAAATTCCTACAACAACTCTTATGGAAATTTTAATAAGATGCCCTCTGGATTTGAGAGTAGTGTTAAAGAGTTTATGAATTCACAAAAGAATTTTAATGCTTTGCTTGAAGAGAAATTGCTTAAAGTTGATGATTTGGCTAGGAACATTGATAGAATTTCTCTCGAGATTGATTCTTTAAAGCTTAGATCTATTCCTCCTAAGCATGATATCAATGAGTCTCTAAAATCTATGAGAATTTCCATTGATGAGTGCAAAGAAAGAACCGCTAGGATGCGTGCTTCCAAAGATGCCTTTATTAAAGCATGTTCTTCTAATTCCTATGAAAATCAAGATGAAGATCTGAAAGTTATAGATGTGTCCCCTATTAAATCTTTGTTTTGCCATATGAATCTTGATGAAACTGATTATGATCTTCCTTTACCTAGAAGGCGTTCTAAGAATTCTGAGTTTTTAGATCTTGATGATGAAATTGATAAAAGTGGGATTGAAAGAAATAAAAATCAAGATATTGCTAAACCCACTAATTTGGATCTCAAGGAATTTAATTATGAAGATTGCTCTTTAATTGATTTTATTTCCTTGTTGCAATCCGTGCTAAATTCTCCTCATGCTTATAGTCAAAATAAGGCTTTTACCGAACACATTGTTGATGCCTTGATGCAATCTTATGAAGAAAAGCTTGAGTTGAAAGTTTCTATCCCTAGGAAACTCCATGATGAGTGGGAACCTACTATCAAAATTAAAATTAAAGATTATGAGTTTCATGCTTTGTGTGATTTGGGTGCTAGTGTCTCTACTATTCCCAAAACTTTATGTGATTTGCTAGATTTCCGTGATTTCGATGATTGCTCTCTAAACTTGCATCTTGCGGATTCCACTATTAAAAAGCCTATGGGAAGAATTAATGATGTACTTATTGTTGCAAATAGGAATTATGTGCCCGTATATTTTATCGTTCTTGATATAGATTGCAATCCTTCATGTCCTATTATTCTTGGTAGACCTTTCCTTAGAACGATTGGTGCAATTATTGATATGAAGGAAAGAAATATTAGATTCCAATTTCCCTTAAAGAAGGGCATGGAACACTTTGCTAGAAAGAAAATAAAATTACCATATGAATCTATCATGAGAGCCACTTATGGATTGCCTACCAAAGATGGCAATACCTAGATCTATCCTTGCTTTTATGCCTAGCTAGGGGCGTTAAACGATAGCGCTTGTTGGAAGGCAACCCAATTTTATTTTTAGTTTTTTTTGTTTTTGCTTCTGTTTAGGAATAAATAATCCATCTAGACTCTGTTTAGATGTGGTTTTATCTTTTAATTAGTGTTTGTGCCAAGTTAAACCTATTAGATCTTCTTGGGAGATAGTTATTTGATCTTGCTGTAATTTCCAGAATCTTTGCGCTCAGTGCCCGAATTTTCAAAAATCACCAGCACGTGATAAAATAGTGATTCCAATTGCTTCTGATCAATAAACAAATTTTCCAGGTCGTCTAATTTTGGTAGAATTTTTTGGGTTCCAGAAGTTTGCGTTAGTTACAGATTACTACAGACTGTTCTGTTTTTGACAGATTCTGTTTTGCGTGTGTTGTTTGCTTATTTTGATGAATCTATGGCTAGTAAAATAGTTTATAATCCATAGAGAAGTTGGAATACAGTAGGTTTAACACCAATATAAATAAATAATGAGTTCATTACAGTACCTTAAAGTAGTCTTTTGTTTTCTTTCTCTAACGGAGCTCACGAGATTTCTATTAAGTTTTGTGTTGTGAAGTTTTCAAGTTTTGGGTGAATTCTTTTGATGGATTATGGAACAAGGAGTGGCAAGAGCCTAAGCTTGGGGATGCCCATGGCACCCCCAAGATAATCCAAGGACACCAAAAAGTCAAAGCTTGGGGCTGCCCCAGAAGGCATCCCCTCTTTCGTCTACTTCCATCGGTAATTTACTTGGAGCTATATTTTTATTCACCAACATGATATGTGTTTTGCTTGGAGCGTCTATTATTATTTGAGTCTTTGATTTTTAGTTTACCACAATCATCCTTGTTGTACACACCTTTTGAGAGAGCCATACATGATTTGGAATTTGTTAGAATACTCTATGTGCTTCATGTTGGGGAACGTAGCAGAAATTCAAAATTTTCCTACGTGTCACCAAGATCTATCTATGGAGAAACCAGCAACGAGGGGAAGGAGAGTGCATCTATATACCCTTGTAGATCGCTAAGCGGAAGCGTTCAAGAGAACGGGGTTGAAGGAGTCATACTCGTCGTGATCCAAATCACCGGAGATCCTAGTGCCGAACGGACGGCACCTCCGCGTTCAACACACGTACAGCCCGGTGACGTCTCCCATGCCTTGATCCAGCAAGGAGAGAGGGAGAGGTTGGGGAAGACTCCATCCAGCAGCAGCACAACGGCGTGGTGGTGGTGGAGGAGCGTGGCAATCCTGCAGGGCTTCGCCAAGCACCACGGGAGAGGAGGAGAAAGAGAGGTAGGGCTGCGCCAACAGGAGAAGAACTTCGTGTGTTGGGCTGCCCCTTTGCCTCCACTATATATAGGGGAGGGGGGCTGCGCCCCCACCTAGGGTTCCACCCCTAGGGGCGGCGGCCAGCCCTAGATCCCATCTAGGGGGCGGCCAAGGGGGAGTGAGGGGAAACTTGCCCCCCAAGTTAGGTGGGTGCGCCCCCTCCCCAAACCCTAGGCGCCTTGGGCCCTTGTGGGGGCGCACCAGCCCACCGGGCTGGTCCCTCCGCACTTGGCCCATGCAGCCCTTCGGGATGCTGGCCCCACTTGGTGGACCCCGACCCTCCGGTGGTCCCAGACGTTACCGATAAAACCCAAACTTTTCCGGTGACCAAAACAGGACTTCCCATATATAAATCTTTACCTCCGGACCATTCCGGAACTCCTCGTGACGTCCGGGATCTCATCCGGGACTCAACAACATTCGTAACCACATACAAACTTCCTTTATAACCCTAGCGTCATCGAACCTTAAGTGTGTAGACCCTACGGGTTCGGGAACCATGCAGACATGACCGAGACGTTCTCCGGTCAATAACCAACAACGGGATTTGGATACCCATGTTGTCTCCCGCATGTTCCACGATGATCTCATCGGATGAACCACGATGTCAAGGACTCAATCAATCCCGTATACAGTTCCCTTTGTCTAGCGGTATTGTACTTGCCCGAGATTCGATCGTCGGTATGCCGATACCTTGTTCAATCTCGTTACCGGCAAGTCTCTTTACTCGTTTTGTAATACATCATCCCATGATCAACCCCTTGGTCACATTGTGCACATTATGATGATGTCCTACCGAGTGGGCCCAGAGATACCTCTCCGTCACACGGAGTGACAAATCCCAGTCTCGATTCGTGCCAACCCAACAGACACTTTCGAAGATACCTGTAGTGCACCTTTATAGCCACCCAGTTATGTTGTGACGTTTGGTACACCCAAAGCATTCCTACGGTATCCGGGAGTTGCACAATCTCATGGTCTAAGGAAAAGATACTTGACTTTAGAAAAGCTTTAGCATTCGAACTACACGATCTTTGTGCTAGGCTTAGGATTGGGTCTTGTCCATCACATCATTCTGCTAATGATGTGATCCCGTTATCAACGACATCCAATGTCCATGGTCAGGAAACAGTAACCATCTATTGATCAACGAGCTAGTCTACTAGAGGCTTACTAGGGACATGGTGTTGTCTATGTACCCACACATGTATCTGAGTTTCCTATCAATACAATTATAGCATGGATAATAAACGATTATCATGAACAAGGAAATATAATAATAACTAATTTATCATTGCCTCTGGGGCATATTTCCAACACTTCACTTATATCTTTTGAGCTTGATAGTTTTGCTCATAGTGCTTCACTTATATCTTTTGAGCGTGATAATTTTTGCTCTAGTGCTTCACTTAGATCTTTTAGAGCACGGTGGTGGATTTGTTTTAAAGAAACTTTATCTCTCATGCTTCACTTAGATTATTTTGAGAGTCGTTAATAGCATGGTAATTTGCTTAATGTTAATATACTTGGTGTTCAAGATATGTGAAACTTTCTTTTGAGTGAATTTAATACTAAGATAAATTTAATGCTTAATAATTGTTTTGAGATATGGAGGTAATAATATCAAAGTCGTGCTAGTTGATAATTGTGAATTTGAGAAATACTTGTGTTGAAGTTTGCAAGTCCCGTAGCATGCACGTATGGATAAAGTTGTGTAACAAATTTGAAACATGAAGTGTACCTGGCTTGTGCATCCTTATGAGTGGCGGTCAGGGACGATCGATGGTCTTTTCCTACCAATCTATCCCCCTAGGAGCATTGCGCGTAATACTTGATATTTGATGGCTTCTAAATTTTGGCAATAAGTATATGAGTTCTTTTGACTAATGTTGAGTCCATGAATTATACGCACTTTTACCTTTCCGCATTTGCTAGCCTCTTCGGTACCGTGCATTGCCCTTTCTCACCTTGAGAGTTGGTGCAAACTTCGCCGGTGCATCCAAACCCCGTGATATGATATGCTCTTTCACACATAAACCTCCTTATATCTTCCTCAAAACAGCCACCATACCTACCTATCATGGCATTTCCATAGCCATTCCGAGATATATTGCCATGCAACTTCCATCATCATTATTATGACATACATTACTTTTGTCATATTGCCATTGCATGATCATGTAGTTGACATCGTATTTGTGGCAAAGCCACCATGCATTATTTTCCATACATGTCACTCTTGATTCATTGCACCATCCCGGTACATCGCCGGAGGCATTCATATAGAGTCATATTTTGTTCTAAGTTTCGAGTTGTAATTGTTGAGTTGTAATAGAAATAAAAGTGTGATGATCATCATTATTAGAGCATTGTCCCAAGTGAGGAAAGGATGATGGAGACTATGATTCCCCCATAAGTCGGGATGAGACTCCGGACGAAAAAAAAGAAGAGGCCAAAAAAAAAGAAGAAGAGAAAAGGCCCAAATAAAAAAATGAGAGAAAAAGAGAGAAGGGACAATGCTACTATCCTTTTACCACACTTGTGCTTCAAAGTAGCACCTTGTTCTTCATGTAGTGAGTCTCATATATTGTGCTTCAAAGTAGCACTAAGATCTTCATGATAGAGAGTCTCTCATTTTGTCACTTTCATATACTAGTGGGATTTTTTCATTATAGAACTTGGCTTGTATATTCCAATGATGGGCTTCCTCAAAGTGCCCTAGGTCTTCGTGAGCAAGCAAGTTGGATGAACATCCACTTAGTTTCTTTTGTAGAGCTTTCATATACTTATAGCTCTAGTGCATCCGTTGCATGGCAATCCCTACTCCTCATGTTGACATCAATTGATGGGCATCTCCATAGCCCGTTGATTATCCTCGTCGATATGATATTTTCTCCTTTTTTGTCTTCTCCATACAATCCCATCATCATATTCTATTCCACCCATAGTGCTATACCCATGGCTCGCGCTCATGTATTGCGTAAAGGTTGAAAGAGTTTGAGATTATTTGAGTATGAAACAATTTCTTGGCTTGTCATCGGGGGTATAGAAGTTGGGAACATCTTTGTGTGACGAAAATGAAGCATAGCCTAACTATATGATTTTGTAGGGATGAACTTTCTTTTGCCATGTTATTTTGAGAAGACATGATTGCTTTGATTAGTATGCTTGAAGTATTATTATTTTTATGTCAATATGAACTTTTGTCTTAAATCTTTCGGATCTGAATATTCATATCACAAGTAAGAAGATTTATATTGAAATTATGCCAAAGTATCACTCCGCATCAAAAATTCTCTTTTTATCATTTACCTACTCGAGGACGAGCAGGAATTAAGCTTGGGGATGCCTGATACGTCTCCAACGTATCTATAATTTTTGATTGCTCCATCTACTTTATATACTATTTTGGACTATATTGGGCTTTATTTTCCACTTTTATATTACTTTTAGGACTAACCTATTAACCGGAGGCCCAGCCCAGAATTGTTGTTTTTTGCCTATTTCAGTGTTTCGAAGAAACGGAATATCAAACGGAGTCCAAACGGAATGAAACCTTCGGGAACGTGATCTTCTCACCGAACGTGATCCAGGAGACTTGGACCCTACTCCAAGAAGTGCCAGAGGCGGTCACGAGGGTGGAGGGCGCGCCCCCTGACGCTCCACCGACGTACTCCTTCCTCCTATATATACCTACGTATCCCCAAACGATCAGAAGAGGAGCCAAAAACCTAATTCCACCGCCGTACCTTCCTGTATCCACGAGATCCCATCTTGGGGCCTGTTCGAGCTCCGCGAGGGGGCATCCACCACGGAGGGCTTCTACATCAACACCATAGCCCCTCCGATGAAGTGTGAGTAGTTTACTTCAGACCTTCGGGTCCATAGCTAGTAGCTAGATGGCTTCTTCTCTCTTTTTGGATCTCAATACAATGGTCTCCCCCTCTCTCGTGGAGATCTATTTGATGTAATCTTCTTTGTGCGGTGTGTTTGTTGAGACCGATGAATTGTGGGTTTATGATCCAGCTTATCTATGAATAATATTTGAATCTTCTCTGAATTCTTTTATGTATGATTGAGTTATCTTTGCAAGTCTCTTCGAATTATCCGTTTGGTTTGGCCAACTAGATTGGTAGTTCTTGCAATGCGAGAAGTGCTTAGCTTTGGGTTCAATCTTGCGGTGTCCTTACCCAAAGGATGTAAAGGGTTGCAAGGCACGTATTGTATTGTTGCCATCGAGGATAACAAGATGGGGTATTTATCATATTGCATGAATTTATTCCTCTACATCATCATGTCATCTTGCTTAAGGCGTTACTCTATTTTTAACTTAATACTCTAGATGCATGCTAGATAGCGGTCGATGAGTGGAGTAATAGTAGTAGATGCAGAATCGTTTCGATCTACTTGTCACGGACGTGATGCCTATATACATGATCATACCTAGAAAACCTCATAACTATGCTCAATTATGTCAATACCACCGTAGAATATCTATGCTCTTGAGAGAAGCCAATAGTGAAACCTATGGCCCCCGGGTCTATTCTCATCATATCAATCTCCATCACTTTTATACTTGCTTTGTTTTTACTTTCTTTTACTTTTTACTTTGCATCTTTATACCAAAAATACCAAAAATATTATCTCTATCAGATCTCACCCTCATAAGTGACCGTGAAGGGATTGACAAACCCTAATCGCGTTGGTTGCGAGTAGCTATCGTTTTGTGCAGGCACGAGGGACTTGCGCGTGGCCTCTTACTGGATTGATACCTTGGTTCTCAAAAACTGAGGGAAGCTACGGTGCTGCATCATCCTCTCCTCTTTGGGGAAAACCAACGCAAGCTCAAGACGTAGCAATATGCAAGAGGCAAAGAAATCAATGAAAGAAAAAGGTATCAAAGCTGAGGATGTTAAGAATTTACCACCTATTGAAGAAATACATGGTCTTAATTAATATACCGCCTGTTGAAGAACCACATTGTCTTGATAACCCGACACAGGTAGTAAAGGTAAATTCTCTCTATAGATATGATAAAGTTGAAATTCCCTCTACTAAATTTCATAGCCCTTGCTTAGATGAATTTGATGACTTTATGGCTAGACAAGAAAGTTTTAATGCTTATGTTGGTAGAGAGTTAAAGAATAATGCTTTCGAGGTAGGATGTGTGAGCGATAATTGTTGGGGAACGTAGTAATTTCAAAAATTTTCCTACGCACACGCAAGACCATGGTGATGGCATAGCAACGAGAGGGAAGAGTGTCTGTCCACGTACCCTCGTAGACCGAAAGCGGAAGCGTTATGACAACGCGGTTGATGTAGTCGTACGTCTTCATGATCCGACCGATCCAAGCACCGAACGTACGGCACCTCCGTGTTCTGCACACGTTCAGCTCGATGACGATCCCGGACTCGATCCAGCAAAGTGTCGGGATGAGTTCCGTCAACCTGACGGCGTGGTGACGATGATGATGCTCCACCGACGCAGGGCTTCGCCTAAGCTCGCGACGATATGACTTCTCCGGCGCAGGGCTTCGCCTAAGCTCCGACGATATGACCGAAGTGGAATATGGTGGAAGGGGGCACCGCACACGGCTAAGGAACGATCCGTAGATCAACTTGTGTGTCATGGGGTGCCCCCTGCCCCTGTATATAAAGGAGCAAGGGAGGAGGTGGCGGCCTAGGAGGGGCGCACCAGGGGGAGTCCTACTCCCACCGGAGTAGGACTCCTCCTTTCCTAGTAGGAGTAGGAGAGAAGGAAGGGAAGGGAAGAAGGTGCGGCCCCTCCCTAGTCCAATTCGGACTAGGCCTTGGGCGCGCGCCTGCCCTAGGCAGCCCTCTCTCTTTCCGCAGGGCCCAATAAGGCCCAATACTTCTCCCGGCGAATTCCCGTAACTCTCCGGTACTCGAAAATACCGAATCATTCGAGCCTTTCCGAACTCCGAATATAGTCGTCCAATATATCGATCTTTACGTCTCGACCATTTCGAGACTCCTCGTCATGTCCCGATCTCATCCGGGACTCCGAACTCCTTCGTACATCAAAACTCATAAACTCATAATATAACATCGCCATCAAACCTTAAGCGTGCGGACCCTACGGGTTCGAGAACTATGTAGACATGACCTAGAACTATTCTTGGTCAATAACCAATAGCGGAACCTGGATGCCCATATTGGCTCCTACATATTCTACGAAGATCTTTATCGGTCAAACCGCATAACAACATACGTTGTTCCTTTTGTCATCGGTATGTTACTTGCCCGAGATTCGATCGTCGGTATCCAATACCTAGTTCAATCTCGTTACCGGCAAGTCTCTTTACTCGCTACGTAATGCATCATTCCATAACTAACTCATTAGCTACATTGCTTGCAAGGCTTATAGTGATGTGCATTACCGAGAGGGCCCAGAGATACCTCTCCGACAATCGGAGTGACAAAACCTAATCTCAAATACGCCAACCCAACATGTACCTTTGGAGACACCTATAGTACTCCTTTATAATCACCCATTACGTTGTGACGTTTGGTAGTACCAAAGTGTTCCTCCGTAAACGGAGTTGCATAATCTCATAGTTACAGGAACATGTATAAGTCATGAAGAAAGCAATAGCAACATACTAAACGATCAAGTGCTAGGCTAACGGAATGGGTCATGTCAATCAGATCATTCTCCTAATGATGTGATCCCGTTAATCAAATGACAACTCATGTCTATGGTTAGGAAACATAACCATCTTGATTAACGAGCTAGTCAAGTAGAGGCATACTAGTGACACTGTTTGTCTATGTATTCACACATGTATTATGTTTCCGGTTAATACAATTCTAGTATGAATAATAAACATTTATCATGATATAAGGAAATAAATAATAACTTTATTATTGCCTCTAGGGCATATTTCCTTCAGTCTCCCACTTGCACTAGAGTCAATAATCTAGTTCACATCGCCATGTGATTTAACATCAATAGTTCACATCTATATGTGGTTAACACCCATAGTTCACATCGACATGTGACCAACACCCAAAGGGTTTACTAGAGTCAGTAATCTAGTTCACATCGCTATGTGATTAACACCCAAAGAGTACTAAGGTGTGATCATGTTTTGCTTGTGAGATAATTTTAGTCAACGGTCTGCATCACATTCAGAGCCGTAAGTATTTTGCAAATTTCTATATCTACAATGCTCGCACGAGCTACTCTAGCTAATTGCTCCCACTTTCAATATGTATCCAGATTGAGACTCGAGTCATCTAGATTAGTGTTAAAACTTGCATCGACGTAACCCTTTACGACGAACCTTTTTTCACTTCCATAATCGAGAAACATATCCTTATTCTACTAAGGATAATTTTGACCGCTGTCCATTGATCTACTCCTAGATCACTATTGCACTCCCTTGCCAAGCTTAGTGGTAGGGTATGCAATAGATCCGTACACAAGATGACATACTTTATAGAACCTATGGCTGATGCATAGGGAATGCCTTTCATTCTCTTTCTATCTTCTGCCGTGGTCGGGTTTTGAGTCTTACTCAATCTCACACCTTGTAACACAGGCAAGAACTCTTTCTTTGACTGTTCCATTTTGAACTACTTCAAAATCTTGTCAAGGTATGTATTCATTGAAAACTTATCAAGCGCCTTGATCTATCTCTATAGATCTTGATGCTCAATATGTAAGCAGCTTCACCGAGGTCCTTCTTTGAAAAACTCCTTTCAAATACTCCTTTATGCTTTGCGAATAATTCTACATTATTTCCGATCAACAATATGTCATTCACATATACTTATCGAAATGCTGTAGTGCTCCCACTCACTTTCTTGTAAATACAGTCTTCTCCAAAAGTCTCATAAAACCATATGCTTTGATCACACTATCAAAGCGTTTATTCCAACTCCGAGATGCTTGCACCAGTCCATAGATGGATCGTTGAAGCTTGCACATTTTGTTAGCTCCTTTAGGATTGACAAAACCTTCTGGTTGCATCTTATACAACTCTTCTTTAATAAATCCATTAAAGAATGTAGTTTTACATCCATTTGCCAGATTTCATAAAATGTGGCAATTGCTAACATGATTCGACAGACTTAAGCATCGCTACAGCTGAGAAAATCTCATTGTAGTCAACACCTTGAACTTGTCGAAAACCTTTTGTGACAAGTCGCTTTGTAGATAGCAACACTACTATCGTTGTCCGTCTTCCTCTTGAAGATCCATTTATTTAACATGGCTTGCTGATCATCGAGCAAGTCAATCAAAGTCCATACTTTGTTCTCATACATGGATCCTATCTCAGATTTCATGGTCTCAAGCCATTTCATGAATCTGGGCTCATCATCGCTTCCTCATAGTTCGTAGGTTTCATCATGTTCTAGTAACATGACTTCCAGAACATGATTACCGTACCACTCTGGTGCGGATCTTACTCTGGAAGATCTACGAGGTTTGGTAGTAACTTGATCTGAAGTTTCATGATCATCATCATTAACTTCCTTACTAATTGGTGTAGGAATCACTGGAACTGATTTCTGTGATGAACTACTTTCCAATAAGGGAGAAGGTACAATTACCTCATCAAGTTCTACTTTCCTCCCACTCACTTCTTTCGAGAGAAACTTCTTCTCTAGAAAGGATCCATCTTAGCAACAAATAATTTGCCTTCGGATCTGTGATAGAAGGTGTACCCATCAGTTACCTTTGGGTATTCTATGAAGACGCACCTTTCCGATTTGGGTTTGAGCTTATCAGGTTGAAACCTTTTCATATAAGCATCGCAACTCCAAGCTTTAAGAAACGACAGCTTAGGTTTACTGCTAAACCATAATTCATACGGTGTCATCTCAACGGATTTAGATGGTGCCCTATTAAACGTGAATGCAGCTGTCTCTAATGCATAACCCCAAAACGATAGTGGTAAATCGGTAAGATACATCATAGATCACACCATATCAAATAAAGTGCGGTTACGACGTTCGGACACACCATAACATTGTGGTGTTCCAGGTGGCGTGAGCTGTGAAACTATTCCACATTATTTTAATTGAAGACCAAACTCGTAACTCAAATATTCGTCTCCGTGATCAGATCGCAGAAACTTTATTTTCATGTTACGATGATTTTTCCACTTCACTCTGAAATTCTTTGAACCTTTCAATTATTTCAGACTTATGTTTCATCAAGTAGATATACCCATATCTGCTCAAATCATCTGTGAAGGTCAGAAAATAACAATACTTGCCACGAGCATCAACATTCATTGGATCGCATACATCGGTATGTATTATTTCCAATAAGTCAGTAGCTTGTTCCATTGTTCCGGAGAACGGAGTTTTAGTCATCTTGCCCAAAAGGCACGGTTCGCAAGCATCAAATGATTCATAATCAAGTGATTCCAAAAGTCCATCGACATGGAGTTTTCTTCATGCGCTTTACACCAATATGACCTAAACGGCAATTGCCACAAATAAGTTGCACTATCATTATTAACTTTGCATCTTTTGGTTTCAATATTGTGAATATGTGTATCATTATGATCGAGATCCAATGAACCATTTTCATTGGGTGTGTAACCATATAAGGTTTTATTCATGTAAACAGAACAACAATTTATTCTCTTACTTAAATGAATAACCGTATTGCAATAAACATGATCAAATCATATTTATGCTCAACACCAAATAACACTTATTTAGGTTCCACACTAATCCCGAAAGTATAGGGAGTGTGCGATGATGATCATATCAATCTTGGAACTACTTCCAACACTTATCAACACTTCCCCTTCAACTAGTTTCTGTTTATTCTGTAACTCCTGTTTCGAGTTACTAATCTTAGCACCCGAACAAGTATCAAATACTCAGGGGCTACTATAAACACTAGTAAAGACACATCAATAACCTGTATATCAAATATACCCTTGTTCACTTTGCCATCCTTCTTATCCACCAAATATTTGGGGTATTTCCGCTTCGAAGACAATTTCCTATGCAGTAAGCACTCGGTTTCAGGCTTTGGTTTAGCTTTGGGTTTCTTCGTGGGAGTGACAACTTGCTTGTCATTCTACTTGAAGTTCCCTTCTTTCCTTTGCCCTTTTCTTGAAACTAGTGGTCTTGTCAATCATCAACACTTGATGCTCTTTCTTGATTTCTACCTTCGTCGATTTCAAACATCACGAAGAGCTCGGGAATCATTTTCGTCATCCCTTGCATACTATAGTTCATCACGAAGTTCTAGTAACTTAGTGATGGTGACTAGAGAATTCTGTCAATCACTATCTTATCCGGAAGATTAACTCCCACTTGATTCAAGCGATTGAAGTACCTGACAATCTGAGCACATGCTCACTAGTTGAGCGATTCTCCTCCATCTTTTAGCTATAGAACTTGTTGGAGACTTCATATCTCTCAACTCGGTATTTGCTGAAATATTAACTTCAACTCCTGGAACATCTCATATGGTCCATGACGCTCAAAACGTCTTTGAAGTCCCGATTCTAAGCCGTTTAAGCATGGTGCACTAAACTACCAAGTAGTCATCATATTGAGCTAGCCAAACGCTCATAACGCCTCAGATCTGCTCCTGCAATAGGTCTGTCACCTAGCGTGCATTAAGGACATAATTCTTACAGGCAGCAATGAGGATAAACCTCGATCACGGATCCAATCCGCAACATTGCTACTAACATTTTTCAATACAATTTTCTCTAGGAACACATTAAAATAATCATATGAAAGCAACAACGCGAGCTATTGATCTACAACATAATTTGCAAAATACTACGGGACTAAGTTCATGATAAATTAAAGTTCAATTAATCATATTACTTAAGAACTCCCACTTAGATAGACATCCCTCTAATCTTCTAAGTGATTACGTGATCCATATCAACTACACCATGTCCGATCGTCACGTGAGATGGAGTAGTTTCAACGGTGAACATCACTATGTTGGTCATATCTACTATATGATTCACGCTCGACCTTTCGGTCTCCGTGTTCCGAGGCCATATCTGCATATGCTAGGCTCGTCAAGTTTAACCTGAGTATTCTGCGTGTGCAAAACTGGCTTGCACCCATTGTAGATGGACGTAGAGCTTATCACACCCGATCATCACGTGGTGTCTGGGCACGACAAACTTTGGCAACGGTGCATACTCAGGGAGAACACGTCTTGATAATTTTTAGTGAGAGATCATCTTAAAATGCTACCATCAATCAAAGCAAGATAAGATGCATAAAGGATAAACATCACATGCAATCAATATAAGTGATATGATATGGCCATCATCATCTTGTGCTTGTGATCTCCATCTCCGAAGCACCGTCATGATCACCATCGTCACCGGCGCGACACCTTGATCTCCATCGTAGCATCGTTGTCGCCTCGCCAACTATTGCTTCTCGACTATCGCTACCGCTTAGTGATAAAGTAAAGCAATTACATGGCGTTGCATTTCATACAATAAAGCGACAACCATATGGCTCCTGCCATTGCCGATAACTTCGGTTACAAAACATGATCATCTCATACAATAAAATATAGCATCACGTCTTGACCATATCACATCACAACATGCCCTGCAAAAACAAGTTAGACGTCCTCTACTTTGTTGTTGCAAGTTTTACGTGGCTGCTACGGGCTGAGCAAGAACCGTTCTTACCTCGCATCAAAACCACAACGATAGTTCGTCAAGTTGGTGCTGTTTTAACCTTCGCAAGGACCGGGCGTAGCCACACTCGATTCAACTAAAGTGAGAGAGAGACACCCGCCATCACCTTTAAGCAACGAGTGCTCGCGAGCGGTGAAACCAGTCTCGCGTAAGCATACGCGTAATGTCGGTCCGGCCGCTTCATCTCACAATACCGCTGAACCAAAGTATGACATGCTGGTAAGCAGATGACTTATATCGCCCACAACTCACTTGTGTTCTACTCGTGCATATAACATCAACGCATAAAACCTAGGCTCGGATGCCACTGTTGGGGAACGTAGTAATTTCAAAAATTTCCTCGCACACGCAAGACCATGGTGATGGCATAGCAACGAGAGGGAAGAGTCCGTCCACGCACCCTCGTGAGACCGAAGCGAAGCGCTATGACAACGCTGTTGATGTAGTCGACGCGTCTTCACGATCCGACCGATCCAAGCACCGAACGTCGGCACCTCCGTGTTCTGCACACGTTCAGCTCGATGACGATCCCGGACTCGATCCAGCAAAGTGTCGGGATGAGTTCCACAAGACGACGGCGTGGTGGACGATGATGATGCTCCACCGACGCAGGGCTTCGCTTAAGCTCCGCGACGATATGACTTCTCCGCGCAGGGCTTCGCCTAAGCTCCGCGACGATATGACCAAGTGGAATATGGTGGAGGGGGCACCGCACACGGCTAAGGAACGATCCGTAGATCAACTTGTGTGTCATGGGGTGCCCCCGCCCCAGTATATAAAGGAGCAAGGGAGGAGGTGGCCGCCTAGGAGGGGCGCACCAGGGGGAGTCCTACTCCCACCGGAGTAGGACTCCTCCTTTCCTAGTAGGAGTAGGAGAGAAGGAAGGGAAGGGAAGAAGGGTGCGGCCCTCCCCTAGTCCAATTCGGACTAGGCCTTGGGGCGCGCGCCTGCCCTAGGCAGCCCTCTCTTTTCCCGCAGGGCCCAATAAGGCCCAATACTTCTCCCGGCGAATTCCGTAACTCTCCGTACTCGAAAAATACCGAATCATTCGAACCTTTCCGAACTCGAATATAGTCGTCCAATATATCGATCTTTACGTCTCGACCATTTCGAGACTCCTCGTCATGTCCCGATCTCATCCGGGACTCCGAACTCCTTCGGTACATCAAAACTCATAAACTCATAATATAAGCATCATCGAAACCTTAAGCGTGCGGACCCTACGGGTTCGAGAACTATGTAGACATGACCTAGAACTATTCTTGGTCAATAACCAATAGCGGAACCTGGATGCCCATATTGGCTCCTACATATTCTACGAAGATCTTTATCGGTCAAACCGCATAACAACATACGTTGTTCCTTTTGTCATCGGTATGTTACTTGCCCGAGATTCGATCGTCGGTATCCAATACCTAGTTCAATCTCGTTACCGGCAAGTCTCTTTACTCGTTATGTAATGCATCATTCCATAACTAACTCATTAGCTACATTGCTTGCAAGGCTTATAGTGATGTGCATTACCGAGAGGGCCCAGAGATACCTCTCCGACAATCGGAGTGACAAAACCTAATCTCGAAATACGCCAACCCAACATGTACCTTTGGAGACACCTGTAGTACTCCTTTATAATCACCCAGTTACGTTGTGACGTTTGGTAGTACCAAAGTGTTCCTCCGTAAACGGAGTTGCATAATCTCATAGTTACGGGAACATGTATAAGTCATGAAGAAAGCAATAGCAACATACTAAACGATCAAGTGCTAGGCTAACGGAATGGGTCATGTCAATCAGATCATTCTCCTAATGATGTGATCCCGTTAATCAAATGACAACTCATGTCTATGGTTAGGAAACATAACCATCTTCGATTAACGAGCTAGTCAAGTAGAGGCATACTAGTGACACTCTGTTTGTCTATGTATTCACACATGTATTATGTTTCCGGTTAATACAATTCTAGCATGAATAATAAACATTTATCATGATATAAGGAAATAAATAATAACTTTATTATTGCCTCTAGGGCATATTTCCTTCAGTCTCCCACTTGCACTAGAGTCAATAATCTAGTTCACATCGCCATGTGATTTAACATCAATAGTTCACATCTATATGTGGTTAACACCCATAGTTCACATCGACATGTGACCAACACCCAAAGGGTTTACTAGAGTCAGTAATCTAGTTCACATCGCTATGTGATTAACACCCAAAGAGTACTAAGGTGTGATCATGTTTTGCTTGTGAGATAATTTTAGTCAACGGGTCTGTCACATTCGAGCCGTAAGTATTTTGCAAATTTCTATATCTACAATGCTCTTGCAGAGCTACTCTAGCTAATTGCTCCCACTTTCAATATGTATCCAGATTGAGACTCGAGTCATCTAGATTAGTGTTAAAACTTGCATCGACGTAACCCTTTACTTACGAAACCTTTTTTCACTTCCATAATCGAGAAACATATCCTTATTCTACTAAGGATAATTTTGACCGCTGTCCATTGATCTACTCCTAGATCACTATTGCACTCCTTGCCAAGCTTAGTGGTAGGGTATGCAATAGATCCGTACACAACATGACATACTTTATAGAACCTATGGCTGATGCATAGGGAATGCCTTTCATTCTCTTTCTATCTTCTGCCGTGGTCGGGTTTTGAGTCTTACTCAATCTCACACCTTGTAACACAGGCAAGAACTCTTTCTTTGACTGTTCCATTTTGAACTACTTCAAAATCTTGTCAAGGTATGTATTCATTGAAAACTTATCAAGCGCCTTGATCTATCTCTATAGATCTTGATGCTCAATATGTAAGCAGCTTCACCGAGGTCCTTCTTTGAAAAACTCCTTTCAAATACTCCTTTATGCTTTGCGAATAATTCTACATTATTTCCGATCAACAATATGTCATTCACATATACTTATCGAAATGCTTGTAGTGCTCCCACTCACTTTCTTGTAAATACAGTCTTCTCCAAAAGTCTGTATAAAACCATATGCTTTGATCACACTATCAAAGCGTTTATTCCAACTCCGAGATGCTTGCACCAGTCCATAGATGGATCGCTGAAGCTTGCACATTTTGTTAGCTCCTTTAGGATTGACAAAACCTTCTGGTTGCATCATATACAACTCTTCTTTAATAAATCCATTAAAGAATGTAGTTTTTACATCCATTTGCCAGATTTCATAAAATGTGGCAATTGCTAACATGATTCGGACAGACTTAAGCATCGCTACAGCTGAGAAAATCTCATTGTAGTCAACACCTTGAACTTGTCGAAAACCTTTTTGTGACAAGTCAGGCTTTGTAGATAGCAACACTACTATCAGTGTCCGTCTTCCTCTTGAAGATCCATTTATTTAACATGGCTTGCTGATCATCGAGCAAGTCAATCAAAGTCCATACTTTGTTCTCATACATGGATCCTATCTCAGATTTCATGGTCTCAAGCCATTTCGCGGAATCTGGGCTCATCATCGCTTCCTCATAGTTCGTAGGTTTCATCATGTTCTAGTAACATGACTTCCAGAACATGATTACCGTACCACTCAGTGCGGATCTTACTCTGAAGATCTACGAGGTTTGGTAGTAACTTGATCTGAAGTTTCATGATCATCATCATTAACTTCCTTACTAATTGGTGTAGGAATCATCGAACTGATTTCGTGATGAACTACTTTCCAATAAGGGAGAAGGTACAATTACCTCATCAAGTTCTACTTTCCTCCCACTCACTTCTTTCGAGAGAAACTTCTTCTCTAGAAAGGATCCATCTTAGCAACAAATAATTTGCCTTCGGATCTGTGATAGAAGGTGTACCCATCAGTTACCTTTGGGTATTCTATGAAGACGCACCTTTCCGATTTGGGTTTGAGCTTATCAGGTTGAAACCTTTTCATATAAGCATCGCAACTCCAAGCTTTAAGAAACGACAGCTTAGGTTTCTCGCTAAACCATAATTCATACGGTGTCATCTCAACGGATTTAGATGGTGCCCTATTAAACGTGAATGCAGCTGTCTCTAATGCATAACCCCAAAACGATAGTGGTAAATCGGTAAGATACATCATAGATCACACCATATCAAATAAAGTGCGGTTATTCGACGTTCGGACACACCATAACATTGTGGTGTTCCGGTGGCGTGAGCTGTGAAACTATTCCACATTATTTTAATTGAAGACCAAACTCGTAACTCAAATATTCGTCTCCGTGATCAGATCGCGAAACTTTATTTTCATGTTACGATGATTTTCCACTTCACTCTGAAATTCTTTGAACCTTTCAATTATTTCAGACTTATGTTTCATCAAGTAGATATACCCATATCTGCTCAAATCATCTGTGAAGGTCGAAAATAACAATACTTGCCACGAGCATCAACATTCATTGGATCGCATACATCGGTATGTATTATTTCCAATAAGTCAAGAGCTTGTTCCATTGTTCCGAGAACGGAGTTTTAGTCATCTTGCCCAAAAGGCACGGTTCGCAAGCATCAAATGATTCATAATCAAGTGATTCCAAAAGTCCATCGAGATGGAGTTTTCTTCATGCGCTTTACACCAATATGACCTAAACGGCAATTGCCACAAATAAGTTGCACTATCATTATTAACTTTGCATCTTTTGGTTTCAATATTGTGAATATGTGTATCATTATGATCGAGATCCAATGAACCATTTTCATTGGGTGTGTAACCATATAAGGTTTTATTCATGTAAATGAACAACAATTTATTCTCTTACTTAAATGAATAACAGTATTGCAATAAACATGATCAAATCATATTTATGCTCAACACCAAATAACACTTATTTAGGTTCCACACTAATCCCGAAAGTATAGGGAGTGTGCGATGATGATCATATCAATCTTGGAACTACTTCCAACACTTATCAACACTTCCCCTTCAACTAGTTTCATTTTATTCTCAGAACTCCTGTTTCGAGTTACTAATCTTAGCACCCGAACAAGTATCAAATACTCAGGGGCTACTATAAACACTAGTAAAGACACATCAATAACCTGTATATCAAATATACCCTTGTTCACTTTGCCATCCTTCTTATCCACCAAATATTTGGGGTATTTCCGTTTCCAGTGACAATTTCCTATGCAGTGTAAGCACTCAGTTTCAGGCTTTGGTTTAGCTTTGGGTTTCTTCGTGGGAGTGACAACTTGCTTGTCATTCTACTTGAAGTTCCCCTTTCTTTCCCTTTGCCCTTTTCTTGAAACTAGTGGTCTTGTCAATCATCAACACTTGATGCTCTTTCTTGATTTCTACCTTCGTCGATTTCAAACATCACGAAGAGCTCGGGAATCATTTTCGTCATCCCTTGCATACTATAGTTCATCACGAAGTTCTAGTAACTTAGTGATGGTGACTAGAGAATTCTGTCAATCACTATCTTATCTGGAAGATTAACTCCCACTTGATTCAAGCGATTGAAGTACCCAGACAATCTGAGCACATGCTCACTAGTTGAGCGATTCTCCTCCATCTTTTAGCTATAGAACTTGTTGGAGACTTCATATCTCTCAACTCGGTATTTGCTGAAATATTAACTTCAACTCTGGAACATCTCATATGGTCCATGACGTTCAAAACGTCTTTGAAGTCCCGATTCTAAGCCGTTTAAGCATGGTGCACTAAACTACCAAGTAGTCATCATATTGAGCTAGCCAAACGCTCATAACGCCCGCATCTGCTCCTGCAATAGGTCTGTCACCTAGCGGTGCATTAAGGACATAATTCTTACAGGCAGCAATGAGGATAAACCTCAGATCACGGATCCAATCCGCAACATTGCTACTAACATTTTTCAATACAATTTTCTCTAGGAACACATTAAAATAATCATATGAAAGCAACAACGCGAGCTATTGATCTACAACATAATTTGCAAAATACTACCAGGACTAAGTTCATGATAAATTAAAGTTCAATTAATCATATTACTTAAGAACTCCCACTTAGATAGACATCCCTCTAATCTTCTAAGTGATTACGTGATCCATATCAACTACACCATGTCCGATCGTCACGTGAGATGGAGTAGTTTCAACGGTGAACATCACTATGTTGGTCATATCTACTATATGATTCACGCCGACCTTCGGTCTCCGTGTTCCGAGGCCATATCTGCATATGCTAGGCTCGTCAAGTTTAACTCGAGTATTCTGCGTGTGCAAAACTGGCTTGCACCCATTGTAGATGGACGTAGAGCTTATCACACCCGATCATCACGTGGTGTCCAGGCACGACAAACTTTGGCAACGGTGCATACTCGGGAGAACACGTCTTGATAATTTTAGTGAGAGATCATCTTAAAATGCTACCGTCAATCAAAGCAAGATAAGATGCATAAAGGATAAACATCACATGCAATCAATATAAGTGATATGATATGGCCATCATCATCTTGTGCTTGTGATCTCCATCTCCGAGCACCGTCGTGATCACCATCGCCACCGGCGCGACACCTTGATCTCCATCGTAGCATCGTTGTCGTCTCGCCAACTATTGCTTCTACGACTATCGCTACCGCTTAGTGATAAAGTAAAGCAATTACATGGCGTTGCATTTCATACAATAAGCGACAACCATATGGCTCTCGCCATTGCCGATAACTCGGTTACAAAACATGATCATCTCATACAATAAAATATAGCATCACGTCTTGACCATATCACATCACAACATGCCCTGCAAAAACAAGTTAGACGTCCTCTACTTTGTTGTTGCAAGTTTTACGTGGCTGCTACGGGCTGAGCAAGAACCGTTCTTACCTACGCATCAAAACCACAACGATAGTTCGTCAAGTTGGTGCTGTTTTAACCTTCGCAAGGACCGGGCGTAGCCACACTCGATTCAACTAAAGTGAGAGAGACAGACACCCGCCAGTCACCTTTAAGCAACGAGTGCTCGCAGCGGTGAAACCAGTCTCGCGTAAGCATACGCGTAATGTCGGTCCGGGCCGCTTCATCTCACAATACCGCTGAACCAAAGTATGACATGCTGGTAAGCAGTATGACTTATATCGCCCACAACTCACTTGTGTTCTACTCGTGCATATAACATCAACGCATAAAACCTAGGCTCGGATGCCATTTGTTGGGGAACGAGTAATTTCAAAAATTTCCTACGCACACGCAAGACCATGGTGATGGCATAGCAACGAGAGGAAGAGTGTCCGTCCACGCACCTCGTGAGACCGAAAGCGAAGCGTTATGACAACGCTGTTGATGTAGTCGTGCGTCTTCACGATCCGACCGATCCAAGCACCGAACGTCGGCACCTCCGTGTTCGCACACGCTCAGCTCGATGACGATCCCGGACTCGATCCAGCAAAGTGTCGGGATGAGTTCCGTCAACCGACGGCGTGGTGGCGATGATGATGCTCCACCGACGCAGGGCTTCGCCTAAGCTCATGACGATATGACTTCACCGGCGCAGGGCTTCGCCTAAGCTCCGCGACGATATGACCGAAGTGGAATATGGTGGAGGGGGGCACCGCACACGGCTAAGGAACGATCCGTAGATCAACTTGTGTGTCATGGGGTGCCCCCTGCCCCGTATATAAAGGAGCAAGGGAGGAGGTGGCCGGCCTAGGAGGGGGCGCACCAAGGGGGGAGTCCTACTCCCACCGAGTAGGACTCCTCCTTTCCTAGTAGGAGTAGGAGAGAAGGAAGGGAAGGGAAGAAGGGTGCGGCCCTCCCCTAGTCCAATTCGGACTAGGCCTTGGGGCGCGCGCCTGCCCTAGGCAGCCCTCTCTCTTTCCCCAGGCCCAATAAGGCCCAATACTTCTCCCGGCGAATTCCGTAACTCTCCGGTACTCGAAAAATACCGAATCATTCGAGCCTTCCGAACTCGAATATAGTCGTCCAATATATCGATCTTTACGTCTCGACCATTTCGAGACTCCTCGTCATGTACCCGATCTCATCCGGGACTCGAACTCCTTCGGTACATCAAAACTCATAAACTCATAATATAACCGCCATCGAAACCTTAGCGTGCGGACCCTACGGGTTCGAGAACTATGTAGACATGACCTAGAACTATTCTTGGTCAATAACCAATAGCGGAACCTGGATGCCCATATTGGCTCCTACATATTCTACGAAGATCTTTATCGGTCAAACCGCATAACAACATACGTTGTTCCTTTTGTCATCGGTATGTTACTTGCCCGAGATTCGATCGTCGGTATCCAATACCTAGTTCAATCTCGTTACCGCAAGTCTCTTTACTCGTACGTAATGCATCATTCCATAACTAACTCATTAGCTACATTGCTTGCAAGGCTTATAGTGATGTGCATTACCGAGAGGGCCCAGAGATACCTCTCCGACAATCGGAGTGACAAAACCTAATCTCAAATACGCCAACCCAACATGTACCTTTGGAGACACCTGTAGTACTCCTTTATAATCACCCGATTACGTTGTGACGTTTGGTAGTACCAAAGTGTTCCTCCGTAAACGGAGTTGCATAATCTCATAGTTACGAGGAACATGTATAAGTCATGAAGAAAGCAATAGCAACATACTAAACGATCAAGTGCTAGGCTAACGGAATGGGTCATGTCAATCAGATCATTCTCCTAATGATGTGATCCCGTTAATCAAATGACAACTCATGTCTATGGTTAGGAAACATAACCATCTTCGATTAACGAGCTAGTCAAGTAGAGGCATACTAGTGACACTCTATTTGTCTATGTATTCACACATGTATTATGTTTCCGGTTAATACAATTCTAGCATGAATAATAAACATTTATCATGATATAAGGAAATAAATAATAACTTTATTATTGCCTCTAGGGCATATTTCCTTCAATAATATGGGTAGAGTTAAAGATGAACTCAAACTCGTTAGCAAATATGCTTCTATGGTTGCTACTCAAGCTGAGCAAGTACTTAAAGCTCAGAATGATTTGCTTGAGGAATTAAATAATAAAAATGACTTTACTGTTAGAGTGGCTACTAGAACTGGTAGAATGACTCAGGAACCTTTGTATCCTGAAGGCCACCCTAAGAGAATCGAGCAAGATTCTCAGAGAAATAATTTAGAGGCCCCTAGTTCTTCTAAAAAGAAGAAAAGAAAACGATAGGACTTTGCATGCTTCTAGTGAACCTCATGTGAGACACACGAGAATCCCAATGATATTTCTATCTCTGATGCTGAAACACAATCAGGTGATGAACATGAACCTAGTGATAATGTTAATGATAATGTTCATGTTGATGCTCAACCTAGCAAAGACAATGAAGTAGAGATTGAACCTATTGTTTATCTTGATAACCCACAATCAAAGAATCAAAGTTATGATATGAGAGATTTTGTTGCTAGGAAGCACGGTAGAGAAAGAGAACCATGGGTTCAGAAACCCATGCCCTTTCCTCCTAAACCATCCAAGACAAAGGATGATGAGGATTTTGAGCGCTTTGCTGAAATGATTAGACCTATTTTCTTACGTATGCGCTTAACTGATATGCTGAAAGTAAATCCTTATGCTAAGTATATGAAGGATATCATTACAAATAAAAGAAAGATACCGGAAGATGAAATTTCCACCATGCTTGCTAATTACACTTTTAAGGGTGGAATACCAAAGAAACTTGGAGATCCCGGGGTACCAACTATACCATGCTCTATTAAAAGAAATTATGTTAGAACTGCTTTATGTGATCTTGGAGCCGGTGTTAGTGTTATGCCTCTCTCTTTATATCGAAGACTTGAATTGAATAAGTTGACACCTACTGAAATATCTTTGCAAATGGCTGATAAATCAACTGCTATACCTGTCGGTATTTGTGAGGATGTGCCTGTTGTGGTTGCAAATGTCACTATCTTAACGGACTTTGTTATTCTTGATATTCCCGAGGACGATAGTATGTCTATCATCCTTGGTAGACCTTTTCTTAACACTGCAGGGGCTGTTATTGATTGCAACAAAGGCAATGTCACTTTTCATGTTAATGGTAATGAGCATACGGTACACTTTCCGAGGAAACAATCTCAAGTTCATAGCATCAATTCTATTGGAAAAGCTCCAACTATTATTATTGGAGGTTTTGAATTTCCTCTCCCTACTGTCAAGAAAAAGTATGATATTCTTATTATTGGGAATTTTCATATCCCCGTTGAGGTAACTTAGTGTTATTCGAAATTTCTCCGGTTCCGTGTTATTCGGAATGAGTTTGTTAACAAGACTTGATCAACCTTGTTAGTGGATTCATTTTGATGATCATGAGATGGATGAAACTAGAAGGCACAACCTTCTGTACCCTCTTTCTACTTTCTGTTATTTAGAATAAATAAAGCATAAATAGTATTATCTGTCTGTTTTCTGATTTATCCGTGCATTAAAAAATTTCCCGAAAATAAAAGTGCTCCAAATGACCTGCAAATTTAGTATGATTTTTTCTGGAATATTTGAGGATTTTAGGCACTGAAAACACTACAGGAGGGGCAAGCACCAGGCCACGAGAGTGGAGGGCGCGCCCCCCCTATAGGGCACGCCCCCTGTCTCGTGGGCCCCTGGTGGTCCCCCTCCACTTATGCCAGCACCCACACACTTCATCTTCTACCCAAAAAAATCCCCATCCAGCTCAAGCACGAGTTCTAGCTCATTTTGCTGCGATTTTCGATCTCCTTGCACTACTAGGGAAAACCCTAGTAGTAGCGCGGGTTTTGAGGCTATCGTAGCTGCAGGCACCTTGATGCGAATAAGGCGCTTCTGACTAACCGTTAGTAGTAGCGCTGCTGCACCACTACTACTATTGACTATATCGAGCGCATTTCCCGCGCGCTACTATTACTTAGCTGTAGCAATTTCTGCTCCTCCGCTCTTCGTTATATCTTCCACCATTTCCCCATTCCGGCTTCAGTAAACTGCAATTTTCAGATACTAGTTCTACTAGATATCAATTTCATAAAGCATTATAGGTACTAGGTAGTACTCCCTCGGTTCCAAATTACCTGTCATGGTTTGAACTAAACCCATGACGAGTAATTTGGAACCAAGGAAGTACAAGATTACAATTTCATATATACTCAACATGCATCCTCAAGCAGTACAAGGTGACATCGACTACGATCATCATATTTAGTTCTAGATGATATCGACGACGATCATCATATGTAGTTCTACATGATATCGACGACGATCATCATATGTAGTTCTAGATGATATAGCCACACATATGTAGTTCTAGATGATATCGACGATGATCATCATCCTCAAGCTCAGGCGGTGGGTGTTCTGATAGTAATTAGGATGGCCTGTCCAACACGAAGATTCTTGCCAACGAGGAATCTCTTCCACCCAACCGAGTTTAAGTGTGTGCGACCGTCTGTGTCCATGCGTTAAGTACAGGTGGTGATGGAGCCCCTTGCGGTAAGGCGTAGAACAGCTGAGCCTTCTTCATCAGGCTCGATACCACAACTCACAGATAGGTTCTTTGGCAATTTCTGAATAAGAAAAACATATCAATTAATAAATAGCCTCACACATACTCTTGCAAATATATTTCTATTAAGTCTATATTTCTACACTATCAAAAGACACAGTACTACGCATTTGTACTAATTAATCATGAATTCTACTAAGCATATCATTGGACTCTACACTAAGCATTTCATCGGATTCACTAAGCATATCATCAGATAATTTGCATTTGTAAGTATAACAATAAAGCACATATATATCATCAAATTACTACAGTCGAGACGTATAACATACCATTTCATGCCAATCGACCATGGTACTTGTCGGTGGGTCACGAATGGCACCCCGACAAAGTCATCACGTGGCGGAATTATGTCCCATAGGTTGCACACCTCGTCCTCGCTCAGCCTCATTCTTTGAGCTACGATGGCTTCATGAAGTGGGTCCTCATTATCTTCATCATCTTCGTCATCTGCATCATCTTCGTCATCTTCATCATCTTCCACCAGGTTGAGATAAATGACAACCAGCTTGGGTCTTTCTGCTCAAAGGAGAAGTTGATCAACTCACCACCAGAAGACGATGCATGCGGGAGAAGCGGGCCCATCCATCTCCTCCAATCTATGACATATTGCGTCCTTTCTCGACCTCCATAGTGTACGGCCCCCAGAGCCTCAAATGTCACAAAGTCTCCTCGTTAGCTTGTTGAATTTCAACCTCACATTGCATGGGACGATCTGTGTAAGAAAAGCAAAATGACACAATGCAGTAATGCCAACATTAAAAATAAAATAGTTGTTACATTTCATCTAATTTCTTTCCGCCGCATGACAAAAACTCGGCTGGAAGTAGATGCCGAACAGCTTGCCAGTTGCAAGGCTGCTGGCGCACCTTGACTTGCACAGTCGACATAGTGGTGGTGGTGGTGGCGCCATTTTCCTAAAGAAATATGAGCAAAGGATTAACGATTAGATGACAAGGTACCACCTACCAAAGCATTTCTATGGCACCTATTGCCTAAGATAATTGATTAAAAAAACAAGTGGCAAATTTATCTAAATTGGCACCTATATTTTGCCAAAAAAATAACTTATTACAAAAAAACAAAAGCATCTACCTATCCATGTACAGAAAAAATAACAATAAAATGGTGCATACTAAATCAACTAGCATACTAAATCCACTAGCATACTAAATCAACTAAATGACACAATGTTCTAAATCAACTAAATCAACTAGCCTACTAAATCAACTAAATCGACCAGCCTACTAAATCAACTAAATGAAAATGTTCTAAATCAACTAAATCAACTAGCCTACTAAATCAACTGAATCATATCAACTAAATCAAAATGTTGCATATAAACTAGCCTACTAAATCAAAATGTAGCAGGGAGGAGGGAGAAGGAGGGGCGACTCGAGGAGGGAGTAGAGAGTATGACGGAGGAGGAAGGCGGAACGAGGAGGGGCCGGCTGGCGGCGAATGGAGGAAGGACGGAGGAGGAAGGCGGAGCGAGGAGGGGCCGGCCAGCGGCGAGTGGAGGGAGGACGGAGGAGCAGGCCAGTACCGAATCCAGTGAGGAGGATGAGGTGACAGCGGCGCAGATCGGAGGAGGGGCGACGGGGGAGGACTGGCGCGGGGGGTTGAGCGGAGATCGAGTGAGTGTGTGCATCTGTGGGTTATTGCGACTAGTTAACTTAGCAGCAACGGTTATTGCGTAAATGCGCTACTGCTACGACCCATAGCAGTAGCGCTGTTTGTATTAACGCGCTGCCGCTCTAACTGGCCTCGCGGCGGCGTGGTGGCAGTTTTAGCAGTAGCGCGTCTTTGAGTGTACTCGCTACTGATAAACTTGTTTCAGCAGCGAGTTTTGTCCGCGCACGCTACTGCTACTTAGCAGCAGCGCCTGATTTTAAAGCGCGCTGCTGGTAAGATTCTGTGTATAGGCTTTTCCCTAGTAGTGTTCCTCAAAGCTCCATTCACAAAACTGCTTTGGGAGATTGTTGCTTGGTATGTGACTCCTCCATTGGTCCAATTAGTTTTTGTTCTAGTGCTTTATTCATTGCAAATTTTTGCTGCATAGGTGACCATGTTCTTGAGCTTGCATGTTAAATTTATGAGGTCCCAAGCAATTCTAGATATAGGCTCTAGGCACTTGTAGGAGTAGTTGCTACCAATCTTGTTTAGTTTTATTCACTTTTATTTTGAAGTTACTAAAATTTCAGAATTTTTCAGAAAAAGAATTATGCTTAGAAGAATGTACCAAGGTGGTTCCTCGGCAAAGAAAGGGCCAAGGATTGCTATACGTGAGCAAGATGTTGAATTACCGAGGGACGCGGATGTACGCGCTTGTGTGTGGCCATCCGATGATTTTATGGTCGAAGCAGGCTTCAAGGAGGAATTTGACGCGTATGTGCGTAATGCCGAGCTGGAGGACTTCTTACAAGATAAGTGTCCTCAGTACTACTAATTGATTGATTCTTTTGTGCGGAGGTTCAAATATAATTGTGCGCGTAATTCTCCAAGTGTCATATTTGATATTTATGATACATCTTATACCATGGATTTAGAGGATTTCACAACTGCTTGCAAACTCCCGCAGTGGGGTAATATTAATGATCCTCACAATTCTGAATTTATAATTTTTTTTGCTAGTATTACTGTAAGGGAATCTAGGGACATAGCACAAGCTACCATAAGGAGCATTCATTTTCCTGCCATGCATTATTTTGCTCTCTTTATTGGTAGATGCATTAACGGTAAGGATGAAGCATGTCACATGTGTGTTCCTGATCTGTGTGTCCTCAAGAGTGCTGTGTTAGGTTATAAAGGTTATAACTTGGGGGCAATAGTTGCACGTAGGTTGTAGAATAATAGTAGAAAGGGAAATTTATTTGGAGGAATTTATGCAACCCGTGTGGCTGATTATCTTAATATAGCCCCATGAGAGGGGGATATGATTTTACCTCCTGTTTATTTGGATAAAGAAGCTATGTTCAATCATCAATTTCTTGCGAGGAAAGAACAATTCCTCCATTATCGACTAATCTATGACAGACGCAACGTCGTCCATGTTACTCTTCCTGCCCCCTACCTTTTGGATTATCAGGCAAAAGGAAGATATATTGTCACCATGGAGGAAGCAGCTGAACAAGAGAGGAGAGCGGAGGCAGCTCCCAACACGCCGCAGCTCAGGAGGCGATTGCCGCTGCATCTCAGTACGACCCCAGTTTCACTTACGGATATCAGCCAGGCGGTCCTTGGTATTAAACCAACTTAGGCCAAAAGCCTAAGCTTGGGGAAGTACGTATTTCTCACCGACTTTACATTCATGTTCACACACTAGTCGTCGGTGCTCATACCCTTTCGTTGTATTATCCATGCTAGTTTAAATTTCTTTTTCTAGTTTTCTTCTTGTGTGTTTGATAAACTTTAAGAAAAACCAAATAAAAAATTTAGTTAGTTTAATTTCCATGCTTGTAGTAGAAATTAAAATGAAAACCCAAAAAGATTTCTAGTTCTTCTTCTTACTTGTTGGGAGCTTTCCCGTGTAAATAGTTTTATTCTCTTTTCTTTCCTTTGGGGGTCGAGAAGACCATATTGAAAATGCTTAGTGGCTCTCATATGCATGATTGTTTATTTAACTTAGAGCCCATATTACTTGTCTTCTCTCTTGAGTTGAATGCTTGCAGATTCCAGTTTAGTCCAATGCACGTGCACTCTTATTATTTACACATCGTTCGGTCGTGCGAGTGAAAGGCAATAATGACGATATATGATGAACTTATTGAGATGAGAAAAGATGGTATAAACTCGACCTCTCTTGTTTTTGTAAATATGATGAGTTCATCGTTTCTAAGTCAGCTTATTATGAAGTAAACATATTTGAAATGACATTTAGAGATTATAGTTGCTTGTACCATGCTTGATTAGCTATGAGTTATAATGGTTTACCTTGCGTGCTAACATGCTATTAGAATGATTATGATGTGGTATGATGGAATGGTATCCTCCTTTGGATGAATTGAGTGACTCGACTTGGCACATGTTCATTCATGTAGTTGAATCAAATCAACATAGCCTTCATGATATTTATGTTCATGGTGGATTATATCCTACTCATGCTTGTACTCGGTGTGAATTAATTTTAATGCATGTTTATGATACGTCTCCAACGTATCTATAATTTTTGATTGTTCCATGCTATTATATTACCCCTTTTGGATGTTTATGGGCTTTATTTTACACATTTATATCATTTTTGGGACTAACCTACTAACCGGAGGCCCAGCCGATATTGTTTTTTTTTTGCCTATTTCAGTATTTCGAAGAAAAGGAATATCAAACGGAGTCCAAACGGAATGAAACCTTCGGGAGCGTGATTTTTGGAACGAACGTGATCCGGAGAGCTTGGAGTTCAAGTCAAGAAGCTTCCGAGGACCCCACGAGATAGGAGGCCGCGCCCCCCATGTAGGGCGCGCCCCCTGTCTCGTGGGCCCCTCGGGCGGCCACCGACGTACTTCTTCTTCCTATATATACCTACGTGCCCCGAAAACATCCGGGGGCACCACGAAACACAATTTCCACCGCCGTAACCTTCTGTATCCGCGAGATCCCATCTTGGAGCCTTCGCCGGCACTCTGCCGGAGGGGGAATCAACCAGGGAGGGCTTCTACATCAACATCCTTGCCCCTCCGATGAGTTGTGAGTAGTTTACCACAGACCTACGGGTCCATAGTTATTAGCTAGATGGCTTCTTCTCTCTTTTTGGATCTCAATACAATGTTCTCCCCCTCTCTTGTGGAGATCTATTCGATGTAAACTCTTTTTGCGGTGTGTTTGTCGAGATCCGATGGATTGTGGGTTTATGATCAAGTTTATCTATGAATAATATTTGAATCTTCTCTGAATTGTTTTATGTATGATTAAGTTATCTTTGCAAGTCTCTTCGAATTATCAATTTGGTTTGGCCTACTAGATTGGTATTTCTTGCCATGGGAGAAGTGCTTAGCTTTGGGTTCAATCTTGCGGTGTCCTTACCCAGTGACAGAAAGGGTTGCAAGGCACGTATTGTATTGTTGCCATCGAGGATAACAAGATGGGGTTTATATCATATTGCTTGAGTTTATCCCTCTACATCATGTCATCTTGCTTAATGCGTTACTCTGTTCTTATGAACTTAATACTCTAGATGCAGGCAGGAGTCGGTCGATGTGTGGAGTAATAGTAGTAGATGCAGGCAGGAGTCGGTCTACTTGTTATGGACGTGATGCCTATATACATGATCATGCCTAGATAAACTCATAACTATGAGCTTTTCTATCAATTGCTCGACAGTAATTTGTTCACCCACCGTAATACTTATGCTATCTTGAGAGAAGTCACTAGTGAAACCTATGGCCCCCGGGTCTATCTCTTATCATATTTGCTTCCAATCTACTTTTATTTGCATCTTTAATTTTTGCATCTATATTATAAAATACCAAAAATATATTTATCTTATCATACTATCTTTATTAGATCTCACTTTTGCCAGTGGCCGTGAAGGGATTGACAACCCCTTTATTGCGTTGGTTGCGAGTTCTCAGTTTGTTTGTGTAGGTGTGTGGGACTTTTGAGGAGCCTCCTACTGGATTGATACCTTGGTTCTCAAAACTGAGGGAAATACTTACGCTACACTTGCTGCATCACCCTCTCCTCTTCGAGGAAAACCAACGCAAGCTCAAGACGTAGCAAGAAGGATTTCTGGCACCGTTGCCGGGGAGGTCTTCGCTCAAGTCAAGACATACCAAGTACCCATCACAAACCCATCTCCCTCACATTTACATTATTTGCCATTTGCCTCTCGTTTTCCTCTCCCCCATGTCACCCTTGCCGTTTTATTCGCCCTCTCTTTCCCAATCTCATCCTCTCTTTTTCACTTGCCGTTTTTCTTTTTGCTTGTGTGTTGGATTACTTGTTGCCATGGCGCAAGATAATACCAAATTGTGTGACTTATCGAATATAAATAATAATGATTTCCTTAGTACTCCGATTGCTCCTCTTAATGATGTTGAGTCTTGTGAAATCAATACCGCTTTGCTGAATCTTGTTATGAAAGATCAATTTGCCGGCCTTCCTAGTGAAGATGCCACTACTCATCTAAACAGTTTTGTTGATTTGTGTGATATGCAAAAGAAGAAAGATACGGATAACAACATTGTCAAATTGTAGTTATTTCAGTTTTCACTTAGAGATCGTGCTAAAGTTTGGTTTTCGTCTTTGCCTAAAAATAGTATTGATTCTTGGAACAAGTGCAAAGATGCTTTTATCTCTAAGTATTTTCCTCCCGCTAGGATCATCACTCTTAGGAACGATATTATGAATTTTAAACAACTTGATCATGAGCATGTTGCCCAATCTTGGGAAAGAATGAAATTGATGCTTCACAATTGCCCTACTCACGGTTTGAATTTATGGATGATCATACAAAATTTTTATGCCGGTTTGAACTTTGCTCCTAGAATTCTCTAATATTGAGCATTCTTCTGTTAAGCGCGCTGTTACTATCTTTTTGGCTTATGAGTTTAGATTTATCATAAGAGAGGCCAAAGAAATCTGTGCGCACTATAGGGTGGACGCCGGTCGTCCTCCCATAGAAGCGATCCTCTATGATCAAGAGGAAATTAGACGTTTTCAATCTTCGGACTATGTCGCTTTTAATGAAAACCTTAGAAACAAGGTTCCTACTAATGTCTTGGTTGATTGCATTAACGAGCTTAATAATGATTTTGCCCTTCGAAACAATGAGCTAGGATACTCTCTTGAGTATAGGCTCACAAGATTTTGCCAAAAGAATGCTTTTAGTGATGAAATAGTTGTGCACTATGAAGGGCCAAAGGAGGAACCCATTCCTCCTGTGATTGATCTTGGGGATCTTTGTCCCACTAAATTTAGCCCTTTTGATTACTTTTGCTTGCCTCAAAGGAAACTTGCTGCCGAACGTAGAGAATATGAGATGAGCTTTCAAGATCTATCTTATTATTACGGCACTACTTAGATCTATCTTTGTTTCTATGCCTAGCTAGGGGCGTTAAACGATAGCGCTTGTTGGGAGGCAACCCAATTTTATTTTTAGTTTTTTGTTTTTGTTTCTGTTTAGGAATAAATAATCCATCTACCTTATGTTTAGATGTGTTTTTATCTTTTAATTAGTGTTTGTGCCAAGTTAAACCTATAGGATCTTCTTGGATATGAATATCACACAATCTTGTTCTTCAAGACATGCTTGCAATAAGCTCAACACTCACATAACCAATCTTTGGATAATTCCTTATTAGCACCTTGGTCAACTCATAAACTCCTTGAAACCAACACATGGACTTCAAGAAGAGCCTATGGACAAATCCTTCAAATATAACTCAATGAAACCATTAGTCCATAGAGAGTGTCATCAATTACCAAAACCACACATGGGGGCACCACATGTCCTTTCAATCTCCCCCATTTTGGTAATTGATGACAATCACTTTCAAGAGAGTTTATATAAGGAATTATGCATCACCATGCAATGCAACAACCAATAGTGCATGCGTATGAGATGCAAATGCTAAGGAACAAAACCAAAGCAAGAGGAGATAACTCTCTAACCTTCTCCACAAAACTCTCTGAAACTTCTCCCCCATTGGCATCGATTGCCAAAATGGGCGAAAAGCTAAGAAGGCCAATATAAATTGTGGTCCTCCATAAATTGTGTATTTCTCAACAAGAGAGTGAAATGCAATACACATATCCAAAGGTAAATACTTGGAGGAACACAAACTATATTGAGGCACAAAGATTGCTAAAGAATGATATGCCACAAAGACATAACAAAGAGAGACACAAGCAATCAAGCTGTCAAAAGATACCAATTGAAGTAAGCAATCAAAGGATATCAATTGAACCAACTAGACCAAAGATCCTACAAGCCACATGAATAAAGGATATTATGATATGAGCGAAGGAGTGTTCTAAAGAAACTAGAGAAGCTCCCCATGATTTGTGCACACATAAGAATTTTTGTATTTGAATACAAAGTGCACAAAACAGGATCATAGCTCCCCAAAAATCAATAGAAACTTACAACAAGTGCAAATGAGCATATAGGAAACAAAGCCTAGCACTTGCAACAAACAAATGATTGAGCAATCATCTAAAAGAGGCAACTAAGAATAGGCTCAGCCAAAATGATGTGTGTGAGTCATGGCAGAGCACCTGAGAAGACTAAAATAAGGATGAGCATTAAGCATCAACATAGTCTTGGAAAACTTAGATACACGGTGCATGACATGTCCTCTCCACACACACCCAACTAGCAAATGGGTTCACAAGCTCACTAAAATGATAACAACAAAGCTTGCGACAACCCATGGTAAAGATAGAAGATGAAGGCATCATCAAGATGAGGGATACCAATTAAGATGGCAAAAGCCTCGTAAAGATAAGCATGAGGAAAATAATCTTCACCACACAAGAGTGCATCAAGATGCAACGATATAAGACACGCACTCAAGGCAAAAGCTTTCACGGAGCCACCAAAGGAATAACATAAGAAATACAAGGTGGACATGAAAGAAAGGATATCATCTAGATATGCAACTTCTCTCAAGTGCATAAGATTCTAGGTAGACGAAATCATGATGATATATATCTGCAAAGAAGGATGTACACCCGAAATAGTTACAACACGAAGGAACAAGATATCCAAAAGGAAGTCGTACATATACCAATAAGATATTTGCTTGGAAGCATAGCACATGGCTAGATATGGTCTTATTGTATATAAATGAATTCCTACCACACAACCATCAAAGACATCACAATTAGCAACATGAGATTATCGTTGATATGCTTTGAGAAAGTAAACAAGTATCACAAGATGGAATGAATAGCATGCCAAGATGCAACCTACACAAGGTTGAATGCAAGAAAATAATGCATGGAAAGATACTTGTTACCGAGATATCATTGGAAGGATGTAGAAGAAACCAATTGAATGTAGTAGATAGTAGTTCATTGAGCATCCTAGCTTGACTCCAATAAGCTCATGGTGACACCACCTTCCTTGTGAGTGAGTCGAGCATCCAATGTATCTCCAATTATTCCTAGAGCAACAACACAAACAAAATGGTACCCAACGTCATTGGGACCAAAGAGTTAGAGAACCAACAATAGATAGGACAGACTCCACATAAATATGTGCATATAGATATGAAAATGAATTTCATGCACATCTCATCCAATTTGAGACTTGGTGGAGTTTCCCCTATATATTGGGTCAAAGAAAGAAAGCATGCCAAAGAGACTGCATGAAGTTAATATACATGCTCAATACTTTCAAGAACCGAAACCAATTGACAAAGAAATACCAAGTGAAGAAAAGATACCAAATGAATAAATCAACACATGGAGGGTATCCATAGCAGATACATCGAGGAATGAGATATCCATTGATACACACTAAATAAAAGATATCAAACTCCCAAAAGAGAGGATGGTTCCAAACAAACCAAGCTCTCTACAAAGTTTCATGATGGCGCAAAGTACCAAAAAGAAAACGGCTTGCCTTCCACCAACACACACTTGATAAGGATCGCAAGATGAGTGTTTTATAGAAAATAGGATAGCTCCCCCAAGACTAGTGCATTATAGAGAATTTGCATTTGAATATAAAATGCACAAGGTGGGATCACCACTTTCACTATATCTGGAAAACACTAGAAAAGATCAAGAAATTAACAAGATCCACAAGTGGTATGGAAGACAAAGGGAGTTGATACATTCCTTGGCAAGAGAAAAGACAAATAAAAGCAAAAGCCGATATAAAGATGATCAATAAATTCTACCACACAAGTGAGTACCAATTGTCAAAAGACAAGAAGTAAATGGAAATAATTCCCAGTGGTATATAGCAAGGATATCCAACATAATTTTCACACCACACACAAGCAAATTGAAACTTGTAGAGCTAATATGCCACCTAGGAACAAGATAATTTACAATATCAATTCTAGGTGACAATATCTCAAATGTACACATTTTCTAGGCTTGTAATATGCACATAGCATATTACTCCCCCATAATGTGATACCAATAAGAAATTAACAAGAGGCAATAAGAGGACCCAACAAGAGATAATTAATGGACTATTTTGAATTTGAATTTCTCATGAGAAGACATACCACATAGCGACTAGATAATCTTGTAATATCAATACTAGATCGTATTCCTCATGTACACACACTTATAGGATTGTGAGGTGCCCAAAGCACATCACACCCCCAAAATGGGATGTTCCATTAATCTCTCACACGAACCAACTAGGATACAAACAAGAAGCATAAAGGCTCAACGCACGACACACACGTACATGATGTGCAAACCAACACACACATACTTGATTTCTTAAGATAAGCAAGTTGGAAGCACAACATATACAAACACATGCAAGGAGAAAAACCAAAACATGCAAAGGGGCAAGTAACTTTCAATGTAAACAATTTAAGTACAAGTTACCGCGAGGAGGCACATTGGATATAAGATAGAAACTTGATAATTCAATTGACTTGGCTTGAGACAATAAGAATGATGAAGTCCCCTTAATTCTTCATAATGTAGCCAAGTCTCCAATGCCCTCCAACAACACCTTTGATCAAGTTTGAGCTTGGTGGTCCCCAACCAAGTTGGGTCCTAAGAGGTTAGTCACAATAGGTTTGGCTACCCAAATGGTTCTTTTCTTGACACCACTTTGAGTACCAACAAACTTGGCAAACACATTGCCAACCTTATCCTTCCCAAGAGAATAGATATCATCAATAATAATTGGGTTGGCTAAGTTACGACTAGTGCATGAAGAAGCGACGTGACCTTTCTCACGACATAAGTAGCAACGTCTACTCTTCACTTTCTTCTCACTTGATTTCTCAACAAGAGAAGCATTAACTTGAGTCTTCTTGGGAAGTGGCCTTTCTTCAACTTGAGGTTGAGCATGAGATTGAACTTGTGGCCTCTTCCCTTGTTGCTTGTCACTAATGGCCTTGTTCTTCAATGGGCAAGATCTAACATGATGCCCTTCAATTTTGCACTTGAAGCAAATAATCTTGGCCAAATTCTTGACTTGTTCTTGGCCCTTCTTCTTCTTATTGGAGTTGAATCCAAGTCCACCTTTGTCATTGAGGGATTTTTGCACACTCAAGATATTGTTGAGTGTGGCCTTCCCTTCATGACACGTTTCCAAGTCTTTCTTCAAAGAAGTGACTTGTGCCTTGAGCTCTTTGATTTCCTCTACATGGTTAGTCTCAACAAAAGCACTAGAGGAAGTATAAGCTTCATCGTTAGAGCAACAAGGCAAGGAAAGCAATTCATCACAAGATGTATCAATGTTATGCATGGATGAATCATGAGGACTAGCACAAGGCAATATAGCATTTTGACTAAAAGTAGTGCTAGTATCCACATGAGGCTCACTTGATGTTACCTTAGCAATCATGGCCTCATGAGCTATCTTTAGCACATTATGGGATACTAGAAGATCATCATGAGAGCTTGAGAGCTTTTCATGGCTTTCTTCCAATTTCCCATAATTGCTAGATAGCAACTGTAACGCCCTCGATGCGGCTATATCTCCCACGTGTCGAAGCACGACTTAGAGGCATAACCGCATTGAAAGCAAAGTCGCAAGTGAGGTAATCTTCACACAACCCATGTAATACATAAGGGAAAGAGATACATAGTTGGCTTACAATCGCCACTTCACACAATACATGAGTAAAACATTACATCATACAGATACAATCAAGGTCCGACTACGGAACCAAAATAAAAGAAGACTACCCCAAATGCTACACAGATCCCCGATCGTCCCAACTGGGCTCCACTACTGATCAGCTGAAACGAAACAACACAATGCACAAAGTCTTCATCGAGCTCCTCCTTGAGCTCGGGTCAAGCGGCCTTTGCACGGTTTCATCGGCACACCAAACTGGTTTTGGAAGTATCTGTGAGTCACGGGACTCAGCAATCTCACACCCGAGATCAAGACTATTTAAGCTTAAAGGTAGGACAGGTGGTGAGGTGGAGCTGCAGCAAGCGACTAGCATATCTGGTGGCTACAATCGCAAAAGAGAGCGAGAAGAGAAAGCATGGCACGGTCGAACAACTATGATCAAGAAGTGATCCTAGAACAACCTACGTCAAGCATAACTCCAACACCGTGTTCGCTTCCCGGACTCCGCCGAGAAGAGACCATCACGGTTACACACGCGTTGATGTATTTTAATTAAGATCAACTTCGGTTTTCTACAACCGGACATTAACAAATTCCCATCGCCTCATAACCGCGGCACGGCTTTGAAAGATAATACCTGCAGGGTGTCCCAACTTAGCCCATGATAAGCTCTCACGGTCAACGAAGGATATTCCTTCTACCGAAGACCCGATCAGTCTCGGAATCCCGGACTACAAGACATTTCGACAGCAATAAAACAAGACCAGCAAAGCCGCCCGAATGTGCCGACAAATCGATAGGAGCTGCACATATCTCGTTCTCGTGGCACACCGGATAAGCGAAGCGTCTGGTACCGACGTAATCCAAGTTGCCAAGGAATGGTCCCAAGACGGTGCTCTAGTTTGGACCAACACTCGGAGGAGCACCGCCCGGGGTTTAAAATAAAGATGACCCTTGAGTCTGCAGAACCCAAGGGAAAAAGGCTTAGGTGGCAAATGGTAAAACCAATGTTGGGCCTTCTTGGAGGAGTCTTATTCAAAGCGAACTGTCAAGGGGTCCCATAAATCACCCAACCGTGTAAGGAACGCACAATCCGGGAACATAACACCGGTATGACGGAAACTAGGGCGGCAAGAGTGGAACAAAACACTGCATAAGGCCGAGCCTTCCACCCTTTACCAAGTATATAGATGCATTAATTAAATAAGATATATTGTGATATCCCAACAAATAAGCATGTTCCAACAAGGAACAACATCTCCATGTTCCAACAAGGAACAATCTTCATCTTCACCTGCAACTAACAACGCTATAAGAGGGGCTGAGCAAAGCGGTAACATAGCCAAACAACGGTTTGCTAGGAAAGGATGGTTAGGGGCTTGACATGGCAACATGGGAGGCAAGATATAGCAAGTGGTAGGCATCGTAGCATAGGCATAGCAAAAGAGCGAGCATCTAGCAAGCAAAGATAGAAGTGATTTCGAGGGTATGGTCATCTTGCCTGAAATCCCGCAAGGAAGAAGAACGAATCCATGAAGAAGACAAACGGGCGTAGTCGAACGAATCCTCACAACTCCGGAACGAAACCGAAGCTAACAAGAGAAGCAACCCGGAAACAAGCAACAACATGGTAAACCAACAAGCACAAACATGGCATGATGCACAAGCAAATATGATGCATGACCGGTTTAAATAGCGTGGCATGGCAATATGCACAAACAAAACTACAAGTTAAATGGAGCTCAATATGCAACGGGTTGCCTATTGACAAAACACCACATCACTTATTTAGTTCACTCCCGATTAGGTACTCAACAATATTAAATGTTGATTATCATGGCAAGGGTGAAGCACAACAAAACTACCTAACTAGGCAAGTTTAAATGAGGCCGGAAACAACGAACAACAATTCCGGAAAAATCCTCATATGCATATATATGGATTAGGTACTGTTCTGCCCTAAACACAATTTTAATGTTGTTAAACATGCAAATAAAGTATACCATGTTAATCTAGGCATTTTTCTACCCCATTTACATATATAATTTATTTAAAATGGAGCTACGGTTATTTAGTTATGAAATAAATCATTTTAGCATGGCATTTAAGCAAATTAATGCGAACAACAATTTTAAACATTTAGATGTTGTTATCATGATGCGGATGACATATACAAGTTATATGCAAATTTTATGAAAACGTTAACATGAGCATGATGAAGCATTGTGTCACCGTGGTGGAAGAATGGGGTGCCACGGCAACGAATCCGAAAATGGTGCCACGGCAACATTTCGGTTCCGGTAGCTCACGGAGATACCGGTGAAAAAGAAGTGGGCGTGAGCGAGTCATGCAAGATGGTGGGGTGATCCCGATTACCGGGTTCCCACAGAATGGTGGCATGGCAAAAGAGGGGCATCGCAAGGACAATTCGGACACGGTGCAAACATATCGTGCATCTCATACATGCAAGGGCATCTCATCGCGGTCGTCTCGGGTTATACCTTCGGATCGTTCAAACGGGACGGTTCGCGTTTCGTAGAGGGAAGTAGTCGTTCACGGACCGATGGTAGGGGAAGTAGGGGTTCACGGACGTCGTGGAAGTCGTTGTTCACGTTCGATGGTAGTGGTACATCTCGTAGTGGAAGTAGTTGTTCATGTCCGTGGATGTTCGGGTCCACGGGTCTTGAGTCGACGATGAGTGGATCACGTTCGTTTCAAGAGGTACTTGACGGGTCCGATGGCTCGGCGTTGCCGTGGTACTTGCGGGTCGTCGCGAAGTAGTGGTACACGAAGGTAGTCGAACTTGACGGTTCCGTTACGAGTCTTGGCGGCGGTAGTTGTACACGTTTTCAGAGATGTCCGGGTCGTGGTAGAGAGTACACACGTTGTCGGGTACTTGTCGGTCCGGTCTTGGTGTAGATGTACATGGCAAGCGTAGTGGTACTTTGCCGCCGCCGTCCCGGAACTTTTAATAAATCCACGGAGGCAGTCTTGGCGTTCTGGTCTTGCAGTGTAGTCGAACTTAGGCGTCAACAAGGCAATGGAGGTAAATGGCGCGAGGCGTGCATAGGAGCCAGGTCACCGGGGCCAAACAGAGGGCCTTGGCGGACTTGATAAAGGCAGCAGCAGGGTTTGAAGGTGGAGCTCAAGAGAAAACCACAACAGCAAAGACAGCAGGAGGCCTTGTCATGACAATGAAGCGGCGACCTTGGTGGAGCGATGTGGTGCAGGCAAAGAGGCCAACAAGGTGTTGCGTGGTGATGGCCTCGGGAGGGCCATGGCGCGGTGCGGGCAGGAGGAGATGGTGAAACAGAGGCCATGGTCGGTCACCGATGCAAAGGGGGCAACGGGCAGCGGAACTTGGGGCGCCAGCAGCGGCAAACTTGGCGAAGGAGGCGGCAAGGGGCGTGGTCGCGGGGCTCGCGACGGAGGGCGGAGGAGCTTGGCAGCGATGGCGAGGAGGGGAAGAGGAACTTGGCCGGCGGCGTGGCTTGAAGAAGATCGGGCGCGGGCGCGTCGGGGACGGCTCGGGCTCCAGGAGCTCGGGTGAGGGACGAGGAAGGGGAGACGCGAGGATGAGGCGGACGGGCAGAGGACGAGGAAGCGGAGATGGCGCGGAGCAGCGGCCACCAGGGTCGCCGGCGCGGTCGCCATGGTCGGCCAAGGTAGCGGTCGAGGGGAACGGGCGTGGGGCACTGCCCCTCTGCGTGCGAGTGTAGCGGCGGCGTGGGAGGACGAGAGGGAGAGGATGAGAGGAGGGGGTCGGGGCTAGGGTTAAGGGCAGGGGCCGGCTGGGCCTTGGGCCTTGCTTAGAGAGGCCGGTGGAGAGGAAATGGCCAGAGGCCTGGCTGGGCTGGCTCTCTTCTCTCTCTCTCTTTAAACTCTTCAAAAAAACAGAAACGCAAAGAAAGAAAGGGAGAGAAAAGAAATGAGTGGACAAGAATTAGGGTATGAGGGTAATTTTTCCGGACTCGCAAAAATATGCTCGTTCCAAGAAAAATAGAAAGGCCAAAATTGAAGATTTGAATTCAAATTCATTTGAATTTAAATCCAAATGATTTGAATGGAAGTGAGGGTTTGGGAAGGTCCAAAAATGTTCGGATTTTTTGGTGGAGCTCCGGAAAATGATGAAAGAAATATTGGCAAGGTTTGGGGACCAAACTTGAAGTAGAAAGGGCATGGGAATTTGCAAGTGTGTTATGGTGAATTCCAAATAAATGGAATAATTTATATAGCTCCATAATATTGGGAGAATATGTTATAAAGAGAAGTCACCCTTCCCTCGATTTAAATGGACCGAAGATCCATACGATTTATTTAGTTGAGGTTTTAAAATTAATGATATGATGGCATGATGAGATGATGTAATGCGAGAGATGACATGAAGAATGCACAGACAAAACAAATCACACAACAAAACTCGGAAACCCTGGAAGGCAACTGAAGCTCCGGTCTTGGGGCGTCACAACACTCCACCACTACGAGAGGATCTCGTCCCGAGATCTAGGATGGCACCGGAGAAAAGCGGGAGAGGAAGAGGTAAAACTAAGTTGCTTCTTTGACAAAAGAGTGAAAGCAAAGAACTTTGAGAGGTTGAACAAAATGAAAGAAAGAAAACAACGAAGATGAAGAAAGTTGAAAACACTCTGTTAGAAAAGAGGAACAAGGGATACGACGAGAACCAAGAGGTTTAGTGATAAGATAGATACTGAAACCACTCCGGTTAAAACTAGATAGACAAGGAATAAGATTGATAAAATTTGGGCAGCACTCCGACTGAAAATGGAAGGAATTGAACATGATCTTGACAAGATGGGGGGATACTTGATGAAAGAAAAGAGGATACTTGATGAGATCAACAAGACACTACCTCCGAAACTATTGAAAGAATGGCACAAGGGGTAAGAAAGATTTCGGACAGTTCTCCGGTTGAGGAAAAAGGCAAAACCTTATAAGATGAGAAAACTTGAATGGATGACACAACACTCCGGTTAAATGGATAATGCAAGAAAAAGAACATGATCTTTACAAAACGAGACGATGGGTCAAGAGAGCAACATCACAATGCCTTCGAACGAAAGAATAGAAGATAGATCTTTGGAATAACAGAATGAAGAAGAAAAATGTCAACTTCTGCCACAAAAGAGCTTGGAAAGCATCCTTGCAACGAAGAATTGAACGGAGTTTTTGCCAAAAGAACAACGAAAAGCACAAGCTTGTTGTGGGCTTATGGCAAACATCTCAAAATTATGAGGTGAGTTTCTGCCACCAACGGAAACAAACGATTGGATTTATATCAACAAGGAGATGAAAACTGCTTTCACCGAGAAGGATATGGAGAAAGCTTGGATCAATGATAAGCACCACAAATAGCAACATTCCTTAGGGAAGGCTTTAGGTGAAATCTATACCAAGATAACTCCAATGAAGAGATTGATGGACTGAGAAGAACTCATGCTCGAAGGAGTTGATGGGTTTAACTACCTCATTCTTGACAACATATGAATCATGAAACATGAATGAAATTGTCAAGAGTGACATAACACCACCTCAAAAGATATTGTAGAAAGAATTGCACTTTGGAATGCAGGAAGAAGAATACTTGAACTCCTCAAAACAAAACATGTGTTGGAACACCATGTTTATTATGAAGTATAGCTTGGCAGATCATAACTTCGAGAGAAACTTGAAGGACAATTCGAGAAAGAAATGAATCCTTGACGAACCACCATGTAGAGCCTCCATGAAGAACTCCGGTAAGAAAAGGATGATAAAAGAAAGAGAAGTTGACAACACAAGGTGAAGTCTTGTAGTGATAAGATGAAGCTTTGAAATGATATAACCGAGAAAACTTTGAACTCCGGAAAGAAAGATGAACCAATGAAATCAAGAATTTTGATGAACCTCCGGAATAAGGAATTGAATTTACTCGATGAAACAAGAATAAGAATTACATTATGCTGATCCTTCACCAATTAAATTGATGACAAGCAATGGATTTGGCATACTACTTATTCTCGTAGAAAGGATTAAGATAGATATGGCGCAAACTTGGGAAGGTTTTCAACAATTCACCGGTAGGATTCGGAAAGAACGAATGAATTGATACGACAATAAAGGAAATGAAATCTTGAACGAACCACCGTAAGAATTGAAAATGAACGAAGAAAAGATAAAGAAACACCGGGAAGAATTAGGAATGAACGAAGATACTTGAGAGAATTTAGATACAAGAGAACGGAGAGATCATGAACTGATTAGAGGATACTTGAACGATGCACCGGTAAGATTTGGAGAACGAGAGCTGAAAGCTGGAATGAATAATTCTGAGATGATGGGCTCGGAGAATCAAACTGAAAAGACTCTGAAATGCTCGGGTGGGTGAAAAGAATTCTCACAATCTAAAACAATTATGAGAGGATGGCAACAAACTAGAACCATGAATCTTGAAGAGAATGGAGGAAGATTAAAGAGAAACTCTTCTTCAGTCTTCAAAACTCGAGAATGACGACGAGAAACACCACCATGAATTGTTGAGGCACTCCGGAATGAAAATTAGAAAGGTTGAACCAACGATGAAAAGAATTTGGAAGATCTTGGAGAAAGACATTTGACTGATGATAATTCATCCTTACATCAAACTTTGAAAAGAATTTGGGAATAGCTCCAAGAAAATTAAAAGAGTCCGGTAAGATCCTGGAAAAAGACCTGTGGGTTAGGGCCCACTCAAAAGAAAACACCGTTGAACAATTGCTTGCAATAGATATTGCACCGGTAGAATTAAATGGCTTGAATGAGATAACAACCTCAAAATAACTTGAGTGAATTGAGAATGGAAACTAGAATCTTCTGAGATATCTTCAACACTCCCAACCAAATGAATAGCGAGAAGTGAATGATTAGGAGATACACCGGCATGAGAAAGCATTGTGAAAAGAGGAAAAGGGATAAGATCAACACCGAAATCTTGACTTGAGTCCACCGGAGAAGAAAATTAGAATGGAACAATGATAAGGTTGAAACTTCCTTAGCGTCTTCATGAGAAATCACCGGATAAAACATTAAAGGAAAAGAATGAAGAGGCTTTACTCAATAAAATGGATAGTTCATTAAGAAATCTGAGTCCTTGAAGAAAAAGGGTGGGAGGGCGGGAAAACAAAGGCAACTTGGGCCGGATGAAACGAACACCGTTGAGAAAAACTTAGAGTTGATCTTGCGAATGTTGGAATGATCGGATCCACTTGAAGAGAAGCACGCCGGTTGGAAAGGAATTAACATGGCAAGCTCAGTGATCAAGAAGGATTAGTATTCACATAGAAATATGAGAACACCATTTAGAATAAGGTATGGAATCAACACTTGACTTCGAAGCAACTCGAATACCACAAAACGGAACAAAAACAAAGGATTTGGCTTGCAGAATAAGCCGGAAACAAACACATGTGATAGAGATTTACCCAATCCCATATCATGCATCAGTCGGAAAGATATTCTAGGAGCTACTTGAATTCCCACCTATAAACTCCCGAAACTTTCTGGTTATGCAATCTGGTGTTGGGGATACAGGGACACAAAATATATCACCCAAACTAACAATACCTAGATCCAATTGTATCCATCCTTCAACACATAACCAAGAAAACTCCGAAATCGTTTACCTCGACCTTGAAAAGCATCCGTTATCGAGTCATGGCAATACTCCCTTTTCGCCACAAAGATCGGGCTATCGGGTTATCTCACCAACAACTGCACAAAAGAGATTTCGATGTCGGTAAAACTCGGTATTCCAGAATCGCAACGATAAAATTGTGACGACAACACCTCGGAGCTCAACTCCCGGGACACCGCCACAACCCCTAAATGTCGGGAGGCACCAAGAACAATGTTCTCGTCACAAAACCATCGAACGATTCCAAGATACCAGCGTGATCCTAAAAATTTTTAGTGAAATTTGAGGAGAGAAAGTCAAAACATCTACGTCAGATGCCTCACCAGAGCGATTTAAGGGGTGAGGAGTAAAAAGAATCCTACTCTCCGATATATATAATCCTAAGACTCAAAACATTTTCCATTCTAGACTCAACAACGCCAAAAACAATCAAGTAGGGGCTCCTAAGTCGGGAAGGCTCGATTACCAACATAGCGCCTCGATGCGGCTATATCTCCCACGTCAAGCACGACTTAGAGGCATAACCGCATTGAAAGCAAAGTCGCAAGTGAGGTAATCTTCACACAACCCATGTAATACATAAGGAAAGAGATACATAGTTGGCTTACAATCGCCACTTCACACAATACATGAGTAAAACATTACATCATACAGATACAATCAAGGTCCGACTACGGAACCAAAATAAAAGAAGACTACCCCAAATGCTACACAGATCCCCGATCGTCCCAACTGGCTCCACTCTTGATCAGCTGAAACGAAACAACACAATGCACAAAGTCTTCATCGAGCTCCTCCTTGAGCTCAAAGTGCACCCTTTGCGCAGTTTCATCGGCACACGCAAACTGGTTTTGAAGTATCTGTGAGTCACGGGACTCAGCAATCTCACACCCGCGAGATCAAGACTATTTAAGCTTAAAGGTAGGACAGGGGTGGTGAGGTGGAGCTGCAGCAAGCGACTAGCATATCTGGTGGCTACAATCGCAAAAGAGAGCGAGAAGAGAAAGCATGGCACGGTCGAACAACTATGATCAAGAAGTGATCCTAGAACAACCTCGTCAAGCATAACTCCAACACCGTGTTCGCTTCCCGGACTCCATGAGAAGAGACCATCACAGTTACACACGCGTTGATGTATTTTAATTAAGATCAACTTCGGGTTTTCTACAACCGGACATTAACAAATTCCCATCTGCCTCATAACCGCGGGCACGGCTTTGAAAGATAATACCTGCGGGGTGTCCCAACTTAGCCCATGATAAGCTCTCACGGTCAACGAAGGATATTCCTTCTACCGGAAGACCCGATCAGTCTCGGAATCCCGGACTACAAGACATTTCGACAAAGAATAAAACAAGACCAGCAAAGCCGCCCGAATGTGCCGACAAATCGATAGGAGCTGCACATATCTCGTTCTCGTGGCACACCGGATAAGCGAAGCGTCTGGTACCGACGTAATCAAGTTGCCAAGGAATGGTCCCAAGACGGTGCTCTAGTTTGGACCAACACTCGAGGAGCACCGGCCCGGGTTTAAAATAAAGATGACCCTTGAGTCTGCAGAACCCAAGGGAAAAAAGGCTTAGGTGGCAAATGGTAAAACCAATGTTGGGCCTTGCTGGAGGAGTCTTATTCAAAGCGAACTGTCAAGGGGGTCCCATAAATCACCCAACCGTGTAAGGAACGCACAATCCGGGAACATAACACCGGTATGACGGAAACTAGGGCGGCAAGAGTGGAACAAAACACCAGGCATAAGGCCGAGCCTTCCACCCTTTACCAAGTATATAGATGCATTAATTAAATAAGATATATTGTGATATCCCAACAAATAAGCATGTTCCAACAAGGAACAACATCTCCATGTTCCAACAAGGAACAATCTTCATCTTCACCTGCAACTAACAACGCTATAAGAGGGGCTGAGCAAAGCGGTAACATAGCCAAACAACGGTTTGCTAGGAAAGGATGGTTAGGGGCTTGACATGGCAACATGGGAGGCAAGATATAGCAAGTGGTAGGCATCGTAGCATAGTCATAGCAAAAGAGCGAGCATCTAGCAAGCAAAGATAGAAGTGATTTCGAGGGTATGGTCATCTTGCCTGAAATCCCGCAAGGAAGAAGAACGAATCCATGAAGAAGACAAACGGGCGTAGTCGAACGAATCCTCACAACTCCGGAACGAAACCGAAGCTAACAAGAGAAGCAACCCGGAAACAAGCAACAACATGGTAAACCAACAAGCACAAACATGGCATGATGCACAAGCAAATATGATGCATGACCGGTTTAAATAGCGTGGCATGGCAATATGCACAAACAAAACTACAAGTTAAATGGAGCTCAATATGCAACGGGTTGCCTATTGACAAAACACCACATCACTTATTTAGTTCACTCCCGATTAGGTACTCAACAATATTAAATGTTGATTATCATGGCAAGGGTGAAGCACAACAAAACTACCTAACTAGGCAAGTTTAAATGAGGCGGAAACAACGAACAACAATTCGGAAAAATCCTCATATGCATATATATGGATTAGGTACTGTTCTGCCCTAAACACAATTTTAATGTTGTTAAACATGCAAATAAAGTATACCATGTTAATCTAGGCATTTTTCTACCCCATTTACATATATAATTTATTTAAAATGGAGCTACGGTTATTTAGTTATGAAATAAATCATTTTAGCATGGCATTTAAGCAAATTAATGCGAACAACAATTTTAAACATTTAGATGTTGTTATCATGATGCGGATGACATATACAAGTTATATGCAAATTTTATGAAAACGTTAACATGAGCATGATGAAGCATTGTGTCACCGTGGTGGAAGAAAGGGGTGCCACGGCAACGAATCCGAAAATGGTGCCACGGCAACATTTCGGTTCCGGTAGCTCACGGAGATACCGGTGAAAAAGAAGTGGGCGTGAGCGAGTCATGCAAGATGGTGGGGTGATCCCGATTACCGGGTTCCCACAGAATGGTGGCATGGCAAAAGAGGGGCATCGCAAGGACTATTCGGACACGGTGCAAACATATCGTGCATCTCATACATGCAAGGGCATCTCATCGCGGTCGTCTCGGGTTATACCTTCGGATCGTTCAAACGGGACGGTTCGCGTTTCGTAGAGGGAAGTAGTCGTTCACGGACCGACGGTAGGGGAAGTAGGGGTTCACGGACGTCGTGGAAGTCGTTGTTCACGTTCGATGGTAGTGGTACATCTCGTAGTGGAAGTAGTTGTTCATGTCCCGTGGATGTTCGGGGTCCACGGGGTCTTCGAGGGTCGACAGTAGTGGATCACGTTCATTTTCGAAGAGGTACTTGACGGGTCCGATGGCTCCGGGGTTGCCGTGGTACTTGCGGGTCGTCGCGGAAGTAGTGGTACACACGAAGGTAGTCGAACTTGACGGTTCCGTTACACGTGTCTTGGCGGCGATGGTTGTACACGTTTTTCAGAGATGTCCGGGTCGTGGGTAGAGGTACACACATTGTCGGGTACTTGTCGGTCCGGTCTTGGTGTAGATGTGTACATGGCAAACGTAGTGGTACTCTGCGCCGGCCGTCCTGGAACTTTTAATAAATCCACGGAGGCAGTCTTGGCGTTCTGGTCTTGCAGTGTAGTCGAACTTGGTGTCAACAAGGCAATGGAGGTAAATGGCGCAGGCGTGCATAGGAGCCCAGGTCACGGGGCCAAACAGAGGGCCTTGGCGGACTTGATAAGGCAGCAGCGAGGGTTTGAAGGTGGAGCTCAAGAGAAAACCACAACAAAAAAGACAGCAGGAGGCCTTGTCATGACAAATGAAGCGGCGACCTTGGTGGAGCGATGTGGTGCAGGCAAAGAGGCCAACAAGGTGTTGCGTGGTGATGGCCTCGGGAGGCCATGGCGTGAAAGGGCGGGAGGAGATGGTGAAACAGAGGCCATGGTCGGTCACCGATGCAAAGGGGGCAACGGGCAGCGGAACTTGGGGCGCCAGCAGCGGCAAACTTGGCGAAGGAGGCGGCAAGGGGCGTGGTCGCGGGGCTCGCGACGGAGGGCGGAGGAGCTTGGCAGCGATGGCGAGGAGGGGAAGAGGAACTTGGCCGGCGGCGTGGCTTGAAGAAGATCGGGCGCGGGCGCGTCGGGGACGGCTCGGGCTCCAGGAGCTCGGGTGAGGGACGAGGAAGGGGAGACGCGAGGATGAGGCGGACGGGCAGAGGACGAGGAAGCGGAGATGGCGCGGAGCAGCGGCCACCAGGGTCGCCGGCGCGGTCGCCATGGTCGGCCAAGGTAGCGGTCGAGGGGAACGGGCGTGGGGCACTGCCCTCTGCGTCTGAGTGTAAGCGGCGTGGGAGGACGAGAGGAGAGGATGAGAGGAGGGGTCGGGCTAGGGTTAAGGGCAGGGGCGGGCTGGGCCTTGGGCCTTGCTTAGAGAGGCGGTGGAGAGGAAATGGCGGAGGCTGGGTGGGTTGGCTCTCTTCTCTCTCTCTTTAAACTCTTCAAAAAAAAAAACGCAAAGAAAGAAAGGAGAGAAAAGAAATGAGAGGACAAGAATTAGGGTATGAGGGTAATTTTCCGGACTCGCAAAAATATGCTCGTTCCAAGAAAAATAGAAAGGCCAAAATTGAAGATTTGAATTCAAATTCATTTGAATTTAAATCCAAATGATTTGAATGGAAGTGAGGGTTTGGGAAGGTCCAAAAATGTTCGGATTTTTTGGTGGAGCTCCGGAAAATGATGAAAGAAATATTGGCAAGGTTTGGGGACCAAACTTGAAGTAGAAAGGGCATGGGAATTTGCAAGTGTGTTATGGTGAATTCCAAATAAATGGAATAATTTATATAGCTCCATAATATTGGGAGAATATGTTATAAAGAGAAGTCACCCTTCCCTCGATTTAAATGGACCGAAGATCCATACGATTTATTTAGTTGAGGTTTTAAAATTAATGATATGATGGCATATGATGAGATGATGCAATGCGAGAGATGACATGAAGAATGCACAGACAAAACAAATCACACGACAAAACTCGGAAACCCTGGAAGGCAACTGAAGCTCCGGTCTTGGGGCGTCACAGCAACTCAAGTTGAGCCCATAGCTCAACATTCTCCTTCAAAATGGGTGCTTCACAAGAAATAGAGTTAGTAGCACAAGCATCATCATTGACAACAAGAGGAGAAGGCAACTTGGCAAGCTCTTTCAAATAGGAAGCTTTAAGTTGAGCATGAGACTCGGTGAGTTCGATGAGCTCACTCTTAATGACCCTAGAGCCATTTTCGAGGTGCTCAAAGTCCTCAAGGAGTCTAGCATGAGCAACTTCAAACTTAGAATTTTTAGTTTTGAAATCATTGGCCACCTCAAGAGCTCTATCATGAGATTCCCTCACTCTAGATAATTCTAGAGCAAAAGTCTCGTCAAGATATTCGGAGGTGGTTTGTTCATGTTCAAGAGCTTGAGATAGCTCCGCGATCTCATTTGCGCAATCACACTCATGAGCTTCCATTTTCTCAATGGTGACCTCATGCTCCTATAGATGAGATTCCAACTCCTCAATGGCAATGGACATGATGATATGCTTGCTATGTCTTGTTGCCATAATAAAAATGCATCTATTTCCTTGAATTGTTGTTCTAACAATGTAGAGGAAACCCAACACTCCATGGAACAAGATGTGGTTTTTAATGGTGCTTCAAGGGATCCTACATTATCATCTATTGTGTTTTGCCTTATGGCCAAGGCTTCAAAGGTATCTCCTACCTTGAACCCCAATATGTCTCTTCATGATGATGTTGATGCTAATGATGATGATTACCTTGCTGAAAACCGCTTGTCATTTCCTTTGGCTCCCCGTTGGGTTCGACACTCTTACTTATCGAAAGGACTACGATTGGTCCCCTATACTTGTGGATCATCAGTAACAAACAACATAATAGTCACAATCTGTCTACAATTCTACTCCACTAGTTTTAACCAACTTATTTTGGCTATTAAAGTCTTTCTATGGCAGATCCTTCTCGAGGTGGTCAATGTTTGTTGGTAGTCCCCGCAAAAGAAAGTTTTTTGGGGGTGGATGGCCCCTTCACTACGTCGATTGACTGTATAATCAATCGCCCTCTCCGGGAGCACGCTCCTTGGCGGATCCAGTGTTGTCCTCCCGCTCAGGCTCAACAAGAGGCCCTGCCACACGCAACAAGGCATGTCCGCAAGTGATGGCCTACGAGGAGAAACACAAACGACGTCGGCAAGGTCAAAAGGTACCTTGAAGAAGAGGAGCTCGTCGCCCACGTCGGCCTTGAATAGGAGGGCCCGATCGCACGTCCCTTCGTTATACGCCTCCAGCCGCGCCATACCCTTGTTGTGCCCGCACTCCTCGTCCTTCTCTCTTCCTCATGGCGTACCCGCCTCCTGGCGCCGCACGTTCGCCCGGCAAGGGCCCATCAGTAGCACGGGTACGGCGTTGGCGAAGCAGGAGGCACGAGTCGGGGGATGACTGTGGTGGCTTCCCCACGAGGTGGTTGAGGCGGCTTGTGCGGGGTGGCCTTAAGGGGTGGTCAGGGCGATGGCCTTGGTTGTGCGGTGGTAGCCGGCGACCCCATGAACGGCGGGATGATCCGATGGGCTACCCTGTTGTGTGATGGGCGGTGACGCTGATCGTGGATCTGGTGTCCCAGTCAGATCCGTCGCGGCATGGCTTCGGCCGGCCGACGACACATGATGGGACCCGTGTGGGGTGGCTGGAGGCTCTGTACCAGCATTTCTGCCGCCGTATGTCTACATGGCAAGGCTGCACGTGGATCCAGTTAGCGACGATATCAGGGTGCAATGACTTCCGGGGAAAACCGTGTTGGCTTTGGTGGACAATAATGCCATCATCATCATAACAACAAGAGATGGAGCGGTGTTGCATCTTCAGCATTGACGGCAACGGGTCTCGGTGGCATGGGGCAGTGGGGTCTTAGTGGTGAACGCATATTGATGGGCCCGCACAGGAGGGTAGCGTTAGATGGGTCTAGCAAACTCAATGCATTGATCACGACGGCAGAGTATAGAGCCTGTGCATGCGGTCTGTCTGCTAGACCAGCTCTTGGCTAGCTTGCGGGCAGTTTGGTAAGGCCACCGAACTTGTGTGTGTTGACGCAAGGTTAGGGCATCTCCACTAAGGCCCCCAAGAAGCCCTCCCAGGCGCTTTTTTGGACGCCGGCGAGTAAAAAACGCCCCAATCAGGGCCCCAAGACGTCGTTTTGCGCCGGATTTAGCAAAGTTAAGCGCCGCATGCTCACCTCACCACCCAGCCCAGCGGGGCAGCTGGGACGCCGGCATTAGCTTTTTGCAGGCGCTACCCCACTTGCCACCTCTCTCCCTTTCTCTTCTCGAGCCCACCCACGCAAAGACACTCCTCTCTCCTCTCCACGCCCACACCCTCTCTCCCCGGTTCTACTCTCCATGTACTACGGGCGAAGCGAGGCAGAGCTCGCCGCCGTCTGTGGGCGGGCGCCGCCGGGCAAAGCGGCCGGTCTGAGCCGCGGGCGGGGCGTGGGGCGAGCAGCAAGGCCGGACGGGCGAGGCCGGAAGAGGCAAGGCCGGGCGGCCACGGAGTTCTCGCCCGCCTAAGAAGCACCCGCCGACGGGAAGAGCCGGACGAGAGAGGAGGTGGCGTCGACGTCTTCGTGCCCCGACGGCCATGGCGGAGGAGGAAGGACGGGCGCGAGGGAGCTCGCGGGGAGACGCCACATCTCCGCTCGTCCGAGACCTCGCGGACACCGTGGTCGCGCGGCCGGCCAGACTCACCATCGCCTGTCCGGCTCCAAAGAAGCGCGCCGAAGTCCGCCCGTCCGCTCATCGAGGCGCCCCTCCCCGCCGCCGCCTCCTCCTCCTCGCACCGAGGGGATCCCCGCCGCCTCAAAGCCGTCTTCGCCCAGCCGCCACACGCCAGACGCGCCACGCCGTGCTCGCCGCGCCATTGCGCCCGTGCTCCGCGCCACAGACGGCAACGCGCAGTGATCCTCCCGGCGGAGGAGGAGTTGGGCCTCGAGCCGCATGGGCAGCCCGGCCCGAAGCGTGGCGAGACGGGCCTCATGCACGGCGACGCCGAAGTCGAGGCTGAGTGCGCGCCACGCTGCTGGGACGTGGACGGCGCGGCCGGGAGCGAGGCGGCGCGCGACAAGAACACCAAAGTGGCGGCGCGCCAGACAGTGGTGCACGCCGGTCCTTCTCCTCCCTCCTTGTCAGCCCCCGCTTCTCACCTCCTGGGGGCGGAACGAGTGGAAAAATTCTCGCCCCCACGCCAAAGTTGTCGCCGGCAGCCCCCCAAGAGGCGAAAAAAATGCCTCCTGGGGGGCCGAACGGCTGGAGATGCCCTTAGGACACATCAGGGCGACAGAAAGATGGCCTTGGATTGATTCACGTATTTATTTTGTGAGGACTTTAATATAATAAAGATGGTTGCCTGCATCTCTTGAGGAAGAGGCCGGGTTTATAAGGCAGTGGAGCACCAGCGACCTCGGAAAGAGCGCACATGATCTTGCAGTCACCCCTAAGCGTCACCGGCTGTAGAAACAAGTCCGCTGGGTGCACCCATGGTTTTAAATAGCATTAACGTTAAAAATCACTGGTGGAACCAGACACAAATGCATACAACATTAACGTTAAAAATCATTCAAAGTAGTTGATAACCTAAACCTCGATGTCACAAACCATCTCCATGCAGTCTTACTACATGACGAGAGTAGATCAGAATTACACACATTTGACACTTACAACACCACATCTAAGTGAGTCAAGTCACAGCAGCTATCAAGTCAGGCATCGGTCTGAATGACGCCATGCAGAGTATTGGCCAATTATCGCGAAGAAGTTGAGCCTCCTGCAGTGTTCCCAGAACGAAAGGAAGTCGACAAAATCAGAATCACTTCGGTAGTAAATAATGAAAATGACGTGGACAAGAAGGAAATGAAATTCTCCCATGCCAATGCAGATTAAGGCACATTGACGCATTGTTTGGCAACACGGGCCAGAAATTTAGTTCAGGTCCATCATTTTTCCCACTCAATCCAGAGATCACCAGCTTTCCTTTGGCGATCAACTGGAAATAGAAGTAAGCTTAAGGTACGATTGCATCTCCACATCCAAATGTCTACTATGATGCAACATGAACGAATCCCACCTACCAACCAAGGTTGGTGTTCACCAAGGATGTGCATGCAAGTAGTAGTGGGTTGTTAGATGAATAATTGAAGACAAAGGCATCTTCATGTGTGCAGGAGATTGAAGAAGCACTACAAGACTAATAATTCCATGACAAAAAAAAAAGATCGTAAAAAAAATTCCATGTCGGTGAGCATCAATAGAGGCCGCTCATTAAGACTGCAGCTTTAACACGTTTAGTTAATGGAGCAGCACCATGTTGAGCACTGACCTAACTAGGATCAAATGTGTTGTATATTTCTCAGGGCTGAGAATTCTCTAAGAAAACAAAAACATAGAAGAAATCATGTGGATCTCTATTGCTTCCCCACAAGGATTTAGATGTCACTGTCATCTGAATTATCTGCACACGGACCAGTTGGGGAAATAAATAACAGCAGGGTTGCTCATTGCTAAGCAAGCAAACATACCCGAGCTTGGTGTAGCCCTTGAAGTAGAAGAACCTGGAGACTACAAACTTACAACAGTGGGGGGAAAGACACAATAATAGAATACCTAACCCTATCGAGCAAATAACCAAATCCTTAATGAACTATCAACGAATAATCTTAACTACTCCCTCTGTAAAGAATCTAAACACTCTTATATTTCTTTACAGAGGGGGTAGTTAAAAGGTGCATCACGAAAAATCTTTCTTCCCATGTTTTTATGTGGTGCGTTTTCAGAAAATTTGGAGGGAGACAAACTCCTGACATACCTTTCTACTCCTACTTTAGCACCTTCAAGAGCCTGAATGCACCAGTAGCAGCAGTGACAAAACACCTTCTGGGTTGATTATTGCTTGTAAGTGGCGAGATTCTCCGCATTGGACCAAGTTTATGATTTGAAGTAGGACTAGGCCCATGGGCCATTTTGTTACTCAGAGTGACATGGAGTTGTCCACGAAGCCCAGCCATACGATCTGAGCTTGCATAGGCTGGATACACCTTCAAAGGAAACCGAGCTTGTAACACTGATCTCCAATATGGGAAAAAACTTCTCTTTGTATATGTGGGATCCCATCCTCCGCCTACTTTCTTCCTCACAGCCTGTCAAATATTCCATTACAGGTACATAAAAATAGGAACACCCATACTTCCAGCCAGCACCTCTCGCTTAATGTATTATGTTGATCAATACACAACATAGGCGTTTCATTAGATATGAATGATGGAACTGCAGTGTAGTAATTAAGTAGCATGCTTAAGCAACATAAAAAGCTGTTGAACCAGTACAATGCATGGCACAAACATTGCAAGTGAAACATGCTTTTGTTATTGCCTCCACCAATTATACTCCCTCCATCCGAATATTAATTGTCACTCAAACGGATGTCCCTAGCACTGAAATAGGGAGTGTTACACTGCATCTTCTTCTATCAGAATCTTTCTCACAGGCACCAAATAAATTTCAGATGTAACGGATTATTCAAGAACAGTAAGGTGTTGGAAAAAAATAATAAAGCGCAAGCCCCCTTGGTGAAATCCCCATGTTGATGTTACTTGGAACCTACACGGTACAACTATGTTATTAAGTTAATTAAGCCTACTTTTATTGCGTTTACCCCTTATCTTTGGTAAAAAGAACCGATGGAAACACATTAGGATGGCAGAGATGAACCGTAGTTGGAATGCCATGGCATTGCAATAGGTGATATGTATTTGGAGGCAACTCAAAGCTAGAATTTAGTTTCTATACATGTTCTTTTAGGTACACGAATACTTGTACTCTATAAATATGGCTGAAATCGCTACTACAAAGCTGCCCAGCTTTGCAGCATCAAACCCATCACTTTGTGCTCTACTCCCTCCGTCCCATAATGTGTGTGTGAACATACACTAGGTACTCTAGGCTAGAATTTAGATGTTCTTTTAGGTCATCTAATAAGCACTGGAAGCACACAAATAGTTGTACTCTATAAATATGGCTGGTCGCTACTACAAAGCTGCCCAGCTTTGCAAGCATCAAACCCATCACTTTGTGCTCTACTCCCTCCATCCCATAATATAAGAACGTTTTTCACACTAGTGTAGTGCCAAAAACGTTCTTATATTATGGGACAGAGGGAGTAGTTAGTAACCCATCTGTGCTGCCACAAGGTGTAGGCAAAGCTGCTTGGTACTGCTGCACCAAAATCAGTATTAAGTTATAATGGGTTACCTGTGTTTGTGTAGTGTGCTGCCGTGCCATAAGGGCGAGGCCATCATTTCCAACAGTTGTGACCTGGACTCGAGATTAGGGCAAGACGAGTACAGTGAGAAGTCAAGAAAACGCGCCTTAAAACAAAGATTCTATTATGTATCTGGAAGTGTTCATGGGATCTGTCAATTTGGGAAATGTTTACTTCTTTACATATTCTTAGAAAAAGTTGATGTGAAATAAAATAAAAAGAACCAGGAAAGGGAACATATTCTTATAGCTTTCTTTCTTTTTGCTGCCACAATATCATTACTCGTTACCAAACACCATCAGGCTATCCAAAACTAGATCAACCCCAGATGTGATTATCTTTACCTTATCGTCTGCAGCATCCAGATTGGCCGATTCCATAACTGCCATGTTTGCATCTGTAAGCCCTATTATCCATTTTAAAAATAAGGGAAGAGATTAAGACTCAGTTTGTTAAATGTAAAAAGAATCACTTGAGCCCCACACACCTTTGCATGACTCTCCGTTTGACTTTCTGCAGTTATAAGGCTGGCTGCAACAAGTAGAAGACAAAATTAAATAATCCGCAAAAAACCGTTTATTCACATAGAAAATTATTGTGTGAAGCAATACAAAGAGTAGTACAGGTTTATAGTGTCCATGGGATCTCCAGTAGGGCAAAATCCATAGTCCTCGAGGACAGATGAAACATGTTGAAAGACCTCCGCATGGGGAACCTACATGACATACAAGCTGTTGTATAAGGCAATATATCACTAACATAGATCTACTGCATATACAATGTGCTCCCTCCTTCCCCATATACATGGCGTATAAATCCAGCCAAAAAGTCAATTCTTCCTGAGTTTGACCAAATATATAGAAGAAAACACCAACAACTACAGTATTAAACAAATAGATTATGAAAATATATCTAATGGTGGATATATTGATACTGATTTGATATTGTTTATTAAGCATACACGGTGACGCTAAACTAAGCAAGCGCGCAAAACTAAGCATACGCGCCGGTCGCTAGTTACCCGCTTGGTGCGCCGCTCAGCAGGGCCACACATCCAAGAAAATGAGGGTAAAAGCAAGTAGCAAATATCGTAACGAATTTAATTTCCATTGCTGCTCCCTGCGCCTCACCTTCGTTCTGCAACTCTGTTAGCTAATTGATGACAGTAAAAAAAATAGCGTATATGGTAGATTGCACTCGTCGTACTAAGACCCACACCTCCTACCACTAACCATAGTAGAAGTACTATCATATATGGTAACGGAATTAAAAGGCTGTCACACACCACCACTGGATCCTCTAATCGTAAAAATAATAATAGATGAACTAGTAATTAGTTTATCGCATATTGGAAGTAGCATTACCATGTATAGTGCATCTTAATAATAACTAAATAAAAAACAAAGATCAGTATTTGACCTCGTAAAAGAGAATAGTGATGGTAATAGACATCACCGCATTACTACGTTCCCTTCACTATGTTACTTATGTTCCATTAACTCATCACTGCATGCAAATTTTCCTAATCGTGCATAGCATAGATTTATGCGGAGGCACAATGAACATGATCCTTTTTCAGCACATGCTTTAGAAAATGAAAGTGAAAACACTAGTGAATATAGTAACAGATTTAATTTCCATTACTGCGGCCACATGAGTCATGATGGTAATAGACATTGCTACATTATGATGTTCCCTTCACTCTGTTACTACGTCCATTAAATCATTACTACACACGAATTTTTCTAATTGTGGGTAGCTAGATTTCTGCGGAGGGGCGCAATGCATAGGATCCATTACTACATTCCATTAACTCGTAACGATGGATTTTCCACCCACGCTTTAGTAAATGAAGGTAAAAACACTAGTGAATATAGTAACAGATTTAATTTCCATTACTACAGCCACGCGATTCATCTCCACCCCGCAGCTCTATCTCCCTTACTACTTTCCACTAACTGTGGATTCTCCATCCGGTCCAACCGCGCGCATGGTAGTAGATGGTTCAGGCTAATTAGCGGGCCGATGGTTGGTTGTGTGGCCGGAGCGTATGCTAACTTGCATTTGGGGACAGAGGTAGTACCAATTATATAACCAATTGTAGGTAGTCAGATGGTGGAAAGAATTGTTTGGAGGAGAAAACTGCAATTGTGCAATATAAGTTGGAAGGCAATAGAACAGTGTGCAAAAAGAGTTACCGAATTCAATTCACTAGGTTATACAAACTACATAACAAACATATTCGGATTCATCCAGATTAATGTATCTTGTCTATTTTAAAGCAAAATCTGCTAGCTTCAACAAGTTCTGTGTCTTTAACTACACATTACGATCTAGGCGCTTCAAAGGTACGAATCAAGAATTGCATCACACTTCTGTATATTTAACTACATGTCATAGTAATTCAAATTCCAACTATTTCAAATCATTTTAATTGTTTTGGTTTGGTTTCCCAAAGAGAGGTGTCGATTTCTTCAGGCTTTTTCAGGTTATATGATCCAAATGAAGTTCAGACAAACTTAAAGAGGTTAGTCATGAATTGCATACACCTAGTGTTTGTTCTACTACATTGAACCGTCCTGCGGGGCCAGACAAGTTGCTGTAATGAGCTCCAACTCACAGTTTCTTGGAGGACCTGGAGTTTGTAGGCTAAATGAAGTACCTTGTGCATAAATTTTCAGTCTAACATGAATAAAGAAGGCTCATGTCAACGCCCTTAATATACCACCCCCAGCTCCAGCAGCTAGAATTTTTGGAGCTGGGAATCATGCCAAACAGCTGCCACCATGAAAATATGGAGGTGCTCATGTTTGCCAATTTATCTGCCATGTGTCCACGAAACAAACAAAGAGAAATGACAAGCGCATGTTCTGTATTCATGCACCATGCAACAGCATTAACCAAACAATTGATGTTGATATGGGCAATTTTACTGCTAAAAACGATACAAGCTAGTGACAAAACCAGAAAATAGACATAAGTGAAGCCCAGAACAAATAAAATTGGCATTTCACACTATACTCATGTCACTATGTCAGATAATATTAATATGGAGATCGAGTGTTTCTGTCACCAATGTTTTCACTATTTATGCATGTAATTAGTATTCATTGTAAGATATGCATTTCCATGACAAAAATGCATATGGTACTGGAGAAGGAACTAATATGCTCCTTCTAGTTGTAGTGTGTGAATTCGATGCACAAATCATCAATAACTGTATCTATCATGAACTCGTATAGCAATCTCCTTCGCAGTGTAATAATATAAAGCAATGTCTTAGAAGATAAAGCACAAAAGGTGTTCTTCCAGTTTGTTTGTCTGTTCGATGATTGAAAATGAAAGGAAAGAAGCAGCCAGACAGGGGACCTGATGTGGATGAGTATATGGATAACTAATAACAAGCTGGTTGTTACTAATACTTTTCACATAGAACATTTCATTAAAATAACTACTACAAGGGCTTTACACCCATTAATTATCTGCTCATTTCATTATCTCTGCCACACCTTTCCCAAGTGTTCAGAAATAAGAGGGCTGTATATCTCATTGCATTATATGACAGGCTAAACATTAGAGCAAGAATCAGCTATTCAAGCAACAAACAGACGTGAAGTGGATGGAAATTTTCTGAATCTAAGTAGCATCTTGGGTTTGAGATTCTTTCAATTAACAAGAACAGAATTTAGTGATAAAAATATTAGAGAACATGTTAAATTGATATATAGCATCAAGCAAGAGAAAAGAAATACGCTTCTTGAAAAAATATTCACAAACTACGCATTCTCACACATATTATCAGGAAACTACACTTTTTTTAGTATGAGCTGTACTGATAGGCCAACAGGTCAACCACTCTGAGGTCAGCAGAGCCACATGTGTATGGCATGTTTTTCATAGTTGTCCAGCTGGTAAAATATGCAGCTTTATGATTAAATCAGCACAATAAGTACAAATCTGGGATAAGGGCTCGAAAAAGTAATAGTTTAGTGATAATTTTGAGATAGATAATTGCTGCAAGAAAAGTTTATTGGTTTAAGCAAGACAACTTAACATTGCAGCAAAATTGGCGTAAAATAAAATGCAAGGTTCAACGATATATAACAGTTCCATCGTCCATATTACACCAAAGAAAACCTCATATATACTACATAATACAAATGTATTGCAATCTTATTATTGTTTGAAACTTGGCTTTCAGGTAGAATACACCAACTCTGGAATTCAGATACTAAAACTCATAACAGTAAATAATAAACAATATCAATTACCTAGGGCATTCTTTGTGAAGGTTGAGTTCCCCGGAATCTTTCTTCCCAGCTAGGCCTTCTCACATAACTAATCCAACCCTATCTCAGATCAATTACCCAGGGCACCCTTTGTGAATGTTAGTTTCCCCCGGATTCTTTCTTCCCAGCTAGCCCCTCACATAACTAATTACTAATCCAACCCTATCTCAGATCAACCAGACAAGATTATATCTAATCTATCTTACGGATGAGGACTGTTATTGGAGCAAACCTAGGGAAGCTCCTGCTATGGGCTAAGCCCATGGCCCAAGCATTAGGTAAAAAGGCCTCTAGCTTCTCAACACAATGGGGCTCTTAAGCTCTCTTTTTTACTGAGAATGAACAACACTTTTGGGAAGCATAATCTTGTGATTTTTCTAATATAGTTGAAACTCCGCCAAACAGAAAGAAGATATGTTGGCTATGCTATAGCCACTCAATGCAACCAGACTCGACATGTTGTGAAACAACCGATGATCTTGAAGAAGTGTTAATTTACCAAGTTAATTTCTGTATAGATTTGTTAAACAGAATGAAAGCTTATTACAAAGTTGTCAAATACTACCTCTGTCCATGTTTATTAGGCCAGCGAGCAGCTTAGGGCCATCTGTTCCTACTAGGCCACGTAATTACGCCTGCATTAAAGGCGCTGATATGCTGGCTTGATAATTAAGAGGAGAGAATTCCATAGCACATAAATATTAGGCTAGCCTTAGGAGCATGCACATCCAGGAGCAACTCTTGCATTAACCGCTAACGTTAATAACAGGGGCAAAATGTCGCGCTTTAATCGGAGCAGAGCGCCAGAAATTTCCATTGTGTCTTGGTCCTAGCATTTTGGCCCCCCGGCCCAGTAAACCCAGGCAGAGCAAGTATAAAATTATTACTTTCAAGTGAGGTGAGAATTATCTTGTTGCTAAGACTAGGGCATGTGTTTTCTTAAACAACAGTACTAACAATAGTAAAAATACAAATATTAAGTAAAAGGCATCTGAGGCACTGCAGCCGCAATATGCCAAAAAACGCTTACCGCAGAATGCGCTTGAATGTATGCAGAAAGATCTTCACCAGCATGGGAAATTACATCAACAAGCAGCCACGCGCAATCAGTAAGCGTCTTCCTTTCCTCCAGAAGCTCCTGTGTCATTCCATGTGAACCTTTCTCCCATTTCAAGGCATTTGAAAGCCTCATTACACATTTACTGAGAATGTCAAACCCATTGTTCTTACTACTGCCATTCATCTTGGAAGAACTGCCCCCACGGATTTGGTCTTGAGCAGCCAGTAGTAGAATAGCAGACTGCATAATTTTTCCATCCTCAATGTAATTCCAGAGCTCTTGAAGTAGATTATTTGTTTTCGCTGCAAGCAGTCTAGTTGTGTCCAAGAAGATCTTCTGTAAAACAACAAGGAACAAAATCTAAGTCCATTTAGCATTCATGTGCAAGCAAGTAATGTTGAATAATCTTTCTATATATCGCTGTGTTTCCTCCTATCAAAGTAAATATGGATTAGGGACAATCTCCAAGGCAAAGAAAATAAAATAAATTAACAGCAACAGTTTTTGTATATTTTATTGATGAAGTTTTACCCTTTACTATAAGAACATACACTGCACATGAATTCAAAAAGGATTAATAAATGAAAACTTTTAACTTTTTCTGAGAAGTTGAGATGAAAGGATGCCCAGTACTTAGTATCACTAATTTCATTATAACCTGTCAGGGGTCTACGGTATGAACATAGTTACTCTTTACATCATCCTGCAGAAGTAGTAATTCGTATAGGGAGGGAAGTAAAACAGACCATTTCAGGTAGACACAGCAGATGAAAAAGCTTGTAGATATAATCCAGATGATTATGGCTGCGAGAAAGATTGTCCTCCAGATTGTCCTCCAGATACTTATGCAGGCAAGTATTCTCAACTGCGACATGGAGTGGAAGTAGATTCTCGATGACATCATTGCCAACTGTGCGCACATTGGGTGATGCACCATGGCGTAAAAGCAGCTTGATCATGTCAAGAGAGAACCTTTCAGCAGCTTCGTGGAGCGGGAAGTATCCATATTTGTTTATGCAGTTGGGATTGGCGTGCATCCCATAGAGCTCAGGTGCCATGCCCTCCAATGCGACTTTTGCACAACGCAGGGCATTGAAACTGACAATGAAGGTTAAGGTTTGTGCGGTGATGGTAAGATCTGATGACATGCCCCGGCCTCTACAGTTCTGGAAGAGTTGGAGGAAGCACCGGGCACTGTCCTTTACAAGGATGGGCTCCAATTCGGCATATTTGTCCAAGAAGTTATCAGCCACCCACTAGAGGAGTCCGTCACAATTGAAAAAGGTGAAAGGCATCAGTTATCCAACTAAAAGCACAACAAAATAAACTGTCTTGTGGTCTATGGAGGTGCATGTATGACAACAACAATGAAAACAACAAAACCTTGTAACCTAAGCAAGTTGGTGTAGGCTAAAGATAAACCCAAACATGAGGCAGCAACAAGGAGGGAGGAGAAAGTAAGGGAATCTAAAGCTAGCATGGTTCAGGCATGTGAATCAACATGTTCCGATCCAAGGTTCATATATGACAACTAATGTAATTGAATGAATAATCAATCAAATTATGTAAACGAAGGTAACACAAACCTGGGGAGAAGGGTCTGGGATGATTATGTCATTTGCTATGGACTTGGCGATCTTAATATCCCCTTCTAGCATAAGCTGAAAGAGCGAATGTCAAGAGTCAGCACTGGGAAAGAAAAAACAAGGCGAGAGGAATATCACACAGATGGATAGTTATCATACCTCCTTGACCTTTCTGTAATTAAAACCCTCAGTAACTTCAAAATAAGGGACAGGGTACTCCGGATAATCATTTCTTATTGTAATTGTTTTATCTTCACCATTGACATTAGCTTTGCCCAGGGCAACTAACTCTTTTTTCCGCGGTGCTTTAAATTTCAAGTCCATCCTTCTGTTTTCCTGAAACAAGAAAGTGTAATCTTGAATTATGTGCCAAACAAGATTACTACAAGGGCCACTGAAATAAATCCAGAAGACCCTGAGATAAAGTGAGTCCCATCTAAAATGGATCGCGGATCACTAAAACATAAACTTATGCTGCAAATAGAAAATGATGCATTTACTCTGTAAATCCTGAAATGTAACAATGCTAAATGCAAAATGAAGGGCCACACAAGTTTCTCAAATACAAGTTGAACCGGGTGCTAGGAACTCTGGTGCATAGACATTATGGAAACCCAGAAATCAAAAGCTAATTTGATGTTACAGTTCAACAAGTATAAAGGATTTTCACTGGTTAATGACTCACACGAATAACTAAATTGGCCTTGCTGATGCCACCTGAAGGACAACGGGACATCTTCACATGCAAGGAACGACTACTAACTAAACAAAAAACAGTAGTTACATTTTGAGTATAATATTCACTTTCATATAAGAAACACGTCATGAATCAGTGCGTATATACAACTCGCAGAGTACATACACACAGATGGCTAGGAAGCAACCGAGACTAAATACTGCGCCGACAAAACAAGGTGCAAGAAAAATTAAGCTTTCAGTCCAAGGTTCAGATTCGACATTTTGACATGAAGAGCAGCTTGGAATCTTAAAGCAGATAGCTATTTCAAACTTGGCCTTACAAGAGGAGTTTCTTGAATCCCGGCCCATACTAGCCTCGCGTTTTCATCACGAGTCTAAAAAACCATTGGGCTCAGGCCTTGTTCTCGTCCTCCAATCTGTACTGGCCAGGGAGAGCAAGGCCTGAGCTATCTGCCAAAACCAATCTCGTATTTCCAACCACTCAGCATGGAGTGAGTGGGACAGGATTCCAGAAACCTCACTTCCTGACTCCTCCAAACAACACAAACCCTTCTCGGCCTTGCAGCAACCCCGTCGACCCCACTCCGACACCCCTGGCTCCAATTTAGCTGCGTATCTGATGATATATTTCTTCTGGTCTGCAAAGGATTCATCCGCTTCTTCTGATCAAGGAAAGATTCCATCTTTTTCAAGATACAGCCAGTGGTAATGCATCAAATTTGTGATTTTTTGTCACCAGTTCCGTTCTCTTGTACTCTAATTGCCAGGGTAGCTTGTTGTTCTTGCTTTTTTAAAATCTCAAAATCAGGGCATCTCTTTGCAAGGAACTTGTGAATCGACGGCCAGAGAAAGAAAATCAGTAAAACTTGAGGAGAGGGGACGAGACATTAGCTCTTTATTAGAGAACCGTCACCGAGAGTTTTACAGATCGGAAATCAGATCAATCAAGAAGGACGCGACAGCAATGATTTATCTAGGGATTTACAATCAGCTTTAGTCGACCGCAAACGTATCAAAGAAGGCCCGACCAACGATTTCATCAGAACCCTAGGGCAAGATTCGGCACACTTCATCACACACAGAAACCACACATAACAGATCAGATAGCAAACGAGAAGAGAAGGAAGGGCGGTGCGCGTGTGGCGCGCGCGGCGGGATGGTACCTCGTTCCCGGCTCGCCGCGGATCTGGAAGGAGGCGAGGCGACGGCGCGTGCGTCGGCCGCTCGTCTCGCGCAGACACACTGTATGCGGCGGCTGGGGATGGGAGAGTGAGGAAAGGGGGATGTGTGGTCGGAGGTGCTTATAGCACGCTGTATTTATTTTTATTTTTATTTTTTGAGTGGTTATAGCACGCTTTATGGCGTGCAAATATCGGCGGCGACGCTCACCAGGGCTGCAGGCCCATGAGGCGACAAGGAAAAACAAGAAAGCCCAAAGTTTCCGGGATCGGGCGCCCACGCAGAAGGTTAATTGGCCGGCCCATTAAGCACGAGCTCGCTCGGGTCGCTCGTCCCTCGATCCCAGGTCGCTAGTTAACAATTCTGAAAAAAAAAAAACAATTCTGAAAAAAAAAACAATTCTAAACAAAATGTCGCTAGATTACTATTCTTTTTTTGCGAATAGTCGATGGGAAATGTTTAAAATCACCCGGTTGATTTTCAACTTATGTAAACCTCCTCTCCGACGCGACACGTGCCATGCGGGGTCCACCCACCGCTTCATCCCCAATCTATCTCCTCTCCTCCGCTCGCATCTCTTTCAGTGGCTTTTCCTTTTTCTCATCTCTCTCACCATCCCTCGCCATGGGACTCAGCACCGCAGCTGCAGGCCATCATAAAAATAAATGTGATGCAGGCTTGGCCATGACAACAGCCACCGCTGCTACAGGCCAAAGGACGGCATGCGGCCATGGCAGGAGCCACCATGTTGCGATCCTCTCTCATCCGCACGCATGCTGCGTCGGAGCATCCCGTCGCCGCCGTGCTGCGTCGCAGCCTCCGCCGCCGCCTCGTGCTTCTATGGAGCGCCGCCGTGCTGCGTCGCAGCCTCCACCGCCACCTCGTGCTTCGTCGCAGCACCCCGTCGTCGTCGTGCTGCTATGGAGCGCCGCCGTGCTGCGTCGCAGCCTCCCCCGCCGCCTCGTGCTTCATCGCAGCACCCCCTCCTCATCATCTGCTATGAAGCACCGCCGCGCTAGTGGTCACGCTGCAATGAAGCTTCACCGGCGGCCATCTGGTGGAGCGATGGAGCTTCGACGGGGCAGCCGGTGCTGCGACGGAGCCCGCCGCGCTGGGTGTGCCGCTGCACTGGAACATCGCCGAGGTCGTCGGGTGCTATGATGGTGCCGGCTTCGGTGCTACAGTGAAGCATCGCCAGCAGTCGTCGGATGTTGTGATAGCGCTGTAGTGAAGCGTTGCCGGCGGCGGAGCATGGCTGCGCTGCCGCCGAGGTGGTGGCGGGGTGCGACTCCTGCTGCAAGCCGGGGTGGCGCTGCTTCCAGCGGCGACGCGCTTTGGTTGCTCGCGTGCGGCTGCGATTTGAGGAGGGACGAGCACACGAGAGGGCGTTGACTGAATCCAACGAGTTAGTTCAAGCGTTGGATCTAACGGCCCTGTAACGCCCGGATAATCATGCTACAGTAATTTCACGTTGATGGTGTCACGTCACCTCTGTCACTGTAGTTAATCACGGGTTAAATCAAAACGGTTTCGAAATTCAATTCAAAATTACGATGGCAATAAAAGTTTTCAAAAAAATCAAAACTAAAATGTTCGGGGGTTGTCAAATATTACAAAGTTAATTATGGTAGAGTAAACACATTTTATAAAATGTCTAAGTTATTAAAATGAATTAAAACAGAAAAGGAAAAATAAGAAAAGAAAACAAACAAATAAATAAGGGAGGGAAAACCTCGCCAATCGGGCTAAACGGCCTAGCCGACCGCCCATGGCCCATCCGCCCCCTCACTCCCATAACCCTCACATGGCGACGAAACCCTAGCCGACGCCTCCCACTCCCTCGATCCCTTCTCCTCCCCACCGATCCGGATCGGATCGCCCGATCCGTCGACCCCGCCGCCGCCCCCCCCACCCGACGCCGCCCGTCCTCACCTCCTCCCCGATCAGCCACCCAGACGCCGGCGCCCCCGCCGACGCCCGACGCCTGTTCCCACGCCGACCCGACCACCTCGCCTCGCCGCCCGCCGCCGCCGCCGCCTCTCGCCTCGCCTCCTCGCCGGTCTTCTCGGCCGCCCAGCACGCTGCCCGTGCCCTCACGCCCCACGTGAGCTTCCCCTTCGCTCCCCTCTCCCTAGGACGCCACTGCGCCGCCCCGGCCGACGGTCGACGCCCAGCGCCACCGCCGTCCGCCCTCGACCCCGCCCTCCTTCTGCTCCTGTCGCCGGATCCGGCCACGCCCGTGTGCCGCCTCCCCTCGCGCCTCCTCCGCTCGTGGGGCCTCTTCCCCGCCATGCCGCCGTTCCGCCCGGCCCCGCCCCGACCCTCCCTCTCCTTCCCAGAGAGCTCCTCGCCTCGGCACCGCTCAGTTAGCCCGTCTTGGCCATTCCCCATATCGCCACCACCGAAGCATGCGGCCCGGCTGAGCACGCCTCACGCCGGGGCATTGTCGCCGCCATGCCGGGTTGCGACCGCCTGCACCCGTGCCTCCTCTCGCCTGCCCATGGCTAGACCCTTGCGCCCGTCGACCACCACACGGCTGGTCGCTCCACGCCACCCGCCGCCTTGGCCATGCCCCTCCCCTCCTCGCCACGATTTGGAAAGCACCGATCAGCCAAGAATACGACCAAGACGCACTTCCAAGACCCATGACCACAGGGCCCCCCCTAACGTTTTGGAAAAAAGAAAAGAAAGGAAATAAAAAAGTATATATATATTAAAATAAAATAAATATAATTAATAAAATAAAATGATTTAATAAAATTAATTATTAATTAATTAAGTAATTTATTAAGTTAATTACTCGGTTTAATTAATTTAATTAATTAGTTAATTTTAATTAAACTGTAATCGTGATTAATCTAAACCCTAATTAAACCTAACGATTAGATGATGTGTGGGTCCCACGGACCCACATGTCGAGTTGACCAGTAAACGGTCAACGCCGATCGCCGACGTCAAGATGACATCATGCTTGATGTCATAAATCCATTTTTCAATTAATTAAATAATTAATTAAATTCCGTAAATTAATAAAATCTTTAGAAAATCATATCTTCTAATCCGTAACTCGGATTAAAATATTTTCAACATGAAAGTTGCTCGAGCAGCGAGACGAATCCGGATCGTAGTCCGCTCGTCCGCCACACACCCCTAACCTATCGAACCCGCAACTTTCCCTCCGCGCTTCTCTGCTTAAATCACGAAACACCGGAATACTTTCCGGATGTTTCTTAACCGTACCACCTCATACCACGTTAGGGCACGCCTAGCATCGTTATTTGTCATGTCATGCATCGATATGCATCTGCTTACATGGTATTCATTGTTTCTTCCCCTCTTCTCTCCGAGACTACGAGACCGACGCTGCTGCCCCGCCTCGACTCGGTGTTGTGACGACTCTCCCTTGCGTGAGCAACCAGGCAAGCCCCCTTGATCACCAGATATCGCCTATTCTACTCTATACCGCTTGCATTAGAGTAGTGTAGCATGTTACTTGCTTTAAGTTAATCCTATATTCTTTGCATAGCCTTGTCCTTGCTACTATCATTGTTACCTTTACCTCCAATCATACATGCTTAGTATAGGATGCTAGTATTTCCATCTGTGGCCCTACATTCTTGTCCGTCGGTTGTGCTATACTATCGGGCCGTGATCACTCGGAGGTGATCACGGTATATACTATATATTTATAACATGATACATGTGGAGACTAAAGTCGGGTCACCGGTGGAGCACCCATGAGTGGATCTTTGTGGCGGGCAGGCAGGTTGAGACCGCCTAGGAGAGAGGTGGGCCTGGCCTGTTCGGGCGCTCATGGATACTTAACATGCTTAACGAGATCTTGGTATTTGATCCGAGTTGGCTCTGAGCCTATACGCACTAACCAACTCGTGGGAAAGATATGGGCACTCGGCGTCGTGGTATCACCGGCACTTCGTGACGTCGGCCGACCGAGCAAATGCTACCGGATTGGATTGAACGCCACTAGGCTAGGTCTGCTTCCGGCCGCCCGCATAACGTCTTGAGTGTGCTCGTGGTGATGGGCCCAGACTCTGCTTTAGGTTTAGACCGCGTCTTGACCTCTCTCTGTTGAGCCTAGGTGGGGCTGCGACGTGTTGATCTTCCGCGGCCGGGCATGACCCAAGAAAGTGTGTCCGGCCAAATTGGGATCAAGCGTGTTGGGTAAGTTGGTGCACCCCTCAAGGAAGTTAATCTATTCGAATAGCCGTGATCTTCGGTAACAGGACGACTTGGAGTTGTACCTTGACCTTATGACAACTAGAACCGGATACTTGATAAAACACACCCTTCCAAGTGCCAGATACAACCGGTGGTCGCTCTCTCTCAGGGATACGAGGAGGGGATCGTCGGATAGGATTATTGCTATGTGATGTTACTTGGAGGACTTCAACCTACCCTCTTCTATCTGTTGCAAGACGAAGGTGACCGTGGCGTAGTCTTCGATAAGACTAGCTATCCCCTCTTATTCTCGCATTCTGCATTCACCCCTTGATATGGCCCTTTACACATATATCCAAGCATATGTAGTGTAGCTCCTTGCTTATGAGTACTTTGGATGAGTACTCACGGTTGCATTGTTTCCCCTTTTCCCTATCTCTACTCGATTGCGCAACTGACGATGGAGCCCAGAGCGAGACGCCACCGTCGATGACGACTACTAATCGGAGGTGCCTACTACTACGTGCAGCCTCACCGATGACGACCGAGAGTAGTTAGGAGGATCCTGAGCGGGAGGCCCGCGCCTCTTCGATCAGATCCTGTTTGTGCTAGCCTTCTTAAGGCAAACTTGTTTAACTTATGTCGTACTCGAGATATTGTTGCTTCCACGACTCGTCTATGATCGAGCACTTGTATTCGAGCCCTCGAGGCCCCTGGCTTGTATTATGATGCTTGTATGACTTATTTTATTTGTAGAGTTGTGTTGTGATATCTTCCGTGAGTCCTTGATCTTGATCGTACACATTTGCGTGCATGATTAGTGTACGATTGAATCGAGGGCGTCTGAAGTTGGTATCGAGCCATTTGCTGTAGAATCCCCTTCCACACTCCTTGGCGAAGTCGAGTCTAGACATTGCAAAACTTTTACTAACTTGGCTGTGTGCCTTACGGCCCACGCCGCCATCGGGTGGTACTAGGATCTTTTACTCCTCGACCTTTACTCGGGACTCTGAACTCTCTTCTACTCGGGTTAAACGATTTTACTAACTAACACTAGGATCCCGTGACCACATTCACCCCAAAGTTGGATAAAGCCATAGTTGTTTCTTGGAATGGTATTTTGATCAATTTCAGCATGTCATTTGACTCCTTTGAAACGTCTTTGTTTTCAGATGGAACCCACGAGGCGTGTCGTGCGCCACACGATGACCATTGGTGCCTCGGGATCACCTGCGGTGCTAGCAGAGATGATGACCTATCCGGGTTATCGCCGCACCCGAGTACACCGCCTTTGAGGAGTACCAGACTTTAACCAGAGCGATGCCGAGCCATCGTCCACCTCTACTCTCGGAGTATGACTCCACTCTTGTCGCACACCGCACATGGTGTTGGGGTGACTATCGATATGGCGATCCACGATGTCGCTTATGCTTTGCTCGACACGTCTTCGTGGAGAGTATCGGAGTTGGACACCTCCGCTTGAGCACATTGCTATCGCGTCGATGTTGGTGAGGAGGGTTACTACTGCCGCCTACTCCATCGTCACCAGAGAGCCCTTCTACCATCGTAACTTTGTTACGCATGTCGATGGGCTGGATCGAGCTAACCGAGCTCTTCGCCACGAGTTGTACATCACCGTCAAGACCTTTACCGTGCTCGACGCTCTCGCACCTTTGACCGATCCAGAGAGCTGCGCGTTCTCGCGATCTACCCACCAGACCTTGATGCCCCGGGGTGTCGGTTGGCGGAGGTGGAGGCTACTCTCCGCACTTGGTCCTCTCCTGCCACTTGGTCGCCGGGTTCGCACGAGTATCCATGCCCCTAGGTCACCGGCGTGGAGGACTATCCACGCCACACTACCAGCTTTCAGCTACAGCTACCTCCGCGATCAGCGTGGGACCTGATGTAGGCTTGCTTGTTAGTGTTAGATGCATTCGCCATGAGCTCAAGCGTGCACCTATGATGTCTTAGTCTATGTAATCAACTCGTGTACCAACTCTATGCATGATCCCTTTTGTAAGATATGCCGACTACTATGTAGTTTCTATCGTCTTGCTTTCATTATGCATGTTTCATCATGGATGATTCTTGTCCTTTGCATAATTTCTCAAATGCTTGAACTACCTCGTTATATATTAGCGAATGGTTAGACCAGTGGTCGTGGTCGTGGTGGCAACTTCCCACCACCGCTTTGAGTACATGGCTGGTATGATCCAACAGCTTGAGATGAATCGCCAGCTCATGGAGAACATGATGGCTCGGTTCCTCGCCCCAATATGAACCAAAGACCAAACACAACAACTCTGCAGATTTCATCGCCTCAACCCAAGTGTGTACCGCAGCTCAACCCAGCCCACCGGATGTCGATGATCGCTCCGTGACATCACCTATGAGATGGAGTCTGCGATGTAGCCCTCGCCACTATGTCACTTTTGCTTCCTTCTTCCGAAGGGACCCGCACTCAATGGTGGGACAGCCACAGCGACTCGCCAGCTTGGAACACTCATCACCGGCCGACTTCCAAGCTGCTTTACGTGCCCGCTTCATCCTCAAGGAGTCATGGACCGAAGAAGCATGAGTTCCGCTACCTCACCCAAGGCAACAAGATCATGTTGAAGCTTATCGTGAGAGTTCTGGACTTGTCTCGCTATGTCAAGAGGATATTGCAAGCGATGCACGCAGACAAGAGAAGTTCCGTGACGGCCTTCAAGTCGACATCAAGCTCGCACTTCTAGTGCACGACTTTGCTGATTTCGCCACCTTGGTGAACAAGGCTATCAATGTCGAAACCGGTCTGCAGGAATACCAGAGCTCTAACAGGCGAACTGCGACACGGCTCATCTTGGGCCCGTCTTCGCAGGTTGCAAGATATGGATTCCCAACGGATGTACCAAATTAATGCACTGCCCCAAGGCGAGCTATGTTGCACCTCGTCGCTTACTCCAACTAGGGCAGCCAAAGCTTCCACTCCACCACCCCAAGCTCCTGTTCCCACTCCCAATAATGGCTTGTGCTTGTGTGGTCAACCAGGCACCGTGCTAGAGAATGCAACGAACCGTAATCGCTTGGCCCTCCCAAATGCCGGCCGTGGAAGCAACCAGCCCCGCAACAACAATGCCAAGCCTTATGGTCGAGTTCAAAGCCAACCACGTTGATCCGAACGAAGCTCAAGACCAGCTCACATCGTGATGGGTACCCTCCTCGTAAATTCAAGACCAAAGATGCGTTTTATTTGATACAGTGCATCGCATTCATTCATGTCAAGATTTTGCATGCTTGCACGACATTAAATGTGAAGACATGAATGCTTCACTATTAGTACACACCCGCGGGCCAATGTCGAACCTCCATGATTTGCAACGATGTCCCGTTGAAATCGAAGGACCGGAATTCCTTGTCTCACCCATCGTGTCAAGTCTTGTAGCATTGACCTCATTCGGGAATGAATTGGTTAAAGGCGATCATCGCTTCCATAGTTTGCGCCACAAAGACCGTCCATCTGCTACACCCTTCGATGAAATAGTCACTTACCAAGCTCATCTCGTGCAAAATGCGAGGCAAGGCTCTATGCATTGAATGCATTGAACGCCGCACCCTCGAGGGCATTGGAAACATTCCCTGTCGTTCGCGATTTCCGGACGTTTTCTGAAGAACTTCGAGGATTCCCTCGCTAGGGCTGTCGAATTCGCCATCGACTTGAAACCGTGCACCACTCCTATAGCCAAGCGACCCTACAAGATGTCACGCCGCATGAACTCCTTGAGCTCAAGGAGGAAATCGACAAATCTCTTCAAAGTGGTTTTATTCGCCCAAGCTGCTCTCCTCGGGAGCACCTTCTCTCTTGTCAAGAAGAAGGATGGGACAAATCGATTGGTCCAAGACTACCTTCCTATAAATCAAGCTACCATTCGTAATAAGTATCCTCTTCCTCGGATCAATGATCTCGTATGATCAACTGGCTGGTTCATCAGTGTTCTCTAAACTCGACTTGAGGTTGGGTTACCACCAGATCCGTGTTCGTGAGGAGGATATCCCCAAGACCGCCTTTGTGACTCGTTATGGTTCATACGAGTACACCGTCATGTCCTTCGGCTTAACCAATGCTCCAGCCACCTTCTCTCGCCTGATGAACTATATATTCATGGATTACCTCGACAAGTTCGTCGTGGTTTATCCGGATGATATCCCGATATTTTCTAAGAACGAAGAAGAGCATCTTGAACATCTTCGCCTTGTCTTTGGAAAAGCTACGAGAGCATCAACTTTATGCCAAGTTCTCCAAATGTGAATTCGGCTTCCAAGTGACCTATCTCGGGCATGTCATCTCTAAGGATGGTATTGCCATCAACCCCGAAAGAGTTCAGGCTATTCTCGATTGACTCCTCCAAGAACGTTATAAGTCGAAGTTTTCTCGGTCTCGCCACTATTGCCGTCGATTCGTCGAGAACTTCTCCAAGATTGCCAGCCTCGACTAACTTTGTTGCATAAGGGCGTCAAGTTCCAATGGATGATAAATGCCGTGAAAGTTTCGAGCACTCAAAGACAAGTTGACTTTCTGCCCCAGTGCTAGCTCCTCCTGATACTAAGAAGGACTTCGTCATTTACTGCGACGCTTCCCGACAAGGATTAGGCGGTGTCCTAATGCAAGAGCGCAAAGTGGTTGCTTATGCCTCTCGGCAATTGCGCCCTCACGAAGAGAACTACCCAGTTCACGACCTCGAGCTTGTTGCTATCATTCATCTTGTTGAAGCGTGGCGACATTACCTTCTCGTGTCGCTTGCGAGATCTTCACCGACCACCAAAGTCTGAAGTATCTGCTTACTCAGCCGGACACTGAACCTCCGTTAGCGAGAGATGGATGGAGACTGCAGCGATTTCGATTTGGGTATTTCCTATACACCGTGCAAGGCTAATGTAATGGCTGATGCCTTGAGCCGCAAGTCTTCAAGAACCACCTCCAGGTTCACAAAGTTCAGCCCTCACTGTTGAAGAGTTCGTAAAGCTGAACCTCCATATTGTTCCGCCGGTGCACTCGCTCCCCCTCCTCCGAGCTTCGCAAGATGAACCTCCATGTTGTTTCGGGGGTTCTCTCAATACCACTCGTTGCGAAGCGGATCTTGTGGACACCATCAAATGGATACGTAAATGTGACGATGAAGTCGAGAGGATTAAACTTTATCTCGCGAGAAGGAAAACCCTCATTCTTCACTATGGATGACGACGACACCTTATTCTTCAAAGGTCGCCTAGTGGTACCGAGTAAGAGGGCAAACCTGAATCGACTCAAAGGTTATGAAAGAAGCTCATGATACGCCTTTGTCTATTCATCCCGGTAGCACCAAGATGTACCAAGACATTCGCCGAGATTCCGTGGTCTAATATGAAGCGAGACATTGCTCATTATGTTGTTTGAATGTGACGCTTTGTCAGATCAAAGCAAAACATCAACGGCCTCTTGGAACTCGCAACCTATCTCTATTCCCGAATGGAAATGGGACCATGTTGAAATGGACTTCATCACCGGATTCCCAAGTCGCAGAAAGGTAATGATGCTATTCTTGTCGTCATTGACCGGCTTTCTAAAGTTGCACATTTTCCGGCGGTCAAAGAAACGATCATCGCTAGTCACTTGCAACGCCTATATGTCCGTAATTGTTTCACTTCATGGTATTCCACCGTTATCACTCGGACCGTGGCGCTTATTCACTTCAAGATTCGGGCAAGTTTTCAAGAAGCTATGGGGACTCATTTATCTTTCAAGATCGCGTTTCATCCGCATCCACAAGGGCAAGTTGAACGTGTCAACCAAGTTCTCAAGACATGCTTCGAGCTTGTGTTATTTCCTTCGCAAGAAGTGGAGGAATCTCTCCCGTATGCTGAGTTCTCTTATAATAATAGCTATCAAGCTAGTCGAAGATGGCCCCTTCAAGTGTTATATAGACGAAAGTGCCGAACCCTCTCTGAATCGGTCGAAATCGGGGGCGCCCACTCTTCGTCCGGATATTATCCAACATGCCAAGAAGAAGTCCGCATTATTCGCGAGAATCAAGACCGCTTAGTCACGCTCGAAGAGTAATTATGACCGGTCATCATAAAGACATGGTCTATCAACTTTGGCGAAAAGGCCTATCTTCGCGTTACACCAATGAAGGGTGCTCACCGCCGGGATCAAGGGCAAGCTAGCTCCTCGCTATATTGGCCCATTCACTATTCTAGAAAGGCGTGGAAAAGTGGCATATCAATCGAGCTTCCGTTAACCTTTCTCGGGTTCACGATGTGTTCCACGTGTCACAACTCCGACGCTGCTTCAAGGACCCAATCCGAGCAAAGGACCATGAAGTGCTCGAATTGCAACAGACCTCTCCTATAAAGAGCATCCGGTCCGCATTCTCGACCAAGTGAACGCCGCACACGTCGGAAAGGCGATCAAGTTCCTCAAAGTCCGATGGTCAATCACTCAAGACGGTTACCGGGAACGCGGGATCGTCTTCGTGATGAATACCCCGCACTCTTTCCTTCTACCTCCTAAATCTCGGACGAGATTTCTTGTAGTGGAGGAGATTTGTAACGCCGGATAATCATGCTACAAGAATCTCACGTTGATGGTGCCACGCCACCTCATCACTTGTAGTTAATCACGTTAAATCAAAACGGTTTCAAATTCAATTCAAAATTATGATGGCAATAAAAGTTTTCAAAAAAAATCAAAACTAAAATGTTCGGGGGTTGTCAAATATTACAAAGTTAATTATGGTGGAGTAAACACATTTTATAAAATGTCTAAGTTATTAAAATGAATTAAAACAGAAAAGGAAAAATAAGAAAAGGAAAACAAACAAATAAATAAGGGAGGAAAACCCCGCCAATCGGGCTAAACGGCCCAGCCGACCGCCCATGGCCCATCCGGCCCCCCCTCACTCCCATAACCCCCGGGCGACGAAACCCTAGCCGACGCCCCCCTCCCCTCGATCCCCTTCTCCTCCCCCACCGATCCGGATCGGGATCGCCCCGATCCTGTCGACCCGACCTTGGCCCACCCCCACCCGACGCCTTGTCCTCACCTCCTCCCGACCAAGCCACCCAGACGCCGGCGCCCCCTCGACGCCCGACGCCCGCTCCCACGCCGACCACCTCGCCTCGCCGCCGCCCTCGCCGCCGAGCGCCGCCTCCTCGCCTCCTCTCTCGCCGGTCTTCTCCGGCCGCCCCGAGCACGCTGCCCGTACCCTATGCCCCCCGTGAGCTTCCCCTTCGCTCCCCTCTCCCCATAGGACGCCACTGCGTCGCCCTCCCGCCGGTCGGCCGCGCAGCGCCACCGCCGTCCGCGCCTCGACCCCGCCCTCCTCTCTGCTCCCTGTCGCCAGATCCGGCCACGCCACGCGTGCCCCCCCCTCGCGCCTCCTCCGCTCGTGGGGCCTCTTCCCCACACATGCCGGCCGTTCCGCCCAGCCCCCCTCTCCTTCCCACGGAGCTCCTCCTCGCCTCCGCCTTTAGTTTAGCCCGTCTTGCCGCTTCCATATCGCCACCACCGAAGGCGGCCCCGGCGAGCACGCCTTGCCGGGCCGCCGCCGCCGCCACGCCGGCTTTCGACCGCCCGCACCCCGCCTCCTCTCGCCCCATCCATGGCAGACCCTGCGCCCCAGGCGACCACGTCGGCGCCGTCCACGCCACCCAGCGCCACACGCCCGCCTTGGCCATGCCCAGTCCCCTCTCGCCACGATTTGGCGAGCACCGATCAATAAGCACTGACCAAGACGCACTTCCCCCCAGACCCATCACCACAGGCCCCGCCCAGTAACATTTTTGGAAAAAGAAAAGAAAGGAAATAAAAAAGTATATATATATTAAAAAATATAATTAATAAAAATAAAATGATTTAATAAAATTAATTATTAATTAATTAATTAAGTAAGTAATTTATTAAGTTAATTACTCTGTTTAATTAATTTAATTAATTAGTTAATTTTAATTAAACTGTAATCGTGGATTAATCTAAACCCTAATTAAACCTAACGATAGATGATGTGGGTCCCACGGACCCACATGTCGTGACCAGTAAGCGGTCAACGCCGATCGCCGACGTCAAGATGACATCATGTTGATGTCATAAATCCATTTTTCAATTAATTAAATAATTAATTAAATTCCGAAATTAATAAAATCTTTAGAAAATCATATCTTCTAATCCGTAACTTTCGGTTAAAATATTTTCAACATGAAAGTTGCTCGAACGACGAGACGAATCCGGATCGCAATCCGCTTAATCCGCCACACACCCCTAACTTATCGAACCCGCAACTTTCCCCCGGCTCCTTTGCTTCGAATCACGAAACACCGGAATACTTTCCTGATGTTTCCCTTAACCGGTACCACCTCATACCACGTTAGGGCACGCCTAGCATCGTTACTTGTCATATCATGCATCGATATGCATCTGCTTACATGGTATTCATTGTTTCTTCCCCTCTTCTCTCCGTAGACTACGAGACCGACGCCGCTGCTGCCCGGTTCGACTACGGTGTTGACGACCCCTCTCCTTGCCGAGCAACCAGCAAGCCCCCTTGATCACCAGATATCGCCTATTCTACTCTATACCGCTTGCATTAGAGTAGTGTAGCATGTTACTGCTTTAAGTTAATCCTATACTGCTGCATAGCCTGTCCTTGCTACTACTGTTGTTACCTTTACTTGCAATCCTACATGCTTAGTATAGGATGCTAGTATTTCCATCTGTGGCCCTACATTCTTGTCCGTCGGCTGTGCTATACTATCGGGCCGTGATCACTCGGGAGGTGATCACGGGTATATACTATGTATTTATAACATGATACATGTGGAGACTAAAGTCGGGTCGGCTGGTGGAGCACCCGCGAGTGGATCTTTGTGGCGGCGACAGGCAGGCGTGTTGAGACCGCCTAGGAGAGAGGTGGGCTGGCCTGTTCGGCGCTCGCGGATACTTAACACGCTTAACGAGATCTTGGTATTTGATCCGAGTTGGCTACGAGCCTATACGCACTAACCAACTCGTGGGAAAGATATGGGCACTTTCGGCGTCGTGGTATCGGTAAGCACTTCGTGACGTCGACTCTTGAGCGGCGCCCGGATTGGACTGGAATGCCTCTAGGCTAGGTCTGCTTCCGGCCGCCCACGCGCGCAAGTGTGTGCTCGGGGTGATGGGCCTGCACTGCTGCGCGCTTAGGTTTAGACCGCGGTCTTGACCTCTCTGTTGAGCCTAGGTGGGGCTGCGATGTGTTGATCTTCCGCGGCGGGCATGACCCAGAAAGTGTGTCCGCCAAATGGGATCAAGCGTGTTGGGTAAGTTGGTGCACCCTGCAGGAAGTTAATCTATTCGAATAGCCGTGATCTTGATAATGGACGACTTGGAGTTGTACCTTGACCTTATGACAACTAGAACCGAATACTTGATAAAACACACCCTTCCAAGTGCGGATACAACCGGTGGTCGCTCTCTCGTGGATACGAGGAGGGGATCGTCGGATAGGATTATTGCTATGTGATGTTACTTGGAGGACTTCAACCTACCCTCTTCTACATGTTGCAAGACGAAGGTGACCGAAGCGTAGTCTTCGATAAGACTAGCTATCCCCTCTTATTCGGCATTCTGCAGCTCACCCATCGATATGGCCCTTTACACATATATCCATGCATATGTAGTGTAGCTCCTTGCTTGCGAGTACTTTGGATGAGTACTCACGGTTGCATTGTTTCCCCTTTTCCCCTATCTCTACTCGATTGTCGCAACAGACGATGGAGCCCAGGAGCGACGCCACCGTCGATGATTTACTACTACTCGGAGGTGCCTACTACTACGTGCAGACCTGCCGATGACGACCGAGGAGTAGTTAGGAGGATCCTGGCGGAGGCTGCGCCTCTTCGATCTGTATCCTGTTTGTGCTAGCCTTCTTAAGGCAAACTTGTTTAACTTATGTCGTACTCAGATATTGTTGCTTCCGTGACTCGCCTATGATCGAGCACTTGTATTCGAGCCCTCGAGGCCCCTGGCTTGTATTATGATGCTTGTATGACTTATTTTATTTGTAGAGTTGTGTTGTGATATCTTCCGGTGAGTCCTTGATCTTGATCGTACACATTTGCGTGCATGATTAGTGTACGATTGAATCGAAGGCGTCACAGGCCCAGGAGCCGACTGATTTCTCTCGAAAATCAGTCGATTGATCGGTAGCAGACGCCATAGTCGATAGTTAATTGTTGACCACGATGATGGACTACTAACCAGGTTGTTGACTTTCAACTTTTGCAACAAAAAAAATCATGAAAAGTTCAAATGAATCTTTAATTCAAAAAAGAGTTCGCAAGTTCAAAAAAAAATCGTGCATTCGAAAAATATTCATGAATTAAAAAAAACATGATTTTGAAAAATAATCATCGATTTCGAAAAAAACACTAGTTTTAAAAAAGTTCATCAGATTCAAAAAAAAATCATGGATTTGAGAAAAATGTCGATTTTCAAGAAAAAGTTTGCAAATAAAAACCGGACAAAAAAAGGAAAAGGAGTAAAACCAAATAAAAACGGCCAAAGAAAACTTAAGGAAAAAGAAAAAAACAAAATGATCTTTTCAGGGTTGCAAGTTGATGCACAAACAAGGAGGGAAAAAGAGTAATAGCCATGAGGGTAACCAGAGTGTTATTTTCAAGATTTTGGATTCAACTATTTAATGTTGTGATTAGATTCATTTTAATTACTTCTCTAGTAGTTGTGGATGCTTGCATGGAGGGTATAGTCAGTAGGTATTTGTTCAAGTTAGGACAATATCTTAGCTCCGGTCCACCCACACAACACTTATTAAGGCAATGAACATTAACTCAATGAACCGTGGTGAAAGCAATTTGGCCATATCCCCATGTGTTCTCAAGAGCATTTTAGTAACTAGAAGAAACATCATCGGCTTGTTCTTAGCACAACTAAGGATTAGTCCACTTCCCGCACCTTGCTACTTTGCTACTTGCTACCTTGTTACTATTTAGGGAAACGTTTTACGTCGGTCGGCCGGCCGAATGCTGGGCCGGTCGTACGCCACTACGGGCGTCATGCGACAGAGCGAGGCTGTTACACGCGTCCCCCTGCGGGCCTCATGTTCCAAGCAACGACGGTCTTATCCCTTCTTGTTCCCCAATCTGCTAGCACATCTCTTCTATTCCAGCGCATCTCCAACTAGCTAACCCACACCCTCTTTCACGTCCTTGCCATGAGCGTCGTTCCTAGAGGGGGGAGACATGCGCCCTGCTTGATTCATATGCAAGATCGCCGGCTTGGGAGGCTAGAACGCCATGGCCCTCGTGGTCATGGCACACCCTTGTTCCTCAGTCGACGAGGGCGTGTGCTATAATTAGCGAGCGACCATGCTACAACCTGCGACGCGTTTTCGGGACCAGCTGCGTGGACTGCTGGGACCAGGGGTCACCGGTGCTAGAAAGCTACTACAACTGGCTGTGTGCTGGAACGACCGTGCTGGATTGCTGGAACCAACGACCATGACAACATTTTTTGTTGCAACCGGCTTCTTGTTTTGCTAGTTCCAGCCATAATTTTTACTATGACCCATCGACGACAAGCATTGTTTTTGTTGGAACCGATGGTTTCTTTTGTTGAAATCATACACTGGTTTTGTTGGAACCATGCATTTTTTGTGTGCTTTTTCACTAACAAGCGCCATTGTTTTTGCGGAATCATGTTTTGTTTTGGTGGAAACATGCCATTCTTTTGCAAGAATCATGCCTTGATGTTGCTGCAACCAGCGACCATAGGGATCGTTGCGCTGCCGTCGGTGAGTCGACCGGTGTCGTAGAAGAAGCATGTGCGGGAGATAGTGGTAGGTGGGGGTGGAGGAGGTGTCATTAGCGTGGTAGATGGTCGATCAGAGTTGTTGTTTTTCTCGAGTTGCTTACTGCAGAGATGGGCGGAAAAAGGTGTGTGCGTTGACTCAATCGAGGGCTATCGTACGGCTGCTAACAAACTGGATCAAGGGCTGCTGGCGACCAACCAAACATTAGATCGGTCGGCTGGCGCCTATCATCGCCCGACTATTTATCTTGCTACCAAATTATCTATCAAAACTATCTTACATCAAATGTAGTGAAACCTTGCTCAAAACTACTTGTCAATTCCTTCTGCTCCTCATTGGTTTCGACACTCTTGCTTATCGAAAGGACTACGATTGATTCCCTATATGTGTAGGTCATCAAAGCTCTTTTCTGGTGCCATTGCCGGGGAGTCTAACACACTTGTAAGTTGAATTTGGTAAGAAAACTTTTATCATGCGTGCTAATTTTTATTCTCATTTGCTACTATGAAAAACAATCATTTGAGAGGCTTGTTTGGGGTGACATGTGCACATGTTGAAGTGGTTAGAGGGAACCCTCACATGCTGAAAATATATATTATTAAATTCCTCTTGGTATTTTGAAACAATTGCACACTAACCGTTATGCAGGAAATGGAACGGTTCATCATGATATGCACTTGCTTGTTATATATGAACTTTGTGGAATATTTAAGTTTGCAGGTTATCAAGGGATGAAGTAAATAAGAAGATATTCCATTTATCTTTGGAGGAATGGATTTGGCATGGTTTAGCCTATTGGATAATCCGCACTCGTGGGACTGGAATCGACTGAGACTGGAATTCCATAAAAAATTCTATCATATGCATCTGGTTCATTGTGATCAAAATTTTATCTATAATTTTTGGCCTCGGGATGGAAAAAGTATCTCTCAAGTTTGGGGGAGGCTTAAGGACTTAATGCTCAAAGGCCCCAATCATGAGCTCTCGTATTATTCATAAGTTTTATGATAGGCTTTCGCTTCGCGATAAGGAAATTTTTAGTGCTTCTTCAGTTGGTTCTTTTACGAGTACCCAAAATGATTTTAAATGTGATCTTATTGAAAGAATTAAACGCAATGCTAAAGATTGAGAAGTTGACAAAGGTAAAGAGTTAGGTCTAAATCTTGAATACGATTGTGTTAATTCTTTTGTTGAAACTGATGTTTTTTCATGAGCTTAGTCCAAAATATTGACTTGATTTTGATATAGTTGTCAACTTATGTTAATCTCTTGCTTCACATGTTGATCTCTCTAAGGAGAAATGGTTTAAATACCATGAACCCATTAAAGATATTTGTAAGGAGCTTATCATTGCTAATACTGAAATACAAGCTTATACTGTTAATCCTATTGTGCCTAGTGCTTACATTGCAAAAGCCTCATTTTCCTACTAGAATTAAGGAGCACTCTAGGGCTACAACTATGGTTAGTAAAAATCATAATAAGGCACCTAAACATTCCGAACAAATTAAAGGTGAACCTTCAATAGCCATGGTTAAAGATATTTTGGTTGAAAAGGTCGATGGGCATGTTTGTTTATTTTTGTGAGCAAGCTTCTAGAATCGCTAAGCATCATAAAGATGAAAGAGATAAATATGTTAGAGTTGTTGGCATGACCGTTGTTTCTGTTAAGATTGGTGATCATTATTATCATGGTTTATGATATGGATGCTAGTATAAGTGTTATTTCTTTCTCTCTCTGCCAAGAAGTAATGCATGATATTTCACATGTTGAGATAGAGGAGATTGATGTTACTATTAAGCTTGCAAATAGTTTACCTCTTGCAATTGTTAAAGATGCTGAAGTTATCTGTGCCGAGTTCAAATATCCTGCTGATTTCTTAGTATTTGGATCTAAACAAGATATTTTTTGTCCCATATTTTTTGGTAGACCCTTCTTGAATAATGTTGGTGTTGTGATTGATTGTGTTAAGTATAAAGTTAAAGTTCAGTTTCATGAATTTAATTTTTCTAGGTTCACCAAACAACATCATGCTAAAGATTTACCTCATGAGGACGTAATTGTTAGTCTTATTTCTATTGTTGTGTATCATACTGATCCTTTAGAGCAGTACTTGTTAGAACATGAGAATGATATGAATATGCAATAAATAAAAGAAATAGATGATATTTCTTTAGGCAGGAACCTGTTCTGAAACATAATTTGCCTATTAAAATCTTGGGAGATTCTCCACCCCCTAAGGGTGATCCTATGTTTGAATTAAAGAAACTCCCTCATGCATTGAAATGTTCTTATCTTGATGAAAAGAAAATATACCATATTATTATCAATTATAACCTTTCAGTGCATGAAGAGAAAAGATTGTGAGTTCTCTAAGAAACATCGTGCTGCAATTGGATATACTTTGGATGATCTCAAGGGCATTAGCCCAGGTATGTGTCAACATAAGATTAATATGGAGTTGGATGCTAAACCAGTTATTGATCATCAACACCGCTTAAATCCTAAGATGAAGGAAGTGGTAAGAAATGAAATACTAAAGCTTATGAAAGCATGTATAATTTATCATATAGTTGATAGTAGATGGGTAACCTTGTTAATTGTGTCCCTAAGAAAGGTGGTATTACTATTGTTCCTAATGATAAAAAGGAACTTATCCTACAAAGAGTTGTTACTGGTTATAGGATGGTCATAGATTTCAGAAAGTTAAATAAGTTTAGTAGAAAAGATCATTAACGTTTGCCTTTTATTGATCAAATGTTAGAAAAGCAAAAACATTTTTGCTTTCTAGATAGTTATTCTCGTTTTTCTAAAATACATGTTCATCTGGAGGATCAAGAGACAACTACATTTACTTGCCATCTTGGAACTTTTTCTTATAGAAGCCTGCCTTTTGGTTTATGTAATGCACCTACTACATTTCAACTATGTATCATTGCTATATTTTCTGACTTATGCAAAAAAATGTTGAAGTTTTCATGAACTATTTCTCCATCTATGGGACTTCTTTTGATGACTGCTTGGACAATCTTGACAAAGTTTTGCATAGATGTGAGGAAAACGGTCTTGTCTTGAACTTGGAGAAGTGCCACTTCATGGTAAACAAAGTATAGTCCTTGGTCATAAAATTTCTGAAAGATGCATAGAGGTGGATAAAGCTAAGGTGGACTGATACGTCTCCAATGTATCTATAATTTTTTATTGTTCCATGCTATTATATTATATGTGTTTGGATGTTTCATATGCATTAACATGCTATTTTATATTATTTTTGGGATTAACCTATTAACCTAGAGCCCAATGTCAGTTTTTGTTTTTTCCTTGTTTTTGACTTGTACAGAAAAGGAATATCAAACGGAGTCCAAACGGAATACAAAATTATGGTGATTTTTCTTGGACCAGATGAAATCCACGAGACTTAGAGAGGAGGCCAGAAGACCCAGGAGGCGGCCACAAGTCGTGGGGGCGTGCCCTAGGGGGGGACCCTGGCTTGTGGGCCCCTCATGGACTGTCTTGACCTAACCTCTGCATTATAAATCCTCAAATATTCCCCTTATACCAGAGGGCACACCAAAAGTACTTTTTCGCCACCGCAAGCTTTTGTTCCCATGAGATCCCATCTTGGGGGCTTTTCCGGCACTCCGCCGGAGGGGGATTCGATCACGGAGGGCCTCTACATCAACCTTATTGCCCTTCCGATGCTGCGTGAGTAGTTTACCACGGACCTAAAGGTCCGTAGCTAGTAGCTAGATGGCTTCTTCTCTCTCTTTGATCTTCAATACAATGTTCTCCTCGATGTTCTTGGAGTTCTATTCGATGTAATATTCTTTTGCGGTGCGTTTGTTGAGATCCAATGAATTGTGGATTTATGATCAGATTATCTATGAATATTATTTGAGTATTCTCTGAACTCTTTTATGCATGATTAAGATATCTTTGTATTTCTCTTCAAACTATCGGTTTGGTTTGGCCAACTAGATTGGTTTTTCTTGCAATGGAAGAGGTGCGTAGTTTTGGGTTCAATCTTGCGGTGTCCCTCGCCTAGTGACAGAAGGGGTAGCGAGGCACGTATTGTATTGTTGCTATCAAGGATAAAAAGATGGGGTTTATAACATATTGCTTGAGTTTATCCCTCTACATGATGTCACCTTGCTTAAGGCGTTACTCCGTTCTTATGAACTTAATACTCTAAATGCATGTTGTAGAGCGGTCGATGTGTGGAGTAATAGTAGTAGATGCAGGCAAGAATCGGTCTACTTATTGAAGGAAATATGCCCTAGAGGCAATAATAAAGTTATTATTTATTTCCTTAATTCATGATAAATGTTTATTATTCATACTAGAATTGTATTAACCGGAAACTTAGTACATGTGTGAATACATAGACAAAACTTATAGTCCCTAGTATGTCTCTACTTGACTAGCTCGTTAATCAAAGATGGTTATGTTTCCTAACCATAGACATGTGTTGCCATTTGATGAACGGGATCACATCATTAGGCGAATGATGTGATGGGCATGACCCATTCGTTAGCTTAGCATTATGATCGTGTCAGTTTCATTGCTACTGCTTTCTACATGACTTATACAAGTTCCTCAGACTATGAGATTATGCAACTCCCGAATACCGGAGGAACACTTTGTGTGCTACCAAACGTCACAACGTAAAAGGGTGATTATAAAGGTGCTCTACAGGTGTCTCTGAAGGTGTTTGTTGGGTTGGCATATATCGAGATTAGAATTTGTCACTCCGTGTTTCGGAGAGGTATCTCTGGGCCCTCTCGGTAATACTCATCACTATAAGCCTTGCAAGCATTGTGACTAATGAGTTAGTTGCAGGATGAAGTATTACGGAACGAGTAAAGAGACTTACCAGTAACGAGATTGAACTAGGTATTGAGATACCGACGATCGAATCTCGGGCAAGTAACATACCGATGACAAAGGGAACAACGTATGTTGTTCTGCGGTTTGACCGATAAAGATCTTCGTAGAATATGTAGGAACCAATATGAGCATCCAGGTTTCGCTATTGGTTATTGACTGGAGACGTGTCTCGGTCATGTCTACATAGTTTCTCGAACCCGTAGGGTCCGCACGCTTAACGCTCCGGTTGTTATTATGAGTTTATGTGTTTTGATGTACCGAAGGTAGTTCGGAGTTCCGGATGTGATCACGGACATGACGAGGAGTCTCGAAATGGTCGAGACATGAAGATTGATATATTGGACGACTATGTTTGGACATTGAAATAGTTCCGGATGAGTTCGGGCATTTACCGGAGTACCGGGGGTTACCGGAACCCTCCCGGGGAGCATATGGGCCTTAATGGGCCTTAGTGGGAGAGGAGAGAAGGCAGCCTAGGAGGGGGCGCCCCCCAAGCCCAATCCTAATTGGGTGAGGGGGCCGGCCCCCCTTTTCCTTTCCTCTCCCCCCTCTTCCTTCTATTCCTAGTGGGACTAGGAAAGGGGGAGTCCTAGTCCTACTAGGAGGAGGACTCCTCCCCCCTTGGCGCGCCTAGAGAGGCCGACCGGCCTCCCCCTCCCTCCTTTATATACGGGGGCGAGGGGGCACCCTAGAACACACAAGTTGACATTGTTCAGCCGTGTGTGGTGCCCCCTCCACAGTTACACACCTCGGTCATATTGTCGTAGTGCTTAGGCGAAGCCCTGCGCCGGTAACTTCATCATCACCGTCACCACGCCATCATGCTGACGAAACTCTCCCTCGGCCTCAACTGGATCAAGAGTACGAGGGACGTCCCCGAGCTGAACGTGTGCTGAACGCGGAGGTGTCATACGTTCGGTTCTTGGATCGATTGGATTGCGAAGACGTTCGACTACATCAACCACGTTAACTAAACTCTTCCGCTTTCGGTCTACGAGGGTACGTGGACACACTCTCCCCTATTGTTGCTATGCATCACATACATAGATCTTGCATGATCATAGGATTTTTTTTGAAACTATCGCGTTCCCTAACAATGGCATCCGAGCCAGCTCTATGCGTAGATGTTATATGCATGAGTAGAACACAAAGAGTTGTGGGCGATAATAGTCATATTGCTTACCAACATGTCATACTTTGATTCGACGGTATTGTTGGATGATGCGGCTCAGACCGACATTACGCGTACTCTTATGCGAGACTGGTTCTACCGACGTGCTTTGCACATAGGTGGCTGGTGAGTGTCTGTTTCTCCAATTTTAGTTGAATCGAGTGTGGCTACGGCCGGTCCTTGTTGAAGATTAAAACATCACACTTGACGAAAAATCATTGTGGTTTTGATGCGCAGGTAAGAACGGTTCTTGCTAGAAGCCCGTAGCAGCCACGTAAAACTTGCAACAACAAAGTAGAGGACGTCTAACTTGTTTTTGCAGGGCTTGCTGTGATGTGATATGGTCAAGCATGATGTGATATAAATTGTTGTATGAGATGATCATGTTTTGTAACAAAGTTATCGGCAACTGGCAGAAGCCATATGGTTTCGCTTTATTGTATGCAATGCAATCACCATGTAATTGTTTTACTTTATGACTAAGTGGTAGCGATAGTCGTAGTAACAATAGGTGGCGAGAGGACAACGATGCTACGATGGAGATCAAGGTGTCGCGCCGGTGACGTTGGAGATCATGACGATGCTTCAATGATGGAGATCATGAGCATAAGATGATGATGGCCATATGATGTCACATATTTTTATTGCATGTGATGTTTATCCTTTATGCATCTTATTTTGCTTAGAACGTCGGTAGCATTATAAGATGATCCCTTACTAAATTTCAAGGTACAAGTGTTCTCCCTGAGTATGCACCGTTGCTACAGTTCGTCGTGCCGAGACACCACGTGATGATCGGGTGTGATAAGCACTACGTTCACATACAACGGGTGCAAGCCAGTTTTGCACACGCAGAATACCCAGGTTAAACTTGACGAGCCTAGCATATGCATATATGGCCTCGAAACACTGGAGACCGAAAGGTCGAGCGTGAATCATATAGTAGATATGATCAACATCGAGATGTTCACCATTGAAAACTACTCCATCTCACGTGATGATCGGACATGGTTTAGTTGATTTGGATCACGTGATCACTTAGATGATTAGAGGGATGTCTATCTAAGTGGGAGTTCTTAAGTAATATGATTAATTGAACTTTAATTTATCATGAACTTAGTCCTGATAGTATTTTGAAAATTATGTTGTAGATCAATAGCTCGCGTTATAACTTCCCTATGTTTTTTATATGTTCCTAGAGAAAACTAAGTTGAAAGATGATAGTAGCAATGATGCAGACTGAGTCCGTGATCTGAGGTTTATCCTCATTGCTGCACAGAAAAATTATGTCCTTGATGCACCATTAGGTGACAAAACTATTGCAGGAGCAGATGCAGACGTTATGAACGCTTGGCTAGCTTAATATGATGACTACTTGATAGTTTAGTGCATCATGCTTTACAGCTTATAATCGGGACTTCAAAGACGTTTTGAACGTCATGGACCATATGAGATGTTCCAAGAGTTGAAGTTAATATTTCAAGCAAATACCCGAGTTGAGAGATATGAAGTCTCCAACAAGTTCTATAGCTAAAAGATGGAGGAGAATAGCTCAAGCAGTGAGCATGTGCTCAGATTGTATGGGTACTACAATCGCTTGAATCAAGTGGGAGTTAATCTTCCAGATAAGATAGTGTTTGACGAAGTTCTCTAGTCACCATCACCAAGTTACTGGAACTTCGTGATGAACTATAGTATGCAAGGGATGACGAAAACGATTCCCGAGCTCTTCGTGATGCTGCAATCGACGAAGGTAGAAATCAAGAAAGAGCATCAAGTGTTGATGATTGACAAGACCACTAGTTTCAAGAGAAGGGCAAAGGGAAAGAAAGGGAACTTCAAGTAGAATGGCAAGCAAGTTGTCACTTCCGTGAAGAAGCCCAAAGCTGGACCAAAGCCTGAAACCAAGTGCTTCTACTGCAAAGGAAATGGTCACTAGAAGCGAAAATGTGCTGAATACTTGGTGGATAAGAAGGATGGCAAAGTGAAAAAGGGTATATTTGATATACAAGTTATTGATGTGTACCTTACTAGTGTTTATAGTAGCCCCTGGGTATTTGATACTTGTTCGGTTGCTAAGATTAGTAACTCGAAATAGGAGTTACAGAATAAACATAGACTAGTTGGGGGTGAAGTGACGATGTGTGTTGGAAGTGGTTCCAAGATTGATATGATCTTGATCGCACACCCCCTCTATTTTTGAGATTAGTGTTGAACCTAAATAAATGTTATTTGGTGTTTGCGTTGAGCATAAATACGATTAGATCATGTTTATTGCGATACGATTATTCATCTAAGACAGAGAATAAATTGTTATTCTGTTTACATGAATAAAACCTTCTATGGTCATACACCCAATGTTGATGGTTTATTGAATCTTGATCATAGTGATACACATATTAATAATATTGATGCCAAAAGATGCAAAGTTGATAATGATAGTGCAACATATTTGTGCCACTGCCATTTGGGTCATATCGGTGTAAAGCTCATGAAGAAACTCCATAAATATGGACTTTTAGAATCACTTGATTATGAATCATTTGATGCTTGCGAACCGTGCCTTATGGGCAAGATGACTAAAACTTTGTTCTCCGGAACAATGGAACGAGCGACTTATTGGAAATAATACATACTGATGTATGCGGTCCAATGAGTGTTGATGCTCGTGGCGGGTATCGTTATTTTCTAACCTTCACAGATGAATTGAGCAGATATGGGTATATCTACTTAATGAAACACAAGTCTGAAACATTTTAAAAGTTCAAAGAATTTCAGAGTGAAGTGGAGAATCATCATAATAAGAAAATAAAGTTTCTATAATATAATCGTAGAGGAGAATATTTGAGTTATGAGTTTGGCCTTCATTTAAAACAATGTGGAATAGTTTCACAGCTCATGCCACATGGAACACCACGGCGTAATGGTGTGTCTGAACGTCGTAACCGTACTTTATTTGATATGGTGCGATCTATGATGTCTCTTACCAGGTTACCACTATCGTTTTGGGGTTATGCATTAGAGACAACTGCATTCACTTTAAATAGGGCACCATCAAAATCCGTTGAGACGACCCGTATGAACTGTGGTTTGGCAAGAAACCAAAGTTGTCGTTTCTTAAAGTTTGGGGCTGTGATGCTTATGTGAAAAAGCTTCAACCTGATAAGCTCGAACCGAAATCGGAGAAGTGCATCTTGATACGTCTCCAACGTATCTATAATTTATGAAGCATTCATGCTATTTTATTATCTGTTTTGAATGATTATGGGCTTTATTATACACTTTTATATTACTTTTGGGACTAACCTATTAACCGGAGGCCCAGCCCATATTGTTGTTTTATTGCCTGTTTCGGTATTTCAAAGAAAAGGAATATCAAACGGAGTCCAAACGAATGAAACCTTCGGCAGCGTGATTTTTTGGAAGAATATCATCCTGGAGACTTGGAGTTCACGTCAGAAGATCCTCGAGGAGGCCAGGAGATAGGGGCACGCCCCCTACTGGGCGCGCCCCCTGTCTCGTGGGCCCCTCGAGCACCCCCTGTCTCGTGGGCCCCTCGAGCACCCCCCGACCGACTTCTTTCGCCTATATAGTCCCACGTACCCTAAAAACATCCACGATCAAGATAGATCGGGAGTTCCGACGCCGCAAGCCTCTATAGCCACCAAAACCTCTCGGAGCCCGTTCCAGACTCACCTGGAGGGGGAACCCATCAGCGGTGGGCATCTTCATCATCCCGCGCTATCCATGACGAGGAGGGAGTAGTTCACCCTCGGGCTGAGGGTATGTACCAAGAGCTATGTGTTTGATCTCTCTCTCTCTCTCTCTCATGTTCTCTCTATGGCACGATCTTGATGTATCGCGAGCTTTGTTATTACAGCTTGGATCTTATGATGTTTCTCCCCTCTCTCTTTGTGATGAATTGAGTTTCCTCTTGAAGTTATCTTATCGCATTGAGTCTTTATTTGAGAACACTTGATGTATGTCTTGCCTTGTTTATCTGTGGTGACAATGGAATATCACGTGCCACTTGATGTATGTTTTGGTGACCAACTTGCGGGTTCCGCCCATGAACCTATGCATAGGGGTTGGCACATGTTTTCTTGACTCTCCGGTAGAAACTTTGGGGCACTCTTTGAAGTACTTTGTGTTGGTTGGATGAATCTGAGATTGTGTGATGCATATCATATAATCATGCCCACAGATACTTGAGGTGACAATGGAGTATTTAGGTGACATTAGGGTTTTGGTTGATTTGTGTCTTAAGGTGTTATTCTAGTATGAACTCTGTGATGGATTGAGCGGAAAGAATAGCTCTATGTTATTTTACTACGGACTCTTGAATAGATCGATCAAAAAGGATAACTTTGAGGTGGTTTCGTACCCTACCATAATCTCTACGTTTGTTCTCCGCTATTAGTGGCTTTGGAGTGACTCTTTGTTGCATATTGAGGGATTGTTATATGATCTATCTATGTTATTATTGTTGAGAAAACTTGCACTAGTGAAAGTATGACCCTATGCCTTGTTTCCTACCATAGCAATACCGTTTACGCTCACTTTTATCATTAGTTACCTTGCTGTTTTTATTATTTCAGATTACAAAAACCTATATCTACTATCCATATTGCACTTGTATCACCATCTCTTCGCTGAACTAGTGCACCTATACAATGTACCATTGTATTGGGTGTGTTGGGGACACAAGAGACTCTTTGTTATTTGGTTGCAGGGTTGTTTGAGAGAGACCATCTTCATCCTACGCCTCCCACGGATTGATAAACCTTAGGTCATCCACTTGAGGGAAATTTGCTACTGTCCTACAAACCTGTGCACTTGCAGGCCCAACAATGTCTACAAGAAGAAGGTTGTGTAGTATACATCAAGCTCTTTTTCTCGGCGCCGCTGTCGGGAGGTTAGGTGCGGCACTCACACCCGTCAACTAAGCTCTTTTCAAGGCGCCGTTGTCGGGAGGTGAGTGCTTGAAGGTATATCTTTAGATCTTGCAATCGAATCTTTTTGTTTCTTTTTTTATCGCTAGTTTAGTTTATAAAAGAAAACTACAAAAAAATGGAGTTAAGTTTTTCTCACACGCTCCATCTTTTTAATATCTTTCGTGAGAATGATGTAAAGGAAAATTGTGCTCAAGTGCTAGAAGAAGAATGCATTAAAATGCTTGGTACTAGATCTTTGTATGATGAGCATGATTGCAATGTTGTTAGTTTGAATTCCTTGAATATCCATGATGCTAATGATATGCAAAGCCACAAGCTTGGGGATGCTATGTTTAATGAAGATGATACTTTTAGCATCCCAAGTTTTGATATGCAAAGTTGTTATGATGATAGCATGCCTCTTACCAATGATGATTATATTGATGAAAGTGGGTTTGGAAGAGTGTCAACTTTAGGAAGTAGTGATCCCACTATTTTGGAGGATGTTGAATTTTATTGTGATGAATACGAAAGTGGATTTGGAAGAGTGTCAACTTTATTTAGTGATTCCACTATCTTGGGAGAGGTTTCAATCGATTATGAGGAGAACGAAGTTGCTACTTATGATGATTATTGTGATGAAACTTATGGTATAAAAAGTAGTGATGATTATATTTACAAATCTTGTCATGATTATGATTACCCTTTTTCTAAACACTACTCTTTTAATGTGGAAACAATTTTTAGTGTTCAAGTCTCTTATGATACTCCCACTATTCCGAATGAGAAGAATTTTGCTTATGTGGAGAGTAGTAAATTTTCTATGCTTGTAGATCATGAAAAGAATACTTTAGGTGCTGGTTATATTTTTGAATTCATTCATGATGCTACTGAAAATTATTATGAGAAATGAACATATGCTTGTAGGGGTTGCAATAGTGTCAAGTTTCCTCTCTATGTGTTGAAAATTTTGAAGTTATGCTTGTTTTGTCTTCCTATGCTAGTTGATTATTGTTCCCATAAGTTGTTTGCTCACAAAATCCCTATGCATAGGAAGTGGGTTAGACTTAAATGTTCTAGTCATATTCTTCATGATGCTCCCGTTATGTTTCAATTCTTATCTTTTATGTGAGCATCATTGTCATCATCATGCCTAGCTAGAAAGGCATTAAAGAAAAGCGCTTGTTGGCAGACAACCCAATATTTATCCTTACTGTTTTTGTGTTCACATGATTATGTTACTGTAGTAATCATGTTTTATAGTCTTTTGTTTTAATAAAGTGCCAAGTAAGACCTTTAGGATAGCTTACGGTGATAGTTGTGTTGATCCTGCTGAGAATCAGAAATTTTGCACCCTGGTAAATTAGTTTTGTTAAATCACATAAATGTGCTTAGGATCTGATTCTTTTTTCTCTGGATTGGTACATAAATTGCTTAGGATTTCCTAATTTGGTAGGAATTTTGTAACATCCCAAATTTCCTATTTGGAATGTTTTACAATTATAGCTAAGCATCTATGCATCCTGTTTGAATTTGAATGCCATTTGGAGTTTCAGAAGAGATTTGAGTTTTTGAATTTGAATTCAAACTTTGGCAAGTGGGAATCATTTCAAACACTATACCTGATAAATACTTGAGCAAAAGTATGAGAGGAGTAAACATGACACTCCAAAAATATCAGAGGAAAACCTTGCCAAAAGTTTTGAATTCAAACTTGAGATTTATTTGAATTTGAAAAAAATGAAATTTTATAAAGTTTGGATTTTGCCTTTGAAAATGTTCAAATGATAGGAATATTCCCTGATCATTTTGGTATATATATACCCTATATAAAATATTTATATTTATTAAGTTATCTCTATTTTTGTTTTATTTAAAAAAATAAATTTAAAAACAAACCCCCCCAGCGCCACCAGCCCCCTGCCCACCCAATACCAAGACTGCCCACCAGTGGCCCAGAGGCCAGCCAATGAGCCAGCCGAGCCGACCAGCCACCCTCGCCTGAACAGCCTTGGCTCGGCCGACCGCCCGCCCGCACCCTCTCTCTCTCTCTCAGGTGGGCCACCACCCGCCTTCAACCCCGCCATGTCACGCCACGCCATGATCGCCGGATCCCGTGAGATCCGGATCCGATCCCTCCCGATCGCCTCCCTTGCCACACCGCCCCCTATTTAAACCCTCCCCGCACCCCATTTCTCCCTCGCCCCTGAACCCCCTCTCTCACACGCCGTCGCGGAGCCGAGCTCACCGCCGCCATTTGCGTCGCCGTCGCCGCCTAGCCTCCCGACCTCCACCGACTCCACCAAACACCTCCCGAGCTCGTCACTTTCCACCGGAGCTCTCCGCCGACCTCCCGACGACCGGAGAGGCTAACGACTTCGCCGCCGCCGCCCGCCGCCGCCGAGCTCCGGTAAGTCGCGGAGATCCCTCCCGTCTGATCGTTATCAACGGCTAGGATTAGACCCCAAAGGGTACGTTTTTAAATAAAACCGCCGGTTCATTTACGGTTTATTTTTAGTTATGTTTTTTTTATTTAGCCGGCCCGATTCAGTTTAACCCTAGGCCCGTTTAGTTTATATTACGCTCAGTGCGTAGTTTAGGCCCATTAGGCCATTTTTCATTTATTTTCGTTTTCTGTTTTAACAGAATAGTTCCTGTTTTGAAAAATTCATATCTTTTATTCTGTTTAATATTTTTAGGTGATTCTTTTTTTGTTGGTTTGCAAATTTTCTATAGTTTCTGCAGAAAGTATATTTAGCTATGTTAAAATTAATTAAAATTGCTTTAATTTAGTTTTAGTCAGAATAGTAAATCTGTTATAACATGAGCTAGAAAATTATTTTGGATGATTCTTTTGTCCCAACTTTATTTTGACATTGCCAAACCATAGGAATTAATTTGGGTATTTTAGGATTAATAAAAAATTAGTTTTAAGCAGAATCTTGTTAATCCTAATTAATTAACTAGCTACTGTTTTCCTATTATTTTAATTAGTAAATAAAATTTTTTTAACATGTGATTGATTATTCTAGGATAGTTTCTGTTGCTTTATAGGAAGAACTTTTATTTGTAATAAATAAAACTTTTATTTTATTTTTCTTAATAGAAATTGAATTAGGCCTAATAGGAGTTTTATAATAGATTTTAAATTAATTCTTTTTGCTCCTAGTTGCTTAATGAAATCTTTTCTGTTAAGTTAACATAAATCCATGATTAGGTTATGTTAAGAAAATTTTTGTTATATAAAACTACTTTTAGTTGTTGTTTGAAGTAGGAAAACTTTTGAGTTGGTTTTCTTTGAGTTTTCCCTTTGGGTTTTGCTTTATTGGTTTTGGTGTGTTACTTTGTTATGCTATTTTGTTATGTGATCCTATGCTATATGCTTATTGTGATTATTGTTTGTCTCGGTAGAGTTTCCGGAATGCTAAGCTTGCTACTACTGAATCTTTAGCGTCGAGGATCATCAAGAAGGCAAGTTTTGATCATGTTATTTTCTATACCTATGTTTTTGTGCATTAGAAATTATCACCACCCCACCATGCATGCAGAGTTGAAATTTTGAAGTTATTAATCTTGAGTAGTATCATGTGGTAGGATGAACCAATCCCTTGTTACCATGACCCCGGGACGAAGTAGTTTACTTTGCTATGCTCGTGAGCGGGTTTTGGTTGAGTGAAATTCATAAGAAAGATGTGAGAGTCAATGATGATGACAACCCCATGAACTACAAGAATCAAGATGGACTTCAAATTCACTCTTCGGGTGGAGGATTTGTTGACGGGCACCTGGAGAACCCAAGTGGTTGGCGGGATGCATGGAGAAGTGCCATGACATCTTGCGGAAAGCTTCACCCAGCCACAAAGAGACGGATGGATGCCCCATGACCGAAGCTTAGCAGTGCAGCCGCAAGCCATTATGGGCTCTGGCTGGGTCAACCCTAGTAGTGACGCTGGCTGGACGGTACTACGAGATGTAGAAGAACGGTAGGATTGGATGGGTACCGGCAGTAGCCACAAGAACTCTTTGGAAGACCCTGTTTCATTCGTCCCGTCTTCAAACACCATGAAGTGCGAAGACTTAAAAGGAGGGAATGATTCTTGCGGGAAAAGTGCGCAAACCTCTGCAGAGTTAAAGATCTAATCGATTAGCCGTGTCCTTGGTTACGGACAATTTGAGCCTCTGGAACTTGGAAGTATTCGGAAATCTCAACACTAAAACTAATGAATTAATTTGAGGGGTTTATGACTTAATAATTTGGGAATGAGATATTGGTTGGCGGAACCATCTCAATAACTACCAACAATTTGTAGTAATTTGCAAGCAAGTCCACTGTAGTAGGGAAAAATTGGCTTTTCGCAAAATGATGAAACTTAGAGCCCCACAGCCAAAATGCATATAGTGTTAGTAATTTTATTATTGTTATTCTCTTCATGACTTGCCGCTTATTCAAAAGTCGACCTACACGGCTGCAACGTCTTATGTTGCGAGGTATATTCCATCGGAGTGAGGCTACGCTCGCGCATGGCGATTGCCCTTTGGTGTCGGATGGACTCGCTTTATCTTCTACGCTCGCAGCATTGGTAGTTTATTTCTCATGAGTTGGCCTTGAGCCGAATTTATTCCCTTGTAATAAAGACTCTATATGAGAAACGTGTAATAAATTCAGGTGTGATTGAACTTTGATTATTTCATCGATGTACCGTGAGTACCAAAGATGATCTTGGGATGGTATGCATACGTAGATTTGACGAATTTGGGTCAGTCGCTCTGAGATGGTATCGAGCACACGCGACCGTAGGATCGTAACCCCTAGGATCGGAAAGCCATAGGAAGAGACCATTTACTTTATATCATTATCATTCCGTAATTCTCCCTGTTCATTTCTAACTCCTCTCCGATTTTCAACATTCTAGATGGCGTCGAGTTCACCCAGTTTGCTACGGAGTTTTGCCACCGATGAGACGATGCCCTTCAAGAAAGCTGGTCCAGATGGTGAAGAAGTGAAGATTGCTCTACCCTCGATCACCGGAAGCCAACTAATGCACTTCCGACGGACACCCGCCATGAGATTGAAGTGCATATCCTGTGGAGAACCTTCGGAGGACATACGAGCCTATTGACTTTGAGTTCACCGACTTCAACCGGATCATCGGAAGGGACATGGCGATCTATCGTGCCCTTGGACATCTCCGAGAGGAGTACATGGCCGAGCTCGATCCTCGAGACCTCGCCATGGTTTCTCGCAGGCAAGGAATGGAGATACCATCCGTCCTGTGGAGGACGACTCCACTCTCTCTACATCCAGACTTGGAGTGTCTCCTCGTGAAGCGGGAGATTCACTCGCCGTAATTCAAGGCACATAGGAGGCTTTTGTTCCGTGAACTGAACTGGAGGAGAAGGCACACGCAGACTTCCTTAACCATGAGGAAGAAGTCGCGACTTCATGGAGACAATCGACGACCAAGATGAAGCTTGCCGCGATAGAGGAAAAGATGGACTTGGGAGAGGACCTTTTTCCGAGTGGAGATGACGGACCCCTCGTGAGCAATGATCAGGATTATGAAGGGAGTTCCACTGGAGGAAGCCGCAAGAGGAGGCGCCACAACAGAGTACATCACGCCAGAGGACGCAAGGATTATTGATGAAGACTTTTTAGTCGACCACCATGTTATTTTTTATCTTTTTCATCGATCAGTTAGGCCGATATTTTCGATTAGTCATAAGCTTTTGTAATCGAGATTGAACCATGTTTGAGTGGAATGAATAAATGATTGGTGTGTTTTATGATTGTGCATTCATATGGGTAGTGTTATTTCTCATAGACCATTGTTCTATTCTAATTTTCTCATCCACTCCAAAACACCAGATGCCTCCGAGACGTGACACGGTTTTCCGCCAGAGCTCACCCAATTGCTCCAAAGCAGCAGAATGCCCTCATGCAGCTACTCATCCGAATCGAACAACAACACCAACAATCCACCGCCACCACCCCTGTGGACAACTTGACTCGATTCCTGAGGCTGAATCCGCCAGTGTTCTCTAGTAGCACTGAGCCGATTGTGGCTGATGATTGGCTCCGCAAAGTCGGAAGAGAGCTAATCACTGTTGGATGCACTGATGCAGAGAAGGTGCGCTTTGCACAAGATCGACTTGATGGACCTGCAGCTTCTTGGTGGGAGAACTACACCGCCACTTATCCCATTGGTGCCATCACGTGGGATCAATTCCAGCAGCCTTCCGCACGCTCATGTTTCATTTGGAGCCATGAGTGCGAAGAAGCGTGAGTTCCGCAACTTACGCCAGGGAACCGTCTTGTGGCACGATGACGTGGATGAGTTCAGCAAGCTAGCTCGCTATGCCCCTGATGATGTGGCCACAGATGCCGCAGCGGGAGAAATTTCTCGAGGACTCAACGACGAGCTGAGTATGCAGCTTATTGTGGCTACCTTCAACAACTACCGGAGCTGGTAGACAAGGCCACCATACTTGAAGGCAAGTAGCAGCAGATTGAAGCCGCAAGCGGAAGTACAGCCAGGGAAGCACAACTCAGAGCTCAAGTGAAGCCCGTTATGCACCATACTCGGGAGGGCACACCCATCATAACCATGGAGGCCATAACCATGGAGGAAATGGGAACAACCGCAACCAGGACAACAAGTCGGGCCATGGCAATGGCAATGGAAACGGTAATGGCAATCAAGCATCGTTCGCCCGACTCAAGGATCTGAGCCACATCACCGCTTCAAGTGCCGAAGACAGGGCACTATGCCACCGACGCCGGAGGCCAAGCGGAGGAATGGAAATGGCAATGGAGGCTCAAATAAGAAGCCCAATCCGTTCCCTCGTGCTCGGTGAACCACATCGACGTGGAGGACGTCTATGATCAGCCGGATAATCGTGGTTGGTAAGTTTTATTGAATTCACGTTCAGATTGGTACTCTTTGATTACGGTGCAACGCATTCATTCATATCAAGGGTAGTTGTGGAAAAGTGCGGGTTGCCCACTAAAACCCTTAGAAGCCCCCTTCGCGTCGGCCGCAGAGGAGAAATGATGGCGTTTTAGGCTGTCATGCAACCCTCAACATCGGGAACCATAAATTTCCGCATACCTCATAGTGTTGGAAACCCGGACCTTGGATGTAATCCTAGGCATGGATTGGTTGACGAAGTTCAAGGAAACATAGATCGTGCAAGAAGTCTATTCTCGCTCACCACCCCGGAGCGAAGAGGATCAAGTATGTAGCCGAGCATAGCGGATGAAGAATCAGTGCATTCCCTCACGGAGTTGTTCAGGGAGGAAGTGCCAAGGTGCAAGATTTTCCGATGTGTTTCCTGAGGAATTACGAGAATGCCACCGGACAGGACATTGAGTTTCGATTGAGTTATTTCCGGCACAGCCCCAATATCCAAGAGACCTTATCGGATGCCACCGAATGAGTTGAAAGAGATCAAGGATCAAATTAATGAGTTATTGGAGAAAGGATATATTCGCCAAGCTCATCACCTTGGGAGCCCAGTTCTTTTGGTAGAGAAGAAGGATGGAAGCTTGAGGATGGTTGTGGATTATCGTGCGTTGAGCGAAGTAACCATCAAGAACAAGTACCCTCTGCCGATGATTAATGATCTGTTTGATCAGCTAGTTGGAGCCAAGGTATTCTCTAAGATCGATCTTCGATCGAGGTAACATCGATTGAAGATCCGTGAAAAGGATATACCCAAAACAGCATTCACTACGGTATGGTTTATATGAGTATACCGTCATGTCATTTGGATTGACTAATGCTCCTGCATACTTCATGAATTTGATGAACAAGGTGTTTATGGAATATCTGGACAAGTTTGTCGTGGTGTTCATCGATGATATATTGATTTTCTCCAAGAGCGAGGAAGAGCATAAGGAACATTTGCGTCTAGTTCGGAGAAACTTGAGAACATCGGTTGTATGCCAAGTTCAGCAAATGTGAATTTTGGTGAAGGAAGTTGGATTCCTCGGACATGTTATTTCAGGAGAAGGAATAGCAGTTGATCCCGCCAAGGTTGAATCGATCACCGATTGGCGATCACCCACCTCGACCAAGGAGATCCAGATTTTCTCGGACTCGCAGGATATTATCGGAGGTTTATTGAGAACTTCTCGAAGATTGCCAAGCCCATGGTGAGCTATTGAAGAAGGAGGCCAAGTATGTTTGGACCGAGGAATGTGAAGCCGTTTTCAGGAATTGAAGAAACGGTTGGTTACAGCCCGATGTTGATTTTGCGGACATACACAAGGAATACCAGGTTTATTGTGGCGCTTCTCGTCAAGGACTCGGAGGAGTACTAATGCAGGAAGGAAAAGTTGTAGCTTATGCCTCCGGACAGCTACAACCTCATGAGATGAATTATGCCACACATGATTTGGAGTTAGCAGCCGTAGTGCATGCACTCAAGACACAGAGACATTTCCTCATCGGAAACCGTTGTGATGTCTACACAGATCACAAGAGTTTGAAGTATATTTTCACGCAGAAGGAATTGAACCTCAGGCAGAGGAGATGGCTAGAGTTGATCAAGGACTACGACATGAGATTGCATTACCACCCCGGTAAAGCTAATGTTGTAGCGGATGCTTTGAGCCGTAAGAGTTATGTGAATACTCGACACAGCGGGAGGATTACCCGAGTGAGTTAGTCGATGACCTCGAGATCTCCGATGGAGATAGTTCGAGAGGATATGTTGCAACTCTGGAAGTTCAGTCCACTTTGGCGAAAGGATTCGTGAAGCCCGTAAGTCGGACAAGGAAATTGATGAGATAAAGCAAAAGATGAATGAAGGAAAAGCTAAAGGGTTCCGTAAGGATGAACACGAGCTATATGGTTCGAGGATCGTATTTATGTACCGAATGATCCCGAGCTCGGAAGCTAATTCTTGAGGAGGCTCATGATTCACCAGATTTCGATTCACCCGGCAACACCAAGATGTACCGGATTTGAAGGAAAGTTTCGGTGGGCGGTATGAAGAAGGATATTGCCGAGTGCGTAGCCGTATCGATGTTTGTCAACGAGTAAAGGCGAACATCGAAGCCAGCAGGTTACTTCAACCTTTGCCGATTCCCGATTGGAAATGGGAGAAACTTGGAATGGATTTCATCACGGATTACCCAGACCCGTTCAGTTATGATTCTATCTGGGTAGTGGTTGATCGTTTGACCAAGGTAGCTCACTTCATTCCGTGAAGACTACCTATACCAGTGCTAAGTTGGCCAAGATATACATGACCAGGATCGTATGTCCGCATGGAGTTCCGAGGAGTATCGTGTCGATAGAGGAACGCAGTTTACCTCAAGTTTTGGAAGCGGTTGCATGAAACTTTGGGTGCGAGGCTGGAATTGATAGATGCTTTTCATCCATGAGCGGATGGATGGACCGAGAGAGTCAACCAGATTCGGAGGACATGTTGAGAGCTTGTGTGCTAGACTATGGGTCTAGCTGGGATGATAATTTGCCGTCGCAGAGTTCTCATACAACAACAGTTATCAATCCATCAAGATGGCCCCTTCGAAGCTCTATACGGAAGGAGGTGCGAAACACCATTCTTTGTGGGATAGTGTTGGAGATCGATCACTTTTCGGTTCCGACCTTATCGAGGATTCGAAGAGAAAGTCAAGCTGATTCGAGACAGACTCAAGATAGCACAATCGAGACGGAAGAGTTATGCCGACGATGGCGCAAGGAAGTGACTTACGAAGCGGGAGACCGAGCATACCTTCGTGTGTCTCCGCTTCGTGGAATCAAGAGGTTTGGTGTCAAAGGAAGTTAGCACCCGATTTATTGGCCTCTACAAAATCCTCGAGCGTCGTGGAGAAGTTGCTTACAAGTTGGAATTGCGGAAGGATTGTCCGGAGTTCATGATGTCTTCCATGTTTCTCGGTGAAGAAGTGTCATGCCGACATGGCCGATATACCGTTGAGAGACACAAGGTGCCCTAGAGGCCATACAACAGACGGTGATCGACCTACAAGGAGAAACCCGTTCGAATTCTCGAGATCTGCGAGCGAGTCACCCGCACAAGGTCATCAAATTTTGCAAGGTCTTGTCGAGTCACCACACCGAGGAAGAAGCCACACAGAGCGCCAAGAAGACCTTCTTCGAGACCACCCGCACCTATTTGCTAGCCAACCCGAATCTCGAGGGCTAGATTCATCTTAAGGTGGTAGGTTTGTAACATCCCAAATTTCCTATTTGGAATGTTTTACAATTATAGCTAAGCATCTATGCATCCTGTTTGAATTTGAATGCCATTTGGAGTTTCGAAGAGATTTGAGTTTTGAATTTGAATTCAAACTTTGGCAAGTGGGAATCATTTCAAACACTATACCGATAAATACTTGAGCAAAAGTATGAGAGGAGTAAACATGACACTCCAAAAATATCAGAGGAAAACCTTGCCAAAAGTTTTGAATTCAAACTTGAGATTTATTTGAATTTGAAAAAATGAAATTTTATAAAGTTTGGATTTTGCCTTTGGAAAATGTTCAAATGATAGGAATATTCCCCGATCATTTTGGTATGTAGATACCCTATATAAAATATTTATATTTATTAAGTTATCTCTGTTTTGTTTTATTTTAAAAATAAATTTAAAAAACAAACCCCCCAGCGCCACCAGCCCCCCCAGCCCGGCCAGCGCCAAGACTGCCCACCAGGCGGCCCAGAGGCCAGCCAATGAGCCAGCCGAGCCGACCAGGCCACCCCTCGCCTGAACAGCCTTGGCTCGGCCGACCGCCCGCCCGCACCCTCTCTCTCTCTCTGGGTGGGCCACCACCCGTCTTCAACCCCGCCCACGTCCACGCCACGCCGCCTGATCGCGGATCCGTGAGATCCGGATCCGATCCCTCCCGATCGCCTCCCTTGCCACGCCGGGCCCCTATTTAAACCCTCCCCGCACCCCATTTCCCCTCGCCCCTCATGAACCCCCTCTCTCTCACGCCGTCGCCGGGAGCCCGAGCTCACCGCCGCCGCCATTTGCGTCGCCGTCGCCGCCCTAGCCCTCCCGACCTCCACCGACTCCACCAAACACCTCCCGAGCTCGTCACTTTCCGCGGAGCTCTCCCGACCTCCCGACGACCGGAGAGGCTAACGACTCCGCGCCCGCGCCCGCCCGAGCTCCGTGAAGTCACGGAGATCCCTCCCCGTCCGATCGTTATCAGCGGCTAGGATTAGACCCCAAAGAATACGTCTTTAAATAAAACCGGCCGGTTCGTTTACGGTTTATTTTAGTTATGTTTTTTTATTTAGCCGCCCGATTCAGTTTAACCCTAGGCCCGTTTAGTTTATATTACGCTCGGTCGTAGTTTAGGCCCATTAGGCCATTTTCATTTATTTTCGTTTTCTGTTTTAACAGAATAGTTCCTGTTTTGAAAAATTCATATCTTTTATTCTGTTTAATATTTTTAGGTGATTCTTTTTTGTTGGTTTGCAAATTTTCTATAGTTTCTGTAGAAAGTATATTTAGCTATGTTAAAATTAATTAAAATTGCTTTAATTTAGTTTTAGTCAGAATAGTAAATCTGTTATAACATGAGCTAGAAAAATTATTTTTGGATGATTCTTTTTGTCCCAACTTTATTTTGACATTGCCAAACCATAGGAATTAATTTGGGTATTTTAGGATTAATAAAAAATTAGTTTTAAGCAGAATCTTGTTAATCCTAATTAATTAACTAGCTAATGTTTTCCTATTATTTTAATTAGTAAATAAACTTATTTTTAACATGTGATTGATTATTCTAGGATAGTTTCTGTTGCTTTATAGGAAGAACTTTTATTTGTAATAAATAAAACTTTTATTTTATTTTTCTTAATAGAAATTGAATTAGGCCTAATAGGAGTTTCATAATAGATTTTAAATTAATTCTTTTTGCTCCTAGTTGCTTAATGAAATCTTTTCTGTTAAGTTAACATAAATCCATGATTAGGTTATGTTAAGAAAATTTTGTTATATAAAACTACTTTTAGTTGTTGTTTGAAGTAGGAAAACTTTGAGTTGGTTTTCTTTGAGTTTTCCCTTTGGGTTTTGCTTTATTGGTTTTGGTGTGTTACTTTGTTATGCTATTGTGTTATGTGATCCTATGCTATATGCTTATTGTGATTATTGTTTGTCTCGGTAGAGTTTCCTGAGTCTGAAGCTTGCTACTACTGAATCTTTAGCGTCGAGGATCATCGACAAGGCAAGTTTTGATCATGTTATTTTCTATACCTATGTTTTTGTGCATTAGAAATTATCACCACCCCACCATGCATGCAGTAGTTGAAATTTTGAAGTTATTAATCTTGAGTAGTATCATGTGGTAGGATGAACCAATCCCTTGTTACCATGACCCCGGACGAAGTAGTTTACTTTGCTATGCTCGTGACGGGTTTTGGTTGAGTGAAATTCATAAGAAAGATGTGAGAGTCAATGATGATGACAACCCCATGAACTACAAGAATCAAGATGGACTTGAAATTCACTCTTGGGTGGAGGATTTGTTGACGGGCACCTGGAGAACCCGGTGGTTGGCGGGATGCATGGAGAAGTGCCATGACATCTTGCGGAAAGCTTCACCCAGCCACGAAGAGACGGATGGATGCCCCATGACCGAAGCTTACATGCAGCCGCAAGCCATTATGGGCTCTGGCTGGGTCAACCCTAGTAGTGACGCTGGCTGGGCGGTACTACGAGATGTAGAAGAACGGTAGGATTGGATGGGTACGGCAGTAGCAGAAGAACTCTTTGGAAGACCTGTTTCATTCGTCCGTCTTCAAACACCATGAAGTGCGAAGACTTAAAAGGAGGAATGATTCTTGCGGAGAAGTCAAAACCTCTGTAGAGTTAAAGATCTAATCGATTAGCCGTGTCCCGATTCACGGACAATTTGAGCCTCTGGAACTTGGAAGTATTCGAAATCTCAACACTAAAACTAATGAATTAATTTGAGGGTTTATGACTTAATAATTTGGGAATGAGATATTGGTTGGCGGAACCATCTCAATAACTACCAACAATTTGTAGTAATTTGCAAGCAAGTCCACTGTAGTAGGGAAAAATTGGCTTTTAAAAATGATGAAACTTAGAGCCCCACAGCCAAAATGCATATAGTGTTAGTAATTTTATTATTGTTATTCTCTTCATGACTTGCCACTTATTCAAAAGTCGACCTACACGGCTGCAACGTCTTATGTTGCGAGGTATATCCGATCGGGAGTGAGGCTACGCTCCGCGCTTGGCGATTGCCCTTTGGAGTCGGATGGACTCGCTTTATCTTCTACGCTTCCGCAGCATTAGTAGTTTATTTCTCATGAGTTGGCCTTGAGCCGAATTTATTCCCTTGTAATAAAGACTCTATATGAGAAACGTGTAATAAATTTAGGTGTGATTGAACTTTGATTATTTCATCGATGTACTGTGAGTACCAGCATGATCTTGGGATGGTACAGACACAGAGATTTGACCGAATTTGGGTCAGGTCGCTACAAATTTTGGAGTTCCAAAAATATACGTTTGATACAGATTACTACAGATTGTTCTGTTTTTGACAGATTCTGTTTTCTATGTGTTGTTTGCTTATTTTGATGAATCTATGAGTAGTATCGGTGGGTATGGACCATAGATAAGTCGGAGTACAGTAGATATTACACCAATATGAATTTAGAATGACTTCATTACAGTACCTAAGTGGTGGTTTTATTTTCTTATACTAACGGAGCTTACGAGTTTTCTGTTGAGTTTTGTGTTGTGGAGTTTTCAAGTTTTGGGTAAGGATTCGATGGACTATGGATTAAGGAGTGGCAAGATCCTAAGATTGGGGATGCCCAAGGCACTCCAAGGTAATATTCAAGGACAACCAAGGGCCTAAGCTTGGGGATGCCCCGGAAGGCATCCCCTCTTTCGTCTTTGTTCATCGATAACTTTACTTGGAGCTATATTTTTATTTGCCACATGATATGTGTTTTGCTTGGAGCGTCATTTTATTTTGTTAGTATTTACTTGCTGTCATTTAGAATAATGTTTAGCATCTTTATTTTCAATAAAAATGTCAATGATAGCCTTTGCCATGCTTATTTTGCTAGTATACATGTTGCTGTTTGAAAACAGAAAGTTTACCGCTGTTGCAAAAATTCCCTAGAAAAGTCAGAGAATGATATAATGTTGAAACCTTTTGCATAATGAGCTCTTATAAATTTATTACAGTGGGAATTTTCTCTCATAATTTTTGGAGTTAGGGAAGTATTGATACTCTTGCATTCTTTACAGACTGTACTGTTTTGGCAGATCGTTGTTATGTTTGCATTGTTTGCATATGTTTGCTTGTTTAAGGATTCTATTTGAGGATAGGAGTATTAAATTTGCAGAGGCATTTAGTATTCAATGTTGAATAATACTTTTAGTGATTTGTTACAGTAGAAAATGATAAGGTTTTGCATTGATCTATACTAACCTATCTCACGAGTTCTTGTTGAGTTTGGTGTGGACGAAGCTTTTGATAAAAAGAGCAGACACAAAAGTTCAAGCTTGGGGATGCCCAAGGCACCCCAAGATAATATTTCAAGAAGTCTCAAGCATCTAAGCTTGGGGATGCCCAGTAGGCATCCCACCTTTCTCCTTCAACAACTATCGGTTAGTATCGGTTGAGCCTAAGTTTTGCTTCTTCACATGAGTTGTGCTATCCTTGCAATGTCATTTTGTTTTGCTTTGCTTGCTGTTTGAATACAATACCAAGATTTGAAATTCTTTAATGAGAGAGAGTCTTCTCATGGCTACATAATTATTTAGCTACTCATTGATCTTCACTTATATCTTTTTAGAGTAGCTTGTCATTTACTCGTGTGGTTCACTTATATCCTATGAGTAAATGGTTGAATGAGTTGATTGTCATAAATCTGAAATATATATGTCTCATTTGCTTATCCCATGTGGAGTTATGACTTCACATCTAAGAAGTAGAGGTTGTAAATTTATTGAAGGTTAGCAAGCATTGTATTGGTCATTTGAACAATTCATGAAAGAATATTGAAGGAAGAGAGATTCCACATATAAATATACTATCTTAGACATATTTTATAATTGTGAGCACTCATTAAGTATGACATGCTAAAGAGTTGATGTTGGACAAGGAAGACAACGTAATGGGTTATGTTTTCTGACATCTCAGTTAAAGTATATTGTCATGGATCATTCAAACATGTTGAGCTTACCTTTCCCCCTCATGCTAGCCAAAATTCCTTGCACCAAGTAGAGATACTACTTGTGCTTCCAAATATCCTTAAACCCAGTTTTGCCATGAGAGTCCACCATACCTACCTATGAATTGAGTAAGATCCTTCAATTAAGTTGTCATCGGTGCAAGCAATAAAAATTGCTCTCTAAATATGTATGATCTTTTGGTGTGAAGAAAATAGCTTTATACGATCTTGTTATGGAAGCAATAAAAGCGACGGACTGCATAATAAAGGTCCATATACAAGTGGCAATATAAAGTGACGTTCATTCGCATTAAGATTTTGTGCATCCAACCCTAAAAGCGAATGACAACCTCTGCTTCCCTCTGCGAAGGGCCTATCTTTTACTTTATGTCTTTTACTTTTTGCAAGAGTCAAGGTGATCTTCACCTTTCCCTTTTTCATTTTATCCTTTGGCAAGCACTTTGTGTTGGGGTGATCCTGATATATATATCCAATTGGATGTAAGTTAGCATGAACTATTATTGTTGACATCACCCAAAGGTGAATACGTAGGGAGGCAACACTATAAGCCCCTATATTTCTCAGTGTTCGATTAAGACTTCATAGCCACAAGTATTGCGTGAGTGTTAGCAATTGTAGAAGACTATTTGATAGTTAAGTATGTGAAGTTTGCTATTCCTAAAAATAAGATGAATTGCAATTGTTTGATGACTGATAATGAAGTTTGCTAGTTTTCAAGAAAGTTTATGGTCTATGCTTTGACATGTGAATGGCTTGTTACTTTATCGTGAGAAGTTTTATGAGATGAACTATTGTTATGACATATTATCATGCTAGAAAAGGTGATTGAAATTATCATTGATCAAACTTATGACCTGCTAGCATTCACACTTCAGAAATTCTTTCTTTATCATTTACCTACTCGAGGACAAGTAGGAATTAAGCTTGGGGATGTTGATACGTCTCCAATGTATCTATAATTTATGAAGCATTCATGCTATTTTATTATCTGTTTTGAATGATTATGGGCTTTATTATACACTTTTATATTACTTTTGGGACTAACCTATTAACCGGAGGCCCAGCCCATATTGCTGTTTTATTGCATGTTTCAGTATTTCGAAGAAAAGGAATATCAAACGAAGTCCAAACGGAATGAAACCTTTGGCAGCGTGATTTTCTGGAAGAATATCATCCTCGAGACTTGGAGTTCACGTCAGAAGATCCTCGAGGAGGCCAGGAGATAGGGAGGCGCCCCCCCCCTACTGAGCGCGCCCCCCTGTCTCGTGGGCCCCTCGAGCACCCCCCGACCGACTTCTTTCGCCTATATAGTCCTACGTACCCTAAAAACATCCACGATCAAGATAGATCGGGAGTTCCGCCGCCGCAAGCCTCTGTAGCCACCAAAAACCTCTCGGGAGCCCGTTTGGCACCTCACGGAGGGGAACCCATCACCGGTGGCCATCTTCATCATCCCGGGTGTATCCATGACGAGGAGGGAGTAGTTCACCCTCGGGGCTGAGGGTATGTACCAGTAGCTATGTGTTTGATCTCTCTCTCTCTCTCGTGTTCTCTCTATGGCACGATCTTGATGTATCGCGAGCTTTGTTATAGTAGTTGGATCTTATGATGTTTCTCCCCCTCTACTCTCTTGTGATGAATTGAGTTTCCCTCTTGAAGTTATCTTATCGGATTGAGTCTTTATTTGAGAACACTTGATGTATGTCTTGTCGTGTTTATCTGTGGTGACAATGGGATATCACGTGCCACTTGATGTATGTTTTGGTGACCAACTTGCGGGTTCCGCCCATGAACCTATGCATAGGGGTTGGCACACTTTTTCTTGACTCCCTGGTAGAAACTTTGGGGCACTCTTTGAAGTACTTTGTGTTGGTTGGATGAATCTGAGATTGTGTGATGCATATCGTATAATCATGCCCACGGATACTTGAGGTGACAATGGAGTATCTAGGTGACATTAGGGTTTTGGTTGATTTGTGTCTTAAGGTGTTATTCTAGTATGAACTCTATGATGGATTGAGCGGAAAGAATAGCTCTATGTTATTTTACTACGAACTCTTGAATAGATCGATCAAAAAGGATAACTTTGAGGTGGTTTCGTACCCTACCATAATCTCTACGTTTGTTCTCCGCTATTAGTGGCTTTGGAGTGACTCTTTGTTGCATGTTGAGGGATTGTTATATGATCTATCTATGTTATTATTGTTGAGAGAACTTGCACTAGTGAAAGTATGAACCCTATGCCTTGTTTCCTACCATTGCAATACCGTTTACGCTCACTTTTATCATTAGTTACCTTGCTGTTTTATTATTTCAGATTACAAAACCTATATCTACTATCCATATTGCACTTGTATCACCATCTCTTCGCCGAACTAGTGCACCTATACAATTTACCATTGTATTGGGTGTGTTGGGGACACAAGAGACTCTTTGTTATTTGGTTGCAGGGTTGTCTGAGAGAGACCATCTTCATCCTACGCCTCCCACGGATTGATAAACCTTAGGTCATCCACTTGAGGGAAATTTGCTACTGTCTTACAAACCTGTGCACTTGCAGGCCTAACAACGTCTACAAGAAGAAGGTTATGTAGTAGACATCATCATAGGATACCCAAAGGAAACTGTACACCTTCTATCACAGATCCGAAGGCAAGATATTCATTGCTAAGAATGGATCCTTTATAGAAAAGGAGTTTCTCTCGAAAGAAGTGAGTGGGAGGAAACTAGAGCTTGATGAGGTAATTGTACCTTCTCCCGAACTGGAAAGTAGTTCATCACATAAATCAGTTCCAGTGATTCCTACACCAATTAGTGAGGAAGCTAATGATGATGATCATGAAACTTCAGATCAAGTTACTACAAAACCTCGTAGGTCTTCCAGAGTACGGTTCGCACCAAAGTGGTACGGTAATCCTATTCTGGAAGTCATGTTACTAGACTATGATGAACCTACGAACTATGAGGAAGCGATGATGAGCCCAGATTCCACGAAATGGCTTGTGGCCATGAAATCTGAAATGGGATCCATGTATAAGAACAAAGTGTGGACTTTGGTGGACTTGCCCGATGATCGGCAAGCCATATTAAATAGATGGATCTTCAAGAGGAAGACGGACACTGATAGTAGTGTTACTATCTACAAAGCCCGACTTGTCGCAAACAGGTTTTGACAAGTTCAAGGTGTTGAGTACAATGAGATTTTCTCAACTATAGCGATGCTTAAATCCGCCTGAATCATGTTAGCAGTTGCCATATTTTATGAAATCTGGCAAATGGATGTCAAAACTGCATTCCTTAAATGGATATTTCTTAAAGAAGAGTTGTATATGATGCAACCAGAAGGTTTTGTCAATCCTAAAGGTACTAACAAGGTGTGCAAGCTCCAGCGATCCATCTATGGACTGGTGCAAGCATCTCGGAGTTGGAATATACGCCTTGATGAGTTGATCAAAGCATATAGTTTTATACAGACTTGCAATGAAGCCTGTATTTACAAGAAAGTGAGTGGGAGCTTTGTAGCATTTCTAATATTATATGTGGATGACATATTGTTGATTGGAAATGATATAGAATTTCTGGATAGCATAAAGGGATACTTGAATAAGAGTTTTTCAATGAAAGACCTCGATGAAGCTGCTTACATATTGGGCATCAAGATTTATAGAGATAGATCAAGACGCTTGATAAGATTTTTCAATGAGTAGATACCTTGACAAGTTTTTTCTGAAAGAGTTCAAAAATGGATCAGTCAAAGAGTTCTTGTCTGTACTACAAGGTGTAAGGTTGAGTAAGACTCAAAGCCCGACCATGACAGAAAATAGAAAGAGAATGAAAGTCATTCCCTATGCCACAGTCATAGGTTCTATAAAGTATGATGTGCTGTGTACCAGACCTATTATGTACCTTGCCATGAGTTTTGGCAAGGGGTTACAATAGTGATCTAAGAGTAGATCACTGGACAGCTGTCAAAATTATCCTTAGTGAGGACTAAGGAAATATTTCTCGATTATGGCGGTGATAAAAGAGATCGTCGTAAAGAGTTACGTTGATGCAAGCTTTTACACCGATCCAGATGACTCTAAGTCTCAATCTGAATACATATTGAAAGTAGGAGCAATTAGCTAGAGTAGCTCCGTGCAGAGTGATACGTCTCCAACGTATCTATAATTTTTGATTGTTCCATGCTATTATATTACCCGTTTTGGATGTTTATGGGCTTTACTTTACACTTTTATATCATTTTTGGGACTAACCTACTAACCGGAGGCCCAGCCCGTATTGCTGTTTTTTTGCCTATTCAAGATTTGAAGAAAAGGAATACCAAACGAGTCCAAACGGAATGAAACCTTCGGGAGCGATCTTTTTGGAACAAACGTGATCCAGAGGACTTGGAGTGCAAGTCAAGAAGCAATCGAGGAGGCCACGAGGGTGGAGGGCTCCCCCCTACTGGGTGTGCCCCCTATCTCGTGGGCCCCTCGGGCGTCCACTGACCTACTTCTTCCTCCTATATATTCCCACGTACCCCGAGAACATCAGAGGCGACCACAAAAAACTATTTCCACCACCGTAACCTTATGTATCCGCGAGATCCCATCTTGGAGCCTTCGCCGGCGCTCCGCCGGAGGGGGAATCAACCATGGAGGGCCTCTACATCAACTCCAAGGCCTCTCCGATGAGTCGTGAGTAGTTTACCACAGATCTTCGGGTCCATAGTTATTAGCTAGATGGCTTCTTCTCTCGTTTTGGATCTCAATACCATGTTCTCCTTGATCTTCTTGGAGATCTATTCGATGTAACTCTTTTTGCGGTGTGTCTGTCGAGATCCGATGAATTGTGGGTTTTGATAACCCACAAGTGTAGGGGATCGCAACAGCTTTCGAGGGTAAAGTATTCAACCCAAATTTATTGATTAGACACAAGGGGAGCCAAAGAATATTCTTGAGTATTAGCAATTGAGTTGTCAATTCAACCACACCTGGATAACTTAGTATCTGCAGCAAATTTTTAGTAGCAAAGTGGTATGATAATAAAGGTAATGATAGCAAAAGTAAAGGTAAATGATTTTGGGTTTTTGTAGTAGTTGTAACAGTAGCAACGAAAAAGTAAATAAGCGAAGAACAATATATGAAAAGCTCATATGCAATGGATCAGTGATGGATAATTATGCCAGATGCGATTCCTCATGCAATAGCTATAACATAGGGTGACACGGAACTAGCTCCAGTTCATCAATGTAATGTAGGCATGTATTCCGTAAATAGTCATACGTGCTTATGGAAAAGAACTTGCATGACATCTTTTGTCCTACCCTCCCGTGGAAGCGGGGTCCTAGCGGAAACTAAGGGATATTAAGGCCTCCTTTTAATAGAGAACCGGAACAAAGCATTAACACATAGTGAATACATGAACTCCTCAAACTACGGTCACCACCGAGAAGTATCCCGATTATTGTCACTTAGGGGTTGTCGGATCATAACACATAATAGGTGACTATAGACTTGCAAGATAGGATCAAGAACACACATATATTCATGAAAACATAGTAGGTTCAGATCTGAAATCATGGCACTCGGGCCCTAGTGACAAGCATTAAGCATAGCAAAGTCATAGCAACATCAATCTCGAAACATAGTGGATACTAGGATCAAACCCTAACAAAACTAACTTGATTACATGGTAAATCTCATCCAACCCATCACCGTCCAGCAAGCCTACGATGGAATTACTCACGCTGTGGTGAGCATCATGAAATTGGTGATGGAGGATGGTTGATGATGACGACGGCGATGAATCCCCTCTCCGAGCTCGAGCGGACTCGGATCAGCCCTCCCGAGAGAGATTAGGGCTTGGCGGCGGCTCCATGTCGTAAAACGCGATGAAACTTTCTCTCTGATTTTTTCTCCCCGGACGTGAATATATGGAGTTGGAGTTGAGGTCGGTGGAGGTCTAGGGGGCCCACGAGATAGGAGGCCGCGCCCTAGGGGGGGTGCCCCCTGTCTCGTGGACAACCTGTGGGCCCCCTGGTATTGATTCTTTCGCCAAAAATTCTTATTAATTCCAAAAGTGCCTCCGTGGATTTCCAGGACATTCCGAGAACTTCTCTTTTCTACACATAAACAACATCATGGCAGTTCTGCTGAAAACAGCGTCAGTCTGGGTTAGTTTCATTCAAATCATGCAAGTTAGAGTCCAAAACAAGGGCAAAAGTGTTTGGAAAAGTAGATACGTTGGAGACGTATCAACTCCCCCAAGCTTAAACCTTTGCTTGTCCTCAAGCAATTCAGTTGATAAACTGAAAGTGATAAAGAGAACTTTTACAAACTCTGTTTGCTCTTGTTGTTGTAAACATGAAAAGCCAGCATTCAAGTTTCAGTAAATATTATGAACTAACCATACTAACAATAACACGTAGGTCTCACAATTACTCATATCAATAACATAATCAGCTAGCGAGCCACAATAATAAATCTCGGATGACAACACTTTCTCAAAATAATCATAACATGATATAACAAAATGGTATCTCGCTAGCCCTTTCTGAGACCGCAAAACATAAATGCAGAGTGCCTTTAAAGATCAAGGACTGACTAAACATTGTAATTCATGGTAAAAGAGATCCAGTCAAGTCATACCCAATATAAACCAATAATAATGAATGCAAATGACAGTATGCTCTCCAGCAGGTGCTTTTAATAAGAAGGGTGATGACTCAACATAAAAGTAAATAGATAGGCCCTTCGCAGAGGGAAGCAGGGATTTGTAGAGGTGCCAGAGCTCGATTTTAAAATAGAGATTGAATAACATTTTGAGCGGCATACTTTTGCTGTCAACACAACAACTATGAGATGGCTGTATCTTCCATACTACATGCATTATAGGCAGTTCCCAAACAGAATGGTAAAGGTTTATACTCCCCCAACCACCAACAAGCATCAATCCATGGCTTGCTCGAAACAACGAGTGCCTCCAACATACAACAACCCTGGGGGAGTTTTGTTTAATTATTTTGATTTGCTTTGATCTTTTGGATCATGGGACTGGGCATCCCGGTTACCGGCCCTTTCTCGTGAATGAGGAGCGGAGACCACTCCTCGTGAGAATAACCCACCTAGCATGGAAGATATAGGCAACTCTAGTTGTAACATGAGCTGCTCGAGCATACAAAATAGAATTTCATTTGAAGGTTTGGAGTTTGGCACATACAAATTTACTTGGAACGGCAGGTAAATACTGCATATAGGAAGGTACAGTGGACTCATATGGAACAACTTTGGGGTTTAAGGAGTTTGGATGCACAAGCAGTATTCCCGCTTAGTACAGTGAAGGCTAGCAAAAGACTGGAAGCGACCAAGCGAGAGAGCGACAACAGTCGTAAACATGCATTAAAATTAATTCGCACCGAGTACAAGCATGAGTAGGATATAATCCACCATGAACATAAATATCATGAAGGCTATGTTGATTTGATTCAACTACATGCGTGAACATGTGCCAAGTCGAGTCACTCAATTCATTCAAAGGAGGATACCATCCCATCATATCACATCATAATCATTCTAATAGCATGTTGGCACACAAGGTAAACCATTATAACTCATAGCTAATCAAGCATGGCACAAGCAACTATAATCTCTAAATGTCATTGCAAATATGTTTACTTCATAATCATCTAACCCAGAAACGATGAACTCATCATATTTACAAAAACAAGAGAGGTCGAGTTCATACCAGCTTTTCTCATCCCAATAAGTCCATCATATATTGTCATTATTGCCTTTCACTTGCACGACCGAACGATGTGTATAATAATCAGAGTGCACATGCATTGGACTAAGCTGGAATCTGCAAGCATTCAACTCAAGAGAGAAGACAGGGTAATATGGGCTCTAAGCTAAATAAACAATCATGCATATAAGAGCCACTAAGCATTTTCAATATGGTCTTCTCGACCCCCAAAAGAAAGAAAAGAAAATAAAACTATTTACACGGGAAAGCTCCCAACAAGTAAGAAGAAGAACTAGAAATATTTTCGGGTTTTCATTTTAATTCTACTACAAGCATGGAATTTAAACTAACTAATTTTTTGGTTTTTCTTAAAGTTTATCAAACACACAAGAAGAAAACTAGAAAAATAAATTTAAACTAGCATGGATAATACAATGAAAGAGTATGAGCACCGACGACTAGTGTGTGAACATAAATGTAAAGTCGGTGAGAAATACGTACTCCCCCAAGCTTAGGCTTTTGGCCTAAGTTGGTCTAGTACCAATGACCGCCTGGCTGATATCCATAAGTGAAGCTGGGGTTGTACTGAGATGCAGAGGCAATAGCCTCCTAAGCAGCAACGTGTTGGCGAGCTGCCTCCATTCCCCTCTCATGTTCAGTTGCTTCTTCCCTGGTGACAACATATCTTCCTTTTGCCTGATAATCAAAAAGGTAGGGGGTAGGAAGAGTAACAGGGACAACGTTGCGTCTGTCATAGATTAGTCGATAATGGAGGAATTGTTCATTCCTCTCAAGAAAATGATGATCGAACATAGCTTCTTTATCCAAATAAATAGGAGGTAAAAGCATATCCCCCTCTCGTGGGGCTATATTAAGAAAGTTAGCCACACGGGTTGCGTAAATTCCTCCAAATAAATCTCCCCTTCTACTATTATTCTGCAACCTACGTGCGACTATTGGCCCCAAGTTATAACCTTTATAACCTGACACAACACTCTTGAGGACACAAAGATCAGGGACACACATGTGACATGCTTCGTCCTTACCGTTAATGCTTCTACCGATAAAGAGAGCAAAATAATGTATAGCAGGAAAATGAATGCTCCCTATGCTTGTGCTATGTCCCTAGATTCTCCCATAGTAATACTAGCAAGAAAATCTCTAAATTCAGATTTGCGAGGATCATTAATATTACTCCACTGCGGGAGTTTGCAAGCAGTTGTGAAATCCTCTAAATCCATGGTATAAGATGTAAAATATCAAACATGACAGGAGGATTACGCGCAGAGATATATTCGAACCTCCGCACAAAGGAATCAGTCAATTGATAATATTGAGGACACTTATCTTGTAAGAAGTCCTCCAGCTCGGCATTACGCACATATGCGTCAAATTCCTCATTGAAGCCTGCTTCGACCATAAAATCATCGGATGGCCACTCACAAGCTCGTACATTTGCGTCCCTCGGCAATTCAACATCTTGCTCACGTATAGCAATCCTTGGCCCTTTCTTTGCCGAGGAACCACCTTGGTACATTCTTCTAAGCATATTTCTTTCTCTGAAAATTTCTGAAAATTTGGTAACTTTAAAATAAAAAATGAATAAAACTAAACAAGATTGATAGCAACTACTCCTACAAGTGCCTAGAGCCTATATCATGCATTGGAATTGCTTGGGACCTCAAAAATTTAACATGCAAGCTCAAGAACATGGTCACCTATGCAGCAAAAATTTGCAATGAATAAAGCACTAGAACAAAAACTAATTGGACCAATGGAGGAGTCACATACCAAGCAACAATCTCCCAAAGCAGTTTTGTGAATGGAGCTTTGAGCAAGGAGATCAAAAATCGCAGCAAAAGAGCTAGAACTCGTGCTTGAGCTGGATGGTGATTTTTTTTGGGTAGAAGATGAAGTGTGTGGGTGCTGGCATAAGTGGAGGGGGGCCACCAGGGGCCCACGAGACAGGGGGGCACGCCCTATAGGGGGGGGGCGCCCTCCACTCTCGTGGCTTGGTGCTTGCCCCTCCTGCAGTGTTTTCAGTGCCTAAAATCCTCAAATATTCCAGAAAAAATCATACTAAATTTGCAGGGCATTTGGAGCACTTTTATTTTCCGACTATTTTTATTGCACAGATAATTCAGAAAACTGACGGATAATACTATTCTTGCATTATTTATTCTAAATAACAGAAAGTAAAAAGAGGGTACAGAAGGTTGTGCCTTCTAGTTTCATCCATCTCGTGATCATCAAAATGAATCCACTAACAAGGTTGATCAAGTCTTGTTAACAAACTCATTCCGAATAACACGGAATCGGAGAAATTTCGAATAACACTAAGTACCTCAACGGGGATATGAAAATCCCCAACAATAAGAATATCATACTTTTTCTTGACAGTAGGGAGAGGAAATTCAAAACCTCCAAAAATGATAGTTGGAACTTTTTCAATAGAATTGATGCTATGAACTTGAGATTGTTTCCTCGGAAAGTGTACCGTATGCTCATTACCATTAACATGAAAAGTGACATTGCCTTTGTTGCAATCAATAACAGCCCTTGCAGTATTAAGAAAATGTGTACCAAGGATAATAGACATACTATCGTCCTCAGGAATATCAAGAATAACAAAGTCCGTTAAGATAGTGACATTTGCAACCACAACAGGCACATCCTCACAAATACCGACAGGTATAGCAATTGATTTATCAGCCATTTGCATAGATATTTCAGTAGGTGTCAACTTAGTCAATTCAAGTCTACGATATAAAGAGAGATGCATAACACTAACACCGGTTCCAAGATCACATAAAGCAGTTCTAACGTAATTTATTTTAATAGAGCATGGTATAGTTGGTACACCCGGATCTCGAAGTTTCTTTGGTATTCCATCCTTAAAAGTGTAATTAGCAAGCATGGTGGAGATTTCAGCTTCGGTATCTTTCTCTTTATTTGCAATGATATCCTTCATATACTTAGCATAAGGATTTACTTTCAAGCATATCGCTTAAGCGCATACGTAAGAAAATAGGTCTAATCATTTCAAAGAAAGTGCTCAAAATCCTCATCATCCTTTGACTTGGATGGTTTAGGAGGAAAGGGCATGGGTTTCTGAACCCATGGTTCTCTTTCTTTACCGTGCTTCCTAGCAACAAAATCTCTCTTATCATAACGTTGATTCTTTGATTGTGGGTTATCAAGATCAACAACAGGTTCAATCTCTACATCATTGTTTTTGCTATGTTGAGCATCAACATGAACATTATCATTAGGTTCATGTTCATCACCTGATTGTGTTTCAGCATCAGAGATAGAAATATCATTGGGATTCTCAGGTGTGTCTACAATAGGTTCACTAGAAGCATGCAAAGTTCTATCGTTATTCTTTTTCTTCTTTTTAGAAGAACTAGGTGCCTCTAAATTATTTCTCTGAGAATCTTGCTCGATTCTTTTAGGGTGGCCTTCAGGATACAAAGGTTCCTGAGTCATTCTACCAGTTCTAGTAGCCACTCTAACAACAAAGTCATTTTTATTATTCAATTCATCAAGCAAATCATTTTGAGCTTTGAGTACTTGCTCAGCTTGAGTAGCAACCATATAAGCATATTTGCTAACGCGGTGAAGTTCACCTTTAACTCTAGCCAGATTATCGCCTACGCGTCCTATCTCGAAAGCATTATTCTTTAACTCTCTACCAACATAAGCATTAAAACTTTCTTGTCTAGCCATAAAGTCATCAAATTCATCTAAGCATGGGCTATGAAATTTAGTAGAGGGGATTTCGACTTTATCATATCTATAGAGAGAATTTACCTTTACTACCTGTGTCAGATTATCAAGACAATGTGGTTCTTCAGGCGGTAAATTAAGACCATGTATTTCTTCAATAGGAGGTAAATTCTTAACATCTTCAGCTTTAATACCTTTTTCTTTCATTGATTTCTTTGCCTCTTGCATATCTTGAGACTGAGAAATAAAACACCTCTCTTCTTGAATTGGGTTTAGGAATAGGCTCGGGAGTTGGCTCAATTGGTTCAGAATTGCCTCGTGAATTGGCTCAGAAGAGTCCAATTATTTTCATTAGTCAACATATTATTCAATAATATTTCAGCTTAATCATTGTTCTTTCCTGAAAACACAACCAACACAACTATCCAAGTAGTCCTTAGAAGCATCGGTTAGTCCATTATAAAAGATATCAAGCATTTCATTTTTCTTAAGAGGATGATCAGGCAAAGCATTAAGTAACCGGATAAGCCTCCCCCAAGCTTGTGGGAGACTCTCTTATTTGATTTGCACAAAATTATATATTTCCATAAGGCAGCTTGTTTCTTATGAGCAGGGAAATATTTAGCGAGAAGTAATAAATCATATCCTGGGGACTACGCACACAACCAGGAGCAAGAGAATTATACCAAGTCTTAGCATCACCCTTTAATGAGAACGGATATCTTAAGGATATAATAATAGCGAGACTTTTCATCATGAGTAAACAGGGTAGCTATATCATTTAACTTGGTAAGATGTGCCACAACAGTTTCAGATTCAAGGCCATAAGAAGGATAAGTTTCAACTAAAGTAATAATTTCAGGATCAACAGAGAATTCATAATCCTTATCAGTAACACAGATAGGTGAATTAGCAAAAGCAGGGTCAGGTTTCATTCTAGCATTAAGAGACTGCTGCTTCCATTTAGCTAATAGTTTCTTAAGATCATATCTATCATTGCAAGCAAAGATTTCCCTAGCAGCTTCTTCATTCATAACATAACCCTTAGGAACAACAGGTAATACATAATCATTGGGAGAACCTTCATCATCACTATCATCAATAATAGGTTCTTCAGTAATATCATTCCCCCTAACTCTAGCAAGTTGTTCATCAAGAAATTCACCTAATGGCAAAGTAGTATCAAGCACAGAAGTAGTTTCATCATGCATAGCAGAAGTGGCATCATCAATAACATGCGACATATCAGAATTCATAGCAGTAGCAGGTTTAGGTGTCGCAAGCCTACTAATAACGGAAGAAGAATCTAGTGCAGAGCTAGATGGCAGTTCCTTACCTCCCCTCGTAGTTGAGGGCAAAATAGTAGTTCGACCGTCTTTCAAGTTCTTCATAGCGATCAACAGATATAAATCCCAAGTGACTCAGAGAATAGAGCTATGCTCCCCGGCAGTGGCGAAAGTAGCAGCCAGACACGCCTAGGGCTGAGCAAGCTTGAACTACAAATTCTTGAAATTTTGAGTACTTTGTAGAAAGAAATTATAAGGGATCTTGGTACTAAGCCTAGGGCTATAGCCCTAGTTGCCCTAGGCTTGTCTCCGCCACTGCTTCCCGGCAACGGCGCCAGAAATTAGTCTTGATAACCCACAAGTGTAGGGGATCGCAACACCTTTCGAGGGTAAAGTATTCAACCCAAATTTATTGATTCGACACAAGGGGAGCCAAAGAATATTCTTGAGTATTAGCAGTTGAGTTGTCAATTCAACCACACCTGGAGATAACTTAGTATCGGCAACAAAGTATTTAGTAGCAAAAGTGGTATGATAATAAAGGTAACGATAGCAAAAGTAAAGATAAATATTTTTGGGTTTTTGTAGTAGTTGTAACAGTAGCAACGGAAAAGTAAATAAGCGAAGAACAATATATGAAAAGCTCGTAGGCAATGGATCAGTGATGGATAATTATGCCGGATGTGATTCCTCATGCAATAGCTATAACATAGGGTGACACAGAACTAGCTCTAGTTCATCAATGTAATGTAGGCATGTATTCCGTAAATAGTCATACGTGCTTATGGAAAAGAACTTGCATGACATCTTTTGTCCTACCCTCCCGTGGAAGCGGGGTCCTAGCGGAAACTAAGGGATATTAAGGCCTCCTTTTAATAGAGAACCAGAACAAAGCATTAACACATAGTGAATACATGAACTCCTCAAACTACGGTCAACACCGAGAAGTATCCCAATTATTGTCACTTCGGGGTTGTCGGATCATAACACATAATAGGTGACTATAGACTTGCAAGATAGGATCAAGAACACACATATATTCATGAAAACATAATAGGTTCAGATCTGAAATCATGGCACTGGGGCCCTAGTGACAAGCATTAAGCATAGCAAAGTCATAGCAACATCAATCTCAGAACATAGTGGATACTAGGGATCAAACCCTAACAAAACTAACTTGATTACATGGTAAATCTCATCCAACCCATCATCGTCCAGCAAGCCTACGATGGAATTACTCATGCACGGCGGTGAGCATCATGAAATTGGTGATGGAGGATGGTTGATGATGACGACGGCGAAGAATCCCCCTCTCCGGAGCTCCGAACGGACTCCAGATCAGCCCCTAGAGAGAGATTAGGGCTTGGCGGCGGCTCCGTGTCGTAAAACGCGATGAAACTTTCTCTCTGATTTTTTCTCCACAAACGTGAATATATGGAGTTGGAGTTGAGGTCGGTGGAGGTCCAAGGGGCCCACGAGATAGGAGGCCGCTACAGGGGGCCCCTGTCTCGTGGACAGCCTGTGGGCCCCCTAGTATTGATTCTTTCGCCAAAAATTCTTATTAATTCCAAAAAGTGCCTCCGTGGATTTCGGGACATTCCGAGAACTTTTCTTTTCTCGCACATAAAGCAACATCAAGGCGATTCATTGAAAACAGCGTCGATCCGGGTTAGTTTCATTCAAATCATGCAAGTTAGAGTCCCAAACAAGGGCAAAAGTGTTTGGAAAAGTAGATCGTTGGAGACGTATCAGGTTTATGATCAAGTTTATCTCGAGAAATATTTGTATCTCCTCTGAATTCTTTTATGTGTTATTAAGTTATCTTTGCAAGTCTCTTTGAATTATCGGTTTGGTTTGGCCTACTAGATTGATCTTTCTTGCAATGGGAGAAGTGCTTAGCTTTGGGTTCAATCTTGCGGTGTCCTTTCCCGGTGGATGTTAGGGCAACAAGGCACGTATTGTATTGTTGCCATCGAGGATAAAAGATGGGGTTTATATCATATTGCATGAGTTTATCCTCTACATCATGTCATCTTTCTTAATCGTTAATCTGTTCTTTATGAACTTAATACTCTAGATGCATCTTTGGATAGCGGTCGATGTGTGGAGTAATAGTAGTAGATGCAGGCAGAGTCGATCTACTTGTCATGGACGTGATTCCTATATACATGATCATGCCTAGATAATCTCATAATTATTAAGCTTTTCTATCAATTGCTCGACAAGAATTTGTTCACCCACCGTAATACTTATGCTACCTTGAGAGAAGCCACTAGTGAAACCTATGGCCCCGGGTCTATCTTTTATCATATAAGCTTTCAATCTACTTTTATTTGCATCTTTACTTTTCCAATATATATTATAAAATACCAAAATATATTTATCTTATCATACTATCTCTATCAGATCTCACTTTCATGAAGTGGCCGTGAAGGATTGACAACCCCTTTATTGCGTTGGTTGAGTTCTTTGTTTGTTTGTGTAGGTGCGTGGGACTTTTGAGGAGCCTCCTACTAGATTGATACCTTGGTTCTCAAAAACTGAGGGAAATACTTACGCTACTATTGCTGCATCACCCTTTCCTCTTCAAGGAAAACCAACGCAAGCTCAAGCCGTAGCAAGAAGGATTTCTGGCGCCGTTGCCGGGGAGGTCTTCGCTCAAGTCAGGACATACCAAGTACCCATCACAAACTCATCTCCCTCGCATTTACATTATTTGCCATTTGCCTCTCGTTTTCCTCTCCCCCACTTCACCCTTGTCGTTTTATTCGCCCTCTCTTTCCCAATCTCCTCTCTCTCTTTCGTTTGACTTTTTGTTTGCTTGTGTGTTGGATTACTTGTCACGATGGCGCAAGATAATATCAAATTGTGTGATTTATCCAATACAAATAATAATGATTTCCTTAGTACTCCGATTGCTCCTCTTAATGACGTTGAGTCTTGTGAAATCAATACTGCTTTGCTAAATCTCGTTATGAAAGATCAATTCGCCGGCCTTCCTAGTGAAGATGCCGCTACCCATCTGAACAACTTTGTTGATTTGTGTGAGATGCAAAAGAAGAAAGATACGGATAATGATATTGTTAAATTGAAGTTATTTCCGTTTTCACTTAGAGATCGTGCTAAAGTTTGGTTTTCGTCTTTGCCTAAAAATAGTATTGATTCATGGAACAAGTGCAAAGGTGCTTTTATCTCTAAGTATTTTCCTCACGCTAAGATCATCACTCTTAGGAACGATATTATGAATTTTAAACAACTTGATCATGAGCATGTTGCCCAATCATGGGAAAGAATGAAATTGATGATTCGCAATTGCCTTACTCATGGTTTGAATTTATGGATGATCATACAAAAAATTTATGCCAGATTGAATTTTGCTTCTAGAAATCTTTTAGATTCGGCCGCGGGAGACACGTTTATGGAAATCACCTTAGGAGAAGCTACAAAACTCCTTGATAATATTATGGCTAATTATTCTCAATGGCACACCGAAAGATCTACTAGTAAAAAAGTGCATGCTATAGAAGAAATTAATGTTTTGAGTGGAAAGATGGATGGACTTATGAAATTGTTTGCTACTAAGAGTGCTCCTATTGATCCCAATGATATGCCTTTGTCTACTTTGATTGAGAATAATAATGAATCTATGGATGTGAATTTTGTTGGTAGGAACAGTTTTGGAAACAATGCTTATAGAGGAAACTTTAATCCTAGACCGTTCCCTAGTAATTCCTCTAATAATTATGGAAATTCCTACAATAATTATTATGGTAATTTTAATAAGATGCCCTCTGATTTTGAGAATAGTGTGAAAGAATTTATGATCTCTCAAAAGAATTTTAATGCTTTGCTTGAAGAAAAATTGCTCAAAGTTGATGAGTTGGCTAGGAGCGTTGATAGACTCTCGCTTGATGTTGATTCTTTGAAACTTAGATCTACTCCTCCTAAGCATGATATCAATGAGTCTCTCAAAGCTATGATAATTTCCATTGATGAGTGCAAAGAAAGAACCGCTAGATTGCGTGCTAAGAAAGATTGCTTTATAAAGGCGTGTTCTTCTAGTTTCCATGAAAATAATGATGAAGATCTTAAAGTTATTGATGTGTCCCCTATTAGATCTTTGTTTTGCAATATGAATCTTAATAATGATGGGACTGGAGATGAGTCAACTTCAGTTAAAAGGCGTCCCAATGATTCAGAGTTTTTAGATCTTGATGCTAAATTTGGTAAAAGTGGGATTGGAGAGGTGAAGACTTTAAATAGCATTGAACCCACTATCTTGGATTTCAAGGAATTTAATTATGATAATTGTTCTTTAGAAGATTGTATTTCCTTGTTGCAATCCGTTGTGAATTCTCCTCATGCTTATAGTCAAAATAAAGCTTTTATCGAACATATCGTTGATGCCTTGATGCAATCTTTTGATGAAAAACTTAATTTGGAAGTTTCTATACCTAGAAAACTTTATAATGAGTGGGAACCTACTATAAAGATTAAAATTAAATATTATGACTGTTATGCTTTCTGTGATTTAGGTGCTAGTGTTTCCACGATTCCGAAAACTTTATGTGATATTCTAGGTTTCCATGATCTTGATGATTACTCTTTAAATTTGCACCTTGCGGATTCACCATTAAAAAGCCAATGGGAAGGATCAATGATGTCCTCATTGTTGCAAATAGAAATTTGGTGCCCGTATATTTTATCGTTCTTGATATAGATTGCAATCTTTCTTGCCCTATTATTCTTGGTAGACCTTTCCTTAGAACGGTTGGTGCGATTATTGATATGAAGGAAGGGAATATTAGATTCCAATTTCCATTAAGGAAAGGAATGGAGCACTTTCCAACAAAGAAAGTTAAATTACCTTATGAATCTATCATGCGAGCTACTTATGAATTGAGTGCCAAAGATGAAACTACTTAGATCTATCCTCGCTTTTATGCCTAGCTACTGAGGCGTTAAGCGATAGCGCTAGTTGGGAGGCAACCCAATTTTATTTGTGCATTTTGTTTTTGTTTATGTTTAGTAATAAATTTTGCATCTAACTTCTGTTTAGATGTGTTTTTATGTTTTATTTAGTGTTTGTGCCAAGTATAACCTATAGGATAACCTATGGTGATAGTTAATTTGATTCTGCTGAAAAACAGAAACTTTGCGCGCATGAAAATAATTTTAGTAATTCACGGAAACGTGCTTTTGCATTGATTCTTTTTGCTGTAGATCAATAGACAAATTGCCCAGAACTTCCTATTTGTTAGGGTTTTTAGAGTTCCAGAAGAATTCGAGAGTTACAGATTGCTACAGACTATTTTGTTTTTGACAGATTCTATTTTTCGTGTGTTGTTTGCTTATTTTGATGCATCTATGGCTAGTATTAAGTCGTATGAGCCATAGAGAACTTGGAATACAGTAGGTTTAACACCAATATAAATAAATAATGAGTTCATTACGGTACCTTATGTGGTGGTTTTTCTTTCTTTCACTAATGGAGCTTATGAGATTTCCTGTTGAGTTTTGTGTTGTGAAGTTTTCAAGTTTTGGGTAAAGATTTGATGGACTATGGAGAAGGAGCGGCAAGAGCCTAAGCTTGGGGATGCCCATGGCACCCCAAGATATTCAGGAATAGCCAAAATCCTAAGCTTGGGGATGCCCCCGAAAGGCATCCCCTCTTTCGTCTTCGTTTACCAGTAACTTTACTTGGAGCTATATTTTTATTCGCCACATGATATGTGTTTTGCTTGGAGCGTCTTGTATGATATTAGGCTTTGCTTTTTAGTTTTCCACAATCATCCTTGCTGTACACACCTTTTGGGAGAAGCCCACTTGATTAGAATTTATTACAATACGCTATGTGCTTCACTTATACCTTTTGAGCTACATAGTTTTTGCTCTAGTGCTTCACTTATATCTTTTAGAGCACGGCGGTGGCTTAATTTTGAAGAAATTGTTGATATCTCATGCTTCACTTATATTATTTTGAGAGTCTTTTAGAACAACATGGTATTTGCTATGGTTATAAATTTGGTCCTAGAATGATGAGCATCCAAGTTGGGTATAATAAAAACTATCATAGAAAGTGCATAAAACACTAGGATCAATTTGATGCTTGATAATTGTTTTGAGATATGGAGGTGGTAATATTAGAGTCATGCTAGTGGGTAATTAAGAAATTGATAAATACTTTTGTTGAAGTTGGCAAGTCTCGTAGCATGCACGTATGGTAAAAGTTGTGTGACAAATTTGTTGCATGAGGTGCTCTTTTGATTGTCTTCCTTACGAGTGGCGATCGGGGACGAGCAATGGTATTTTCCTACCAATCTATCCCTCTAGGGGCATGCGTAGTAGTACTTTGCTTCGAGGGCTAAGTAGACTTTTGCAATAAGTATATGAGTTCTTTATGACTAATGTGAGTCCATGGATATACGCACACTCACCCTTCCACTTTGCTAGCCTCTATTATACCGCGCAACTTTCGCCGGTATCATGAACCCATTATTTACCTTCCTCAAAACAGCCACCATACCTACCTATTATGGCATTTCCATTGCCATTCCGAGATATATTGCCATGCAACTTTCCACCGTTCCGTTATTATGACACGCTTCATCATTGTCATATTGCTCTTTGCATGATCATGTAGTTGACATCATATTTGTGGCAAGGCCACCTTCATATACTTTCATACATGTCACTCTTGATTCATTGCATATCCGATACACATCACGGAGGCATTTATATAGAGTCATATTTTGTTCTAAGTGTTGAGTTGTAATTCTCGAGTTGTAAATTAATAAAAGTGTGATGATCTTCATTATTAGAGCATTGTCCCAAGTGAGGAAAGGATGATGAAGACTATGATTCCCCCACAAGTTGGGATGAGACTTCGGACTTTAAATAAAAAAAGGGAGAAAAAAGAGGCCAAAGAGCCCACCAAATAAAAAAAGGCCAAATAAAAAAAGATAAAGGCCAAATAAAAAATATAAAATGAGAGAAAAAGAGAGAAGGGACAATGCTACTATCTCTTTTTCCACACTTGTGCTTCGAAATAGCACCATGATCTTCATGATAGAGAGTCTCTTGAGTTGTCAATTTCATATACTAGTGGGAATTTTTCATTATAGAACTTGGCTTGTATATTCCAATGATGGGCTTCCTCAAAATGCCCTAGGTCTTCATGAGCAAGCGAGTTGGATGCACACCCACTTAGTTTCTTTTGTTGAGCTTTCATATATTTATAGCTCTAGTGCATCCGTTGCATGGCAATCCCTACTCACTCACATTGATATCTATTGATGGGCATATCCATAGCCCGTTGATACGGCTAGTTGATGTGAGACTACCTTCTCCCTTTTTTTGTCCTCACAACCACCACCATATACCACAATAGTGCTATGTCCATGGCTTGCGCTCATGTATTGCGTAAGAGTTGAAAATGCTGAAGCGCATTAAAAAGTGTGAACCAATTGCTCGGCTCGTCATCGGGGTTGTGCATGATGGGAGTATTTTGTGTAATGAAAATGAAGCATGGCCTAACTATATGATTTTTTAGGGATAAGCTTTCTTTGGCTATGCTATTTTGATAGGACATGATTATTTGTTAGTATGCTTTGAAGTATTACTATTATTTATATTTTATAAGCTTTTATCTTTAATCATTTGGATCTGAACAAACATGCCACAACAAAGAAAATTACATTGAGAATTATGCTAGGTAGCATTCCACATCAAAAATTCTGTTTTTATCATTTACCTACTCGAGGACGAGCGGGAATTAAGCTTGGGGATGCTTGATACGTCTCCAACTTATCTATAATTTTTGATTGTTCCATGCTATTATATTACCCGTTTTGGATGTTTATGGGCTTTACTTTACACTTTTATATCATTTTTGGGACTAACCTACTAACCGGAGGCCCAGCCCGTATTGCTGTTTTTTTGCCTATTTCAGTGTTTCAAAGAAAAGGAATACCAAATGGAGTCCAAACAGAATGAAACCATCGGGAGCGATCTATTTGGAACAAACGTGATCCAGAGGACTTGGAGTGCAAGTCAAGAAGCAATCGAGGAGGCCACGAGGGTGGAGGGCGCCCCCCACTGGGCGCGCTCCCTATCTCGTGGGCCCCTCGGGCGTCCACCGACCTACTTCTTCCTCCTACATATACCCAGGTACCCCGAGAACATCAGAGTCGACCACAAAAAACTATTTCCACCACCATAACTTTCTGTATCCGCGAGATCCCATCTTGGAGCCTTCGTCGTTGCTCCATCGGAGGGGGAATCAACCACGGAGGGCCTCTACATCAACTCCAAGGCCTCTCCGATGAGTCATGAGTAGTTTACCACAGACCTTCGGGTCCATAGTTATTAGCTAGATGGCTTCTTCTCTCTTTATGGATCTCAATACCACGTTCTCCTTGATCTTCTTGGAGATCTATTCGATGTAACTCTTTTTGTGGTGTGTTTGTTGAGATCCGATGAATTGTGGGTTTATGATCAAGTTTATCTATGAGAAATATTTGAATCTCCTCTGAATTCTTTTATGTGTGATTAAGTTATCTTTGCAAGTCTCTTCGAATTATCAGTTTGGTTTGGCCTACTAAATTGATCTTTCTTGCAATGGGAGAAATGCTTAGCTTTGGGTTCAATCTTGCGGTGTCCTTTCCCGTGTGGCGAGGCAGCAAAACACGTATTGTATTATTGCCATCGAGGATAAAAAGATGGGGTTTATAACACATAGCATGAGTTTATTCCTCTACATCATGTCATTTTTCTTAATCGTTAATCTGTTCTTTATGAACTTAATACTCTAGATGCATCTTTGGATGGCGGTCTATGTGTGGAGTAATAGTAGTAGATGCGGCGAGTCGGTCTACTTGTCACAGACGTGATGCCTATATACATGATCATGCCTAGATAATCTCATAATTATTAAACTTTTCGATCAATTGCTCGACAGTAATTTGTTCACCCACAGTAATACTTATGCTATCTTGAGAGAAGCCACTAGTGAAACCTATAGCCCCGGTCTATCTTTTATCATATAAGCTTTCAATCTACTTTTATTTGCATCTTTACTTGTCCAATCTATATTATAAAATACCAAAATATATTTATCTTAACATACTATCTCTATCAGATCTCACTTTACAAGTGGCCGTGAAGGATTGACAACCCCTTTATTGCGTTGGTTGCGAGTTCTTTGTTTGTTTGTGTAGGTGCGTGGGACTTTTGAGGAGCCTCCTCTGGATTTATACCTTGGTTCTCAAAGACTAAGGAAATACTTATGCTACTATTGCTGTATCACCCTTTCCTCTTCAAGGAAAACTAACGCAAGCTCAAGACGTAGCACAGAGCATTGTAGACTTAGAATATTTGCAAAATACATACGGCTCTGAATGTGACAAACCCGTTGACTAAACTTCTCTCACGAGCAAAACATGATCCCACCTTAGTACTCATTGGGTGTTAATCACATAGCGATGTGAACTAGATTATTGACTCTAGTAAACCTTTTGGGTGTTGGTCACATGAAGATGTGAACTATGGGTGTTAATCACATACGATGTGAATATTGGTGTTAAATCACATGGTGATGTGAACTAGATTATTGACTCTAGTGCAAGTGGGAGACTGAAGGAAATATGCCCTAGAGGCAATAATAAAGTTATTATTTATTTCCTTAATTCATGATAAATGTTTATTATTCATGCTAGAATTGTATTAACCGAAAACTTAGTACATGTGTGTATACATAGACAAAACTTATAGTCCCTAGTATGCCTCTACTTGACTAGCTCGTTAATCAAAGATGGTTATGTTTCCTAACCATAGACATGTGTTGTCATTTGATGAACGTGATCACATCATTAGGAGAATGATGTGATGGACATGACCCAGTAGTTAGCTTAGCATTATGATCATGTCAGTTTCATTGCTACTTCTTTCTACATGACTTATACAATTTCCTCAGACTATGAGATTATGCAAATCCGAATATCGGAGGAACACTTTGTGTGCTACCAAACGTCACAATGTAAAAGGGTGATTATAAAGGTGTTCTCAGGTGTCTCCGAAGGTGTTTGTTGGGTTGGCATATATCGAGATTAGGATTTGTCACTCCGTGTTTTGAGATGTATCTCTGGCCCTCTCAATAATACTCATCACTATAAGCCTTGCAAGCATTGTGACTAATCAGTTAGTTGCGGGATGAAGTATTACGGAACGAGTAAAGAGACTTACGGTAGCGAGATTAAACTAGGTATTGAGATACCGATGATCGAATATCGGGCAAGTAACATACCGATGACAAAGGAACAACGTATGTTGTTATTCGGTTTGACCGATAAAGATCTTCGAGAATATGTAGGAACCAATATGAGCATCCGTGTTCCGCTATTGGTTATTGACGGAGGCGTGTCTCGGTCATGTCTACATAGTTCTCGAACCCGTAGGGTCCGCACGCTTAACGTTTGATGACGATTGGTATTATGAGTTTATGTGTTTTGATGTACGAAGGTAGTTGAGTTCGGATGTGATCACGGACATGACGAGGAGTCTCGAAATTGTCGAGACATGAAGATTGATATATTTGACGACTATGTTTGGACATCGGAGTAGTTCCGGATGAGTTCGGGCATTTACCGAGTCTTGGGGTTACCCGAACCCTCCCGGGAGCATATGGGCCTTAATGGGCCTTAGTGGGAGAGGAGAAGGCAACCTACACTACAAAAAAAGACACATCCGTGACACTTTGGGCGAGCAATTTTTTTTCTCGACATATGACACTTCTATGACAATAATTGTGACAAAACCCATTATCATCATAGATGTGGTGGGCTCTTACTTCTATGACAAAACATCATGACAGAAAATGGGCTTTTCGTCCTGGGCGGGTCGGAGACGCAGGTACATGACATTCTTTGGGCCGTCCATGACGGAAAAAACCGTGGTAGAACCGAGGGGGAGGAAAATTACGGGGAGTTGCCGGTTACGGTGGGAGGTCGGAGGTCGAGTGATGCGCGCTTCTCTCGTACACGTACGGGCGTGTGTGTGAGGCGTTGGGCTCTAACTGAACCCGAGCGATTGCACTGTAGGCTACGCGTTACTGAACCCGAGCGATCGATCGATGGCTGTTAACTGAACCCGATGGGCGATTCGCCGCTCTGCTGCTAATCAAGCCGATCAATTGGATGAGCAGTGGCGTTGCGAGGGGGGTGGATGAGCGATGGCGGTGGCGTTGCCTCTGGATGAACATGACCCGTGGTGTGGAGGGCTGGATGAGCAGAGAAGCGGTGGAGGGTGGCTGTGGAGGGTGGTTGAACAGGACCCGTGGTGTGGAGGGCTGGATGAGCAGAGAGCGGTGGAGGGTGCCCATGGAGGGTGGTTGAGCGATGGCGGTGGAGTAGCGCGGTGGAGGCTGGATGAGCCGGAGCCCGTGGAGGTGGAGGAGGTCAGCAGAGGCCGTGGAGGTGGAGGAGGTCGAGGTAGCCCGTGGAGGCTGGAGGAGGTCGACGGTGGAGATGAGCGGTATCCCGTGGAGTCCGTTTTGCGATGCGCCACACCCTCCCGATGAACAGGACCCCCATTTCGGCCGTAGGAGGTCCGTTTAAATCCGTTTTGCGGTATGCCACACCCTCCCGATCAACAGGACCCCGTTTCGACCGTAGGAGGTCCATTTAAATCCGTTTTGCGGTGCGCCACACCCTCCGGATCAACAGGACCCCGTTTGACCGTAGGAGGTCCGTTTCCTCCGTTTCTGATGCGCCACACCCTCCCGATCAAAGGACCTGTTAGAGCGTGGCGGTCGAACACAAGGCCGTTTCTCTCGTTCTGCGATGCGCGAGGCCTCGTTCCATCGCTGTTCCGTCCAAGCGGTTGGCTCCCACGCGTTCCGTTGCCTCCCAATGAACACGGCGCATTCGTTGCCTCCCCATGAACACGGCGCATTCCGTTGCCTCCTCATGAACACGACGACGACTCTGTTTCTGTTCACCCAGCCATGTATGCGTATGTGCGAGTAGGCGTTCGAGACCCGCCCATATGTGCGTGCGTGATCGTATTTTCTTTCTTGCACCACAGCCCTTTATGCGTATGTGTACATGCTACGTCGGCGTCTCTACTATGACACGTCGCGCCTCTACTACGACACATGCGCGCCTCTACATCGACCGGTATATATGTAACGCGTACGTTCGCGACCAGAATGACAATGCTACGTGCGCTCGACCAGGTGGGTCCCGACCGTCGGCAGTTCCTTGCGTGCGAAAATGTAGCTGGTGGGTCCCAGCGATCGAGAGGGCGAATCGTTTTTGCGGGACGCACTTCCTTTGCGTGCGAAGATGTAACTGGTGGGTCCCGGCGGTCGGCGAATCATTTTTTGCGGACACACTTCCTTGCGTGCGAAGATGTAGTAGTGCGTCCCAGCCCGATCGAGGCGAATCGTTTTTTGCCCGGACGCACTTCCTTGCGTGCGAAGATGTAGTAGTGGGTCCCAGCGATCGAGAGAAACTTTTTTTCGTGAAATCGGTGGCCCGTCGATGGGTCCCCGCTGTCGTGGAGGAATCATTATTTTCCGCGTAATAAGGAGGCACTTCCTTGCTGCGGCCGTGGACCCAGTATCGACCTCTCCACGTCTGATCCACGTCCGATGGAAGTCGTTCCTTGACCACGTTGACCACGCCACCGAGAGCACCACGGCGATGGGCGACGGCGAGCCTAGGAAGGGACAACTTCGGGCCGGGAAGACGCAGCGATGGATGCCCACGCGAAGAGAAGTACGAGGTTCATTGGTTCGGTTGCGGTGTGAGGCTCTTTGTCGCCGCCGAGAATAACGGGGGTGTGGGTGACACTACAAAAAAATACACTTCCGTGATGATACGTGTTTGTCACGATGAGGTTGCATTTTTGTCATGCATGTACATCCATGACAAATTTATAGCGAGAATCAAGATAGTCATACACTGTGCTTTCGTAGAAGTGTTCCATGACATTACCAAAATTATCATCACGAAGTGTCCACTTCCATGACGATAAATCGTCGTCCTGAAGTTCTTTCGTCAAGGGTGACCGACACGTGGCATCCACAAATAACGGAACGCCGTTAAGCTATCGGGTCGGGTTTTGGATCCGATAACCCGTTAACACCCGACCAATGGGGATTTTCCGTGTAAAATCATCATTGGTGGAGGAAACACTTGTCGGCTCACCGTTGGGACGATGTCATCCACTCATTGGACGAAGCGTCTATGATACGTCGACCGTGGCACGCCCAACAGAGGCCCATTCTGTGAAAAGGCGGCCCATTTGACTTGGTCAAAAGGTGGCGGGCGGCCCATGTAAAGCCCGTTAACGGCTGTTCGCATATAGCCCATTTACATCCCGCTTACGAGGCCCGTTATGCCCTATCCGAAGTAGGCCCGATGGCGTCATCTGGGCCACCAATATGATTCCAGCCCATTTTCACTTCTAGCCCATGTATGGCCCATGGCGTCTTCGGCCCATATGAGGCCCTATGTAACTCTTGGCCTATTAATGGCCCGTGGTGAAACTGGCCCGTAATGAACAGTGTATTACTTTACACCCATTAACGGCCCGTGGTGAAACTGGCTCGTAATGAGCGATGTATTACTTTACACCCATTAACGGCCCATGGTGAAATTGGCCCGTAATGAACAGTGTATCACTTTATACCCATTAAGGGCCCGTTATTCCGTTGGGCCGTTTCCAGCCCATGTTATCTTTCGGCCTTCTCAGAGCCCATTTATTCTTGGGCTCATTTCCGACGATTCGTTTACTTAAAGCCCGTTCTTGTCATTTTTACGCTTATGGGCCAAATTCAGCCCGTGGTTCTGATCGGCCCGTTTGTGGTCCGTTAACACGTTGGGCGTTTTCATAGCGTCATGAAATACGGCCTATTAACGATGGCACGTTATGGTCGGCCCATGAGCGGACAATTCAACTCTAGCCCTTTTACGGCCATAATGCAGCTGTTATTGGCCCATGTTTGTGTCGATCATCTTGCCCGTATAAGGCCCATTGATGATCGACCGTAGAAGGCCCATTGTTTCTGACCGTAGAAGGCCCATTGTTTCGCGGCCCGTAGAAGGCCCATTGTTTCTGACCCGTGGAAGGCCCACTTTTTATCGGCCCGTAGAAGGCCCACTTGTTTCTCTGACCCGTGGAGTGCGGTGTCACTACGATATTAGCCCATGGTTATTGTGGCCTAGTTTTAAAAATAGGTTGTTGCAGCCACTAGCAAACCGCAGAAAAAGAACTGCTGCGACTACAAGCAAACAAATAAACAAGACAACAAGTAAATAAATAAGCAAGAAACTTACACTAGGCTATCACGGCTATTACACATATTACATCCATTGGGCATCAAAGTTCGCCACCGGTGCAAATATAGGGAACACATCGATATATAAGCGCGCAGACAAAACAAGTCCAGAACTGAAACCACTTAAGAAGAGCTCAAGAAACAATACCACAGGTACCCATAATCTTGGCAAGATGCTTAGCAAGCTTATTAACTTTCTCTTGTTTGGCACTTAAGTCCTCTAGCGCTCTTGTTGCACGAAAGTATGCATCTGAATTCTGCAGGACTTCCTCGGTCCTTGACTTCTGTCGCATAACATCGATCGATGTCTTTCAACTTGAAGTTGAGACTCAAGAAGCCGAACTGATTCAGCAACGAGTTCAAGAGTGGTGCCGGCGATGGTAGCCGATAACTCGAACACTACATCAAGACAGGACTTTGGGGTTGTCTCGGTGTCCTCAATATAGTTTTATCAGCTTTCTTGGAGACCAACAGGATGTCTCACTATCTTGAACCTTATCTACATTACTTCCTTTACCATTGCATAACAGGTACTCTTCTCCAATATTTTATCCGCGTTCTAAAGAAACAAACAAACACATCTCGGGTTTACAATGTAGTATATGAAACTCATTTTGGTAAACCAGTTCGGTAGTAAGGTGGACAGGATAACAGCATGAAACAAACATATATCTATGTAGTATGGTCCTTTGTATGGTCTATATCATTCTAGTTTATGTTGCCAAATCAAGATAGATACAGTTCGAATCATATCTATTTAAGACAAAGCAGCATAGACAGAATATAAGTGTGGGAAACTACACAACAATAACAACACTTGTAATGTTCATGGCATGAGAACATAACTGTTTATTCAATTGAAACTGAAATCAACATAGAGCAAGTTACAACAGCAAACAGCCAAACACGTTGAAGAAACAGGTTTAAAACATACATTGCGCCATTGCAGTTTCAATTGCATCCTTCAAATTTGAAATTGGTTGGTATCGATAAATCTGATGATGCAAGAGCAAAGTAGTATGAACCATAGCTACGGAACCTGACATGAGAACAATTCTTCTTACGCTTTAAGTGTTGACTTGGGTTCGAGTGGTGGTCCTCGTGATTTGGGCACTGCAGTTGCCTTACTAACTGCTTTCGTGTTTGGGTGCTCTGTGGTGGAGACAGTCTTTGTGTCAACGGAACCTGGTGTCTATCTGCTGGGGTTGGGGTTAGAAGGGGTGTAGCTGGTTCTCTGTCCAAGCTGGGTAGGGGTACAATCTGCATGAGTGTGGGTTATGTGTGGTGGGGCTGATTCTTGGGCAAGTACAACCGTGGTTCTATCTACATCGACAGGTAGCACGATCTTTTCTGAAGACCGTGTTTTTACTCCCACAAATACTGCCATCACTCCCTCCAATTGAAATGGCTGATAAACAAGAAAAGTAATTGAATGTACAAACATTGTAAGATAGACAGGTGCAATGGATAGTAGGGAAGAAAACAGGGCATGAAATAATTCACATTTATGTTGTCTAAGCAAACAGAATAGCAGGACATAATTTCACATATATGATGGCTAATTAAACAGGATAGCATGCCACAATTTCACATGTATGATGGCTAACTAAACAGGATAGAATGACATACTTCAAAATATGATGACTATGTAAACATGATGACATGATATAACTATATGATGTGTCTATTAAAGTGGTTGGCATGCCATAAATCACATACATGCCGTCGATGGAAACATGATGGCATGATATAATTCACGGATATAGTGACATAATTTAAAATATGATGACTATGTAAACAGGATGAGATGATATAACTATATTATGTCTTTAGAAAATGGGGTGGCATGCCATAATTCAGATACATGCTGTCTATGTAAACATCATGGCATGACATAATTCAAATATATGATTTATATACTAAGGAAGTGAGAGAGTGCAATTGCATATATGATGTGTCAACTAAGGAGATGGCATTCAATATTGTGTATATGATGTAAAAATAAGCATTGCAATACAACATATGCAATATATGAGTAATATAACCACCAAGTTTGAGCATACACCTCGGGGGATAATAGGACTGGTCATCGCCTCTGAATCCTCCTCTGAAGAGCTATCAGTAACCAACAAGATATCTGCTAGCAGGTAGCATTGTCTACTCTGAATACCTTGTTTTCACTTGATTTCTCCATCACCAATTCAAATGGCTGATGCAGGGAAGAGCGATTGAATATACAAACATTGTCGACAAAAGCAATGAGAAATACAAAAAAGGACGGCATGATATAATTCACATATATGACGCTTGCCTAAACAACATGGCATTGCATAATTCACATACATAATGCCTTGCAACAAGATAACATTGCATAATTCACATATATAATGTCTTGCAACAAGATGGCATTGCATAATTCACATATATGGTAATTAGACACTAAGCAGTGGCATTCACACAAAGCATGTCTAAACTAAGCAAATAACATAGCAATGCAAGATACCATACGCACGATATGAGTAACATAACCCTGCCAAGTTAGGGCATGCACCTCGGGGAAATATGACTGGTCATCTGCTCTCGAATCCTCCTCCGAGGAGCTATCGGTAACCAACAAGACATGCGCTTCGTCGAGATAGCATTATGCGCTCTGAGACCTTGTTTCCCTCCAGATTTTTCCATGACCGTGCGAATGGCTGATGCACAGGAAGAGTAATTGAATGTACTAAAATTGTTGACAAATTAAAAAAATGATGGCATGATATAATTCACATATAAGATGACTAGCTAACCAGGGTGGCATTGCAAAATTCACATATATGATGCCTGGCTAGACAAGATGGCATTGCATGATTCACATATCGATAAAGAAACAAAATAGATGGCATTGACACAAAGCATGTCTAAACTAAGCGGATGACATCTTTAATGTATACATAAGCAATGCAAGGCACCATATGCATGATATTACCAACATCGCATGCCAAGTTAGGCGAAGACCTCATGGGGTAAATAGGAGTGGTCTTCTCATTCGAATCCCCTCGAACAGTTATCTTCCTCTTGATTACGATCCGAAATGGGTGGAGGGGGCTGCCTTTAAGCCCACCATTGAGCAACGTCTGCATGAAATTTTATTGCCACGCAAGGCTCGTCTCTTTTGCTCTATATGATCAGTTCCATTGTGTACAATAACCGGCATGCATAGGAATAAAACATAGTGAGATTATGTAAGGAGTGCATGCACAAATCCAGAGTGATGGTAGCAAACGTGGATAGACCCAAAACCAATGATAGCGAGGCGGATAATAGCTTTAGTTAAAAATACGATAATGGCTCCTTTAATGTTTGTTTGCACCCAACATGAAACTCATAGTAGACACAGGAGATTAACGGATAGTAGATGATAGTACTGATTGCTGCCCCAATATGTACCCCACAACCATTTAAAAACTCAAGTTTCAGCATTAGTTTAGACCTGACACAAAGTCTAATAGGTGAACACGACGATAATGTAGCATGTCATCATACTAAGCGACGCATAATGTAAGCAGACACGAAAGAGTGCGACCTCTCTTGCGGACCCGTGTAGTCCTCAAGGTCATCTGCTCGATTGATGATGGTAATGCGGTTATCGTGGCTGCGGCGGCGGGGAAGAAGATCCGAGGCGGCGAAAGACAGTCTGGAGGCGGATCCTCTTGTGGTGAACCCTTCCGTCGTTGGTGCAAATGAGCTGGGTGGAACACTGGCCTTGCAGAGCAGGACAAAGCACACAAGGTTTTGTTTGACACATATCTGTAATAGAAGTAATTGAGTAAGGGCTTGTTTGAATTTGAGGATTCTAATAATGCAGGATAGGAAATAGACAGGAATAGGATAGGAATGCACGTGCAAAACAGAGAATTTAAAAACACATGATTTCTGCCAATCTGGGGGTTTGATTCACAACAATTGGAAGATCACAGGATGCAAAAAAGCATTGTGATATTAAGTCAAACCACAAGAAAATGTACGGTTATAATGCTATTGTGCTACTATCTCTTAGTCTTGTGCTTGATGAATAGGAATACGAAAAGGGGGAGAAGTGGAAATTAGAATTCCTACGGTTTTTCTTTCAAGGAGACACTAAAGGAACAAAACTTACAGTTTTCCTTTGCTCCATTCCTTTGCACCAAATTCATGAAAAGTAGTACCATAGGAAACTTTCCAATTCCTATGTTTTTCATTCACTTTTCCTTTCAAGCACTGGCGATTCTAGTAGGCAGGCTTGAGCAAGGAAAATACTACACTAAAAAATGTTTTGTGCTACCTCTATTACTTTGGACCCGAGCCACGCCATACTACCTCAACTCCGGGCCCATCGATAAATGCACAGCTCAAGCGAGAGATAAATAATGATGGCGTTCAAGAGAGTCCATCACGGATAGCTAAGTTGCCTGGTACCTCACTGCTTGTCATATAGTAGGATAAAATAATCGTATTTCCAGTTACTACAAGTGCTCAGTGGACAATATATATAACATGTAGAGTAAAAAAGAGATACAACAAATGTACAACCTCTTTGGCAAAGCCATGTTGATCTCAGCGTGATTGGGTTGGCCGGTGAGGATGCTCCGGCTGACTTTGCGGTCGGAGGAGGGAAGAAGATCTTAGGCGTCTGGAGATGGAGCCAGTACTTGCTCATTTGTGATGGAGGGTTTCGTTGTTGGAGCAGCTCCGGTGAGTTGTGCGACGCCGAGGTGAAGCGAGACAAGAGAGACAACAAACAACGTTAACTTTGGTGGAATTCTAATAGCATCTCAATACATGATGTAAAATACATAACCACAAAGTGCTAGATGTAAAATACATCAGCTGCTCATCTCTGAACTTAAGCGTCGAAACTGAACTTAGCGCCGTCAAACCGAACTTAACTGTCCAAACTGAATTTTCTTGTCGAAACTGAATTTTCTTTGTCGAAACTTAACGCACTAGCAAGGTGAGGCTACGTCTGTCGTGACTTTTCATCTTTGGTCACCGATTTTGCACCGTTGGATATGAAATCAAGGGCATGCGGTTCATCTTCAACCTCCACCCCCACGAGCCGCCACCACCAGGCCAAACAACAGCCCCGCCGCTTCCGCAGCCGGTGGTGCGCCGCCCGCCCACCAAAAACACTCCCGCCGCCCGGTCCGCCCCCGGCCAGCCATCCTCTAGGCCCCGGTGCGAGCTTTTCTCCGGCGATCCCCATGCCACCGCCCGCCAACGCCCCACCACCGCGGCCACCACCGCCACCACCGCCGGCGACCACCGCCCCATCCTGAACCCTAAGATAGATAGTGGGGTACCTCTCCGTGAGCCCCCCTCCCGCTGGGCTGGTTCTTCCTTCACCCAGCGAGCCCACCCTTGAAATCGATGACCCAAAAGTCGATTCAATCGGCAAGTGTAGCCAAATCGGAGCAGCATCGCAAGTAAGAGCAAGAGCGAGCAGCAGCATGAAAGCAAGAGCAATAACAAGAGCGGACCAGGCGGGGACCGAGAGCAAGAAGCGAGAGCAGCAGCGCGCGAAGCTAAAGCAGCAACAACTCCTCTTGATGTGGACATCGCCGCCGAGGAAGCGGCGCCGTGGAGGAAGTGGCGGCGGCGCCGCCGTGGATGGAGCAGCGCCGTGTCGGCTCGGGACCGAAAGCGGCAGCACCGTGAGATCGAATCAAGAAGAAAATGCGCGATTAGTGTACAACCTCTTTGGTGGCGCCCGATTAGGCCGCAGATTCATCCGAGAAGCGGTGATGATGATGCTCTTCCGATGGTGCGGTGAAGACAACGGTGTGGGTATGGAGGTGGCACGAAGGCGAGGGGAACATCGGGCAGCTCCTTGGAGGTGGAGGGCGGGGTGGCTGAACCGCGGGACGATGAGATTGACGACGGATCCTCATCCGGTATGGTGGATGAGGGACGTCGAGGTGTTCTATGGACGAGTCGTCGGGAAAGAAGCTCCGGTGGGTGGCGGACGAGAGCGGGTGTGGGGTTTCGTCGCGGGTTTTCGCGGCCTTAGTGTCTGAATGGGTGGGCGGATGGGATGGCGGTGGGAACCATGGCTTAGAGACGCGCTTGTCCGAAATGTAGGGTAAGTTACGAAAGTACCCCCACCGATTTGAGGCGGTTCTTTGGTTCGGGGTACCACGGGCATTTCACGTGTCGGGATTTCACGGGAGGTGGGAGTTTTCGCCGTTGTTATTTCGAATAGCAAAGGCGCGGATTGACATGGAGGAGTTGTCGAACTGTGAGACAAAGATATATCTTAAATATTTCGGGCTAACAAGGCGGCGGGTTGAAGAAGCGGGAGTTTAGCGGCACGATGAAGCGAGACACTAGCTTCAATTTTCGGCATAACAAGGTGTGGCTTGAAATTTCGGAAGAACAAGCTTAACGTGTACCCAAAAAGAAGACAATTTGCACCTCAACACGCACAACACACACAAACACCATTTAGACTAGAGTAAGGTACACGTGCATTGCACGCATGAGATTTGGCAAACAAATTATGAATAAATACCACATTATAGCATGCAAGCTTTGAGTCATATATGCATGATGTAGATGGTCGTTTAATTCTTATAGTTCATTTCATTCAAAATCATCTAGTTTTTATAAGAAAGCTAATCTATTTTAAGATTCATGGAATTGTGCGTTGTAAGACATAAAGTAAAAACAAATAATGGCAAATCATGTAGAAAAACATTTGGGCAATTATGATACGGAAGATTCTAGAACAAATAAGAAGTGCTTGTGTTTTGATGTTTGTGCATTATGCTTAAGTTCAACCATGGAGTCTTCTAGATTATACATGTGGCGAAATCTGGTGGAATCTAGATGATATCCAACGGCCAATAGTGCTCAAATTTGCCATCTTTGGACCTTCGGATTAGCCTCATCCAACGACCATCTTTCAAAGTTAAAGTTACCCGCTCACAATAAAAAAAATATAATATAATATTTATAGGGTATAGATATAGATATGTGATCTGGCCGCCCATCATCTCCAATTACATGCACGGATGCGACATGGGCAAATGATGTCTGCCATCGATATCTCAAATTCAAATCAGTCTGACCTTGTTCAATGTGTATACGTTACAACATGCTCGTTTCCAAAGCACACCACGCAGATCTCCGTTATATTCATGCATGCATGGGTTTCAAACATCAGGATCTCTTATTCAAATATTTGAATTCAACTTTACATTGATTATGACCTCACCTATTCTTTTACACCCACGCAGTAGTCTTCTCTTTATAATTGTACCACTAACTTCCTCTCGTGCATGCATGCACACACACTACCGATCGGCATTATCTATCGCATACGCATGCAATCTTTTCTTCAGTCGGTCTCCCATGAAGGCACACACCCACACACATCCCCTCTTCCTCATACCGGGCATTCTTTATCTCTCACGCGTGCATGCATAGCGATCGATGTTCCTCTATGTATGTGTGTATATAGCTAGGTCTTTCATAGTTTTCCACAAACCGATCAATCGATATATCGGTGAGGTCTCACCCTCTTTCCCACGTCCACATCGATCAATCTATACCTCTCCCACGTCCACATCGATCAATCTGTACCTCTCTATATAGGATTAACATAAATAGCTAATACACCCACATTAATTATATATCCAACGCCCCCCTCTCATCATCCATGCCTTCCACTTCATCTCTCAGATGTGTGCACAATGGCGAAGACAAGGGGCAGTAAGGGCGGCCTGCCCCCCTAACATCACAATATATCGAGGCTAATATGAATGTGATCATTAGACAATTGCTGCTAAAAAAGGTTTAATTTCATGAATTGACCCTCCTCGTAAAGGATTAGCAATGCTTGGACCCCTAGCTCATTTATTTTTCATGGCTCCGCCACCATTGCTTGACATGCGTGTTAGCCCCTCTCTCTAAATATCGATCTCGCACTTGTGCATTCGTTCATAGTCTCCCTCCACTCGGGCCCTCGCACCATCTTCTAGCCCCCCACCGGATTTTGCCACATGTTCAATCTAGCAGACTCCATGGTTGAACTTAAGCATAATGCACAAACCTCAAAACAACAGTGGTTCTCTTTTGTTCTAGAATCTTCCGTATCATAACTGCCCAAACTTTTTTCTAGTTGAATTGCCATTATTTGTTTTTACTTTATGCTTTACAACGCACAATTCCATGAATCATAAAATAGATTAAGGGCTTCTTTGATTCAAAGGATTCTCAAAGGAATTTTGGAGGATTCTAATCATTAGGAATTTTTCCTATCTTGGTTGTTTGATTAGTAGGATTGTAAACCATAGGAATTTTTCCATATGATTCATTTGCACTAGATTTCATAGGAAACATCCATCCACTCAAACCTCTTTGAAAGAATTCTGCGTTTTTCTATGCACTCGTACAATCCTGTAGGATTCAATCGACATTCCACTATAATCCCATGTTTTCCTATTCACGCGTTCTTAGTTTTTTATAAAAACTAATTTGATTTTGAATGAGATGAACTATAAGAATTAAACAAAGGGCTACATCACGCATATATGACTAAGAGCTTACATGCTATAGTGTGGTATTTATTCATAATTTGGTTGCAAAATCTGATGCGTGCAATGCGTGTAAATTACTAGTACTTGGTATGTGCAAAACACGTAAATTAGAATACCAATGGCACGCTACGGTGTCTCTCTTACAGTTCATGAAGCCACGTGGCACATGTGGAGGCGTTATCGCGACCTCCTTGCGTGGATTGATCACGATGACGCGTCTGCTGGTTCGAGTAAGAATGTACTCGTCCTCCACGAGCCATACTAGCGGTACATGCACGGCGAAGATGTGCACGCACGCCACGCCGCACTCATTCCCTCACCACGCTGCACACGCGGTACACGGGCGGGCGCAATTTTGTACCAAGATCCACCCCATGTGATAATTTGGCGTGTGTAAAGTCGTTCACTTCATTGATGGTCAATTAATACAGCGCATGCAAATTGAGTGGGCGTGAGGGCGGAAGAAAGACATTATTACTCCCTTCTGCGCATGTGAGTAGTTAAATCGTGGGTTGCTAGTAGTACTTCCATTGGTCTCCTTCATTATTTTGTGCCAATTTTGTGATAACATAATATTTACGCATTTGAGCAGTGTAGTCTACTTGAAATTTATCTTCCACTAAACTCATCGGGAGCCGTTTCGGGCCTCGAAACCAAAACCATCAATTAATCTTTACCTTGTTCCCATCACATTCGAAAGCCTGCTCACACCTACTAGTACTACGTACCAAACCTGAACGTGTTCCCACCATGCTGGTATTAGTACTACTAGTGCTAGTACTTAGGTTATAAAAGGGAACTACCTAACCAAAATTACTCTACCTTTCCTCCTCATAAGTGCTTCTTCTTAGTCCTTCGTTGCCATGGCGGTGAGCGAGCTCTAGGTCGAGAACTACTCGTAACAAGGAGGCGGCAACCAAGGATCACGGAAAAAGAGGGCTCGCCGCCACGCAGAGACCTCGAAAGATCTCTCATGGGCGGGCGATGGCTCCGGGGCGCCCTAGCCGCTGAGGCGAACATGCCGAGCCAGCGAGCTGGAGTCGTTATCCTCGGCGGCATGCCCGATCAGCTCAATAAGCACCTCAATAAGCGAAGGAGTTCATCCAAGGCTTGACGGATTCTTGAAGGAGAGCCTCGACGACATGCCCGCTGGGCTCAATCAACAAGGAGTTGACCGCCCGGCTTGGTGATCTTTGCTTTGAAGAGCATTGCCTCGGAGAAGAAGGCGACCTGCGAAATCTTGCGACTTCGGAGGACAAAGGAAGCTACGCCACGAGATCGACCTGTTGAAGGAGAAGAACGCCGGCTGGAAGAAGCTGCATGAGAATAGTAGTTCCTCGATGAAGATGCTGCAGGCCCTCGTCATGGAGCGAAGGAGGAGTTGGCGAAGCTCCATCGAGCACCCGGCTCTTTGTCAAGATGCGTAATGCGGCCGTGGAGCAGATGATGAAGGCTCGCGTCGAGAAATCCGCGTCATGGACAGAATGAAGAAGATGGCGGAGGAGGCAGCGCAAGAAGATGGAGGTCGTGGAGGCGATGAAGAAGCGATTCACGACTCATGGCCGAATTAGATCATTTGGGGTGATAATCTTCCTTCTTCTTTTGCTGCTGTGTTTCATCTTTTGCTTGGTGTTTAAATGCATACGTGTCATGTTCTCTGCGAGGCATGAATAGAACAATGGTTTTGTTTTTGAGGAATGAGTAGAACAATGCTAACAATGAGATGACTAGCAAATTAGATCATTTTTATCGCCATATGGCCTTTGGGCTGCCGTGTTTACGCTCCTCGTCGCAGATACTACTCCATTGGAAAACTTGAGTATACCGCTTGCAGTTCTTTGCTCCTCCTCGATCAGGTCGTGGGCGCATTTATCTGACGATCAAATCACAAGGCCCCGCCTTCCAGCAGATAATGAGCCGTCAAATCACAAAGGCCCTCGCCTCTCGTGAAACCGACCAAGCTAGACTGCCCGCCTTCTAGCCTTTTAAAAAATGTATACTTTTGTACAGCAGTAGTATCGATGGATTGCGCCATGGAGCAAAACTTGAAATTAAAAAAGGTGGTACATATAGGGCGCTAAATTAGCCAAATTATGCATATACTACTATTAAAAGGCTAGTCACAATAATGGTGTCCAGCACAACCCACCCTCCCTTTTTTTCTTTTGGCCCCCCTTTTTGGGGGGCCCTTGGCCTTTTCCCCCCCTCCGGGTTTCCTTTGGCCCCCGGGGGGGGGAAAAAACCCAAAGGGGGAAGGGGGGGGCCCCCTTGGGGGGAAAAAGGGCCCCGGGGGGATGGGGGGGGGGTTTTTTTTTTTTTTGGGGGCCCCCGGGGGAAATTTTGGGGGGTTTTTTTTAAAAAAAAAGGGGAAAATTTTTTTGGGGGGCCCCTTTTTAAAGGGTTTTTCCCAAAAATTTTTTGGAAAAAGGGGGGGGTTTTTTTTTAAACTTTTTTTTTCCCCCGGGGGGCCCCCGGGAAAAAAATTTTTTTTTTTTTCCCCCCCCCACCCCGGGAAAGGGGTTTTGGGGGGGGGGGGGGAAAAAACCCCCGGGGAAATTTTCCAAAAATTTTTCCCCTTGGAAAAAAAGGGGGGGAAAAAAATTTGGGAAATTTTTTCCCCGGGGGGTTTTTTTTCCAACCCCAAAAATTTAAATGTACCGTATGCTCATTACCATTAACATGAAAAGTGACATTGCCTTTGTTGCAATCAATAACAGCCCTTGCAGTATTAAGAAAATGTGTACCAAGGATAATAGACATACTATCGTCCTCGGGAATATCAAGAATAACAAAGTCCGTTAAGATAGTGACATTTGCAACCTAACAGCACATCCTCACAAATACCGGCAATTATAGCAATTGATTTATCAGCCATTTGCATAGATATTTCATAGGTGTCAACTTAGTCAATTCAAGTCTACGATATAAAGAGAGATGCATAACACTAACACCGGTTCCAAGATCACATAAAGCAGTTCTAACGTAATTTATTTTAATAGAGCATGGTATAGTTGGTACACCCGGATCTCGAAGTTTCTTTGGTATTCCATCCTTAAAAGTGTAATTAGCAAGCATGGTGGAGATTTCAGCTTCCGGTATCTTTCTCTTTATTTGCAATGATATCCTTCATATACTTAGCATAAGGATTTACTTTCAGCATATCAGTTAAGCGCATACGTAAGAAAATAGGTCTAATCATTTCAGCAAAGTGCTCAAAATCCTCATCATCCTTTGACTTGGATGGTTTAGGAGGAAAGGGCATGGGTTTCTGAACCCATGGTTCTCTTTCTTTACCGTGCTTCCTAGCAACAAAATCTCTCTTATCATAACGTTGATTCTTTGATTGTGGGTTATCAAGATCAACAACAGGTTCAATCTCTACATCATTGTTTTTGCTATGTTGAGCATCAACATGAACATTATCATTAGGTTCATGTTCATCACTGATTGTGTTTGACATCGAGATAGAAATATCATTGGGATTCTCAGGTGTGTCTACAATAGGTTCACTAGAAGCATGCAAAGTTCTATCGTTATTCTTTTTCTTCTTTTTAGAAGAACTAGGTGCCTCTAAATTATTTCTCTGAGAATCTTGCTCGATTCTTTTAGGGTGGCCTTGAGGATACAAAGGTTCTGAGTCATTCTACCGATTCTAGTAGCCACTCTAACAACAAAGTCATTTTATTATTCAATTCATCAAGCAAATCATTTTGAGCTTTGAGTACTTGCTCAGCTTGAGTAGCAACCATATAAGCATATTTGCTAGCGCGTGAAGTTCACCTTTAACTCTAGCAGATTATAGCCTCGCGTCCTATCTAAAGCATTATTCTTTAACTCTCTACCAACATAAGCATTAAAACTTTCTTGTCTAGCCATAAAGTCATCAAATTCATCTAAGCATGGGCTATGAAATTTAGTAGAGGATTTCGACTTTATCATATCTATAGAGAGAATTTACCTTTACTACGTGTCGGATTATCAAGACAATGTGGTTCTTGAGTGATAAATTAAGACCATGTATTTCTTCAATAGGAGGTAAATTCTTAACATCTTCAGCTTTAATACCTTTTTCTTTCATTGATTTCTTTGCCTCTTGCATATCTTGAGACTGAGAAATAAAACACCTCTCTTCTTGAATTGGGTTTAGGAATAGGCTCGGAGTTGGCTCAATTGGTTCAGGAATTGCCTCGGGAATTGGCTCGGGAAGAGTCAATTATTTTCATTAGTCAACATATTATTCAATAATATTTCAGCTTAATCATTGTTCTTTCCTGAAAACACAACCAACACAACTATCCAAGTAGTCCTTAGAAGCATCGGTTAGTCCATTATAAAAGATATCAAGCATTTCATTTTTCTTAAGAGGATGATCGGGCAAAGCATTAAGTAACGGATAAGCCTCCCCAAGCTTGTGGAGACTCTCTTATTTGATTTGCACAAAATTATATATTTCCATAAGGCAACTTGTTTCTTATGAGCAGGGAAATATTTAGCGGAAAGTAATAAATCATATCACGGGACTACGCACAACCAGGAGCAAGAGAATTATACCAAGTCTTAGCATCACCCTTTAATGAGCGGATATCTTAAGGATATAATAATAGCGAGACTTTTCATCATGAGTAAACAGGGTAGCTATATCATTTAACTTGGTAAGATGTGCCACAACAGTTTGATTCAAGGCCATAAGAAGGATAAGTTTCAACTAAAGTAATAATTTAGGGATCAACGAGAGAATTCATAATCCTTATCGATAACACAGATAGGTGAATTAGCAAAAGCGGTCAGGTTTCATTCTAGCATTAAGAGACCTGCTGCTTCCATTTAGCTAATAGTTTCTTAAGATCATATCTATCATTGCAAGCAAAGATTTCCCTAGCAGCTTCTTCATTCATAACATAACCCTTAGGAACAACGGGTAATACATAATCATTGGGAGAACCTTCATCATCACTATCATCAATAATAGGTTCTTGATAATATCATTCCCCTAACTCTAGCAAGTTGTTCATCAAGAAATTCACCTAATGGCAAAGTAGTATCAAGCACGAGTAGTTTCATCATGCATAGCGAAGTGGCATCATCAATAACATGCGACATATCGAAATTCATAGCGTATTAGCAGGTTTAGGTGTCGCAAGCCTACTAATAACGGAAGAAGAATCTAGTGCGAGCTAGATGGCAGTTCCTTACCTCCCTCGTAGTTGAGGGCAAAATAGTAGTTCGACCGTCTTTCAAGTTCTTCATAGCGATCAGCAGATATAAATCCCAAGTGACTCGGAGAATAGAGCTATGCTCCCGGCGATGGCAATAGCAGACCAGAACACGCCTAGGGCTGAGCAAGCTTGAACTACAAATTCTTGAAATTTTGAGTACTTTGTAGAAAGAAATTATAAGGGATCTTGGTACTAAGCCTAGGGCTATAGCCCTAGTTGCCCTAAACTTGTCTCCATACCATCGCTTCCGGCAGCGGCGCCAGAAATTAGTCTTGATAACCCACAAGTGTGGGGATCGCAACACCTTCGAGGTAAAGTATTCAACCCAAATTTATTGATTCGACACAAGGGAGCCAAAGAATATTCTTGAGTATTAGCAGTTGAGTTGTCAATTCAACCACACACAGAATAACTTAGTATCGGCAACAAAGTATTTAGTAGCAAAAGTGGTATGATAATAAAAGTAGCGATAGCAAAAGTAAAGATAAATATTTTTGGGTTTTTGTAGTAGTTATAACATTAGCAGCGGAAAAGTAAATAAGCGAAGAACAATATATGAAAAGCTCGTAGGCAATGGATCGTTGATGGATAATTATGCGGATGTGATTCCTCATGCAATAGCTATAACATAGGGTGACAGAACTAGCTCTAGTTCATCAATGTAATGTAGGCATGTATTAGTAAATAGTCATACGTGCTTATGGAAAAGAACTTGCATGACATCTTTTGTCCTACCCTCCGTGGGCGAGGTCCTAAGCGAAACTAAGGGATATTAAGGCCTCCTTTTAATAGAGAACCAGAACAAAGCATTAACACATAGTGAATACATGAACTCCTCAAACTACGGTCAACACCAGAAGTATCCCAATTATTGTCACTTGGGGTTGTCGGATCATAACACATAATAGGTGACTATAGACTTGCAAGATAGGATCAAGAACACACATATATTCATGAAAACATAATAGGTTCAGATCTGAAATCATGGCACTTGGGGCCCTAGTGACAAGCATTAAGCATAGCAAAGTCATAGCAACATCAATCTCGAGAACATAGTGGATACTAGGGATCAAACCCTAACAAAACTAACTTGATTACATGGTAAATCTCATCCAACCCATCATCGTCCAGCAAGCCTACGATGGAATTACTCATGCTGCGGTGAGCATCATGAAATTGGTGATGGAGGATGGTTGATGATGACGACGGCGAAGAATCCCCTCTCAAGACTCGAGCGGACTCGAGATCAGCCCCTAGAGAGATTAGGGCTTGGCGGCTCTCCGTGTAAAAGCGATGAAACTTTCTCTCTGATTTTTCTCCTAAGCGTGAATATATGGAGTTGGAGTTGAGGTCGGTGGAGGTCCAAGGGCCCACGAGATAGGAGGCAGCGCCACAGGGGCGCCCTGTCTCGTGGACAGCCTGTGGGCCCCTAGTATTGATTCTTTCGCCAAAAATTCTTATTAATTCAAAAAGTGCCTCCAGTGGATTTCGGGACATTCGAGAACTTTTCTTTTACGCACATAAAGCAACATCAAGGCAGTTCTGTTGAAAACAGCGTCAGTCCGGGTTAGTTTCATTCAAATCATGCAAGTTAGAGTCCCAAACAAGGGCAAAAGTGTTTGGAAAAGTAGATACGTTGGAGACGTATCAGGTTTATGATCAAGTTTATCTACGAGAAATATTTGTATCTCCTCTGAATTCTTTTATGTGTTATTAAGTTATCTTTGCAAGTCTCTTTGAATTATCAGTTTGGTTTGGCCTACTAGATTGATCTTTCTTGCAATGGGAGAAGTGCTTAGCTTTGGGTTCAATCTTGCGGTGTCCTTTCCCGTGTGGCCGGGGCAACAAAACACGTATTGTATTGTTGCCATCGAGGATAAAAGATGGGGTTTATATCATATTGCATGAGTTTATCCCTCTACATCATGTCATCTTTCTTAATCGTTAATCTGTTCTTTATGAACTTAATACTCTAGATGCATCTTTGGATAGCGGTCGATGTGGGAGTAATAGTAGTAGATGCAGGGCAGAGTCGATCTACTTGTCATGGGCGTGATTCCTATATACATGATCATGCCTAGATAATCTCATAATTATTAAGCTTTTCTATCAATTGCTCGACGATAATTTGTTCACCCACCGTAATACTTATGCTACCTTGAGAGAAGCCACTAGTGAAACCTATGGCCCCGGGTCTATCTTTTATCATATAAGCTTTCAATCTACTTTTATTTGCATCTTTACTTTTCCAATATATATTATAAAATACCAAAATATATTTATCTTATCATACTATCTCTATCGGATCTCACTTTACATGAAGTGGCCGTGAAGGATTGACAACCCCTTTATTGCGTTGGTTACGAGTTCTTTGTTTGTTTGTGTAGGTGCGTGGGACTTTTGAGGAGCCTCCTACTAGATTGATACCTTGGTTCTCAAAAGCTGAGGGAAATACTTACGCTACTATTGCTGCATCACCCTTTCCTCTTCAAGGAAAACCAGCATAAGCTCAAGCCGTAGCAAGAAGGATTTCGGCGCCGTTGCCGGGGAGGTCTTCGCTCAAGTCGGGACATACCAAGTACCCATCACAAACTCATCTCCCTCGCATTTACATTATTTGCCATTTGCCTCTCGTTTTCCTCTCCCCACTTCACCCTTGTCGTTTTATTAGCCCTCTCTTTCCCAATCTCCTCTCTCTCTCGTTTGACTTTTGTTTGCTTGTGTGTTGGATTACTTGTCACGATGGCGCAAGATAATATCAAATTGTGTGATTTATCAATACAAATAATAATGATTTCCTTAGTACTCGATTGCTCCTCTTAATGACGTTGAGTCTTGTGAAATCAATCTTGCTTTGCTAAATCTCGTTATGAAAGATCAATTCGCGGCCTTCCTAGTGAAGATGCCGCTACCCATCTGAACAACTTTGTTGATTTGTGTGAGATGCAAAAGAAGAAAGATACGGATAATGATATTGTTAAATTGAAGTTATTTCCGTTTTCACTTAGAGATCGTGCTAAAGTTTGGTTTTCGTCTTTGCCTAAAAATAGTATTGATTCATGGAACAAGTGCAAAGGTGCTTTTATCTCTAAGTATTTTCCTCACGCTAAGATCATCACTCTTAGGAACGATATTATGAATTTTAAACAACTTGATCATGAGCATGTTGCCCAATCATGGGAAAGAATGAAATTGATGATTACGAATTGCCTTACTCATGGTTTGAATTTATGGATGATCATACAAAAATTTATGCAGATTGAATTTTGCTTCTAGAAATCTTTTAGATTCGCCGGGAGACACGTTTATGGAAATCACCTTAGGAGAAGCTACAAAACTCCTTGATAATATTATGGCTAATTATTCTCAATGGCACACCGAAAGATCTACTAGTAAAAAAGTGCATGCTATAGAAGAAATTAATGTTTTGAGTGGAAAGATGGATGGACTTATGAAATTGTTTGCTACTAAGAGTGCTCCTATTGATCCCAATGATATGCCTTTGTCTACTTTGATTGAGAATAATAATGAATCTATGGATGTGAATTTTGTTGGTAGGAACAGTTTTGGAAACAATGCTTATAGAGGAAACTTTAATCCTAGACCGTTCCCTAGTAATTCCTCTAATAATTATGGAAATTCCTACAATAATTATTATGGTAATTTTAATAAGATGCCCTCTGATTTTGAGAATAGTGTGAAAGAATTTATGATCTCTCAAAAGAATTTTAATGCTTTGCTTGAAGAAAAATTGCTCAAAGTTGATGAGTTGGCTAGGAACGTTGATAGACTCTCGCTTGATGTTGATTCTTTGAAACTTAGATCTACTCCTCCTAAGCATGATATCAATGAGTCTCTCAAAGCTATGATAATTTCCATTGATGAGTGCAAAGAAAGAACCGCTAGATTGCGTGCTAAGAAAGATTGCTTTATAAAGGCGTGTTCTTCTAGTTTCCATGAAAATAATGATGAAGATCTTAAAGTTATTGATGTGTCCCCTATTAGATCTTTGTTTTGCAATATGAATCTTAATAATGATGGGACTGGAGATGAGTCAACTTCAGTTAAAAGGCGTCCCAATGATTCAGAGTTTTTAGATCTTGATGCTAAATTTGGTAAAAGTGGGATTGGAGAGGTGAAGACTTTAAATAGCATTGAACCCACTATCTTGGATTTCAAGGAATTTAATTATGATAATTGTTCTTTAGAAGATTGTATTTCCTTGTTGCAATCCGTTGTGAATTCTCCTCATGCTTATAGTCAAAATAAAGCTTTTATCGAACATATCGTTGATGCCTTGATGCAATCTTTTGATGAAAAACTTAATTTGGAAGTTTCTATACCTAGAAAACTTTATAATGAGTGGGAACCTACTATAAAGATTAAAATTAAATATTATGACTGTTATGCTTTACGTGATTTAGGTGCTAGTGTTTCCACGATTCCGAAAACTTTATGTGATATTCTAGGTTTCCATGATCTTGATGATTACTCTTTAAATTTGCACCTTGCGGATTCACCATTAAAAAGCCAATGGGAAGGATCAATGATGTCCTCATTGTTGCAAATAGAAATTTGGTGCCCATATATTTTATCGTTCTTGATATAGATTGCAATCTTTCTTGCCCTATTATTCTTGGTAGACCTTTCCTTAGAACGGTTGGTGCGATTATTGATATGAAGGAAGGGAATATTAGATTCCAATTTCCATTAAGGAAAGGAATGGAGCACTTTCCAACAAAGAAAGTTAAATTACCTTATGAATCTATCATGCGAGCTACTTATGAATTGAGTGCCAAAGATGAAACTACTTAGATCTATCCTCGCTTTTATGCCTAGCTACGGGCGTTAAACGATAGCGCTAGTTGGGAGGCAACCCAATTTTATTTGTGCATTTTGTTTTTGTTTATGTTTAGTAATAAATTTTGCATCTAACTTCTGTTTAGATGTGTTTTTATGTTTTATTTAGTGTTTGTGCCAAGTATAACCTATAGGATAACCTATGGTGATAGTTAATTTGATTCTGCTGAAAAACAGAAACTTTGCGCGCATGAAAATAATTTTAGTAATTCACGGAAACGTGCTTTTGCATTGATTCTTTTTGCTGTAGATCAATAGACAAATTGCCCAGAACTTCCTATTTGTTAGGGTTTTAGAGTTCGGAAGAATTGAGAGTTCTGATTGCTGCAGACTATTTTGTTTTTGATGATTCTATTTTTCGTGTGTTGTTTGCTTATTTTGATGCATCTATGGCTAGTATTAAGTCGTATGAGCCATAGAGAACTTGGAATACAGTAGGTTTAACACCAATATAAATAAATAATGAGTTCATTACGGTACCTTATGTGGTGGTTTTCTTTCTTTCACTAATGGAGCTTATGAGATTTCTGTTGAGTTTTGTGTTGTGAAGTTTTCAAGTTTTGGGTAAAGATTTGATGGACTATGGAGAAGGGCGGCAAGAGCCTAAGCTTGGGGATGCCCATGGCACCCCAAGATATTCAGGAATAGCCAAAATCCTAAGCTTGGGGATGCCCCGAAAGGCATCCCCTCTTTAAATCTTCGTTTACAGTAACTTTACTTGGAGCTATATTTTTATTAAGCCACATGATATGTGTTTTGCTTGGGCGTCTTGTATGATATTAGGCTTTGCTTTTTAGTTTTCCACAATCATCCTTGCTGTACACACCTTTTGGGAGAAGCCCACTTGATTAGAATTTATTACAATACGCTATGTGCTTCACTTATACCTTTTGAGCTACATAGTTTTTGCTCTAGTGCTTCACTTATATCTTTTAGAAACACGGCGGTGGCTTAATTTTGAAGAAATTGTTGATATCTCATGCTTCACTTATATTATTTTGAGAGTCTTTTAGAACAACATGGTATTTGCTATGGTTATAAATTTGGTCCTAGAATGATGAGCATCCAAGTTGGGTATAATAAAAACTATCATAGAAAGTGCATAAAACACTAGGATCAATTTGATGCTTGATAATTGTTTTGAGATATGGAGGTGGTAATATTAGAGTCATGCTAGTGGGTAATTAAGAAATTGATAAATACTTTTGTTGAAGTTGGCAAGTCTCGTAGCATGCACGTATGGTAAAAGTTGTGTGACAAATTTGTTGCATGAGGTGCTCTTTTGATTGTCTTCCTTACGAGTGGCAGTCGGGGACGAGCAATGGTATTTTCCTACCAATCTATCCCTCTAGGGGCATGCGTAGTAGTACTTTGCTTCGAGGGCTAAGTAGACTTTTGCAATAAGTATATGAGTTCTTTATGACTAATGTGAGTCCATGGATATACGCACACTCACCCTTCCACTTTGCTAGCCTCTATTATACCGCGCAACTTTCGCCGGTATCATGAACCCATTATTTACCTTCCTCAAAACAGCCACCATACCTACCTATTATGGCATTTCCATTGCCATTCCGAGATATATTGCCATGCAACTTTCCACCGTTCCGTTATTATGACACGCTTCATCATTGTCATATTGCTCTTTGCATGATCATGTAGTTGACATCATATTTGTGGCAAGGCCACCTTCATATACTTTCATACATGTCACTCTTGATTCATTGCATATCCCGGTACACCGCCGGAGGCATTTATATAGAGTCATATTTTGTTCTAAGTGTTGAGTTGTAATTCTCGAGTTGTAAATTAATAAAAGTGTGATGATCTTCATTATTAGAGCATTGTCCCAAGTGAGGAAAGGATGATGAAGACTATGATTCCCCCACAAGTTGGGATGAGACTTCGGACTTTAAATAAAAAAAGGGAGAAAAAAAGAGGCCAAAGAGCCCACCAAATAAAAAAAGGCCAAATAAAAAAAGATAAAGGCCAAATAAAAAATATAAAATGAGAGAAAAAGAGAGAAGGGACAATGCTACTATCTCTTTTTCCACACTTGTGCTTCGAAATAGCACCATGATCTTCATGATAGAGAGTCTCTTGAGTTGTCAATTTCATATACTAGTGGGAATTTTTCATTATAGAACTTGGCTTGTATATTCCAATGATGGGCTTCCTCAAAATGCCCTAGGTCTTCATGAGCAAGCGAGTTGGATGCACACCCACTTAGTTTCTTTTGTTGAGCTTTCATATATTTATAGCTCTAGTGCATCCGTTGCATGGCAATCCCTACTCACTCACATTGATATCTATTGATGGGCATATCCATAGCCCGTTGATCTGGCTAGTTGATGTGAGACTACCTTCTCCCTTTTTTGTCCTCACAACCACCACCATATACCACAATAGTGCTATGTCCATGGCTTGCGCTCATGTATTGCGTAAGAGTTGAAAATGCTGAAGCGCATTAAAAAGTGTGAACCAATTGCTCGGCTCGTCATCGGGGTTGTGCATGATGGGAGTATTTTGTGTAATGAAAATGAAGCATGGCCTAACTATATGATTTTTTAGGGATAAGCTTTCTTTGGCTATGCTATTTTGATAGGACATGATTATTTGTTAGTATGCTTTGAAGTATTACTATTATTTATATTTTATAAGCTTTTATCTTTAATCATTTGGATCTGAACAAACATGCCACAACAAAGAAAATTACATTGAGAATTATGCTAGGTAGCATTCCACATCAAAAATTCTGTTTTATCATTTACCTACTCGAGGACGAGCGGAATTAAGCTTGGGGATGCTTGATCGTCTCCAACTTATCTATAATTTTGATTGTTCCATGCTATTATATTACCCGTTTGGATGTTTATGGGCTTTACTTTACACTTTTATATCATTTTGGGACTAACCTACTAACAGGAGGCCCAAATTGTATTGCTGTTTTTTTTGCCTATTTCAGTGTTTCAAAGAAAAGGAATACCAAATGGAGTCCAAACAGAATGAAACCATCGGAGCGATCTATTTGGAACAAACGTGATCGAGAGGACTTGGAGTGCAAGTCAAGAAGCAATCGAGGAGGCCACGAGGTGGAGGCGCCCCCAGGGCGCTCCTATCTCGTGGGCCCCTCGGCGTCCACCGACCTACTTCTTCCTCCTACATATACCCAGGTACCCGAGAACATCGAGTCGACCACAAAAACTATTTCCACCACCATAACTTTCTCAGATCCGAGATCCCATCTTGGAGCCTTCGTCGTTGCTCCATCGGAGGAATCAACCACGGAGGCCTCTACATCAACTCCAAGGCCTCTCCGATGAGTCATGAGTAGTTTACCACAGACCTTCGGGTCCATAGTTATTAGCTAGATGGCTTCTTCTCTCTTTATGGATCTCAATACCACGTTCTCCTTGATCTTCTTGGAGATCTATTCGATGTAACTCTTTTTGTGGTGTGTTTGTTGAGATCCGATGAATTGTGGGTTTATGATCAAGTTTATCTATGAGAAATATTTGAATCTCCTCTGAATTCTTTTATGTGTGATTAAGTTATCTTTGCAAGTCTCTTCGAATTATCAGTTTGGTTTGGCCTACTAAATTGATCTTTCTTGCAATGGGAGAAATGCTTAGCTTTGGGTTCAATCTTGCGGTGTCCTTTCCCAGTGACAGCAGGGGCAGCAAGGCACGTATTGTATTATTGCCATCGAGGATAAAAAGATGGGGTTTATAACACATAGCATGAGTTTATTCCTCTACATCATGTCATTTTTCTTAATGCGTTAATCTGTTCTTTATGAACTTAATACTCTAGATGCATGCTGGATGGCGGTCTATGTGTGGAGTAATAGTAGTAGATGCAGGCAGGAGTCGGTCTACTTGTCACAGACGTGATGCCTATATACATGATCATGCCTAGATAATCTCATAATTATTCGCTTTTCGATCAATTGCTCGACAGTAATTTGTTCACCCACGGTAATACTTATGCTATCTTGAGAGAAGCCACTAGTGAAACCTATCGCCCCTGGGTCTATCTTTTATCATATAAGCTTTCAATCTACTTTTATTTGCATCTTTACTTGTCCAATCTATATTATAAAATACCAAAAATATATTTATCTTAACATACTATCTCTATCAGATCTCACTTTCGCAAGTGGCCGTGAAGGGATTGACAACCCCTTTATTGCGTTGGTTGCGAGTTCTTTGTTTGTTTGTGTAGGTGCGTGGGACTTTTGAGGAGCCTCCTACTGGATTTATACCTTGGTTCTCAAAGACTAAGGGAAATACTTATGCTACTATTGCTGTATCACCCTTTCCTCTTCAAGGAAAACTAACGCAAGCTCAAGACGTAGCACAGAGCATTGTAGACTTAGAATATTTGCAAAATACATACGGCTCTGAATGTGACAAACCCGTTGACTAAACTTCTCTCACGAGCAAAACATGATCCCACCTTAGTACTCATTGGGTGTTAATCACATAGCGATGTGAACTAGATTATTGACTCTAGTAAACCTTTTGGGTGTTGGTCACATGAAGATGTGAACTATGGGTGTTAATCACATACAGATGTGAATATTGGTGTTAAATCACATGGTGATGTGAACTAGATTATTGACTCTAGTGCAAGTGGGAGACTGAAGGAAATATGCCCTAGAGGCAATAATAAAGTTATTATTTATTTCCTTAATTCATGATAAATGTTTATTATTCATGCTAGAATTGTATTAACCGAAAACTTAGTACATGTGTGTATACATAGACAAAACTTATAGTCCCTAGTATGCCTCTACTTGACTAGCTCGTTAATCAAAGATGGTTATGTTTCCTAACCATAGACATGTGTTGTCATTTGATGAACGTGATCACATCATTAGGAGAATGATGTGATGGACATGACCCAGTAGTTAGCTTAGCATTATGATCATGTCAGTTTCATTGCTACTTCTTTCTACATGACTTATACAATTTCCTCAGACTATGAGATTATGCAAATCCGAATATCGGAGGAACACTTTGTGTGCTACCAAACGTCACAATGTAAAAGGGTGATTATAAAGGTGTTCTACAGGTGTCTCCGAAGGTGTTTGTTGGGTTGGCATATATCGAGATTAGGATTTGTCACTCCGTGTTTCGGAGATGTATCTCTGGGCCCTCTCAATAATACTCATCACTATAAGCCTTGCAAGCATTGTGACTAATCAGTTAGTTGCGGGATGAAGTATTACGGAACGAGTAAAGAGACTTACCGGTAACGAGATTAAACTAGGTATTGAGATACCGATGATCGAATATCGGGCAAGTAACATACCGATGACAAAGGGAACAACGTATGTTGTTATTCGGTTTGACCGATAAAGATCTTCGTAGAATATGTAGGAACCAATATGAGCATCCAGGTTCCGCTATTGGTTATTGACCGGAGACGTGTCTCGGTCATGTCTACATAGTTCTCGAACCCGTAGGGTCCGCACGCTTAACGTTTGATGACGATTGGTATTATGAGTTTATGTGTTTTGATGTACCGAAGGTAGTTCGGAGTTCCGGATGTGATCACGGACATGACGAGGAGTCTCGAAATTGTCGAGACATGAAGATTGATATATTTGACGACTATGTTTGGACATCGGAGTAGTTCCGGATGAGTTCGGGCATTTACCGGAGTACTGGGGGTTACCCGAACCCTCCCGGGGAGCATATGGGCCTTAATGGGCCTTAGTGGGAGAGGAGAGAAGGCAACCTACACTACAAAAAAAAGACACATCCGTGACACTTTGGGCCGAACGAATTTTTTTCTGATACATATGACACTTCTATGACAATAATTGTGACAAAACCCATTATCATCATAGATGTGGTGGGCTCTTACTTCTATGACAAAACATCATGACAGAAAATGGGCTTTTCGTCCTGGGCGGGTCGGAGACGCAGGTACATGACATTCTTTGGGCCGTCCATGACGGAAAAAACCGTGGTAGAACCGAGGGGGAGGAAAATTACGGGGAGTTGCCGGTTACGGTGGGAGGTCGGAGGTCGAGTGATGCGCGCTTCTCTACCATAACGTCTGGCGCGTGTGTGAGGCGTTGGGCTCTAATCGAACCCGGCGATTACCTTTGTAGGCTACGCGTTCTCGAACCCGAGCGATCGATCGATGGCTGTTAATCGAACCCGATGGGCGATTCGCCGCTCTGCTGCTAATCAAGCCGATCAATTGGATGAGCAAAGGCGTTGCGAGGGGGGTTGGATGAGCAGTGGCGGTGGCGTTGCCTCTGGATGAACATGACCCGTGGTGTGGAGGGCTGGATGAGCAGAGACGGTGGAGGGGTGGCTGTGGAGGGTGGTTGAACAGGACCCGTGGTGTGGAGGGCTGGATGAGCAGAGACGGTGGAGGGTGCCCATGGAGGGTGGTTGAGCAAGAGGCGGTGGAGTAGCGCGGTGGAGGCTGGATGAACCGGAGCCCGTGGAGGCCGGAGGAGGTCAACAGAGCCGTGGAGGCCGGAGGAGGTCGAGGTAGCCCGTGGAGGCTGGAGGAGGTCGACGGTGGAGATGAGCGATATCCGTGGAGTCCGTTTTGCGGTCGCCACACCCTCCCGATGAACAGGACCCCATTTCGGCCAGTAGGAGGTCCGTTTAAATCCGTTTTGCGGTATGCCACACCTCCCGATCAACGGGACCCCGTTTACGACCGTAGGAGGTCCATTTAAATCCGCTTTGCGGTCGCCACACCCTCCGGATCAACAGGACCCCGTTTGACCGTAGGAGGTCCGTTTCCTCCGTTTCTGATGCGCCACACCCTCCCGATCAAAGGACCTGTTAGAGCGTGGCGGTCGAACACAAGGCCGTTTCTCTGCGATTCTGCGATGCGCGAGGCCTCGTTCCATCGCTGTTCCGTCCAAGCCGGTTGGCTCCCACGCGTTCCGTTGCCTCCCAATGAACACGACGCATTCCGTTGCCTCCCCATGAACACGACGCATTCCGTTGCCTCCTCATGAACACGACGACGACTCTGTTTCTCTGTTCCGACCCAGCCATGTACGTATGTGCGAGTAGGCGTTCGAGACCCCGCCCATATGTACGTACGTGATCGTATTTTCTTTCTTGCACCCTGGCCACTGTACGTATGTGTACATGCTACGTGCGCGTCTCTACTATGACACGTACGCGCCTCTACTACGACACATGCGCGCCTCTACATCGACCAGTATATATGTACGTACACGTTCGCGACCAGAATGACAATGCTACGTGCGCTTCGACCAGGTGGGTCCCGACCGTCGAGCAGTTCCTTGCGTGCGAAAATGTAGCTGGTGGGTCCCAGCAATGAGGCGAATCGTTTTTTGCGGGACGCACTTCCTTTGCGTGCGAAGATGTAGCTGGTGGGTCCCGGCAATCGGGGCGAATCATTTTTTGCGGACACACTTCCTTGCGTGCGAAGATGTAGTGGTGCGTCCCAGCCGATCGGGGCGAATCGTTTTTTGCGGGACGCACTTCCTTGCGTGCGAAGATGTAGTAGTGGGTCCCAGCGAATGAGGAAACTTTTTTTCGTGAAATCGGTGGCCCGTCGATGGGTCCCCATTGTCGGTGGAGGAATCATTATTTTCCGCGTAATAAGGAGGCACTTCCTTGCTGCGGCCGTGGACCCAGTGTCGACCTCTCCACGTCTGATCCACGTCCGATGGAAGTCGTTCCTTGACCACGTTGACCACGCCACGCCGAGAGCACCACGGCGATGGGGACGACGGCGAGCCTAGGAAGGGACAACTTCGGGCCGGGAAGACGCAGCAGTGGATGCCCACGCGAAGAGGAGTACGAGGGTTCATTGGTTCGGTTGCGGTGTGAGGCTGCTGTCGCCGCAGAATAACAGGGGGTGTGGGTGACACTACAAAAAAAATACACTTCCGTGATGATACGTGTTTGTCACAGTAGGTTGCATTTTTTGTCATGCATGTACATCCATGACAAATTTATGACAGAATCAAGATAGTCATACCTGTGCTTTCGTAGAAGTGTTCCATGACATTACCAAAATTATCATCACGGAAGTGTCCACTTCCATGACGATAAATCGTGCGTCACGAAGTTCTTTCGTCAAGGGTGACCGACACGTGGCATCCACCGTAACGGAACGCCGTTAAGCTATCGGGTCGGGTTTTGGATCCGATAACCCGTTATCAGCCCGACCAATGGGGATTTTCCGTGTAAAATCATCATTGGCTGGAGGAAACACTGTCGGCTCACCGTTGGGACGATGTCATCCACTCATTGGACGAAGGCGCCTATGATACGTCGACCGTGGCACGCCCAACAGAGGCCCATTCACGTGAAAAGGCGGCCCATTTGACTTGGTCAAAGGTGGCGGGCGGCCCATGTAAAGCTTGTTAACGGCTGTTCGCATATAGCCCATTTACATCCCGCTTACCCGAGGCCCGTTATGCCCTATCTGAAGTAGGCCCAGTAGCGTCATCTGGGCCACCCAATATGATTCCAGCCCATTTTCACTTCTAGCCCATGTATGGCCCATGACGTCTTTCGGCCCATATGAGGCCCTATGTAACTCTTGGCCTATTAATGGCCCGTGGTGAAACTGGCCCGTAATGAACAGTGTATTACTTTACACCCATTAACGGCCCGTGGTGAAACTGGCTCGTAATGAACAGTGTATTACTTTACACCCATTAACGGCCCATGGTGAAATTGGCCCGTAATGAACAGTGTATCACTTTATACCCATTAAGGGCCCGTTATTCCGTTGGGCCGTTTCCAGCCCATGTTATCTTTCGGCCTTCTCAGAGCCCATTTATTCTTGGGCTCATTTCCAGCATTCGTTTACTTAAAGCCCGTTACTGTCATTTTCTGCTTATGGGCCAAATTCAGCCCGTGGTTACAGTCGGCCCGTTTGTGGTCCGTTAACACGTTGGGCCGTTTTCATAGCGTCATGAAATACGGCCTATTAACGATGGCACGTTATGGTCGGCCCATGAACGGACAATTCAACTCTAGCCCTTTTACGGCCATAATGCGACTGTTATTGGCCCATGTTTGTGTCGATCATCTTGCCGTATAAGGCCCATTGATGATCTGACCGTAGAAGGCCCATTGTTTCTACGACCCGTAGAAGGCCCATTGTTTCTGCGGCCCGTAGAAGGCCCATTGTTTCTGACCCGTGGAAGGCCCACTTGTTTATCGGCCCGTAGAAGGCCCACTTGTTTCTCTGACCCGTGGGTGCGGTGTCACTCTGATATTAGCCCATGGTTATTGTGGCCTAGTTTTAAAAATAGGTTGTTGCAGCCACTAGCAAACCGCAGAAAAAGAACTGCACCGACTACAAGCAAACAAATAAACAAGACAACAAGTAAATAAATAAGCAAGCAACTTACACTAGGCTATCACGGCTATTACACATATTACATCCTTTGGGCATCAAAGTTCGCCACCGGTGCAAATATAGGGAACACATCAACATATAAGCGCCATGACAAAACAAGTCCAGAACTGAAACCACTTAAGAAGAGCTCAAGAAACAATATCACAGGTACCCATAATCTTGGCAAGATGCTTAGCAAGCTTATTAACTTTCTCTTGTTTGGCACTTAAGTCCTCTAGCGCTTTCTTGTTGCACCGAAAGTATGCATCTGAATTCTGCGCAGGACTTCCTCGGTCCTTGACTTCTGTCGCATAACATCGATCGATGTCTTTCAACTTGAAGTTGAGACTCAAGAAGCCGAACTGATTCAGCAACGAGTTCAAGAGCTGGTGCCAAGATGGTAACCAATAACTCGAACACTACATCAAGACAGGACTTTGGGGTTGTCTCGGTGTCCTCAATATAGTTTTATCAGCTTTCTTGGAGACCAACAGGATGTCTCACTATCTTGAACCTTATCTACATTACTTCCTTTACCATTGCATAACAGGTACTCTTCTCCAATATTTTATCCGCGTTCTAAAGGAAACAAACAAACACATCTCAGGTTTACAATGTAGTATATGAAACTCATTTTGGTAAACCAGTTCGGTAGTAAGGTGGACGGGATAACAACATGAAACAAACATATATCTATGTAGTATGGTCCTTTGTATGGTCTATATCATTCTAGTTTATGTTGCCAAATCAAGATAGATACAGTTCAATCATATCTATTTAAGACAAAGCAGCATAGACAGAATATAAGTGTGGGAAACTACACAACAATAACAACACTTGTAATGTGCATGGCATGAGAACATAACTGTTTATTCAATTGAAACTGAAATCAACATAGAGCAAGTTACAACAAAAAACAGCCAAACACGTTGAAGAAACAGGTTTAAAACATACATTGCGCCATTGGAGTTTCAATTGCATCCTTCAAATTTGAAATTGGTTGGTATCGATAATCTGATGATGCAAGAGCAAAGTAGTATGAACCATAGCTACGGAACCCGACATGAGAACAATTCTTCTTACGCTTTAAGTGTTGACTTGGGTTCGGAGTGGTGGTCCTCGTGATTTGGGCACTGCAGTTGCCTTACTAACTGCTCGTGTTTGGGTGCTCTGTGGTGGAGACGGTCTTTGTGTCAACGGAGGCTGGGTGTCTATCTCTTTGGGGTTGGGGTTAGAAGGGTGTAGCTGGTTCTCTGTCCAAGCGGGTAGGGTACAATCTGCATGAGTGTGGGTTATGTGTGGTGGGGCTGATTCTTGGGCAAGTACAACCGTGGTTCTATCTACATCGACAGGTAGCACGATCTTTTATGAAGACCGTGTTTTTACTCCCACAAATACTGCCATCACTCCCTCCAATTGAAATGGCTGATAAACAAGAAAAGTAATTGAATGTACAAACATTGTAAGATAGACAGTGCAATGGATAGTAGGGAAGAAAACAGGGCATGAAATAATTCACATTTATGTTGTCTAAGCAAATGTAATAGCGTGGACATAATTTCACATATATGATGGCTAATTAAACAGGATAGCATGACACAATTTCACATGTATGATGGCTAACTAAGCAGGATAGAATGACATACTTCAAAATATGATGACTATGTAAACATGATGACATGATATAACTATATGATGTGTCTATTAAAGTGGTTGGCATGCCATAAATCACAAACATGCCGTCAATGGAAACATGATGGCATGATATAATTCACGGATAGAATGACATAATTTAAAATATGATGACTATGTAAACAGGATGCGATGATATAACTATATTATGTCTTTAGAAAATGGGTTGGCATGCCATAATTCAGATACATGCTGTCTATGTAAACATCATGGCATGACATAATTCAAATATATGATTTATATACTAAGGAAGTGAGAGAGTGCAATTGCATATATGATGTGTCAACTAAGGAGATGGCATTCAATATTGTGTATATGATGTAAAAATAAGCATTGCAATACAACATATGCATTATATGAGTAATATAACCCTGCCAAGTTTGAGCATACACCTCGGGGGATAATAGGACTGGTCATCGCCTCTGAATCCTCCTCTCAAGAGCTATCTGTAACCAGACAAGATATCTCTTAGCGGTAGCATTGTCTACTCTGAAGACCTTGTTTTCACTCCAGATTTCTCCATCACCAATTCAAATGGCTGATGCAGGAAGAGCGATTGAATATACAAACATTGTCGACAAAAGCAATGAGAAATACAAAAAAGGACGGCATGATATAATTCACATATATGGCGCTTGCCTAAACAACATGGCATTGCATAATTCACATACATAATGCCTTGCAACAAGATAACATTGCATAATTCACATATATAATGTCTTGCAACAAGATGGCATTGCATAATTCACATATATGGTAATTAGACACTAAACAGGTGGCATTCACACAAAGCATGTCTAAACTAAGCAAATGACATAGCAATGCAAGATACCATACGCACGATATGAGTAACATAACCCTGCCAAGTTAGGGCATGCACCTCGGGAAATATGACCGGTCATCTGTCTCAATCCTCCTCCGAGGAGCTATCGGTAACCAACAAGACATGCGCTTCGTCAGATAGCATTGTCTGCTCTGAGACCTTGTTTCCACTCCAGATTTTTCCATGACCGTGCCGAATGACTGATGCACAGGAAGAGTAATTGAATGTACTAAAATTGTTGACAAATTTAACACATAATAAAAAATGATGGCATGATATAATTCACATATAAGATGACTAGCTAACCAGGTGGCATTGCAAAATTCACATATATGATGCCCGGCTAGACAAGATGGCATTGCATGATTCACATATACGATAAAGAAACAAAATAGATGGCATTGACACAAAGCATGTCTAAACTAAGCAGATGACATCTTTAATGTATCTGATAAGCAATGCAAGGCACCATATGCATGATATTACCAACATCGCATGCCAAGTTAGGCGAAGACCTCATGGGGTAAATAGGAGTGGTCTTCTCATACGAATCCCCTCGAACAGTTATCTTCCTCTTGATTACGATCCGAAATGGGTGGAGGGGGCTGCCTTTGCGCCCACCATGGAGCGACGTCTGCATGAAATTTTATTGCCACGCAAGGCTCGTCTCTTTGCTCTACATGATCAGTTCCATTGTGTACAATAAGCGGCATGCATAGGAATAAAACATAGTGAGATTATGTAAGGAGTGCATGCACAAATCCAGAGTGATGGTAGCAAACGTGGATAGACCCAAAACCAATGATAGCGAGCGGATAATAGCTTTAGTTAAAAATACAGATAATGGCTCCTTTAATGTTTGTTTGCACCCAACATGAAACTCATAGTAGACACCGGAGATTAACGGATAGTAGGCAGATGATAGTACCGATTGCTGCCCCAATATGTACCCCACAACCATTTAAAACTCAAGTTTCAGATTAGTTTGGACCTGACTCAAAGTCTAATAGGTGAACACGACGATAATGTAGCATGTCATCATATTAAGCGGCGCATAATGTAAGCGGACACGAAAGAGTGCGACCTCTCTTGCGGACCCGTGTAGTCCTCAAGGTCATCTGCTTTCGATTGATGATGGTAATGCAGTTATCGTGGCTGCGGCGGGGGAAGAAGATCGAGGCGGCGAAGACAGTCTGGAGCGGATCCTCTTTGTGGTGAACCCTTCCGTCGTTGGTGCAGCTGAGCTGGGTGGAACACTGGCCTTGAGAGCAGGACAAACCACACAAGGTTTTCTTTGACACATATCTGTAATAGAAGTAATTGAGTAAGGGCTTGTTTGAATTTGAGGATTCTAACAATGCGAGGATAGGAAATAGACAGAATAGGATAGGAATGCACGTGCAAAACAGAGAATTTAAAACACATGATTTACGCCAATCTGGGGTTTGATTCACAACAATTGGAAGATCACGGGATGCAAAAAGCATGGTGAGATTAAGTCAAACCACAAGAAAATGTACGGTTATAATGCTATTATGCTACTATCTCTTAGTCTTGTGCTTGATGAATAGGAATATGAAAAGGAGGAGAAGTGGAAATTAGAATTCCTACGGTTTTTCTTTCAAGGAGACACTAAAGGAACAAATCTTACAGTTTTCCTTTGCTCCATTCCTTTGCACCAAATTCATGAAAAGTAGTACCATAGGAAACTTTCCAATTCCTATGTTTTCATTCACTTTTCCTTTCAAGCATTGGCGATTCTAGTAGGCAGGCTTGAGCAAGGAAAATACTACACTAAAAAATGTTTTGTGCTACTCTATTACTTTGGACCCAGGCCACTTTGCCATACTAGCTCAACTCCGGGCCCATCGACAAATGCACAGCTCAAGCGCGAGAGATAAATAATGATGGCGTTCAAGAGAGTCCATCACGGATAGCTAAGTTGCACGGTACCTCACCGCTTGTCATATAGTAGGATAAAATAATCGTATTTCCGTTACTACAAGTGCTCGATGGACAATATATATAACATGTAGAGTAAAAAGAGATGCAACAAGTGTACAACCTCTTTGGCAAAGCCATGTTGATCTCAGCGTGATTGGGTTGGCGGTGAGGATGCTCGGCTGACTTTGCTGTCGGAGGAGGGAAGAAGATCTTAGGCGTCGGAGATGGAGCCCGAGTACTGCTCACTGTGATGGAGGGTTTCGTTGTTGGAGCAGCTCCGTGAGTTGTACGACGCCGAGGTGAAGCGAGACAAGAGAGACAACAAACAACGTTAACCTGAGTGGAATTCTAATAGCATCTCAATACATGATGTAAAATACATAACCACAAAGTGCTAGATGTAAAATACATCAGCCGCTCATCTCTGAACTTAACTGTCAAAACTGAACTTAAGCGTCGAAACTGAACTTAACTGTCCAAACTGAATTTTCTTGTCGAAACTGAATTTTCTTTGTCGAAACTTAACGCACTAGCAAGGTGAGGCTACGTCTGTCGATCGACTTTTTCATCTTTGGTCGGTCGATTTTGCAGCCGTTGGATATGAAATCAAGGGCATGCGGTTCATCTTCAACCTCCACCCCCCTGAGCCGCCAGCCACCACTGGCCAAACAACAGCCCCCCGCCGCCCGCAGCCGGTGGTGCGCCGCCCCGCCCACCCCGAAAACACTCCCCGCCGCCGGTCCGCCGCCCGGCCATCCATCTCTAGGCCCCCGGTGCGAGCTTTTCTCCGTGATCCCATGCCACCGCCCGCTAACGCCCACCACCACCGCCGACCACCGCCCACCACCGCCACCACCGCCCCATCCTGAACCCTAAGATAGATAGTGGGGTACCTCTCCGTGAGCCCCCCCTCCCTGCGGCTGGTTCTTCCTTCACCCAGCGAGCCCACCCCTTGAAATCGATGACCCAAAAGTCGATTCAATCGTGAAGTGTAGCCAAATCGAGCAGACATCGCAAGCAAGAGCAAGAGCGAGAGCAGCAGCGAAAGCAAGAGCAATAACAAGAGCGGACCAGGCGGGGACCGAGAGCAAGAGCAGAGCAGCAGCGGCGAGAGCTAAAGCAGCAACAACTCCTCTCGATGTGGACGTCGCCGCCGAGGAGCGACGCCGTGGAGGAAGTGGCGGCGACGCCGCCGTGGATGGAGCCGCGCCGTGTCGGCTCGGGACCGAGCGCCGGCAGCACCGTGAGATCGAATCAAGAAGAAAATGCGGCGATTAGTGTACAACCTCTTTGGTGGCGCCGATTAGGCCGCAGATTCATCCGAGGAAACGGTGATGATGATGCTCTTCCGATGGTGCAGGTGAAGACAACAGTGTGGGTATGGAGGTGGCACGAAAGACGAGGGGAACATCGGGGCAGCTCCTTGGAGGTGGAGGACGGGGTGGCTGAACCGGCGGGACGATGAGATTGACGACGGATCCTCATCCGGTATGGTGGATGAGGGACGTCGAGGTGTTGCTATGGACGAGTCGTCGGGAAAGAAGCTCCGGCTGGGTGGCGGACAGAGCAGGGTGTGGGGTTTCGTCGCGGGTTTTCGCGGCCTTAGTGTACGAATGGGTGGGCGGATGGGATGGCAGTGGGGAACCATGGCTTAGAGACGCGCTTGTCCGAAATGTAGGGTAAGTTACGAAAGTACCCCCACCGATTTGAGGCGGTTCTTTCGGTTCGAGGGTACCACGGGCATTTCACGTGTCGGGATTTCACAGGAGGTGGGAGTTTTCGCGCGTTGTAATTTCGAATAGCAAGGCGCGGATTGAGATGGAGGAGTTGTCGAGAACTGCGAGACAAAGATATATCTTAAATATTTCGGGCTAACAAGGCGCGGGTTGAAGAGGCGGGAGTTTCAAGACACGATGAAGCGAGACACTAGCTTCAATTTTCGGCATAACAAGGTGTGGCTTGAAATTTGGAAGAACAAGCTTAACGTGTACCCAAAAAAAGACAATTTGCACCTCAACACGCTAACACACACAAACACCATTTAGACTAGAGTAAGGTACCGTGCATTGCACGCATGAGATTTGGCAACAAATTATGAATAAATACCACATTATAGCATGCAAGCTTTGAGTCATATATGCATGATGTAGATGTTCGTTTAATTCTTATAGTTCATTTCATTCAAAATCATCTAGTTTTTATAAGAAAGCTAATCTATTTTAAGATTCATGGAATTGTGCGTTGTAAGACATAAAGTAAAAACAAATAATGGCAAATCATGTAGAAAAACATTTGGGCAATTATGATACGGAAGATTCTAGAACAAATAAGAAGTGCTTGTGTTTTGATGTTTGTGCATTATGCTTAAGTTCAACCATGGAGTCTTCTAGATTATACATGTGGCGAAATCTGGTGGAATCTAGATGATATCCAACGGCCAATAGTGCTCAAATTTGCCATCTTTGGACCTTCGGATTAGCCTCATCCAACGACCATCTTTCAAAGTTAAAGTTACCCGCTCACAATAAAAAAAATATAATATAATATTTATAGGGGTATAGATATAGATATGTGATGCGAAAGCCGCCCATCATGTCCAATTACATGCACGGATGCGACATGGGCAAATGATGTCTGCCATCGATATCTCAAATTCAAATCAGTCTGACCTTGTTCAATGTGTATACGTTACAACATGCTCGTTTCCAAAGCACACCACGCAGATCTCCGTTATATTCATGCATGCATGGGTTTCAAACATCAGGATCTCTTATTCAAATATTTGAATTCAACTTTACATTGATTATGACCTCACCTATTCTTTTACACCCACGCAGTAGTCTTCTCTTTATAATTGTACCACTAACTTTCTCTCGTGCATGCATGCACACACACTACCGATCGGCATTATCTATCGTGACGCATGCAATCTTTTTCTTCAGTCGGTCTCCCATGAAGGCACACACCCACACATCCCCTCTTCCTCATACGGGCATTCTTTATCTCTCACGCGTGCATGCATAACGATCGATGTTCCTCTATGTATGTGTGTATATAGCTAGGTCTTTCATAGTTTTCCACACAAACCGATCAATCGATATATCCAGTGAGGTCTCACCCTCTTTCCCACGTCCACATCGATCAATCTATACCTCTCCCACGTCCACATCGATCAATCTGTACCTCTCTATATAGGATTAACATAAATAGCTAATACACCCACATTAATTATATATCCAACGTCCCCCTCTCATCATCCATGCCTTCCGCTTCATCTCTCCAGATGCGTGCACAATGGCGAAGACAGGGGGCGATAAGGCGACCTGCCCCTAACATCACTATATATCGAGGCTAATATGAATGTGATCATTAGACAATTGCTGCTAAAAAAGGTTTAATTTCATGAATTGACCCTCCTCGTAAAGGATTAGCAATGCTTGGCCCCCTAGCTCATTTATTTTTCATGGCTCCGCCACCGCATTAACAAAGGCACGTGTTCCCCTCTCTCTAAATATCGATCTCGCACTTGTGCATTCCTTCATAGTCTCCCTCCACTCGGCCCCTCGCACCATCTTCTAGCCCCCAACCGGATTTTGCCACATGTACAATCTAGCAGACTCCATGGTTGAACTTAAGCATAATGCACAAACCTCAAAACAACAGTGGTTCTCTTTTGTTCTAGAATCTTCCGTATCATAACTGCCCAAACTTTTTTCTAGTTGAATTGCCATTATTTGTTTTTACTTTATGCTTTACAACGCACAATTCCATGAATCATAAAATAGATTAAGGGCTTCTTTGATTCAAAGGATTCTCAAAGGAATTTTGGAGGATTCTAATCATTAGGAATTTTTCCTATCTTGGTTGTTTGATTCGTAGGATTGTAAACCATAGGAATTTTTCCATATGATTCATTTGCACTAGATTTCATAGGAAACATCCCATCCACTCAAACCTCTTTGAAAGAATTCTGCGTTTTTCTATGCACTCAAACACTGTACAATCCTGTAGGATTCAATCGACATTCCACTATAATCCCATGTTTTTCCTATTCACGCGTTCTTAGTTTTTTATAAAAACTAATTTGATTTTGAATGAGATGAACTATAAGAATTAAACAAAGGGCTACATCACGCATATATGACTAAGAGCTTACATGCTATAGTGTGGTATTTATTCATAATTTGGTTGCAAAATCTGATGCGTGCAATGCACGTAAATTACTAGTACTTGAGTATGTGCAAAACACGTAAATTAGAATACCAATGGCACGCTACACGTGTCTCTCTTACAGTTCATGAAGCCACGTGGCACATGTGGAGGCGTTATCGCGACCTCCTTGCGTGGATTGATCACGGTGACGTGCTGCTGGTTCCGAAGAATGTACTCGTCCTCCACGAGCCATACTAGCGGTACATGCACGGCGAAGATGTGCACGCACGCCACGCACGCACTCATTCCTCACACGCACACGCCGGGTACACGGCGGACGCAATTTTGTACCAAGATCCACCCCATGTGATAATTTGGCGTGTGTAAAGTCGTTCACTTCATTGATGGTCAATTAATACAGCGCATGCAAATTGAGTGGACGTGAGGGCGGAAGAAAGACATTATTACTCCACTTGCGCGCATGTGAGTAGTTAAATCGTGGGTTGCTAGTAGTACTTCCATTGGTCTCCTTCGTATTTTGTGCCAATTTTGACAAGAACATAATATTTACGCATTTGAGCGGTGTAGTCTACTTGAAATTTATGTTCCACTAAACTCATCGGGAGCCGTTTGGGCCTCAAACCAAAACCATCAATTAATCTTTACCTTGTTCCCATCACATTCGAAAGCCTGCTCACACCTACTAGTACTACGTACCAAACCTGAACGTGTTCCCACCATGCTGGTATTAGTACTACTAGTGCTAGTACTTAGGTTATAAAAAGGGGAACTGCCTAACCAAAAATTACTCTACCTTTCCTCCTCATAAGTGCTTCTTCTTCGTCCTTCGTTGCCATGGCCGGTGAGCAGAGCTCTAGGTCGAGAACTACTCGTAACAAGGGAGCGGCAACCAAGGATGCGGAAAAAAGAGGGCTCGCCGCCACGCAGAGACCTCGAAAGATCTCTCATGGGCAGGCGATGGCTCCCAGGAGCGCCCTAGCCGCGGAGGCGAACATGCCGAGCCAGCGGAGCTGGAGTCGTTATCCCTCGACGGCATGCCCGATCAGCTCATTAAGCACCTCAATAAGCAGAAGGAGTTCATCCAAGGCTTGACGGAGTTCTTGAAGGAGAGCCTCGACGACATGCCCGCTGAGCTCAATCAACAAGGGAGTTGACCGCCCGGCTTGGTGATGCTTTGAAGAAGAGCATTGCCTCGGAGAAGAAGGCGACCGCGAAATCTTGCGACTTCGGGAGGACAAGGCGAAGCTCGCCCACGAGATCGACCTGTTGAAGGAGAAGAACGCCGGCTGGAAGAAGCTGCATGAGAATAGTAGTTCCTCGATGAAGATGCTGCAGGCCCTCGTCATGGAATGAAGGAGGAGTTGGCGAAGCTCCACATCGAGCACCCGGCTCTTTGTCAAGGTGCGTAATGCGGCCGTGGAATGATGATGAAGGCTCGCGTCGAGAAATCCCGTCATGGACAGAATGAAGAAGATGGCGGAGGAGACGCGCAAGAAGATGGAGGTCGTGGAGGCGATGAAGAAGCGATTCACGACTCATGGCGAATTAGATCATTTGGGGTGATAATCTTCCTTCTTCTTTTGCTGCTGTGTTTCATCTTTTGCTTGGTGTTTAAATCATGCGTGTCATGTTCTCTGCGAGGCATGAATAGAACAATGGTTTTTGTTTTTGAGGAATGAGTAGAACAATGCTAACAATGAGATGACTAGCAAATTAGATCATTTTTATCGCCATATGGCCTTTGGGCTGCCGTGTTTACGCTCCTCCGTCGCAAAGACTACTCCGATGGAAAACTTGAGTATACCGCACGGTTCTTTGCTCCTCCTCGATCAGGTCGTCGGCGCATTTATCTGAAAGTCAAATCACAAGGCCCGCCTTCCAGCAGTAATGAGCCGTCAAATCACAAAGGCCCTCGCCTCTCGTGAAACCGACCAAGCTAGACTGCCCGCCTTCTAGCCTTTTAAAAATGTATACTTTTGTACAGCAGTAGTATCGATGGATTGCGCCATGGAGCAAAACTTGAAATTAAAAAAAGGTGGTACATATAGGGAGCGCTTGTCATGCCAAATTATGCATATACTACTATTAAAAGGCTAGTCACAATAATGGTGTCCAGCACAACCCACCCTCAAATAAAACTAAGCACCACAGAATTCTTTGACAAAACTAAGCGTGGAGGGTTAAAGGGCGTGCGGGGGGCAGTAGGAGCAAACTGCCAACGTCTGCGAACAGCGGGGTAGTGGCTTTCCATTCTCCCATGATCACGGGCTTCCGAGAGCCCTTGGATCGGAGATCAAACGGTTGCATGGCGTGATTCTAGACCAATGGGTGAATATCCTATCCTGGAGGGTTATTCTGCAAATTTTCAGCAACTTAGCATGCGACGGTTTGATCTCAGATCCAAGGGCTGCCAGCAGCCCGTATCATGGTTGCGCCTACCACGACCGTCGCGTCGCTCACGCGGTCGCGCCCTTGGAGATTTAACACGGTGCGTTAGGCTATCTGATGTTGGCATGTCATACATAGTCATCACTTAGTCACTCATACTACAACAAGGTTGGCTATAAGGTTGGCTAGAAGTGTATTTTTTTACTCCTCTCTATCTCTTTCTTCGTACTCCCTCCGTCCCATAATATAAGAACGTTTTTGACACTAGTGTAGTGCCAAAAACGTTCTTATATTATGGGACACATGGAGTACTAGTATTTATTGCATTTGCCAAGGAGTGACCTCTTCCAATGAAATGGTGTTCCTAAGTTTGCTTCATTTAATTAGCTATAGACTCAGGCTGGTTGTAATGGGAAGTATCATATACTAATATCATGCATATGATACTAGTGTATGACACCTCATCAAGTACTACCTCCCTAATGCATATACATATGATACTAGTATATGATACTATGCATAAGGGAGGTAGTACTTGATATAATTAACTATAGACTCAGGGCTGGTTGTAATGGGAAGTATCATATACTAATATCATACATATGATACTAGTGTACTACCTCCCTAATGCATAGTATCATATACTAGTATCATGTAGTACTTTATTTATTACCATGCATGACACATAGTAGTATAGCATTTATTATGATATAGTATCATGATATGATACTCAACCCTCTTTTTCATCATTTAATTTTATGACACTTCATCAAAATTGCCTAGTTGACATGCATGATACTAGCTATGATACTACCATTACAACTAGCCTCAAAATTGTCTTTTCACCTAGGTACACGCTTAGCACCGTTTCTTCCTTGGGTCACCAAACTAGTCTCTCTCTTCTTGATTAACTTGCCACATCGGACTTTATGCCTATGTGGCAAGCTTAAGCACCTAGAGGGAGCAAGTAAGTACAATAGTGCGCTTTACATGGCATTTTGCATATGTGGAGGAAAGAGAGGCAAGGAAAAAGTGGAGAAGTGGGCTCTCATGCAAGAGCCAGCCTCTACTACTACATGGTGGAGCATTGGGAGAGGCACCTATATGGAGGTGGTCAGGAATCGGGAGACTCACGCCGGTTGTAGTGCCGCAGTTAAAATGATAATGGCAAGTCAAATCATGGGGCCCCACCTGTCCAGCAGTAACTCGCTGTCAAATCACACAACCCTACGTTTGCAGCAGCCTACTCCCTCGTCTTCTCACGTCTCTGTCGAACCGACTAGGCGGAACTGTCCCGCCGCCTACCGGGCAGGAAAAGCCCCGCCCTCGACTTTTAAATAGTATACAATATACTAATTTTGTATCCATGGATTGCGCCCGCGCCATGGAGCAAAGCGTCTAGAAAACGGCGGTACACATGTACGGAGTATACAACACGCCCGTCGCGTTCGCGTCGCACCCCAGACGGTCGGTCGGTCTGGCACGCTGCTCTCCGAATGGAACACACGTCATATTGCGTTCGCACACACATGTGGGACGGCAATTGAGAACCGACCATAGGCACACTCCCCGGGCCCGCAAGTCGGGTGACTTAATAGAAGAGGGAGGCGGCGATAGTACTAGAGAAGTGTTGTACTACGTTGGTGCTCGGACGATCCCTTCAAGACACGGAAGATCGGTTCGTCCATGCATGTGACCAGACTCCAGCGAACCGCGCTGGATTGGCTATCGTCTACATATCGTGCGAGCTATGTTGTACATGGCTGTAGTTGTGGTGATAAATCTAAAAAGGTTTCTTGTCATCTCGCAAAATTATGTGTCATGTGCTTGGATCACTGCGAGGGTTAAACAGCGACAACTGAGTTGGGCTAGTCATTGGGGGCACATGCACGAGCAGTGACTACTCGGCTGCCATCTAGGTCAAGCCGACTATGTTAATTAGGACATCTATCGACGGACCCCTTTTCTCTGAGTTTATCTTTAATTTGAGCTTTGTTCCTCGTCTAGTTTGTCCGTCGGGATTCATGTTGTCTCCTTTGGGCGGTGAGGTTATGATTTCTTGTCATGTGGCATTTTTCGTGTTATATGTTATAATCCGCGCTTGATCAAAATGACGACAAGCTGCGCCCGAGCCCGTGCATGAAGACTTCTCGGCAGTCATTGACGAGATCAAGCTGGCTCCGAGAGACAAAAGAAAACTAAGTACTACTCCACTATATAGGCAGGAGCCTCGCGCTTGCTTGCTAGTGTTGCTCTCTTCACACCGTCTCGGCCTCTCCAGATCTAAACACAACAGCGGTGGCCACACTCTCTCTCTCTGCTCACCGCTGGTCACAGATCCAGCCGGATCCTCTCCGCCGGGGAAGGTGAGAAGGTGCAACGTTCGCTGATCGTCCTCGGCGGCGGCTCTTACCCTTCTTTGGCGCGTCCCGATCAGCCTGCCTTGCCGTTCTCTCCCAAGCACCACTGGCGAGGGAGGGCCTCCGACCTCTTCTTCCTCGCTGCCGTGGTATGGGCAGATCGGCCTCCGCCGCCCACCTAGCGACATCCGGCGACCATCGGTATAACTTCCTTGAAACCGGCCTTGCTCTACTTCCCGAGCTCTGACGTCGCTGCATTTGTAACTTTTACTATTTCTCGGGCCCCTCGTAGATAGGATCGATCGGCTGTTCAAAACCACCTAATTTTTTACGTTTAAGAGGTAAAACTAGTTCATGCACTCGAATCTAGTACTACTTGGTTCAAACAAGGAAGAAAGGGGTTAAGGGGGTGGGGGTGGGGAGGATTTGTTACCTGAATCTAGGACTTGGTCGAAAGAGGAAATAATGGGGGCGAAAAGTAGCGATGATCGGCTATCCAAGCTGGTCTCTAGGTCTAATAGGAAATAAAGGGAAGCGCAGTACAAACTCAATATAAACCCGATCTATTGGTTGAAAAAGGAAAGAAAGTGGGGACTGGGGACAAGTCAGCGAGTAAGTCCAAGACTAGATTTGCTAGCCTCACACAATATAAGGTGGCTATACCGAACAAAAATGGGACCAACCAGATATCACATGCTCGATGTTTGTTGCCCGAGCCACTCTTATGTAATGCCACTAGTAAAATGTAGCGATCGCCTTTGTTAAAAGTAAGGACACGTTAAACCAATGTTGTTTTCAATGTAATGCCTCGATAATATGAATCAATGGCACTTCTTTACATGTCCTGCTAAAATTTCCCATTAAGATAAGTTGGTTCTTTCAGTTAGAAATGCAACTGTCCCGGTCCGCCTACTCTCCCGTGCCCAAAGTAATGTCGTATTTAACGGTTGTCATAGTTAATCCTGATGCCCACACTAATATCTAGCAATGCCATTGCTTTAGAAATTGCTCTTGTCCTTGTAGGATTGCCATTCGGATAAGGAACATGCTTCTTTTCATTTGATGCATGTTTCATCACTTGTTACTTGTTAGTCACCCTCCTTTCCACCTTTTTGTGCAAGCAGAGATATACATTTCACGCTCGATCTTAGTTGAACTGCACAAATGATATCAAATTATAGTTGAGCATTCCAGAGCTTCACAACCAACCTTGATGTTGCTCAATTTTATTGCAACTAATGAAGAAGAAGCTCGTGGGTTTCGTTTTCGATGGAAATGGAACCAGGGCTGGAGCCCTTTTCTTAAAAAAAAAATTGAAGAAGAAGATGCTAGCTCACGGGACATTGCTTCATTTTAGGTGAATTGAACCAAAAGGTCCCATGAATTGAATCATCCATGTTGGTGATTGAAAGAGCCACTTGACATCGATCTAAGCACCCCGGCCTCCATCCTTGCGGCCTTACGGTACACCTTGTTTGCCACCTTCAACCCTAGTGTCCTTGATAAAATGAAGTAATAATACAGTTAAAATAGAGCGAGTGTCATCTCTATCATTTCATTTCCAATGTAGATAAAGAAAGTGCTTCTCTTTGTTAAAGTATGTTTCATCAACTAGTCCCATTGTTAATGTTTAAGCGTTTACGCAAACCGGGGTGCTTAATTTTAGTTGATATGTACAAAAATAGAGATTTGAATGTCTCAAAGCGCCTCCTTGTACTATCGCTGTACATCGATGTTCATCACCGGTAGAAGGTGTATCTGGGAGACTTGGGACGATGTCGATATGAGGCATACCGTATGAGGCGTCGCGAGGCCCATCTCGCCCTCATGACATGGCATACTATGATACTATCGCAATATTTTCTTCTATTTATTTTGTGTGTTTCATCAACTAGTGCCACTATAATGTAATCACGCTTTTTCATTATCTGTGCAAACAGGGTTATTCAGCTGCATTTTGGTGGAACTACACAAATGTACGTAGGGAACCGGCATATATGCAGAGTGCGAGGTGTGCCAAGTAAAAATTACTGACACCAACCATGCTGCATGCACGATTGGCATCCACCACAACCCGATGGGATGTGTGGCGCTCTCGTGGATGGATCTTTCTCGGCAGCAAATCCTCTAACCAAATACTAGTAGCTTATATTGGCAGTTTTCTAGGAGTACTCTTTTACGAAAGAAGCACCAATCTATTTTTCTTTATTTGTACACTGCGTCACAACTTTGACCCAAAGGTCCAGAGCTATTTTAGGGTGATTGGCGTAGTACTCGGAGACTGATTGTAAGCATGATTTTCATTAACTGTCACACTGATTGTAAGCATGAGCAGGTGGAAGATTAGGTTATGTGAAGCTTGCCTTAAACCCTACCGCCGCCGTTGAAACGAGGCGAGCGTCGAGGGAACCGTGGAGAACGTCGGGAAGCGATGTCGCGCCATCCGGCCTCCTCTTGCGGTGGGAGAACGAATACTCCTGTGGCTCCAGCTGGCTCTGCACCCTCACGAATGGCACACCATACTCGATCGATTCGTTATCCTCTAGGTGCTCGACCTTTGACTTGTACGCCCACAACCTCCGCTCGACGTCGCCTCGGCGAATCTGTCCGCTCCATCGCCCATAGGAGATACTCGATGAACTCGGAGGATCTGGCGTGACTGCCGGCGAGGAGTACATGTACATCGCCGCCTTCATCGCCGCCGTCTTGCTCTTTCGCATACATTGCCACATGGCCCGCACCGTCCATGAAATCTCCCACTCATTGTCAAACCAACTAAGGATCTCCTTCAACACAGCTAACTTTGCTCGGTGCCGCCGGGCGATCTGCTGATTATTCTTGCATCCTCTCCATAGATGTCATTCCGAGTGGTCGGTGCTAGCTTTGGAAGATGGGAGGAGAGGCGGTGGTCTTGCAATAGAGAAGAGGGAGAGGAGAGGAGGTGGTTTTGGAATGGAGATGATGGAGAGGAGAGGAGGTGGTTTTGCAATGGAGAGAAGATCGAAGAGGGAGAGGCGAGACCGTGGTTTTGGAATGGAGATGATGGAGAAGAGAGGAGGTGGTTTTGGAATGGAGATGATGGAGAGGAGAGGAGGTGGTTTTGCAATGGAGAAGATCGAGAAGAGGAGGGCGAGGCGGTGGTTTTGGAATGGAGATGATGGAGAGGAGAGGAGGTGGTTTTGCAATGGAGAAGATCGAAGAGGGAGAGGCGAGGCGATGGTTTTGGAATGGAGATGATGGAGAGGAGAGGAGGTGGTTTTGCAATGGAGAAGAGGGAGAGGAGCGTCTGGCAGCGATTTAGGATTAGGCGAGAGGGCGGGCAGTGACTGGATCAAAATCAAAATCAATTTACCCTTCAATTAAGCGACCCCACATTAACTAGTCTCCCTTTTATTCTCGGTCATAATTGACCATGATTTTCGCACATAAAATATATGTTATACGTTGCAAAAATAATATAATTTGAAAGTACATTCAGATCTGAACCAAGCGATACAATTTTTGGTGACATGCATTCACATTTTGCTTGTCACATACAAGATGAGTGGTCAAACTTTGACCCAAAATCATAAAACAACAAAAAATACTTCCAAGACCAGCGCCGCTCTTCGCTCTTCTCCTATTCAATCTAAATTTTAAAAAAAATTTTTTTTTTTTTTTTTTCCCCCCCCCCTTTTAAAAGGAAAGGGAAAATTTTTTGGGGGGGGGGGTTTTTTTTTTAAAAAATTTAAATTGGGGGGATTTGGGGGAAATTTTGGGAATCAAAAATTTTTTTTTTTTTTTTTTTTTAAAAAAAAAAAAAAAAAAAAAAGGTTTAAAAGGGCCTTTTAAAGGGGGCCCGGGGGGGAAAGGCCCAAGGGTTTTTTTTTGCCCCCTTTTTTTTTAAAAGGGGGCTAATTTTTTTAAAAAATTTTTTTAAGGGTTTTTTGGGGGGGGGGGGGGTTTTTTAAAAAAACCTTGGAAAAAAAAATTTTAAATTTTTTAAAATGGTTTTTCCCCAAAAAAACCCCCCCCCAAAAAAGGGTGAAAAAAAAAAAAAATTTTAAAAATTTAAAGAAAAGGGGGAAAAAATAAAAAAAAAGGGGGAAAAAAAAGGTTTTTTTAAAAAAAACCAACAAAAATTTAAATTATTGGGTTTTTAAAAATTTTTCAATTGTTGGTTTAAAAAAGGGGAAAAAAATTAAAAAAATTTAAAAATTATTTAAAAGGAAAAAAAATTTTTCATTGGGGGGCCCAAACCCCCCCTTTTTAAGGGTTTTAAAAAATTAACGGAAAACCCAAAAAATTTTTTTTTTTAAAAAAAAAAAATTTTTTAAAAAAAAATTAAAAAAAAGAAAAATTTTAAAAAAAAGGGGTGTAAAAATTTTAAAATTTTTTAAAAAAGGGGGGTTTTCCCAAAAAAAAAAAGGGGTTTCCAAAAAAAAATTTTAAAAAAAAAAATTAAAAAAAAAAAAGGTTAAAAAACCCCTTTTGGAAAACCCAAAAAAATAAAATTTTTCCCCCCCCCTTTTTTAAAATTTTTCCCCCCGGGAAAAAACCCTTTGGGGGTTTTTTTTTTTAAATTTTTTTAAGGTTTTAAAAAAAAATTTGTTTGGGGAAAAAAAAAAAAAAAAAAAAAAAAATAAAAAAAGGGCCCGGGGAAATTAAAATTTTTTGCCTAAACCCAAAATTTAAATTTTTTTCCCCTTTTGGGGAAAAAATTTAAATTAAAAAATTTTTAAAAAGGGGCCAAAAATTTTTAAAAAAATTTGGGATCCTTGCTCCGGCCGCCCAAACCAGCGCCCGGTCGGTGCCGCGTGCTCACCGCCTCCGATGGCCGAGGCTGTGATGCCGCGGAAGCCTCACTTCCCTACTCCCACACGCTGGCCCAGGCCATCCCTTGTCGGTGTACTAGAATAGGGTATTTCCTAGCACCCGAACTTCGTGCCGGCCGACGGTCAGGCGCCCATGGCCCAGCGGCTTGATGGCGCCAAGATCCTCAATGACTCCCTTGGAGCCATTCCAAAACACAAAGTAGTCAAGACCGGCAAAGAAGCTTGCCGGAGAAAATACTCAAAGGCGCAAAGAAAGCGAGGCCCGGCAAGAGGAGCTTGGGAAGGAAAATGGCGGTAATGAACTAAACTAGCGACAAAGGTTCTCGCCAGGGCAAAGCGCTTCTGTAGGTGACGACCTCTCTTCATCTCCGCTCGGCTCACCGCCAGCGTGTCACCGCAGGGCTCCCCAAGATGCGGCTTGTCGGTTGGGCTTCTGTCGCCCAGTGAGAGTGAGCGACAAACAGTTTGACAAGCCACCATCGTGGCGGCGGAGGGGCCTGCAGATCCCTGTTACACTTTGTTAGGCGGCCGAGGCGAGGCATTGATGACCCTTGTCCCTTGCCGTCGAGTTAGGTATAGATTCTTGTACCTTTGTACCTGCGGTGTACCTACCTAAGTTTTACCATTGTAACCTTGTCTCTTTGCCATATGTGGTAACCCCTTGTGCCTATAAAGGAGGTCCAAAGAACAGCGTAAGAGGAGGTTCGATTCGGCTGAGTTTCTAGTCTAGCTCAGCTTAGTTCATCACCTCAAGTTAGGTCTTGTAGCCAGCATTGCTCCCTAGCAAGAACACAAGATAATCCACAAAGCGGCATTAGAGGTATTATCTCTCGGAGAGCTCGAAGCTGGGTAAAACCCTCCTCGTGCGCGCCATCGACCCGCTCTTTGTGCAATCTCCGCCCCCTCCGAGACCACAAAGGGACCCGGTCCCGTGGGTGCTAAATGAGGCACGATCAACCCTCCCCGCCATCTTTGGCGCGCCCGGTAGGGAGTTGCGTCGAGGCTGTGAACCGGTCCGTGGTCGCACTATAACTTCATCGGCGTCTTAGTCGACATGGCGTAGAAGAAGGCGCTTGACAGGTGAGCCATCCGCGTCGACCCACCACCACCGGCCGCCATCAGCTGGTGGGGAAAGCGCGCTGGCGGAGGAGGCCAAGCATCGTCGAGGAGCCTGCGATGCCGCCCGGGTCCAAGGACAGCGGCGTGCGTCGGCGTCGAATACTGCACGGCGTCGCATCGCGAGGCCCAGGCGGGGCGAGCAGCGTCATGATACCGCGGCACCATCCGATCTTTGGATCAAGGCCAAAATTTGGAGGATCTCGAGGCCCTCGAGACCGCATGCACCTCGGACATGCCGGCCGCGAGTAGAATGCGGTCGGCGGGGTGGGATGCTGCCTCTCCTAACTTGGTTGGATGTCGAAGCATATCCGTTCTTCGCTCCGTCACGCCCTTACGCTCAACCACCGGCGAAGCCTTGCAAGCGAGCGGTTACTACTAGACTACCTCCGAAGCGGCGATAAGGCCGGCTTAGTGAAAAACCACAATTGAGCCTCATCGGCCGCCAGCGGCGTCCGCGCAACCGGTAACCGCTAGCAGCAGCGACAACAAAGCGATGCGATGGCGGAAGACTTGCGAAGTGCATGCCAAATACCTCCCCTTCCGAAGGCCAAGATCGCCGACTTCGCCGGATCCACCTCGGCAGCGACTCCACAGCATCGCCGGATCCAGCGAGCTCGCGCGACCAGCGCCAAGTTCTTGAGGAGCGGCAAGAAAAGGGCCTTCGAACCCGTATCGGCGCCAGAAGAAAGCTGCGTCAATCGACCAGCGTGGGGCCCGCGTCGATATACGCAGCGCCGAGAACGAGAGGCGACTTGCTGCAGCGGTGGGTTGCCCGCGTTCACTTTCGTGAGCTGCGGCAAGTTGGTGGCCCGACAAGAAAAACTTCAAACCGGGCGTGTGCGGAGAAATGCGACGGCGAGGACACACCCATCGGAGTTCCTCGGCATCTACACCATCGCGGTGCAAGCTGCGGGGCGAGGGCGACAAGATCTCGCCAACTACTTCCCTTGGTGCTCAAGCCAAGCGTCAGATCTTGGCTCATGCACTTGCCGGATGGCTCTATTTCTTCTTGGGCAGATTTGTGCCATCGGTTTGTTGGCGCCTTCACGGTGACCACAAGCCTCATGGCGGAGAGTGATCTCCACCTGCTTGCCCGGAAGGAGGGAGTCTCATAAAATTCATCGGAGATTCAGTCTGAGTGCACTACAACATCGGGCGTCCACCTGCTGCGGTGATCAGTGCATTCCATCGGAATGTATCGAAATCGCGAGATGAGGAGGAGATGGCGATGTGCAAAGTGAAAAGCGTCGGTGAGCTCTATACACTGGCCGACAAGTGTGCTTGTAGCTGAAGAAGGAAGAAGACTCCCAGGGAGAGAATGTGGGAGCAGAGTCGGCGGTGAGGGATCGCCCGGCAAGAAATAGCCATGGCGAAACAACGAGAGGAAGAAAAACCAAAGTACTGGTTGTCGAGCAGTCCGGCAAGGATGGTGCATCCAACAAAGCCAAGGCCGGTGGCTCGGCAAGGAGGTTGCCGTTAGCGCCGACCGCCAAGCTGTGGCTGACGTGACAAACTGGCAGCTCCAACAAGCGATCTTGTAAAATCCACCGCACTAAGGGCCATGACCTCGAGCTGCAAGAAAGTCGAGCAGCTTGTTGAGCTCTGAAAAATCTGAATCGGTACGGGACAAGGAGAAATCCCAAGAAGGTGCAGGTGCAGCCAAAGAAGAGACCGGTCGGGGAGGACACAGCGGCAAGGCCAAGCGGCGACAAGAGCAGAGACCTCCCGTGGCGCGACAAAGAAGAAGATGAAGATGAAGATGGCGAGGACTATGAAGATGTTGAAGCTGATGAGCAGGAGTTTCAAAAGGCAGCGAGGTCCTTTGCGTCGGCGGTGGTGCGTCTCTGCACCTCACACCGCCAACTCAAGCAATGGATCGTGAGGTCAGCATGCGAGAACCATCCATAGAGTCACGCAAACCTCACGAAGTGGTCCATGCGCCCATCATCTTTGACATTGAGGATCACCCTGATCGCATCACTGCGGTCGGTGTTTGCCGATATTGGTCTCACCAACCATCCGCAACCTCAAGGTCACAAAGATCTTGGTTGACGGCGAGGCGGCCTGAATTGATCTCCTCCGCGGTGCTCGAAACTTCAAATCCGGACGGCGAGCTCGAAAAGCTGGTACTTTCAAGGAATCAACCCGGGAAGGAGCAAGCCCAAGGGAAGATCACGTTGCGGTAACCTTGGCGGTGAAGCTCAACTTCAGAAGCGAGAGGTCACGTTAAGCGTTGCCGATTTCCCATTGCCCTACAATGGCATACTTGGCCGTCGGCACTTTCGCCAAGTTCATGGCCGCCTCTCACTATGCATACAACCTACTCAAGATGCCCGGCCCGATAAGTGTCATTTCTGTCCACGGCGACAAGAAGGATGCACTTATCTGCGCCGACAAGATTCCGGGATGCGGCAGCATGACGGATAGTAAACCACTTACGGCTGAAGCTCCGGGCGAAGAAGAAGACCAGGTCGGCAAAGCTCTGTTGCCCTCCGGCAGCGCGCACCTCTTGGTGCTGCGCTACCGTCGAGGGCCCTTTCCATCGAGCTCCACCGGCAAGTGCAACAAAGGCGATGACAGCTCCACCAAAAACCAAGAAAGTGCCCGCCAAGGAGGGCGGCTGGTGGTACCTTTACCATTAGTGCCGCTTGATCCTAAATAGGAAGGCGAGCTCGTTGCTTTCCTGCGGGCGAATGTCGATGTGTTTGCATGGCAACCATCCGATATCCCGGTGTTCCGGAAAGTAATTGAGCACCACCTAGCTATCTGTCCTCACATGCGGCCGTCAAGCAAAAGTTAGGAAGCAGGAAGTGGGCGCCAAGAGTTCATAGCGAAGAAATCAAGAAATTGGAAGCGGCGGGGCTTGTCGGAGGTCCTCCACCCCGTGGTTGGCCAATCCGGTGAGTGGTGCGCAAAGCTAATGGGAAATGGAGACTTTGTATTGACTTCACGGATGTTAATAAAGCTTGTCCCAGGACCCATTTCCCTTGCAGCGTATCGACCAATTGTTGACTCCACGGTGGATGCGATCTGCTTTCATTTCTTGATGCATATTGAGGATATCATCAGATCTTCATGGCGAAGAGGATGAAGAAAACCACATTCATCACACCATGTAGCGCGTCTTGCTTTATCACGGATGCCTTTGGTTTGAAGAATGCTGGTTCAACCTTTGCAAGGTAGTCCATGATGCTTTTGGACCACGGATACACGAAATGTAAAGCCTACATGGATGGCATAGTGGTCAAACAGGAACGAGCGACTACGATTCAAGATTTGGATGAGGCGTTTGCAAACCTGCGCGAGATCAACCTCAAGCTCAACCCGAGAAGTGCGTGTTTGGAGTCCCTTCCGGCAAGCTTCTCGGGTTCTTTATATCTCGGCGGGGAATTGAAGCCAATCCCGACAAGATCAAGGCCATTGAGCGGATCGAAGCACCAAAGCGTCATGGATGTCGGAGGCTTGCGGTTGCGTGGCTGCTCTCGGCAGTTCATCTCTAAGTCTGCTGAAGCGGCATACTGCCGTTTTCAAGATTTTGAAAAGTAGGTCAATGAAATGGACTCCGAAGCGGAGGCTGCGCTGCAGAGACTTGAAGGATACCTGTCCTCCACTCCAATACTTGTCGCACCTAAACCGCAAGAGAAGTTCTTTGCTGTATATAGCGGCGACCAATCAAGTGGTTAGTGTTGCGTTAGTAGCGGAGAGGGAGGCGGATGATGAGCCGACAGCGAGGCGGTGCGTCCAGCGACAAGCGGGGGCTTCCGCCGTCAAGCTCGGTCCGACAACGACGGATCAGCGCGAAGTTCTGCGACAAGATACGGAAGAAGATGGTGCGGCGCCCGGTCTACTTTGTCGGTTCCCTTCTGCGAGGGGCTAGATCAAGGTACTCGGTGTCAGAAGCTGGTTTTCGGCCTGCTCATGGCCTCGAAAAGCTGCGCCATTACTTCCAAGCACATGAGATAACGATTGTCACTCGCTTCCCTTGAAGAGGATATTGCAAAATCCGGAGGCAGCAGGCAGGATTGTTGAGTGGGCATTGGGCTGTCAAGCTTTGGTCTCAAGTTCGAAAGCACTTCAACTATCGAGGCGAAGGGCATTGGCGAAATTCATAGCGAGTGGGCGCCAGCATAAGATGAAGAAATTCGAGCGAGCATCCCGTCAAGGAGGCAAATAAAGAGTGGCTGATGTACTTTGGCGGTGCCTTCTCGCTGCAAAGGCGCCCGGTGCCCGGCGTCTTGCTTATCGCACCAGGAGAGCACCTCAAGTACATAGTCCAGATGCACTTTCCCAAGGAACAAGCAACAAACAATAATCACAGTATGAAGGATTGCTTGCGGTCTCGGGATTACGGTGGACCTTGGGATTAAGAGCTCATTGTCGGGAGACTCACAACATGCCGTCCGCCAAGTAAATAAAGATTACGAGTCCGTTGATGGAAGCATCGTCGATGAAGTGAGGAAGCTGGAAGAGCACTTTGAAGGCACAAATGGAACCGTTCAAAACGCACAGAATGATATAGTTGATGGCCTCTCCAAATGTGCCGCGCTTAAGTTACACAATGGAACCAGGGATTTTTGTGCTCAAGCTGACTCAATAACCGTGACACCATCAGAGGCGAGCAAGAAGAAAATTGGTTTCAGCGACTACTTTCCGGCGAGCTCTCCGAAGCCGCCGCCAAGAAGGTCCCTAGAACCAATGCAAATATCACTAAGGAGCGATGCTGCTCCGACAAACCAGTTTGTTTGTATCGTTGAAACAAGCGCTCCCGACAAGCTCAGCTCCGGCAAGCAGCGGGGATCATCGAGCTCCGGCGGACCAGCGGGTCCTTACCGTAGAAGCTGATGGTCCCGCAGTGACGAGATGAGCCTTTAGTCCTTGTTGTGAACCACGGGCTCCAACATGAGCACACGAATCGTCCATTTTCTTTTGAACGGGAGAACTTCCGAAAAGCAAGAAGAAGCGGAAAAAGTAGCCCGGCGGTCAAGTATGTACGGTTTGTTGATAACATCACATCAGAGAAGGAGACTCAGCAGAGGTGAAATTGAAGTGTATTTGCGGGAAGATGGATGACTGTTGGCGGAGATACGGAGGCATATGTGGTCACCACATTGGCGCAAAAACACTTGCCGGCAAAGCTTTCCGGCAAGGTTTCTTGGCGAAGCCCTCGGGATGCTGGCTGCACAAGTAACCAAGTGTGAAGCGTGCGGTTCCATTCAAGGCAGATACACCAACCGGCTCAAGCTCTCCGAGGCGATCCCTTTATCCTGGCCTTCTCCGATGCAGGGCTCGACATCCTCGGCCCCTTCCCGGCTGTCGGGGCTTTGAGTACTTATGCGTCCTGATCGACAAGTTCACAAAGTGGCGGAAGTGGAACCGATGAGGAAGGTGACAGCACGATCAGCCGTCAAGTTCTTGAGGTCAATTGTTTGCCGTTTGGGATTCCTAACGGATCATCACCGACAACGGCACACGGTTCTGCAATCGCACCTTCATGCGATGCGCCCAAGATCTTGGCGCCAAGATCTGCTTTGCTTCCGTTGCTCATCCGAGAAGCAGCGGTCAGCGAAGAAGCGAAATCTTTGAAGTCTGCGAGGACTCAAGACCAGAACTTCGACGAGGCTGCACAAGTGCGGAAGAACTGGATCGAGGCTGCGGTGGTTCTTTAAGTCGATCAGGCGGCGCCGTCGAGCCAGCGGCGGACACCTTTGCTCTAGTCTACGGAGCAGGGCAGTTCTCCCCGGAACTGCGTATCTGGGTCACCTCGAGTGCTCGCTTATGATGAGCTTGAGCAAGAGCAGCTGCGGCAAGATGGCGCTGCTCCTCGAGGAAGATCGTCTTCGAGCTCTTGTCTGAGCTGCTCGTTACCCGGCAAGCTTTGCGTCGCTACCATAGCCGCAAAGTTAATGCCAAGAAGCTTGAGGAAGGCGACCTTGTTCTTCGGTGCGTTCAATCATAAAATTCCAACAAGTTGGCCTTGAAGTGGAAGGCCCTTATCGGGTAAAGCAGTCACTAGGCCGGCGTTGTCGCCTTGAGACCGAAGCGGCTTTCCGATGAGCAATTCCTGGAACACGAGAGCATCTTCATAAGTTTACCCATGAAGTAGCGGTTGCGGAACCCGTTCGGCAACCCACCTTTATTACAAGTCTTGCCGCTGTTGCATGTAATCCTTTGTACAAAGCGGCAAGACCCGTGCATCGATAAAGCCTATGGTTAGCACATTTTTGTTAATACATGCTTCCATAATAAAGTATGCATGTGCTTACTAACATCTTGTGCAGCACCCACACCCGATGGCGATAATGTGCTATTAGGCTCCATAACTTCATTTTTCTCTTCTTTCTTCTCAAACAAGAAGAAGGTTCATCCACCCACAAGTTAGCAGGGAGAGGAGGAGATAGTGGTGTGGGCATCGCTCGAGGAACTGTAAGCTTTGCGGAAGGCGGACAACAGAAAAGCTAAGTTGCTAAGTTTAAGCGACCAGTTTTAAGTTTTCAAGTTATCTTCCTCGAGCGATGGTACTTTGTATGGAAAACACTGTGGCGGAGGAACCAAATCGTGACTGGTCGCGCCCTTATTTTGTTTGAGTCCGCTCAACAACAAGTGAGCTGCGACTAGTCATGACGAGGTTGCTTGTCGGTGGCGACCCGCCCGACGAGCTCTTGAAGTTCCGCTTTTCGGTTCATTTCATGACAAGGAAGTACTGCAAGCGACAAGTTTCCACAAAGCGTGGGGTAAAAACATACAAGGGAAGAAATCGAGTAAAAGGAAATAACGTTGCATTCGATTGCCTAAGATAGTGTATATTACATAATAACATCGCGAGATCTAATAGGCTTTTCTCACAAAACATGATCTCAGCGACAAGAAGGATAAACTTAGCGGCCTAGTCGCGGCCGCCCTCGAGCCTCTTGACTCCGCTCACCCAGTCCACAATGGGTGCGACAAGGGGTCTTGGCGCTTCAACATCGGCGGATGAAGGCATGGACTTGAGGGCCTTGGAGAAGTCGGCAGCTTGGGTTCGGAAGGCCACCTTCATCAACACCTTCGGAGAGCCTCGACACAAACTTGGCGTGATTCCTCATGGTTGCTTGAACCTCATCCGGAGCCGCGGGATACCCGCCAACACGCCTTTGAAGAATAGGCTGAGCTTGACCTTTGGGTTGGAGGTTCTCGTCGGTGGAATATCCAAGATCTGTCATCCCCAACTCTATCAGCTCATTGTGGATGCGGTGGCGGTGTCCACGAGGCCTTGTCCAATGCATTATGCTGTCGAAGATTATTACAGGCGGTCACGGCATTCGGCAACTCCTCGGTGTGCCTTGATTTTCTCCAGCAGCCCGTTTCCCGCTCCTGGCGCCGTTCAGCGTCTCCGTCAAGGTGGTTAATTTCAGCTCGGATCCGCCTTGATGTTCTTGGCGGCATCGATCTCCTTGATCTTTTCAGACCAAGCGACCCTGCAGCTCGCCCGAGGTATAGCGTCCTTCTCACGCTCGGCGCTTCAACCCGGTGACCTCCTCGGCACTCTTACGGAGGTGGACTCCAGCTGAGCCACCCTCGTCTCGAGTTCCCCTTTGCGGCCTCGGCAGCAGCATCCTTTGCCTCTGAGGCGGCCCGCGATCGTTTGCTTTGCTTGGCGAGATCTTCCTCAAAGCTGCCGAGTTGATCTTCCCTTGCTGCGCCAGCTCACTTTCTCTAGCGAGAGAGCTTCTCACGGCAAGCCTCGCTGCTCCTCAACCTCGCCTTTCTCCAAGATAAAGGCCGTGCGCTCCTCGACAAGCTGCTCGAGCCTACTGCTATGTCCGGAGAGTCTCTTTGTTGGCGCGCCAGACTCTTCGCACATTTCTCAAGTCAGCTCCCGCCCTCGCGGCGCCTCCACAGACTCGATTTGGCTTGTCGGGCGGCGGTAGAGTGCGGCAACCTCCTGCAGCTGCTCCTCCTCGGGTTCACTGCTACTGCTGCTCGGGGCATCAACCAGCGCAACTGGCGGGCGCAGCAGCTCCGCATCGAGGTCTCCCCTTGGTGGCACCCTAGAGCTTGATGCCCATGGGAGCTTGATGAAGACACCCTCACGGCTTTGAGATAGGCGCCCGGGCTGGGGCTCCTCGAGTCAGCCGGCATCCGGTGGTGGGGGATCGGCGATCGGCCTGGCGCTGGCGCTCCTGCGGCCTCGGGCCGTCAGGTCTGATCGCAGGGTTCCTCCCAGCCTCTGCGCCGGCTCGGCAGCCTCCTCACCGGCGGGCTTGTCGGCACCAGCTTCCTCCTCCTCCATGTTGGCGGCGTCGACACACAGTCGCCACCAGCGCCCTCCTGCCCGGCAGCCTCGGTTTCCATCGGGTCTCAGCAGATGGATCTGGTGGTCGGGAGGAGGAAGCCTGATCAGAGCAGATATTGAAGCAGAGCCCAAGGAAAACTATCAAAACAAGAAGGTTACTGCAGTGGGGCTGTGGCGCGGCCTCCCTGCCGGAGGTCGTGGCGCCAGTCCTTGTGAGAGCTCCTTGTCGGAGAAGCCTCCCTTGCGGAGGCGCTCCCTTGGCGAAGAATCCTCCCTTGGTGGGCGTAGTTGAAGCAAGCAGAATTTGGGAGGCGGCCTCCGGGGCCTCCTGATGAGGCTGGACCTCGGGGTAGCCTCCGGTGCTCCATGATGTGGCTGCTCTGCTCCTACAAAATCCAGCAAACCAGATATAAATGCGGAAAAGCACCCAAGCACGCTAACCACGGTAGCATACAGATACTTACTTGGGGGGCTGTCTTTGGGGCTGCTTTCTGTTGAAGGGTTGCAGGTCCGGCAAAAGGAGTCCCAGACGTGCCCCTGTTGCTACTGAGGGAGTCGTCTGAGCAGCGACCACCAGCGTCTTAGCTCTCTTGGCGCCCTCTGGTGGCATACGAAGAGGAAAGATCAGTGGAACACTGTCGGATATAAGATAAAGCAATAAGTTGGAAGACTACAAATAGCGGCAAGATCTTACTCTTCCTCTTCTTCCTCGGGCTGAGGCGGATAGATCAAACTCTGCTCAGCCTTGACCAGTTGGGGAAGACTCCCTCTGGCGCTTAGCGGGTGCGAGGCCACGACTCCAGAAGGCCCGAGCCCGTCGCCGTGTGGCAGAGCAGGCAGCTCCAGCAGCAGCAGTACTTGCAGCGGTGGGCTAGCGTCGAGCCAGCGAAGCGGCTCTTGGACCATATGCTCCCCGCCATTTCTCGGTCCTCGGAGAGCGTCTCACTTAAGCGGAGGCGAGCTCCTCCTGCGGCAAGCTACTTGGCCGGTGGAGGCGCCCCAGCGAGCTCACTTGGTGGTTAGCCGGGCTCGTCTGCTCCTCCTCACGATGAACTCCTCTTGGTGGCAAGGCTTGCCGCCTCGGCCCTCTCCGCCTCCTCATTGTGAACCCAAAGCAGCGCGGTGACAGCAGCCTGCAGCCTCCTCCACCCCTTGTGGCTATCGCGCCATCTCTGGCGGTGGTGTGGCGGGTGAGCCGTCTCTTCTGTCGGCGTGGACGGCACTTGACAAGTCGTCGAAGCTGCTGCACTATGTCGCCGGCGAGTTCACCTTAAGTTGGAGCGATCCATGGGAATCGCTGGCGGCGTGCTCAGCGGATGCGATCGGCGCGAGTTGTTGCACAAGGGCACAACTCCCTCGGCAACTATGCACCATCCGAGGTTGTCGGCTCGAGGCTTGAATAGCTCCGCATGCATGCCGTCAAGCTCGGGGTGGTGAAGTTCCAATTTAGGCCTGGGCTAGCAGCCTCATGATATCCGCGCGTTGGAATTCCCAAGCAGGCCTCCTTTCTCCTGCAAAGGGTGCAATCTGCGGCGAAGGAAGTCGCGCCAACTGCCCCCCGCAGGCGGTAAAGGCTGTGGCTCCTCCTCTAAGATCCGGCACGGTCACCCTCGCTCCTCCCACTTCTGCGCAACTCTCCGTCAAGTCGCTTCCTTCTTGCCGATCCTAGAGGTCCATGCAATTCCTCCGACAGCGGCTCTCCCTCTCTCTCTATGCGGGGTGAGAGTAATGGCGGAAGAGGCGACATTTAGGTGGACCCGACAAAGTTCTCGAGAGATGTGCGAAAACAGCCAAGGTGAAGCGGCGTTGGGGGTGAAGTCAGAAAGCGGAGGCCATAGGTGTTCATGACATCACAAAAAATTCAGAAAAGGCGGGCAGAGCCCATGACGGCAAATCGAAGAAGGGGTGCAGAAGGAGACCTTGGCAGATGTGGCGGCGGAGATGACCCTCGTCTTGGCGGATCTTGGGTCACCGTCGACGAAAGAAGGTAATACCCTTCCGCAGCTCCTTCTGTCGGCGAAGTCGAAAAAACCCGCTCTTTCCGCCAGCGCCCAGTGAGCGCTCTAGCCTCGGCCGATTTCCGCCCTTCCCTTATCGGCCTTGAACCATAGAGAGTCGTGGTGGAGGAAGCCGGCGGCGTGGGTAGCACGGTGGCGATGGAGGCGGGCGTCGCTCTGCGGGCTCGAAAGAAGGAAGCGGCGGGGTTTCCGATGTGACAGCGAGGGCAAGTGGCGTCCTGCCCGGTTTCCCGCTTATAAAGGGAGAGGGGCAGGCGTTCGATTTTCCCATTAAAAAGGCCCGATCTCTCCCGGCGCCCGTCCCTGCGTGCCGTTAAGTGGGAAGCGTCAGTGAGTCCAAGAGCAATAACGGCGTAATCAAGACCACGCGCGCCGTGCACTATTTTGGGCTGGCCCATGAGCTTAGCGCCCGTGTGTGGCCCGAGCCGGGGGCTCCTATCGTTGTACTAGAATAGGGTACCCTAGCACCCGAACTTCGTGCAGACGATGGCAATGCGCACGGCCAGGCAGCCTATTGGCCGCCAAGATCTCAGCAGCTCCCTTGGAGCCATTCAAAACAAAGTAGTCAAGACCCGGCAAAGAAGCTTGCGGAAAAAATACTCAAGGCGCCAAAAAATGAGGCCCCGACAAGAGGAGCTTCTTGGAAGGCTTGGCGGATAGCTAAACCCCCAAAGCGCGACAAAGGTTCTCGCTGCGGACAAGCGCGCTGCAGGCGGGCGACCTCTCTTCATCTCGCTCCAGCTCACCCGCCAGCGTGTCTGCAGGGCTCCCCAATCTGGCGTGTCGGTGGGCTGTGCCGCCCGTGAGAGATGGCGACAAACAATGACAAGCCACCATCGTGGCGGGCGGCGCCTTAGCGATCCTGTTACCTTTGTTAAGGCGTGAGGCAGGCATTGATGACCCTTGTCCCTTGCCGTCGGAGTTAGGTATAGATTCTTGTACCTTTGTACAAGCGGTGTACCTACCTAAGTTTTACCATTGTAACCTTGTCTCTTTGCCATATGTGGTAACCCCTTGTGCCTATAAAAGGAGGTCCAAGGGCAGCGTGAAGGAGGTTCGATTAATTTGGGTTTCTAGTCTAGCTCGACAGTTCATCACACTCAAGTTAGGTCTTGTAGCTGACATTGCTCCCTAGCAAGAACACAAGATAATCCACAAAGCAGCGATGGGAGTATTATCTCTCAGGAGAGCTCGAAGCTGAGTAAAACCCCTCTCGTCGCGCATCGCCTCGACCCGCTCTTTGTGCAGTCTCCGCCCCCTCGAACCACAAAGGACCCGGGTCCGTGGGTGCTCGTGGGGAGCACGATCAACTCTTCCCCGACATCCCTCTACTCACCCACACCCCTGTTAATCTCTGGCGGCAACCTTACACGGGCCGAACCGGTGAACCCTCGTACTCCTCTTGGCGTGGGCATCCCCTGCTCGTCTTCCCGGCTCCAGTCGTCCCCTTCCTAGGCCTGCGCCGTCGTCCACCACCGTGGTGCTCTCTGGCGTGGCGTGGTCAACTATGGTCGAGGAATGACTTCCATCGGACGTGATGGGTATGCGTGGAGAGGCTGACAGGCTGGGTCCTGACGCTGACAAGGAAGTGCCACCTTATTACAAGGAAAATAATGATTCCTCCACGGCCGGGGACCCACGGACGGACCCACCGTGTTCGAAAAAAAAGTTTCCCCATCTGACTGGGATCCACCAGCTACATCTTACATGCGCAAGAAAGTGCGTCAGGGCGAAAAATGATTAGCCCCATTGCTGGGACCCTGACTACATCTTCGCGCGCAAGGAAGTCGTCAAGACAAAAAAAGCGATTCGCCCCCCACGGCTGTTGGGACCCTGAGCTACATCTTGCGCGCAAAGGAAGTGCGTCCGGGCAAAAAATGATTAAGCCCCTCATTGCTGGGACCCACCAGCTACATTTTATACGCAGGGCTGCGGACGGTCGGGACCCACCTGGTCGAAGCGTCACGTGGCGTTGTCATTCGGTTGCTGACGATATCATACATCTGGTGGTCGATGTAAGTAGCGCGTAGCATGTACGTCGTGCGTACATCGGCGAGGTGCAGAAAGAAAATATGGCCCGTCACGTACTGTCTGAGGCCGAGTCTCTCCCTTCTCGGCATCACGTACATGGCTGGGTCGGACGGAGCTCGCGTCGTCGTGCGTGTTCATGGAAACCAACCGGCTGGGTCGGAGCGGAATGCATAGTCGTGTTCGCCGGGAGGGCTTGGGCGGAGCAGGCGATGGAAATGAGGCTGGCGTACCGCTGTGGAGAAGCGACCTTGTGTTCGACCGGCCCCGTTCGAAATGGGGTCTGATTGATTGGGAGGGCTGGCGTACCGCAAAAGCGGAGGAAGCGGACCTCCTACGGTGAAATAGGAGTCTGATGATCGGGAGGGTGTGGCGTACCGCAAAGCGGAGAAGCAGACCTCCCTCTTGTCGAAGCAGGGGTCTGTTGATCGGGAGGGTGTGGCGTACCGCCAGCAGACGAAAACAGACTTGTGTTGGGCGCTCACAGTCCGAAGCAGGGGAGGGTGTGGCGTACCGCAAAGCAGGACTCCACGGGATCTTGTTCATCTCCACCGTCGACCTCCTCCGGCCTCCACGGGCTCCTGTTCATCCGGCCTCCACATGCGCTTCTCCACCGGCTCTTGTTCAACCACACCTCCACACGGGCACCCCTCCACCGTCTACTCTTCATCCAGCCCTCCAGACCACGGGGTCCTGTTCAACCACCCCTCCACGGCCACCCCCTCCACCGTCTCTGTTCATCAACCCTCCACACCACGGGTTCTGTTCATCCAAAACAGCGCCACCGCTCTTCATTCATCAAACCCCCCATAGCAACTCCTTATTTCATCCCAGGCTGCATCGATCGGCTTGATTAGCGATAGCGAAGAATCGCTCCATCGGGTTCATTTAACAGCCATCAATCGATCGCTCGAATTCAATGTAGCTTGTAACTGCAGATGTAATCTTTCGGGTTGATTAGAGCCCAACGCCTTCGGCTTGATTGAAACCAACGCCTCGCACACCAGCAGCGCGTCTGAGAAAACACGCATCGCTCCATCCCGACCTCCACCGTAACGGCAACTCCCAAAATTTTCCTCCCCTCGCTTCTACCACGGTTTTTCCATCATGGGCCGGCCCAAAGAATGTCATGCGATTCGTCTCCGGCCCGCCCTAGGGCGAAAAGCCCATTTTACATCATGATTTTTTTTCATAAGTAGAGCCCACCAAATGTATGATGATCTGGGTTTTGTCACAATTAATGCGTCATAGAAGTGTCATATGTATGACAAATTTTTTTTAGATTGACCCAAAATGTCACGGATGTGTCTTTTTTTAGTATGTGTGAGTAGATGATGTCTACTACCGACCTTCTTCTTATGAGCGTTGTTGGGCTGCAAGTACCTGCAGTTTGTAGAGACAGGTAACAAATTTCCCTCAAGTGGATGACCTAAGGTTTAACAATCCGTGGGAGGCGTGGGATGAAGATGGTCTCTCTCAAACAACCACGCAACCAAATAACAAAGAGTCTCTTGTGTCCCCAACACACCCAATACAATGGTAAATTATATGGAATGCACTAGTTAGTGAAGAGATGGTGATACAAGTGCAATATGGATGGTAGATATAGGTTTTGTAATCTGAAAATATAAAAACAACAAGGTAACAAGTGGTAAAAGTGAAAGCGTGGCGGTATTGCAATGATAGGAAACAAGGCCTAGGGTTCATACTTTCGCTAGTGCAAGTTCTCTCAACAATAATAACATAGATAGATCATATAACAAGCCCTCAACATGCAACAAAAGTCAGTCACTCCGAAGCCACTAATAGCGGAGAACAAGCGTAGAGATTATGGTAGGAGTGCTGAAACCACCTCAAAGTTATTCTTTAAGATCAATCTATAAAAGAGTTAGTACTAGAATAACACCTTAAGACACAAATCAATCAAAACCCTAATGTCACCAAGATACTCCATTGTCACTTCAAGTATCCGTGGGCATGATTATCGATATGCATCACACAATCTCAGATTCATCCAACCAACATAAAAGTACTTCAAAAGAGTGCCCCAAAGTTTCTCTGGGAGAATCAAGAGCGTGTGCCAACCCCTATGCATAGGTTCATGGGTGGAACCATAAGTTGGTCACCAAAACATACATCAAGTGGCACATGATATCCATTGTCACCCACAGATAATCACTGACAAGACATACATCAAGTGTTCTCATAAAGACTCAATCCGATAAGATAACTTCAAGAAACTCAATTCATCACAAGAGAGTAGAGGGGAGAAACACCATAAGATCCAACTACAATAGCAAAGCTCGGGATACATCAAGATCATGTGAAATCGAGAACACGAGAGAGAGAGAGAGATCAAACACATAGCTACGGTACATACCCTCAGCCCGGGGTGAACTACTCCTTCCTCATCATGGAAGCGCCGGGATGATGAACATGGCCCGCAGTGAGATGGATCCCCCCTTGGTAGGTTCCGGAAAGGGGTCCCGATTGGTTTTGGTGGCTCACGGAGGCTTCTTGGCGGAACTCGATCTAATCTCTATTTTGGAAGTTTTAAGTGCGTGGGTATATATGGGTGAAAGAATGCGTCGGTGGAGCTAGGGGGCCCCACGAGGCAAGGGGCGCGGAGAGGAGTGGGTGTGCCCTCACCCTCGTGAGCACCTCCGTATCTTGGCGTGGGGTCCAAGTCCATTAGGTGGGTTTCCTTCCAAAATAACTTCTCTAGTTGATTTAGTTCCGTTTGACTCCGTCGATATTCCTTTTCCTCGAAACAACTTTGAAATAGGCATAAAAGCGACAAAATCTGGGCTGGGCCTCTGGTTAATAGGTTAGTCAAAAATAATATAAAAGTGGATAATAAAGCACAATATTGCCTAAAACAGTAGATAAAGTAGCATGGAGCAATACAAAATAATAGATCGTTGGAGGCGTATCAAGCATCTAAGCTTAATTCCTGCTTTCGTCCTCGGTAGGTAAATGATAAAAAAATTTTTTGGCGGAGTGCTACTTGGCATAATTTTAATGTAATTCTTCTTACTTGTGATATGAATATTCAGATCCAAAGATTCAAGACAAAAGCTTATATTGACATAAAAATAAGGGACAATTGCATTTTTTTACCCTAGTTGGTTCCCTACCCACAGGTTTTGCCCTTACTTTTCGAGCTTGCTCAGTTTGCCCTTACTTTTCCGTCGAGGTCCCTCGAATGCCCTTTGACCGTTTGACTAAAACTTTGAAAATTCATAACTAATTCATATGATCTCAGAAAAAATGCAAATAAGATATCAAAATGTTGGATAAACATTACCTTTATGTGCATATCATTTGCTTTAGGACAAAAGCACCCTTTAAACTACGAGGTAATTAATGTTATTAACATTTTTAAAAATAAAAAGTATAAACAATATTTTTCATGAATAAAAATTACATGCAATGTAGGTGATGTTTTAGAACATCCACGATATCTTATTGCATTTTTACGAGTTAAATTATCAACTTGTTATGAAGTTTCCAAATAATGGTCAAAATCGTTAGAACATTCTTAACAAGATGATACGAACTCAGAAAAATGCAAATAAGATATCACGGATCATCTGAAAAGGTCACATACATTTTACATGTAATTTTATTCATTAAAAAATATTATCTATACCTTTTATTTTTAATAATGTTAATAACATTGATTACTCAGGTAATTTAAAATGCTTTTTGTCTTAAAGCAAATCTATATTCATAAAGGCAATGTTATTCAACATTATATATCTTATTTGCATAATTCAAAGTTTCAAAGAATTATTGAATTTTCAACAGAAAGCAATGGAGGGCATTTCAGCAACTTCAAAAACAAAGGTAAGAACCAACAAAGGAACATGGAATTATCCTAAAAAATAATAGTACTTCAAGCATACTAATCAAAGCAATCATGTCTTCTCAAAATAACATGGCAAAGAAAGTTCATCCCTACAAAATCATATAGTTAGGCTATGCTTCATTTTAAGTCACACAAAGATGTTTCCCAACTTCTATACACTTGATGACAAGCCAAGCAATTGTTTCATACTCAAATAATCTCAAACTCTTTCAACCTTTACACAATACATGGCCTTGAGCCATGGGTATAACACTATGGGTGGAATAGAATATGATGATGGGATTGTGTGGAGAAGACAAAAGGAGAAAAGTCTCACATTGGCCAGAGGCTAACCAGCGGGCTATGGAATGCCCATCAATTGATGTCAACATGAGGAGTAGGGATTGCCATGCAGCGGATGCACTAGAGCTATAAGTATGAAAGCTCTACAAAAGAAACTAAGTGGGTGTGCATCCAACTTGCTTGCTCCACGAAGACCTAGGGCATTTTGAGGAAGCTTTGATGTCTACTCGCAACCTTCTTCTTGTAGGCGTTGTTGGTGTTGGGGAGCGTAGTAATTTCAAAAATTTTCTCACGATCACGCAAGACCATGGTGATAGCATAACAGCGAGAGGGAGAGTGTCGTCACGTACCCTCGTGAACCAAAGCGAGGCGTTATATCATAGCGGTTGATGTAGTCGTCGTCTTCACGATCCGACCGATCCAAGCACCGTTACTCGGCACCTCCGAGTTCTTGGCACACGTTCAGCTCGATGGCGATCCCGAGCTCCGATCCAGCAAAGCGTCGGGGAAGGAGTTCGTCGGCCTGACGGCGTGGTGGCGATCTTGATGTTCTACCGTCGCGAGGGCTTCGCTAAGCACCGCTACAATATGACGAGGTGGAATATGGTGGAGGGGCACGCTACAGCTAAGGAGCGATCCGTAGATCAACTTGTGTGTTCTGGGGTGCCCCCTGCCCGTATATAAAGGAGCAAGGGGAGGCGGCCAGCCCTTGGGGCGCACCAAGGGAGGGAGTCCTCCTCCTAGTAGAGTGGGACTCCCCTTTCCTAGTCCTACTAGGAAGAGGAAGGGGAAGGAAGAGAGAGAGAGGGAGAGGGAAGGGGGCTGCGCCCCCTCCTAGTCAGTCGGACTCCCCATGGAGGCGCACCACCTCTGGTGCAGCCCTCTCTCTCCCTCTTGGCCCAATAAGGCCCATAACTTCCCGGGGGTTCAGGTAACCCCTCGGCACTCCGGTTTTCTCCGGAAACTTCGGAACCTTTCCGGTGTCGAATATAACCATCAATATATCAATCTTTATGTCTCGACCATTTGAGACTCCTCGTCATGTCGTGATCACATCCGGGACTCGAACTCCTTGGTACATCAAAATACATAAACTCATAATAGCCGTCATTGAAACCTTAAGCGTGCGGACCCTACGGTTCGAGAACTATGTAGACATGACCTAGAACTATTCTCGGTCAATAACCAATAAGCGGAACACTGGATGCTCATATTGGTTCCTACATATTCTCTGAAGATCTTTATCGGTCGAACCGCATAACAACATCGTTGTTCCCTTTGTCATCGGTATGTTACTTTCCGAGATTGATCGTCGGTATCCAATACCTAGTTTAATCTCGTTACGGAAAGTCTCTTTACTCGTTCAAGTAATACATCATCTCACAACTAACTCTTTAGTTGCAATGCACAAGGCTTATGTGATGTGTATTACCGAGAAGCCTAGAATACCTCTCAGACAATCGGAGTGACAAAACCTAATCTCGAAATCGCCAACCCAACAAGTACCTTTGGAGACACACTGAGTACTCCTTTATAATCACCCGATTCGTTGTGGCGTTTGGTAGTACCAAAGTGTTCCTCCGATGGCAGGAGTTGCATAATCTCATAATTACGAGGAACATGTATGGGTCATGAAAAAGCATTAACATACTAAGCGATCAAGTGTTAAGCTAACGGAATGGGTCATGTCAATCAGATCATTCAACTAATGATGTGACCTTGTTAATCAAATAACAACTCCTTGTTCATGGTTAGGAAACATAACCATCTTTGATTAACAAGCTAGTCAAATAGAGGCATACTAGTGACATCTTGTTTGTCTATATATTCACACATGTATTATGTTTCGGTTAATACAATTCTAGCATGAATAATAAACATTTATCATGATATAAGGAAATAAATAATAACTTTATTATTGCCTCTAGGGCATATTTCCTTGAGTCTCCCACTTGCACTAAGTCAATAATCTAGATTACAAAGTAATGATCTTTACACCCATGGAGTCTTGGTGCTGATCATGTTTTGCTCGTGGAAGAGGCTTAGTCAGCGGGTGCGCAACATTCAGATCCGTATGTATTTTGCAAATCTCTATGTCTCCCACTTGGACTTGGTCCCGAATGGAATTGAGGCGTCTCTTGATGTGCTTGGTCCTCTTGTGAAATCTGGATTCCTTTGCCAAGGCAATTGCACGATATTGTCACGAGAAGATCTTCATCGGTCCCGATGCACTAGGTATGACACCTAGATCGAAATGAACTCTTTCATCGAGACTCCTTCATTTGCTGCTTCGAAGCAGCTATGTACTCCGCTTCACATGTAGATCCCGCCACGGCGCTTTGTTTAGAACTGCACCAGCGGCAGCTCCACCGTTTAATAAAAACACGTATCCGGTTTGCGATTTAGAATCGTCCGGATCAGTGTCAAAACTTACATCGGCGTAACCATTTACGACTAGCTCTTTGTCACCTCCATATCGAAAACATATCCTTAGTCCTTTTCGGTATTTCAGGATGTTCTTGACCGCTGTCCGATGATCCACTCTGGATTACTTTGGTACCTTCTGCCAAGCTTACAGCTAAGCATCGTCGGTCAGGTACACAGCATTGCATACATGATAGAGCCTATGGCTGAAGCATAGGAACATCTTTCATTTTCTCTCTATCTTCTGCGTGGTGGGGCATTGAGTCGACTCAATCTTACACCTTGTAACACAGGTAAAAACCTTTCTTTGCTGATCCATTTGAACTTTTCAAAACTTTATCAAGGTATGTGCTTTGTGAAAGTCAATCAAGCGTCTTGATCTATCTCTATAGATCTTGATGCCCAATATATAACAACTTCACGAGGTCTTTCATTGAAAACTTTTATTCAAGTATCCTTTTATGCTATCAGAAATTCTATATCATTTCCAATCAATAATATATCGTCCACATATAATATTAGAAATGCTCTGAGCTCCCACTCACTTTCTTGTAAATCTGAGGCTTCTCCAAAGTGCATACAAACCCATATGCTTTGATCACACTATCAAAGCGTTTATTCTAACTCGAGAGGCTTGCAGGACCATAAATTGATCGTTGGAGCTTGCACACTTTGTTAGCACCTTTTGGATCGACAAAACCTTCTGGTTGCATCATATACAACTCTTCTTCTAGAAATCCATTCAAGAATGCAGTTTTACATCCATTTGCCAAATTTCATAATCATAAAATCGCGGCAATTGCTAACATGATTCGAGAC